>CM033735.1:21183263-22388717 GCA_019671005.1 Hibiscus mutabilis | reverse complement strand
GGGATGCCGTCGAGCCTCCGAATCAGCAGCGAGCACCACCACCCAAACAAGCACCGGACCATCGTTTTATGAAAGAACCGTTCCCCTCAAAAAATCGGAACAAGAGGTGTAAAAAAGTCACAAGAACGACATCGTCGACCACAGAGAATGCACAATGACCCATCAAAAGTAAAGGAGGCTTACTGAAATTAGAAGGAAACTCAATCAGACTACAGACGACTGGTGGTCGGTAAAAAAAGTGACGCAAAAATTAAAATTTTTCAAAGAGAAGGCAGAGAGTTTTTTTTTCCTAGAGCTCCTCTTGTAAAGCATCACAAATTCCAATATTCCATATTGTGCTAACTTGTCCTGTTTTGTGACAATTGGAATCAAAACAAGCAACCTTCTATTGAGATTAGGATTAGGGATAGATCGAGGAGAATAGGAGGAGACGGTCTTCTTTTGAAATTTTAAAATTTTTATATAATTTAAAAAATTTTAATTTTTTATACATATTTTATTAAAATTTTATTTTTATTCCCTTAAATTTTATAAAATAAAATCTTACCTAATTAGTATCTGTTTTTCCCCATATGAAAGTACGTTTATATTCAGTCTCTGCATTACTACTAGTCTGCGGGAAGAATTTATGGGAAGGAAATCTGACAATGATCGGACCTTTAATTGCGTACAATTAATCTTATAGCAGCTTCCTAGATTATTTTAGCATCATTACATTGGATTATTATCCCTTATACGGGTTTTTTATTATTTCAACAAGTACTTTCATTTTAAAGTTTAGAATTTTAATTTAAGGTTTAGAGTTTATGAGTTTTAGTGTAATAGTTTATAATTTATAGTTTATATTTAAAATTTAGTATGTAGGGTTAAAATTTAGAGATTATGTTTAGGGTGATATGATTAAAGATTTAAGTTTTAATCTACAAACTCTGAATTTTAACCCTAAACTTGAAATTCTATTAACAACCTCTAAATCCAAAATTACTAATTTAAACCAAATCCTAAACACCAAATAAAATATCTAAACCTCAAAATTAAAGTACTTTTGTAAATAAAGTTTTCGCACGCGCTTATGTATGAAAAATTACTCCATTACATTTACACCACTTTACCAGTTCTGTCGTCGTTTGGCCATGGTTTCTACTATGAAATATATTTGTTCACTTTTATCGTCATACTTTTGTTAATATTTTAAGGTTTTTATTTTAATACTCAAGCGGTATAAAATTTACACAATTATTTTACAAAATATAAAATTTAAATCCTAAACCCTAGTATTTCTATATTTTAATGAAATTATATACCTTTATAAAATAATGTGAAACTAAAATAAATTAGAAAAAGAATACTTTAATACACAAGCTTGTGTAAATTTTAGTTTATACAATACTTTTAATTTTAGGGTTTAGAGATTTAGATTGTGGTTTAGGGGTTTAGGCTGTAGGGTGTAGAATTTAAGGTTTATGATTATAATTTAGGGTTTAAAGTATATGTTTTAGAGTGTTAGGGATTTAGGTTTTAGATTTTATAACTTAAATATGAAGGGGTGTGTAAAAATTTTTAGACAACTTGTGTATCAAAATATAACTCAATAAATTAAGGGTTATTATTTGAGTTATATTTTGACACACAAGCCGTGTAAAAAAAATTTACACAACCATTCTATAAAATTTAAAACTTAAATCCCAAACCCTAACACCCTAAAACCTAAATCTTAAATCTTAAATCTTAAATCCTAAACCTCAAACTCTAAAATCTAATTATAAACCTTAAATTCTACACCCTACAACCTAAATCTCTAAACCCTAAAATTGAAAAAGTTGTGTAAACTAAACACAAGCTTGTGTATCAAAGTATTTTCCTTATTATTTTGGTAAAAATTTGATACACATGTTGTGCAAAATAAATTTTATACAAGCCTGTTCTTTTTTAATTATAAAACCCAAATATTAAATTCCTAATCTCAACCCTCTAAATCTTAAACCATAAACCCTAAACCCCTAAAATTTAAACCATAAACTACAACCCTAACTCCTAAAATTAAAAGGCTCGTGTAAACCTTATACGGCTTGTGTATTGAAGTTTTGTTCTATTATTTTATCCAATGATTTTTTGACAAGCATGGCTAATTTCTCTCCAAAAACTAAAATTTTAAAACCTAACATTAAAAACCTAAATCTTAAACCCTAACCTCTAACTTATAAAATCTAAAATCTAACCATAAACCTTAAATTCTAAACCCTACACTATAACCCCTAAACTCTAAACTCTAATTTAAATAATTTTTTAGACAACTTGTGTATCAAAATATAACTCAATAAATTAAGGGTTATTATTTGAGTTATATTTTAACGTACAAGCCGTGTAAAAAAATTTACACAACCATTCTATAAAATTTAAAACTTAAATCCCAAACCCTAACACCCTAAAACCTAAATCTTAAATCTTAAACCCTAAACCTCAAACTCTAAGTTCTAATTATAAACCTTGAATTCTACACCCTACAACCTAAACCCTAAACTACAACATGAGGGTTATGTAAAAAAATTAGACAACTTGTGTATCAAAATATAACTCAATAAAATTGAAAAGGCTGCGTAAACTAAACACAAGCCGTATAAAATTTTTTTACACAACCATTCTATAAAATTTAAAACTTAAATCCCAAACCCTAACACCCTAAAACCTAAATCTTAAATCTTAAATCCTAAACCTCAAACTCTAAATTCTAATTATAAACTTTAAATTCTACATCCTACAACATAAACCCTAAACCACAACCTAAATATCTAAACCCTAAAATTGAAAAGGTTGTGTAAACTAAACACAAGCTTGTGTATCAAAGTATTTTCCTTATTATTTTGGTAAAACTTTGATACATATGTTGTGCAAAATAAATTTTATACAAGCCTGTTCTTTTTAAATTATAAAACCCAAATATTAAATTCCTAATCCTAACCCTCTAAATCTTAAACCCTAAACCCCTAAAATTTAAACCATAAACTATAACTTTAACTCCTAAAATTAAAAAGCTCGTGTAAACCTTATAAAGCATGTGTATTGAAGTTTTTTTCTATTATTTTATCCAATGATTTTTTTGACAAGCATGGCTAATTTCACTCCAAAAACTAAAATTTTAAAACCAAACCTTAAAAACCTAAATCTTAAACCCTAACCTCTAACTTATAAAATCTAAATTCTAACCATAAACCTTAAATTCTAAACCCTACACTATAACCCCTAAACTCTAAACCCTAATTTAAATAATTAGACCATAAATTGAACCTACTTGTGAAAAGAAAATTTTAAATTGTCATTGTATTAAATATTTTCCCATAAATTAATATAAGTATATAAAGCAAACTTGTGATAAATATTTTCCCCAGTGCATTAAGTTGAATGGTTTGAAATTTAAAATTTGTGTTTAGATTTTAGGGATTTATATTTTAGTTTTTAGAGTTAAATTAAACATGCTCGTAGAAAAAAAAGTTTTCCAAGGGGCGTCAAATATTAACATTTATATTATATATTTGAATTTTCCCCAGTGCATTAAGTTGTATGGTTTGAAATTTAAAATTTTAGGATTTAGGTACTCGGTTTATGGTGTAAGGTTTAGGGGGTTTAGGTTTAGTAGTTTATAATTTAAGGATTGTGCATAGAATTTAGGGTTTTAGATTACAATTTAGGGTTTATAGGTTAACACATAAATCCTCAACATATTACCTTAAAACTTAAACCCTAATCTCTAAACCCTAAATTCTAACCATTACCCTAACTATTGAATTCTAACCATTACCCCTAAATTCTAAACCATATACCTAAACCCATAAACCCTACACCCTACACCCTAAACTGAGTCCTTAAACCCTAAGACTAAGACGTTTGTGGAAACTAAAAGTTTCTACCGTCAATGTATTAGATATAAATCCTTTAAAAATGGGTAATTATTTCATACACTAGTAGTGGAAACTGAGAGTTTCCACAAGTGCCCCAGTTTTAGGGTTTAGGGGTTTATAATTTAGGGTTAATGGTTAAAATTTATAGTTCGGGGTTATAATTTAGGTTGTATAAGTTAAAACCTAAATCCTAACTATATTATCCTAAAAACTAAGCCCAACCTCTAAACCTTAAATTCCAACTATAAACCCTAAATTCTAACCACTATCCCTAAATTCTAAACCCCTACACTTAAACCCCTAAAACTCACACCCTAAACTAAGACCCTAAACCCTAAAACTAAGGCACTTGTAGAAACTTTTTTTTTCCACCGCTAGTGTATAGGATAATAATCCTTAAAAAATTATATATATTTTGAGTTGTTTATGTTTTTTAAAGGAAAATACTTTGATACACAAGTTTGTATAAGCTGTAGTTTATACAAACCTTTTAATTTTAGGGTTTAGAGATTTAGGTTGTGGTTTAGAGTTTAAGGTTTAAGGTTGTAGGGTATAGAATTTAAGGTTCATAGTTAGAATTTAGATTTTTAGGGTTTAAGGTTTAGGTTTTGGGTGTTAGGGCTAAAGATTTAGTTTTTAGATTTTATAGCTTAAATATGAATGGTTGTATAATTTTTTTACACAGCTTGTGTATCAAAATATAACATTTTTTTTTGAAATTAATGTGTTTCACACATATACATATATGATGATATTTTGATAAACATGTTGAGTAACACACAACTTATTTAAACTATAAGATCTAAAACCTAAATTGCCAATCATAAAACTCTAACTCCTAAACTCTAACCCTAGATCCTAAATTTTACGACTAAATCCTAAACTATTGATCCAAAAAATAAACTAAATATTTAGCGCTAAATTCTAACCATAAACCCGAAATTCTAAATCCTACAACTAAACCCTAAACTATAAACTAAAATTAAACTCTAAATTCTAACCATAAATCCTAATTTCTAAATCCTACAACTAAACCCAAAATTATAAACTAAACTCTAAACCCTAAGATTAACAAGTTTATAAAGTTTACATAGGCTTGTGCATTAAAGTACTGTATTTTTCCATGTATATATATGGTTAATATTTGAGGCACGCTATATTTTTTTATACAAGAACATAATTTTTAACTTTACAATATAAAATCTAAATCTCTAACCACAAACCTTAAAATCTTAAACCTTTAATCTTAAAGTCCAAATTTAAAACTTTAAAATTTAAATCATACACTTTAAACATTACCATTTTTGTCACATGCGACAATCTTAAAAGGTTGGTCATCCAAAATAATTGTATTACAAAAAGAAATATCAAAATCTGTGTGATACGAAAAAAATATATGTACCGATTTTTTTTTAAAAAATGAAACCCTTGTATCATGTAAACTTGATCACCCGATATAACTGTTAAACTGCATGGTTCAAAGCCAAGTGCAGGTTTTAAGATTTGTCTAAAATTAGATTTTTGTTTTATTCTCCACGGTATTCGTTGGAAGATATTGACCGAAACAAACGTTAAGGCATGTCGTAGAATTTCCAGTCTCAGTTACACCTACATACTCCAATGCTGTCCTGAGCTATGAGAAAGGTCAACCATGAATCGGTGAGGTTTCCTTTCCCTCCAAACACAAAACCCTACACTGATTTGATTAAAACACTGGCTTCTTTTCTTCATGATTTGTTGTCCTTTTTTTAAGGACAGAGTTTGAGGAAAAGGAAAGGAGGGGTCGAGGGGGGAGAGTTACCTGGTCTGCACATGTTTCTTAGCAACCATAACCCCAAAAACAAAAACAACATAACCAAGATTCAAACATAAAAAACCCACCAAAATGTTGTTGTTTATTTCATCCCTTTTAGGCACTTCCTTCTATCATCTCTGTTTTTCCTTTTGTTTTCCTCCCCTTTCTTCATTCCCACTCCAAACTGGTACTTTATCCATCTCTCCTCCCTATATTTTGTTTCCCTCTTTTTATCTTGAATTTTATTGATCATCTCTCTTTGAATTTTGCTGGGAATTTGTTCTTTTTAATTCATTATGGGTTAATTTCTTTCATAGATGCTTGATCTTGTATCCTGCTACATGCTACACATGTAGAAAGATGGTGACTTTGTTTAATTTTCTTGTTTGGTTCCTAGGAAATTCTGTGATGTTTGAAGTTTTCCAATTGTGGGATCATAACATTCATTCTCCATCCTTTTTTTCAGTGTAATTGATGAGCTTACATTATTGCATGAGGAAATAACTATTGTCAGGGAAATATTGATTGTTCCATGGGCAACACATGCCGTGGAGGTGAGAACCTTCATCCGGGCTATAGTCAGCCCGATGAACGTTCTTCCAAGAAGAGTCGCCCTTCTTCAGGCTATTCGAATGTTGACTATTCCCATTCGAGTTTCAAGGATCACAAGAAATCCCCAATGAACCCGCTAAAGATACCCATTTGGCCACCATTATACCCTCCAAGAAAGATAACAACATGAAGCGTGGCACTGATCGCCAGGCTTATAATGTTTTGGGTCATAAGACACCTAACATCCGCGACCTATATACAATTGGTCGCAAGCTAGGACAAGGACAGTTTGGGACTACTTACTTATGCACCGAGATTTCAACAGGTATCGAGTATGCCTGTAAGTCTATATGCAAAAGGAAGTTGATTTCCAAGGAGGATGTTGAGGATGTTAGGAGGGAGATTCAGATAATGCACCATTTGGCTGGTCACAAGAATATCGTGATGATCAAAGGTGCATATGAGGATACTTTATATGTGCATATTTTGATGGAGCTTTGCTCTGGAGGCGAATTGTTCGATCGTATCATCGAAAGAGGGCATTACACTGAGAGGAAGGCGGCTGCATTGACAAAGATTATTGTTGGGGTTGTCGAGGCCTGCCATTCACTTGGGGTTATGCATCGAGATTTAAAACCTGAGAATTTCTTGTTAATTAACAAGGATGATGATTTCTCACTCAAAGCCATTGATTTTGGACTCTCAGTGTTCTTTAAACCAGGTAAGCAATTATTTGTGAGTTTTCTTGTAGCGCAGTTAATCCACCACTAACATCTAAACTCAATGCATACTACTTTAATGTGTATATTTTGTGAACAATTCCTAGTAGATGGTTACAGGGAAGAACATATTCGCATAATTAAAGAGCCAAATTTCTTTCTTTGGCGAGTTAAAGTAATTTCATCCCCTTTAGTTTATATTGAAACGAATGAATTTTGTGCTGCTATATCTGTTTAGAAGCATTGGATTCGATACCACAGATACATAGGAATCAAGCTAGAGGAGTTGAAGGGGGTTCAAATGTGTACTGGAAGATATAAATGCAACTTAATTTATTTTTCAAGGATCAAAAGAAATAATGTTCCCATTTGTCAGAATTGGGGACTTTGTTGCGGTTGATTTGTCGTTTTTTTTTTGTTCTTGTAATTGTTGTACATGGTGAGTAACACTGAGTTCTCTGGTGTAGCAGATCTATATTCTTTCTTTTGAGTAAATGAAATTTGATTTATCCGAAAATAAAACCATCTTCCTTTTGAAATTCAAGTTGTTTAACACGATGCGTGGTTTGCGTACTCCAGGCCAAGTTTTCACCGATGTGGTTGGAAGCCCGTATTATGTCGCTCCAGAAGCACTCCTCAAACATTATGGACCAGAAGCAGATGTATGGACTGCAGGAGTTATACTCTATATACTGCTAATGGCGTCCCACCATTTTGGGCTGGTAATGTCGATGTTCCTTTTAATTGGTTGTGCATCATAATGAGTTTTCAAGCAATTCCATTTGTAATATACCTACAACTTTCCTCCGTATGTTCTTTAGAATCACAACAAGGAATATTTGATGCTGTACTAAAAGGAGATATTGACTTCGAGTCAGACCCATGGCCTGTAATATCTGATAGTGCAAAGGACTTAATCCGGAAGATGTTATGCTCTCGGCCTTCAGAACGTCTAACTGCTCATGAAGTAGTATGTATGTAATACATTTACCTTCCTATTATTATCTGGTTGGCATTTATGAATGTTTTGAACTGATAAAAGAAATGAAATAAAGGAATGCACTGTTGAATTGTACTATGATCATGTAGAGAGATGCACAAAGTTGTTATGTTGCTTCATTTTGCAGTGCTTGATGTAGAGATATCATTTTCTTTCCGAATTGTAGGTCATCCCTGGATTTGTGAAAATGGCGTTGCCCCAGATAAGGCACTGGATCCTGCCGTACTTTCTCGTCTCAAGCAATTCTCAGCAATGAATAAACTAAAAAAGATGGCTTTACGGGTAAGATCTCTAGATGTGTGTGTGTGTGTGTGTAATGCAATGCAACGAAAGCGTTGTTTGTATCATTAAACAAAGAGTGCCATTAATCCGCTCAAATATTTTTGTATGCCTGAAAGCTAGTTGCAATTATTATGTTTAGAGTTTGTTCTTAAGAACGATGGAAGCTTATGTTGGCATGAAACTTGCTGTCTTTAGAGTTAATGTTGTAAAACTCGTTCCGACGGAGGAAGGTCTGCGTTTTTTGAACTATCAGGTAATAGCTGAAAGTCTATCCGAGGAAGAGATTGCTGGTTTGAGAGAAATGTTTACGGATATGGATACCGATAACAGTGGTGCAATCACATTTGACGAACTCAAAGCTGGTTTACAAAGATATGGCTCTACCTTGAAGGATACTGAAATTCGGGAACTTATGGATGCAGTTAAGTTCATTCTGATGCAGATATCTAACACTTTGTTTTATTTTATTACATATTAGAATGCAGGCAATGTCAATAGAGAAAGATAGAGTTAAAAGGTCAAAATTGCGACCCCAAAATACTTATCAAGCTAATCTGAGAATGCATATACCGTCTGCATCCATCCTTACAAAAGCATCTTTTTAAGGAACTAGAAATTTCTTCCATTAACATAGCTTGGGATAGAAGAAAGTGTTTGTATGATTGACAATGATTGTATCTTAGTTGTGATTGCGGATAAATTTCATTCAGAGGCGATAATGACTCGTTGTGCCAACCATGCTTGTTATGTTGTCAATGTGTCAACTGCGAATTTGCAAACAATCATCTGAGCTATTTCATTTGTTCTCAGGCTGATGTTGACAATAATGGGAGCATTGACTATGGGGAATTCATAGCTGCAACAGTTCTCCTTAATAAACTAGAGCGCGAAGAACACCTCGTCGCCGTATTCAAATACCGATAACAATGTAGAATATTCGAATACCTCTCCATTTGTTAATTAAGTTTCAATGTTCCACTACTTGTACTTCATTTCAGGATGGAAGAATCGATTACGGAGAATTTGTTGCCATGATGCAAAAAGGCAATTCCGGATTCGGAAGACGAACCACTCGGAACAGTCTAAATATGAGCATAGTAGCCTATAATTTCCAGCCATGCACATCATATACAGCCCAGGTGTCTATGAACTCAATATTTTTACACTATTTTCCGGTTCTACTCTCTATTGACTATTATACGTGAACCATATATTTAACGAGGAACAGGTGCTTGTTTGATGGCATCAGTATACTCCATCTCTTCTGTTGTAGGATCCTACCTTGTGCCTATATTTTAAACAATTAATACAAAACATCAAGTAAAATAACATCTATTTTACTACATACAAAATAACCATAGTGACATGTAGCGATGTCCGTTTCGCTAAAAAAAAAAACAAGTTTTCGAAGTGTTGGCTATATAAAAATATTTATTCCGTGGGGGTTTTGAAAAAACGCGTTATATTAGAAATTGGAGTCGCCACCGGCCACTTAGGTAGGCCGGACACCATAAAACCAGAGATTCAAAAACTTTGAGTTCGGGAGTCGGTTACGGATGGGAAATGATTAGCACCCACACACCGCCAAAAATTGGTACTTTAATAATTACCGCTTTATTAATATTAAACTTTCCGGATTAAAGTGACGATTAATTTAAAATTCGGTTATAATTGCGAGTATATTTTAAAGGCCCCGTTATCCGAGAGTAAACGTCCAACCACTATCACTACGCCTGATACTGACCCCATTTACGCTCGGATAAAAGGACACCGCATTGACAATTTATATTCCATTATGCAACCTTAGAAAGCAAAATAAATACAAAGCGATAAAAATATAAATAAATATTAATATAATAAAATACTAATCTAACATAAATAAAATACTGATCCAAAATATACATACATAAATATTAATCTAACACATAAAACGAATCTAACATAAATAAAACATTAACCCAAAACACAAATAAATATTAATCTAACACATAAATAAAACAAATCTAACATAAATAAAATATTAATCTAAAACATAAATAAATACTAATCTAAAACATACATACATAAATACTAATCTAACTCATAAATAAAAATAAATCTAACATAGATAAAATACTAACATTCATAAATATTAATCTAACACATAAATAAAAAACAAATTTAACATAAATAAAATATTAATATAAAACATAAATTTAAAACATAACTAATACTAATCTAAAGCATAAATAAACATACAAAGTAAAAAACACAATTTTAAATTAACTAATACTTCATTAAGTCATAAAAATTACAATACAAATAAAAAGAGAAGAAAATATACCTAACTAGGAGCTCGAATAACGAACCCCGACTGAACCCCACCCGGATTTACCCCGACCTCTCCAAAATTATTAACTAGATCGGAACTAAAATAGGACCCCGATCGAATGTTGGATCGAACCAACTGGGGTCGAGGGCACTGCCCCCAACCCCCCAATTGGGGAGCCAATTTGCTTTGCCAATTTCATGGCCATTTTTTTTTGGCAATTTGGTGTGTAATTGTGTGTGTTTGGCTGCCCCCATGCAAGCCTTTATATAGGCAAGGGGTGGGTAGTTTGGGTGACGTGGAGCAGCATGCTCCACGCAGTTTTTTCCCCTTTTTTTAATAATATATTTATTATTATTATTTTTTTGATTTTATATTAATAATAATAATATTAAAATAATACTAATAACACTAAAACCCGGTCAAAAATGAGTGATTACAGTTGCCCTTCTTTGCTTGTTCTTGTGAAACGAGGACAAAACAAAGATCAAAAGCACTCATTTTTGACCTACTTTCTTGTCTTTAGCTTCGGAATCACGTGTTCTTCTGGAACTTTCCGCTCTTCCTTAGCTGAATCTTCAAGCTGGTAAGTTCTTCCTATATAGAACTTCTTCACCTTCTGATCTTGGAACTATAGGTCCTCCCTATATAGAACCTTTCATTCTGAAGTCTCGAGTTATGAGTCCCTCCTATATAGAACTTTTCACTCTGAGACGTTAAAGCTTGGAGTCCGTCCTATATAGAACTCTTCACCTTCAACGTTGGTTTCTCCTATATAAAACCTTTTGCGCCACTGATGGATTCTTCCGACTGGGAGTTCCTCCTGTATAGAACTGCTAGTCTTCAAACCCTGGAGCCGCCAGTCCTTCCTATATAGAACTTTTAGCTTCTGAAATCTCGGAGCTACAGGTTCTTCCTATATAGAACTTTTCACTCTAAGACAGTAAAGCTCGGAGCCCTTCCTATATAGGACTCTTCGCCTTCAACACAACGGGTTTTCCCTATATAAAACCTTATGTGTCATGGGTGAATTCCTTTGGCTGGGAGTTCTTCCTATATAGAACTACTAGTCTTCACCCTGGAGCTGCGAGCCCTTCCTATACAAAACTTTTAGCTCCTAAAGCCTCGGAGCGGCGGATTCTTCCTACATAGAACCTCTCGTTACGGGATCTTGAAAATATAGGCCCTTCCTATATAGAACATTTATCTTCGAATTTCTCTTTTCTCTTTTTTTCTTTTTTTTCCTTTTTTCTTTTTCCCTCTTTTTCTGCTCTTTTTCTTTTTCTTTTTCTCTCTTTTTTCTTTTTTCTCTTATCTTTTTTCTATCTCATTTTTTACAAGGTTGTTGATATCTTTGGACTTACGCTACTAAGGTTGCCGATTTTTCTGGACTCACGCTACTAAGGCTGTCGTATCATGCCCGAAGGACTTACTGATGGCCCGAAGGACTTATCACCATGCTTGAAAGACTTACTGGTAGCCCGAAGGACTTAACACTGTGCTCGGAGGACTTACAGATGACCCGAAGGATTTAACATCTGGGCCTCACGCTGCTATGGCTGCCGATTTTTCTGGACTCACGCTGCTAAGGCCGCCAAAATCTTTCTTCAATTAGGATTCATGCCGAAAATGGCTACCGATCTTTCTTCAGATTTAGGGATTAACGCCGAAAATGGCTGCCAAAACTTTCTTCAAATTTGGGGACTCACACCGAAAATGGTTGCCGATCTTCTAGGACTCACGCTGCTATAGCTGCCGAAATCTTTCTTCAATTTTGGGTTTCACGCCAAAAATGGCTACCAATCTTTTAGGACTCACACTACTATAGCTGCCGAAATCTTTCTTCAATTTGGGGATTCACACCGAAAATGGCTACCTATCTTTCTTCAGATTTGGGGATTCACGCCGAAAATGGCTACCGATCTTTCTTCAAATTTGGGGACTCACGCCGAAAATGGCTGCCAAAACTTTCTTCAAATTTGGGGACTCACACCGAAAATGGTTGCCGATCTTCTAGGACTCACGTTGCTATAGCTGCCGAAATCTTTCTTCAATTTGGGGATTCATGCCGAAAATGGCTACCGATCTTCTAGGACTCACGCTACTATAGCTACTGAAATCTTTCTTTAATTTGGGGATTCATGTCGAAAATTGCTACCGATCTTTCTTCAGATTTGGGGATTCACGCTAAAAATGGCTACCGATCTTTGTTTAAATTTGGGGACTCAAGCTGAAAATGGCTGCCAATCTTCTAGGACTCACGCTGCTATAGCTGCCAAAATTTTTCTTCAATTTGGGGATTCACGCCGAAAATGGCTGCCAAAACTTTCTTCAAATTTGGGGACTCACATCGAAAAAGGTTGCCGATCTTCTAGGACTCACGCTGCTATAGCTGCCGAAATCTTTCTTCAATTTAGGGATTCACGCCAAAAATGGCTACCGATCTTCTAGGACTTACGCTATTATAGCTGCCGAAATCTTTCTTCAATTTGGGGATTCACGCCGAAAATGGTTACCGATCTTTCTTCAGATTTGGGGACTCACGCTGTTATAGCTGCCGAAATTTTTCTTCAATTTGGGGATTCACGCCGAAAATGGCTACCGATCTTTCTTCAGATTTGGGGACTCACGCCGAAAATGGCTGCCAAAACTTCTTCAAATTTGTGGACTCACGCCGAAAATGGCTGCCAAACCTTCTTCAAATTTGGGGACTCATGCCGAAAATGGCTACCAAATTTTCTTCAAATTTTGAGATTCATGCCAAAAATGGCTACCGACCTTTCTTTAATGAAATCCACTTCTTAATACCCTTTGATAATTCTTCAAGTACCTGTCCAAGCAAAAATTGACATGCCCCTATCTGTATGATGCATGCAATGTAATGTTTTCTTTCTCATCTTTTTCTTTTTTTTCTTTTCTCTCTTCTCATTTTCTTTTTCTTTTCATCTTTTTCCTTTTCTTTTCTTTTTTTCACTTTTTCTCTTTCTTTCTCTCTTTTTCTTCTTTTTCTTTCATCCTTTTTTTGTTCTAAAGTCTTACACCCTGAAAGGTCGTTCCTCAGATTTCTTCATCTCTTTACTGCTTCACTGTATGCTCTTAAATCCTCATTTGAACCTGCTTTTAAACCTTTTGTGCGGAAGGCTTTCTTGTCTTCAGGGTTATCACCCGTCTTCATAAATGATCCTCTGGTTCTTATATTATTCTTATAAGAACCCTTGTCATCTTCTTCGCTTGGCGTTGCCCCATTCAATCACGGGCTCCACTGTTTTGAATTTTCTGACCCATCATACAGAGCCTTGATTTATTTCTAGTCACCAGGGTGAGCAAAAATGCTTCCATCCCCTGAGCTCATCCTTGATCTTCTCATAGCACTTCGACGGGAACTAACTCTCGGTCCCTATGCTTTAAATCTCATCATCATTCATTTTTAAAGTAATGCAAAAGGTAATTTACTTGCGTATATTTCAAAAAATAATGATTGTTTGAAAAGATAACAGTCATTTTGAAAATCACAACTTGGAGGGGATACCAAACATTTTGAAAACAATGTTTGGAACAAATGGTAAACATCATTTTTCTTTTTTTAAGGACCAAACATTTTTTTTAAAAAAATTAATGTTTGAAGAGTGTTAAACAAAATTCGAAGTATATTGCCAAACATTTTAAAAACTAATGTTTGGGGGAAATGGTAAACATCAAAACTTTGGGAGAAAATGTTAAACCTTTTAAAACATGTTTGCCCCCGAAATATCAAACACCATAGCTCATCTGCTTCAAGTTGCCAGAGATCAACTCTAATGAAGCGCATATTTAGAAGATCTTGACCATTGTGGAGATATATGCCAATGTATAGTTTCTTCTGGTCTAATATGCTTTTGGGAGGAACAACCCTACCTAGTTTCTACCCCGTTTAAGGTGGCTCTCTTAATCTCACTATCTCACCATGCCCCATCCTTCCCTCATTTGGGGTGTAGACCAAGCACTTCGAAGTTTGACGTTCCTTGAAGCAAAGTTAACCCTTATAGGCGGAATGAAATCTGAAGACATTCTCATTCAACTTGGATATCTATGGATGACCAAAATAGTCTTTGGAGGGCTTGTAATGTAGGCCTTTGGTTTATGGTTAAGCGAAACAATATTTCTGTACTTGTGTAACTTAGATATGCCCATTATTCCTTCCCTTTTTTGGATCACTCTAGACTGCCCGTTTTCGGGTTTTCACCCTAGAGTTCATTTCCTTTCTTTTTATTGTAGACTGCCTTGTATTTTGGCTATATACTGATGTTCGTTTTCTGTTCAATAATGTTTGATCCTTCAATTCTTGTGATTGGCACGCCCAGATGAAATGTTATTCTTTCTTTCTTTTTTTCTCTTCTTTTTTCTATTTTTTTCACTTTTTCTTTTGGATCGCTCTAGACTGCCCATTTTTAGTTTTTCACCCTAGAGGTCACTTCCTTCTTTTGTACCTTCAGATCAGTGTATTTTGGTTGGATATTGATGCCAGCACGCTTTAGGCAGACTACTATTTTTCTTCATTTTCAGGATCACTCTAGACTGCCCATTTTTGGGTTTTCACCCTATAGGTCATTTCCTTTTTGAAATTGGCAATCTTCGAGCCGACTTGTCTTGACTTGGCTTCAATTCGAGCTTCTATACTAATTTTCAAAACTGATATTTACTTGAAATGTGGATTCCTTGTGTCTCCTGCTCATAGTTGAAGTCTCGTTCTTGTATTGTTTGATCTGTGTGTGAAGCATATACAATATTCTTTCTTTCTTTTTCTTTTTTTCCTTTTTTTCTTCTTTTTTTCTCTTTTTTTTTCTATTTTATTTTCTCTTTTCTTTTCTTTTCTTTTCTTTTCTTCTCTTTTTTGTTTTGTTTTGTTTTTCTTTTTTGTTTTAGACCGCCCATTTTGGGTTTTTAGCCTTGAACCTCTTTCTTCTTATTCGATTCTATAAATGTATCCTCGAATCAACATGTATCTATACTGGGTATTAATGACTTCTGCTCGAAGTTACTTGCCTCTCTGTATCTCTTCTGATATTTACTTGATCTCGATTGCTTCGGCATTCTAATTACCATTTCTCTTCTTTTCTTTGGTTTTTCGTTTGGACATATCCTTGTTTTCAACCACTTTCTTCTGATGATTTTCTGATCTTCGTATCCAATCTGTCTGGACTCATCTCTGTCTTCTGGTCAAGTAAAAAGAATATCATTCGTTGTCAAATTCACAGATGTCCTGAGAATGCCTTCAGGGGGTAGAGGTTTAGGGTCAACTTTTGTTTCAAGGATCTTATACGACAAATGCTTGAGAAGATAAATTCTTAAAATGGGAACTGCCCATTGTCTAAACACTCGCTTTGTTCCTCTGTTGGCCTAAGTAAACTAGCAGATACCCACATTTACAGTATCCCCACAACATCCAATCTCTTCTAAATATATGCAACTTAGAGTTGATCTTTGGATCTGAAGCAAATGTACTGTTGCATTCAAAATTCGAGGACCTGGTATAGAAATGATATATACATATGTCCATTCAAAAATACGTGTATATGCATATGGGAGAACAAAACTACCCTATAAAAATAAAATGTTTAAAGAATCAATAATGTAAAAATGCTTTTCTAAATGAAAATGTGATTTTTAATTCTAAAAATATCTGTTTGAGAGTTTTTTTCTCTTCTTTTTTCTTTTTTCAAAGCATTGAGCATTTCTTTGTGAACTGATGGGAAAACCATAGGGACCTCCGGACTACCTCTCGAGTACTAACTCATTCCGGTCCTTTGTAGTGTAGGCTTGTGCCACTTCTCTTGTTTTTCCTTGCTGGATCAATTCTTGTCATGACTCCCTCGTCAACCAGCTTCTTGTTTTTTCCATTAACGACCCTAAATTTCTTAGTGTTATGCCCCAACGCCTCAATGTAGAACTCACATATACCTTGACCAGATAAGGCCATATGTCCGAGATAGACTACTCCGAATATCTCTAAATATGTACTTGTTCGAGGTATTTTTCTCGATGATTCAGAGGAATCTGCTTGTCTTCTTCTCTTACGATCATGAGAACCTTCGAAAGTGGTACTCATTTATCTATTTCTTTCATTCTGCTCCTAGGTAGGTCTGGTCTTTAAACTTAGGTTCCGGAGTGCATGTTCGTTTCTCTCTCTGACTGTCATGAAGTCCATAAAGCTAGCTTTCATTTTCTCGAGCATCTTATTAAAGTAGAAATATGAAAGGTGGCATGAAACATGGAAGTCAATTTCCTCTTCATCTACATGAGGCTGTACCTAGGTCGCTAAACTCAGCCACCTCAAAGAACGTTCCTTGAAGCCTTCATCAGGTTTCATCCTCCTACCCTGAAGATGCTGATAACTTGGCGCTAGGTCTAAAGCATATCTGTATTGCCCATAAAGACGTCGGTTAATTTCTTGCATGACTATACTTGGTCTCTACTCAAATAGTTGTACCATATCACGGTAGGTCCTGCTAGACTATCGTAGAGGTAGTGGATCGACAATTTTTCATTCTCGATGTAGCCCTCTATCTTTTTGTAGGACGTGGTCAGGTGAATCTTGGGGCAGCTTGTTCCGTCATCATGTGTAAATCTGGGAATCTTTGAAATACGGAGGAATGACCAAATCATGGTTCAAACAGAGTTTTCTTGCATCAAAGGCATCAAACTTCTTCTTTTTTCTTTTTTCCTCTCGAGCCCATCTTTTAACTACTCGAATCTTGATTTTTGAGTGTCTTCAATTCTTTTATCCATGATAAAACCCTAATTGGTTTTTGAATTACTCCTCATAAAATTTATGCAAGGTAATAATAATGCAAGGTAATGATAATGTCATGTAAAACATGCCAGGATCGTGCAAAGCAATGCAATCCTAAAATATAAACATGAATGCAATAAGGTATTGATTCCAAAAGTGATCCCCATAGAACAACGTTCATTGAGGCCAAAAGGTTTCATTATATCAGATATTAGATATTTACAGTTACTGATAAGCTTCAGTGCCTACTTTCTTAACTTCATCCAATAGTCCGGTCAGCTTGCCTCTGTAGTCCAACACTTGGTCCATGTTCTGACAAAGCCTGCCACCTTGTTGAACCGCCTTACCTGCTCGAGTAATATCGATCTTTGGGTCTTCATCTATCCCCTACTTAGTCTTTCGTAGCTTGAAAGTTGCCTTTTTCCAACTGAAGAGTGTTGGATTGTCATTGCTCTGTCGTAAACTTGTTTCCATAACTCTTGTTAATGGCTAAGTTATTCTATAGCTCATCTCTGGAGACTGTCGTACCTATTCCCAATTCCCTCAAACTTACCTGATAACATCCTGACTTGATTCTCGCTTGACTAGTTTCTCTTCTTCCAATATTCTGAGTCGTCCTTCAACTAGACAACAACGTTCATCTATTCTTTAAAGGTGACCCAATCTGATATTTTTAAACACTCAATAAAGCTTATGGTGATCATTCTGCAAATTCAATTTTATCTAAGTTATCTATCTCTTATCTGAGAGGGATGAACTCAAAAGAATATACCTCTTCTGGGATGCCCCTATCTCCGATCTTCAAATTTAACTCGCTTGAGTGACCCATTTCGGCATTACTCAAACTTTGTCATGGATATCGATTATTCCTCGACTTTGCCCATCGGGTGATTGTTAGCTTACTATAGAATTGGGGAACTCCGTCTTTGAAACCTAAAATTCCCATCGCGATAAGATATTGAACTCGTTCTTCAGGGCCCCACAATCCTCAATATCGTGACCCAAACTTCCTAAACGGTAACTGCCTCTAGCACGTGTATCGTAATCTCTCGGATAGGACGGTCTCTTCGCTAGAGACTTCACCGAGGTAATAAGGCTCTTGATGAACATTAGGTGTAGTTCGGTGTACCTCACAAGAATCGAGATATATTTCTTTTCATTACTTGCTTCTCAAGTTTCTTCTGGACTGAGCTCTATTTTTTGAAAGCCCGACTCAAGCATACCTTCCGCCTGTTTATTGATGCAGATCATAAAAAGGGTTCAATTTGTCGTATTTGGCTGACTTGGAGGTAGAATTCTGACTATCTCGCTATCTATTCTGATCCTTAATCGGTTCTTCTTTCGGTTTGATGGATCATTTACCTTTCGTCAAAGTATTCATCTGATTCATCACGTCTTCCCTCTGCTTCTTTCAACTCTTGCACTTTACTTTGCTCATTACCAGTACCGTGTCTCCTTACCGTGTCTGACCTAAAGTCTTCAGATAGTTCCTCTTCTATTGTCTCCGATTGTTCTGGGACAAAACCCTGGATCCGTGCCCTCTAATATCTGACCAGACTACCCTTTGCCAATTATGAACGATTTCTGAGATTTGAGGAACCACTTCGGGAATCAATACCCTATAAATGCGAGAATGCATGCAAATGTGATGTTGATTCTCGAACAGTCTTTAAAAAACTTTCAATAGAGAAAATGTCTATTTGCCAGAACTTAATAATGAATTACAGGTAACAGTTGGATTTATTCTGGATACCTTGACTTCGAAAAGCAAAACCTATGCTCCACGTCTCGACGTCGTCTTCGGGATGATGGATGACTTCGTCTTCTCCTCTTATTCTATTGCATGGACTCGTGACGGCATGATCTTTATTTTTGTGGCTTCTGAAAAGGACATCAACAAGTGTAGGCATAATGCATACAAGATCTTTTCTTCTATAGATCTGGGTGCAAACGAATAATACCTCTAAACAGGGATGGATTCTATCGGTCCTAGGGGAGTACTTTAAAAATTTTAGGGTTTAAATTAAAATTTTCAAAGATCATTTGGTTTAAAAATTTCATTTTTTGTTATCAAAAAGTTTTAACTTACTTAAAAAATAAAACTTTTAGGTTTCTTTTTGTTATTAGTATCATTCTGAAATTTTTATGAGGGAAAAAGATTCAAAGCAAAATAATAATATTTTCAATTTTTTTTTAAATGAGTTAAATTAAAATCTTTGAGATTTTTACAAAATGGTCAAATGTGAAGATTTAAAATTGGGGTTCTACGGCCCTGGCTAAATCTTCTGTGTCGCACGTGCCTTACTGTCGTATCGTCTTCTTTCTCGATTGGTCTTTTTTCGGCTTAACTTGATACTGTAATATTATTGTTTCCGGCAAAACAGACTTTTTCTATTTTGAAAGCCTTTTAATGAACTGTTCTTGAATCAACACCATGTCATGATATGCAACATGAATGCAAATAAAGGCGTTGATTCCGCTGGTAATCACCCTTTCAAACGACTTTCATGGGAATTAAAGGGTCCAGATTACAAAAATGGTCCACATTACAAAAAGAGTCCCTATTACAAAACAAAGTTCTACACATAAGCCCTAGCTCTACCTCCTAGCTCCTCGATAGCTCTGGGCAACTTGATAAACCTTGGTGGTTCTTTCATGTCCGGGGTTACGAAAGGTCAGAGAGCCGCGGCTTCGGTAGCTAAGTCATTCACACGTCTTGCAACTCGTTGTATGTCCACCATCAGGGTCTCGTGTGTATACTTTGGTACTACACGCTTGCTCGGCAAACTGTTACCTCAGATCTGTTGATTAATCTCTGACCAATGTCTTACAACTGGATCGATGTCGTCCTTCTTAAGACACCTTTTTTCCATGATGAAAGATTTTCTAATCGGGCAAACCACTTGAATCAACGCATCTATGTAATATGGATGCAATGATAATGCAACAAAAGTACGTGTAAAATGAAAATAAAAATAAAACACAAAAAGAAATGAGTTAGTACCAGATGAAAATAATAAATGCATAAATAAAAGGACAAACAAAACAACCCTATTTATCCCGTCTAAAACACTTAAGGTTATCCGCATGGCTCTAAAGGGGTAAGTTTCTATGTTCTCTATATGCAGTTTTGGTGCTAAGAGGTACCCGAATTGTCCTTGCTCCTCTACTAAGAGGAGCAAGGCCCCGATTATCACCCATTATAGGCTCTTTTCAACTGGGTTCAACTCAGGGGGACCCATTCGCTTATACCCATACGAAGGAACGATATCCTTACGAAAGTATAAGGTACTCGAGCCCCGAAGGTACTTGCTAGGCCCATACGGGAGAACGATATCTCCACGAAAGCATTAACGTTTTCCCCCACTTAAAAAATGGGTTTATATGCCATATTTTAAATGCATTAAAATAAACGCGCAATTATAATCGAATGTTAGTTTAATAGTCACTTTAATCTGGAATTTCTAATATTAATAAAGCGGTAATTATTTTAAAAAGCTTGACTCTCTTCTTGTTTTCGAAAAACAAAAAATTGTCCCCAGCGGAGTCGCCATCTGCAGCGATGTCCGCTTCCCTAAAAAAAATAGGTTTTCGAAGTGTTGATTGTCTTTCGGATATAAAAATATTTATTCCGTGGGGGTTTTGAAAAAACGCGTTATATTAGAAATTGGAGTCGCCACCGGCCACTTAGGTAGGCCGGACACCATAAAACCAGAGATTCAAAAACTTTGAGTTCGGGAGTCGGTTACGGATGGGGAAGGATTAGCATCCCCACACCGCCCAAAATTGGTACTTTAATAATTACCGCTTTATTAATATTAAACTTTCCGGATTAAAGTGACGATTAATTTAAAATTCAGTTATAATTGCGAGTATATTTTAAAGACCCCGTTATCTGAGAGTAAACGCCCAACCACTATCACTACGCCTGATACTGGCCCCGTTTACGCTCGGATAAAAGGACACCGCATTGACAATTTATATTCCATTATGCAACCTTAGAAAGCAAAATAAATACAAAGCGATAAAAATATAAATAAATATTAATATAATAAAATACTAATCTAACATAAATAAAATACTGATCCGAAACATACATACATAAATATTAATCTAACACATAAAACGAATCTAACATAAATAAAACATTAACCCAAAACACAAATAAATATTAATCTAACACATAAATAAAACAAATCTAACATAAATAAAATATTAATCTAAAACATAAATAAATACTAATCTAAAACATACATACATAAATACTAATCTAACTCATAAATAAAAGCAAATCTAACATAGATAAAATACTAACATTCATAAATATTAATCTAACACATAAATAAAAAACAAATTTAACATAAATAAAATATTAATATAAAACATAAATTTAAAACATAACTAATACTAATCTAAAGCATAAATAAACATACAAAGTAAAAAACACAATTTTAAATTAACTAATACATCATTAAGTCATAAAAATTACAATACAAATAAAAAGAGAAGAAAATATACCTAACTAGGAGCTCGAATAACGAACCCCGACTGAACCCCACCGGGATCTACCACGACCTCTCCAAAATTATTAACTAGATCGAACCTAAAATAGGACCCCCGATCGAATATTGGATCGAACCAATTGGGGTCGAGGGCACTGCCCCCAACCCCGGCCAGCCTTGCGGCCGGCCTAGCTCCCAATTGGGGAGCCAATTTGCTTTGACAATTTCATGGCCATTTTTTTGGCAATTTGGCGTGTAATTGTGTGTTTGGCTGCCCCCATGCAAGCCTTTATATAGGCAAGGGGTGGGTAGTTTGGGTGACGTGGATCAGCATGCTTCACGCAGTTTCTTTCCTTTTTTTTGATAATATATTTTTTATTATTATTTTTTGATTTTTCATTAATTTTATATTAATATTATTATTATTAAAACAATACTAATAACACTAAAACCCGATCAAAAATGAGTGATTACAGACAACATTTATATTTTCTTTTTAATACATATTATTCCTTTTTTACCTTTCACAAAAGTTCAGTAAAATGATTTGCTTTGAATTTAAAATTAAAAATTGAACTCAAAATCGTCAAATCTTAGTGCTAAATGCAAGTCACTTGAAATGATCAAACTTGAACCCAACTGAATCCATCCAGTGGATAAGTCTAGGCCCATATATTCCTTTTTCGGATCTTTTAATGTTATCCAGAGGTGAACATTCGATTGAGTCGAGTTAAAATTTTTTTAAGTTAGTCGAGTTGACGATTTTTTTTACAACTCAAATTTTTGAATTTTTTCGATTCGAATTAGTTTATAAAATTCATTTCGAGTTGTCGTGTTTCTGTACAAATTTAATTGCAATTATTTATAGGATAAAGAGTGTAAAAAGCCCTTGAACTTTTGAACAAATTAATTAAGCCCCAAATTTTTTTTCATAATTTATTGAACCAAAAAATTTAATCAATTAAACACATAAAATTTTTTATAGGTTTTATAATTCTTTTAGACTTTTTAAAAATTTTAAAGAAGTTTTTAAATAAAATATATATTTTTAAATGTCGAGTGGAAATACTGTGACACAACTCACTGCACCAATAGATCCAAAACATTGTTAAGATTTAATGATCAAAATTGATTAAAAGGCTTAATTGATTAATTTTTTTGTTCAAGGGCCTAATTGGGTGTAAAAAAATTAAGGGGCTTAATTGATTTTCTTTTCTCCAAAAGTTCAAGGGCTTCTTACAACCTTAATTCTTATTTATAATGTTATAATATAAATTGATTATAATTTAAACGACTTTCTCTAATCATATAAGATATATATATATATTTCTTCATATTTTTTTACATGTATAAATAAGACTTGTAGTATTACTTAATAAAATAAATATTATTTAAAATTATAAAATATATTTATAATGCGCTTGAATAGTATAGCTCGAAGCGAACACTCTTGCACCACATCAATCATATCTCTTTGAATGCCTTAACTTCCGCTTATCTCTCCACTATTTCATGGACCTCTATATCCAACATAATGTTTAAAAACATAAGACTATATTCAATCCTATGGCATGTCAACTATATCTAATGATACCGAAAGTAACAAATAAGATGATAAATATGTATTAACACATTTACTTATTATTTTTAACGCACATTTATTGAAATAAACATCATGATTTCACTTGCAAGATTAGTTTGCCTTTTACTCAATTAGTGCCCTCATTGGGTGCTAAAAAAGAGTCTCATGGATTCATATAATATGCTTGTCATTTTCATATAATCACTACAACAAATTTGATTATTAGGGGTATAAAATATTGTCACGAAAACTTACATGTACATCACTATTTGTGTTTTGTAACGTAAAATTTAATGTCACGACATTCGTCACGCTAGGTGTGTCATTAAATGTCTAGCGTGGTGATGTACTTGTTTTCGTCACGTATTGTCGAGAATATAGTGACGTTAACGTATAATGTTACCTTATAATTTGAATTTAGTGACAACTATTTACGTCATCAAATGATATAAAACTTTTCCATTGATCATTTGTATCGTCGCCAATAATACAAAAAAATCATTGTATAAGTGATGAAAATAATATCGTCACATTGTTAGTGAAGTATATTGTCACATAATAGCAGTAAGAATGATGATTAACATCACTTTATAATTTATATGTGATGACAACTAGTTATGTTATTGAATTATATAAAATTTCGTTATTGATAATTCTTATCGGCACGAATAATGCCCTAACTTTAACTTTTAGGTGCAAAAACGATATCGTCACATTTTTACAAACATTGTAACATTCCCTACCCGGTTTGGGAGAAATATGAGTCAGAGATGTTACCGGAAACCAAATTGGAGCATTCAATTGCATAATTTAAACAATAATAGCATATTCATAAGGCAACACATGTTTCTTTTCATACATGTCAAACAAGTAATCATATCAGGTCATATTTAGCCTTGATTTCATGATTATGGATCATTTTGTAACGAACCAAAAGTTTATGGACTAAATCGTAATTATTAGAAATTTATGAAATTTCCAAAATTTAAAATCACATGCTTGTAATTCATGCCTCATTGGACTTACCTGCCAATTTTCATACCATTTGGAGGGGTCTAGAACTCATTTAATTAACATGTTGGCCAATTAGGACTAAAATACAAAGTTCAGAAACATTAGACATTTCATAACCGCTTTTCATCTACCTTACGTACCAGTAATCGAGGGTTCGTACTGGTACGCTTGTGCATTTCCAAATTTCAATAACCATTTCTCGTATCGATATAAAGTCTCGTACCAATATAGTCGCACCAATACGCTAAGGTACCGTACCGGTATGCCATGAACAATGATTTTCCAATAACCACTTTTGGTATCGATACGATCGTACCAGTACTCTTTACACCAAATGGTCAATTTAGGTAGGACCGTGTCGATACGCACCAGATAACGTACCGGTACTTCCTGCACCATATTACAGATTTCACTTAGCTTTTAGGTTTGAAACCTATCCAAACCATGTCCAAACTACCTCATACATACACATCAAATTTCTAACATGTTGAACTAACCATGTACCATACTCATGTAAATTTTAGCATGCATCTGCTTAATCTATCCATGTAGGCGCCATTAGGGCCATTTCATAAAACATACTTGCATAAACACATGTATCATAGGTTCCATGCATCACATAACTTAGCACACACTTATTTACATGCCATAACTCATTCAAACATGTTATTAGCATATGCCACCATACTAGGAGTTAAGAAAGGGTTTATATACATTACACAAAATGCTTGTTGAAGTGACTTGCAACCTTCCTTACATGATCCAACTCTAGGGAGCTTTAGGACCTGAAAAATACATGAAATGAACATGTTAGGCTTATATAGCCTAGTGAGGTAGTTGAAAAAAATAACATATAAGAAATGTTTCATATGCATTCTTGTATCACAATATGACATGGGATTATATGCTTCATCATGATGCATAATCACATGATTACATACTTGCATAATTCATAGGTATATAATTAGTTCATTAATTTTCCTTGGATCTTAGTAGCCAATGGATACGCAAATTTCACACCAACTTAGCCTTTTCATGTGTGGTCAAACCTGCCAACTTCGCCAAAGACCAATCTATACACCCCTCTGTCATCGCCAATAAGGGCCTTATCAGAGGATTGTAGTCAACCAATACATGAGCTTAATGAATTTTATGGCATGCCAATTGTATCCAAGGTACATTTATATCCAAGGTATTTATAACTTGTCAATTCATGTTCCCATAATTCACATAGCATATAACATAGCACGATAAAGCCTTACCTCCCTTGTAACATGTTTGATAACTTGTATATCATAACTCTTGTTTTCATGGACCATCATGTTTCAGATTCATATCATATATCATCATGTCATACATATTCATACATATCATGTTCATAATCAAATCATGTAACATGTATAAGTGATAACCCTGTAGAAAATCTATATTCTATGCCCTTTTACTCATGTCATTGTATGTAATCAAGCCATATAGTTGCATTTAGGATCATTTAACATACATTTATGGAGTTTATGCTTGAGCTTAACGATTTATATATATTAGCGTGTTTAATGGGGGAAGGTAGTGTTTTAGTGGTTTTTGCGCAAGCAGTAAGGATGGAAAAAAGTAGTGGAGCAAAATTCTCTCGTGATGAATACAAATGCCACAACATTTCTTGGAAGCTAGAGACACAGCCTCTACCTTTGATGACATTAAACGTGTAGACCCCTTTCCTTTATAAGCCATTAAATGCGTGGAAAACAAGGTTTCTCTTTGCTTGATTACTTGCCATAATAGGGCATTAAACCCTAGGAGAGCCGTCTCTATATAAAGAAAAAGAGGGTAGCAATTAACGAGAGGCATTATTGGAAGAAACAAGCCATTGTCTTCAACATCGGAGAACCATCATTATTGAAGGTCAAGAGGAGTATTCAAGCGACGAGAGCTATTGAGAGAGGTTTAAGGAGTTTGGAGCGCTGCAACATCACTCACGACACAAAGGAGGATTTCTTATGACGCTTTGATTTTTTTTCCTGCTGCTTTACTTGATTGTTATGACATATTATTTTGTTTGGATGGATGTTATTTGCTCAAACACGAGCTAAATACATTTTAGTTGGGTTTGTTGTTTCAGTTACTTTGCTTAATTATTATTTAATGTTACTGTAACGACCTAGATCTTAGGTTAATGAATCGGGTCTTGGACCCGGGTTAGGGGCCTTTATTTTAGAAGCCCAAATTGAGATGGTTATATTGGGCCCATAAAATTGAAGAAGAAGTTTTGAAATTTAAAATGATGAGGATAAGAGGAAAAGAGATATTAAAAGGCTCGACGTCTTCAACCAAAATTAGTGTCGATGAAGGGTGTAGATATTTCTTTTGAAATTGGGAAAAAACCGAAAAAGAAATGACAATTTGACACATTCGATTTTAGAGTGGTTCGACCTTCTAACCAAGCTCTACATCCACTACCTTAGCATCCACACTAAGGATTTCCCAATTCACTAACAATGAACCCTTCCCTTTTTACGGGTTCAAGGGGTAACCTTACATCTCTATCTTTTCACGGGCTAAGATAGAATCCTCTCCCTAGTTTTTATAAGGACCAACTAGAACCTATCCCTCAATTACGAGGTCTTGACATTTGTAAACAAAATACCTCTCTAGATGGGTGTTTACACTTTTTGGCTCACTAGGATTAGACTAAAGAAATACAAGAGATTACAAGAAATAGACAATAAAATTCTACTCTCTTGATCTTTAAGCTTGGGTGTTCATCCTCTTCTTATTCAAGTGTCTTTGGCTTGTATTTATAGCATGGAATGAAAAACTAGCCGTTAAAAACTAGTCGTTGGAAAACTAGCCGTTGGGGACTTTTAAATTACTTGAAAATATTTGTTTGAGTCAAAAAACACTTTTAAAAGATTTCAAACATATTTTTCAAATTAAATGGACTTTGAATTGTTTTTTCAATATTTGTTCAAGTCCAAAAATATTTTTCACTTTGTTATATCAAAATAAATATCTCAACAATCTCCCCATTTTTTATATAACGAATCCACTTGAAAAATTATTTTTTTAATGCCCCCTTAGAAAAATAATTTTAGAAAAAGAGAATATTTTAGAAAAATATTTAAAGCTCATATTTTTCTTTTTAAAATTAAAGTTTTTGAACTTATCTCACCCTTTTTTGTTATATAAAAAATAATTCAAAATCATTTAAAGTTCAAAGTAAAATGGAGAGTAAGTAAATTCTTTTGAAAACAAGAGCCCCCTTAATAAATACATTCCATTTAAAATTTTAGCTCAAAACATTGATACTTAAGAAAATTATTGAATTTCAATAAAAATAATCAAGTTTTATAACCAGGAAATTCAATTTATCCAAGACTTTTTAGAAAACTTTATGTATTAAAATGAATAAAACATATTTATAACTCATATGCATAAAGCCTCAAAGATAAAACATTGTAGAACATGCCAAATAGGGAAAACAATGCCGAAGCATTTTCATTATTAAAAACTAAACATAAAAACAACGTTCAACGCAAACAACCCCCACCAACTATTAAATTATTTCATGGTAAGGGTATCAACCAAAAAACCTTCAACGTTTTGCAAACACATCATCATTTAAAAGAAAATAAAAACAACTAAAAGAAGAGAATGGGCGAGAAGGGGCCTCTCGATGCAGCCTTTCAAGGTCCAGGCTCTCAGCCAAGCTGGTCGAATCACGTGTCCTTGGTTCAGCCAATCGTTGATCACTCCACCCAAAAAAATCCCTTCAAATTCTTGCTTGATCATTCTTTAAATAGGCCTGCAAGGATGACTTAGGATAAGCTCTTGAGTTTGAATTTTGAATGCTCAAGGGATAAGGGATGTGATCATCTTATCCAAAGTTTGAATGTGAGCTGATCAGGTTAAGGCTGACATCATCTGCCGTCACTACTTCGCCAACCAAGCTTGGCAATATTTTTTCGCTATTTTTTTTCAGAGATTAATCTAATTGCTATTTTCTCGCAACCTACTATGGTCCTATTTTTTCAGGTTTAACAACTACTTGGCCTGGCATCAAATTCCTCTTCTCTGCCAACCAGAGCTTTGGCATCATTTGGTCCATCTATGCCAACAACATCTCAGCATTCTCTCTGGCATTCCTTCCTACGCTGCCTTGCTCTGCTCTGCCAACTGCTATGCCAAGCCTGCAAAATTGCCAAGAAAACAACCCTTCATACTGGCATAGACACAAATCCTATCTCCTTATGTAAATGCATGAATTTAACAACTAAATGCAGCTAAATGTACTCAAAATCAAGCAAAGACATTGTAAAATAGGCATAACAAATAATACTTTTGAGGAGGTAACACTCCTCCTAACCTAGCTCATTGCTTGTCCTCAAGTAATGCAAGTAAAAATAAAAACAAAAATTGTGAAAAATAGTACATTGACAAAATTTTGGTTGGAATGCCAGCAAGTGCTGGCAAGCAGAATTTGGCTCTATTTTTGTGCCATCTTAGTGCAGTAATGCCAAACAGGTAGTAAATTCAAGCGCAACAATATAACTCTAGTCTAAGATCATGAAGAGTGCACGATGTGTAGGTAATATGCATCAAGTATCCTTTCACTCCCTTAGTCCAATTTACTACCTAAACCCATATTTTTTTTCTTTTATTCCTGCCAAGGGTTTCTACTGGCAATAATTTAAGCTTGCTTCGTAACACTATTTGGTGTGAGAAATAAGAGGGAACATACCATGAAACCTCATGTTAATCCAGAGATTACTAAGATTTTACTCTTCAACTCATATCTTAAAGTTTTACACTTAAGAACTAAGAGGGAGCAAATCATGAAGCCCCAAGTAACTTATTATCTCTAGGGAGAGGAGAGTTCTATTGTCCATTTCTTTCTTTTTTTACCCTAACATCAATTTGTTTCTTTTTTTAGCTTAATTTCAACAGTTCTAGGTTTGTTTGGGAACTAGATGCATACTATGTGTTAAGTGAAAGTTCAATTCCCTAAACTAGAGATCAATTGCTAAGCAGGCTTGACATTACTATTCTGCTGGCATAGGCAACTAAAGATTTAAAATTTCTTCATCAGATAGACTAATCTAGATCAAATTAAACTTGCCAAACAAAGTGTTAACATTCTTCAAAATTAAATCGAGGCAAAATTTTCTTTCATCTTTTTAGTGGTTTGGTATGCAACTAATCTATATGACATACATGGCATGGTAACAAAAATGTAAACATGAATGCATGGCATGGCATAAA
This sequence comes from Hibiscus mutabilis, assembly GCA_019671005.1. Classification (NCBI taxonomy): domain Eukaryota; kingdom Viridiplantae; phylum Streptophyta; class Magnoliopsida; order Malvales; family Malvaceae; genus Hibiscus; species Hibiscus mutabilis. The sequence goes on along the minus strand of CM033735.1, from coordinate 22,359,042 downwards.
CGTGAGGCAACCACACCCCAAACCAAAGATGTGCATTGTCCTCAATGCATGAAAACAAAACATATCAGGAGCCATTTTTTCCTTCCTTTCATGCTTGGCTTTGAGGCAGTAGTAGAAGCTCCAACATCTCGGAGAACTTCCTCCACAATCTTGGCAGGTTCCGACGCGGCATGAGTAGCTGTGGCATTGAACTGAGAAGGTACAATAGGTGTTGTGGCAGTCTTTGTAGTAGACTTAGCTTTGGTAGACTTGTCTTTGGTTGACTTGGCTTTGGTTTCCTTTGATTCAACTTGGGATTCAGTACTAGCAGATTCAACTTGAACTGGTAAAAATGAGACCGTGGCATTAGATTGGGTATGAGCTGATTGAGGATTGGCTGGCATGGCATCATCACTGGCAAAAATCTCTATAGGGAAATCTGGGAAGGCTGGCAGGAAATCTAGGGACATCTTCTCAAGGGTTTCTCTAATGGCAACGTCCCTAGCATGATTGTACTACCAGAGCTTGAGATTTTGCTCCTCAGCTTTCTCTAATTTTTAGAGAATGATCTTCTGGCGATGATGGATCTCAAAAAGCAATGCCAGCAATTCAGCTGGCATGGGAGCATCAGATTCTGACTTTGGCACCTTGGGCTTTGGCGTTGATTCTTTTCCCTTCCTCTTACCCCTGTCTTTCAATTGAGTGGCAGTGATTTGCCTCCATAGGGCTAGAGTGATTGTGGTGCCCTTAATTTCTTGTCTTTTGTGTGAATCAATCTTGGGCACACCATGCCTCATGCAAATGTTAGAAATTAATAAAGGAAAGAATAAATTGCCTTTGGGCTTACCAGAACATTTATAAGTCTCCTCGATGATGATCCGCCCAACATTGATTTTTTGGCCAACAATTATTGAGTGCAGTAACGCCAGCCGTTCCTCCATGTTGCGATCTCATCTTGGAAGTTACTGAGATATTTGTTTTGCCTGATCGTAAATGAAGTAAATTTGTTTTGTAAGACTTGCAATAGTGTCAGATGGTTTAAAAGGGTCATGGTGAGTAACGATATAGAAAGTGATGAGAAGAGAGATTTTGCAACTTTGGATGGTTAATGTGTTTGATGGTGGTGGTAGAATTACAAAATGGAAAATGGAAAGTAGTTTAGGACTTGAGAATTGATCCAACACTAAAAAGTGTGACCCAAACCCTATAACGGTCTCTAAATGAAATCAAGATCTTGACCCACTAGTTATGTAGAACTAGGAACCAAAGATATCAAAGGTTTGATTCAACAAGCAGAACTTGAAAGATCGATAAAATTCTCAAAGAAAATAGAGATAAAAACTCCCAAATTTCTTAATTCAAAGTTGTGTCTTACAATTGAAAAACCAACCTTTATTTATACGCTTTACAAAATGAAGTGATCAGCCAACATCCCTAAGAAGGTGTGAAAGTATAATGAATTAAAAATTAAAAACCTTGAAATATATGCCTTTGCCTCCCAATGAAATCATAAGCTAGCATGTCAATTTGCAAGTGGATGTAAGCAAGCATGTCAATTTGCAAGTGGATATAAGCAAGCACCTCAAGCAAGCACCTCTCTAGATTTGCCGCTCATTGTGAATGTAAGCAAGCACCTCTTTAGAATTGCCTTCCATAATGTGAGCAAGCATCTCAAGCAAGCACCTCTTTAGAATTGCCTTCCATAATGAAAGCAAGCATGTCAATTTCCATATGAACGTAAGCAAGCTCCTCCAAAGCCAAGCAAGCAAACACCTCAAGCAAACACCTCTCCAATAGTCACAAATCTCCGAATCACCCTAGTGATGTGAATATTAATTGTCCTTGCAACACTTGTAGATACGAGAAATATGATTAGAAATAAAATAAGATAATATGATACATGCTAAATATAATAAATATATGTTACATGGTTCAACAAACTCTAGTGCTAGTAAAATAAACCATAAACAACATAATAGAAAATACGTGCACACTAAAACTATAATAATTAAATGGAACATATGCATAAAAAATAAACATGCAACACGTTGCATGGACTCCCTTTTACGTTGCATGAATCTTCCACATTGCATGGCATTGATTCAACTTCGAAATCTTCAATAATTTTCCATGCATGATTGCAGTTGTTGCTGACCGCATCTCTAAATATCCTTGCCCTTGCACGAGTAATGGGGCCTAGGTGGTGGTGATGACATGATCTCATCACTTTGACACCGTTTTGTTGTAGGTGGTTGGCATGAGATTTGCCTTTAGAAAATGGTTCCACCCCTTTTCTTGAGATGTTAGCGCTAATCTCTTGATGGTATGGTGTCCGTTGGCAGACTCAATCTACTCCGTGCCTGGTTCACACAAATCTGCCAGCAATTTCTTCCTTTTGATGGCAGTTAATGACGGCGTACTCCAGATGTTCATCTTTGTCATCCCCTAGTTTGAACATGGCATTGATGTAACCTTCATCAAAAACGAACGCATGTACCTCATATCATCAAGAACGGATTGTCTTTGGTTGTCATATTGGCGTAGAACTCAAGAACAATGTTCGCATAAACCTTCCCCTTCTGCTCGCAGAAGAGTTCCCATTTGCGCATGCTTACTACAACCATGAAATCGAAGGGAAATCCCACGGTTTGGTCACTGTTGAATTCGAAGTGCTTCTCTTAACAAAAAGATCTCGAGGCAAAATTTTCTTCGTACTTTTTTCGGATCTCCTCGTTGAAAAATATTTTAAAGGGAGTTGATGAAGAAGCCATTAAAATGAGATGAAAGCTTGAGATGATTTGGACGAAGAAAGAAGAAGAGAAAAGATGAATCTCAGTTTCTTGCTTGATAAAGAAAGAGATGGAAAGGGTTTTGTTTCTTGGAACGGCTAGGGTAGGTAGAAAGTAAAGAGTTTGAGTGTTTAATGGGGTGTAATAAAGTAGCCGAATTTAATGAGGATAATGATGGAAAAGAAAAAGATTTAATTTGATAAGGGGTTAAGTGATAAGGTTGTAAGTGATAGAATAGGTTTAAAGATTGGAGCGATAAGGTGTTTAAATTGAATTTAAAATTCAACCTAATTCAATTTGGGCGGCTAGGGTTAAGTTCAAAGAAAAAATAATCTCTCTCTTCAATGGGCCGATCTTAATCAAGTTAGGGTAAATCTCTTCTTCCAAAATTCCAATTCGTCGCATGCTAAGCTTCTGCACTGGTATTCTGCCGGCACACAAAATTCTCTCATTATGTCATCGTCTCATGCCAAGTCCTGCCTTGGTATTATCCCTGGCACACTAAATTTGCACATACTCAAAGAAAACCTTTCAACACAGTAAAGGGAAATTAAAACTGAAAGAAAAATAAACAAATAAAGAAAACGATGAAAAAGAAAAACATCTAACCTAATATTTACAAAGAATTAAACCAAGATGATGATGTTATGGTACCTCTACCAAGAGGATAACCTCTTTGGCATGCTTCTTATCACCTTCCAAATAGTGCTTTAAACGTTGGCCATTCACCTTAAAAATATCTCCCATCTTCAAATTCTTGATGTCTACACCTCCATGGATATAGGGTTTTACAACTTCATAAGGGCCCACCCATCTCGATCTGATTTTACCTGGAAACAATTTTAGCCATGAGTTAAATAACAAAACATGTTGGCCTACCTCAAATTATCTCGGCATTATCCTACTGTCATGCCAACGTTTTGTTCTATCTTTGTAGAGTCTGGCATTCTCATAAGCTTGTGTTCTGAACTCTTCCAACTCGTTTAGGTCTACTAACCTTTTTTCTCCACCAGCTCTCCATGCCATATCAAGTTTTTTGATGGCCTAACATGCACGGTGCTCCATCTCCACCTGTATGTGGCATGCTTTTCCAAAAACGAGTCAAATGGTGAAGTACCCAAAGGATTTTTAAATGATGTCCTATAAGGCCACAAGGATTCATCTAGTCTCACTGAGTCTTTCCTTGATGGATTCACAGTCTTTTCAAGGATAATCTTGATCTCCTTGTCTGAAATCTCGGCTTGCCCATTTGTTTGTGAATGGTATGCCGTGGCAATCCTCTACTGAATTCCATATCTGCAAAAAGCTTTAGAGATTAGATTGCATTTAAAATGGGTACCCTTATCATGAATAATCACTCTGGGGACACCAAATCGTGTAAAGATGTGTTTGTGCAAGAATTTGACAACAACCTTGGCCTCATTCCTTGGTAGGGAAACAACCTCAACTCATTTTGATACATAGTCAACAGCCACAAGAATATATACATTACCAAACGATGGAGGAAATGGACACATGAAGTCTATCCCCCATACATCAAATAAATCCACTAACATAATGTTTTGGAGTGACAGTTGGTGTGTGCCAGATATTTCCTGTTCGTTGGCATCAATCGCATACCTTGGCATAATTGTGGCATCTTTGTATAGTGTGGAACAAAAGAATCCTGACTGCAACACCTTGGCAACAGTCTTCATCCCAGCAAAGTGACCTCCATACGGTGCAACATGGCATAATTACACTATACTGTGCTGCTCATCCTCTAGCACACACCGATGGATCACTTGATCGACACATTGTTTGAATAGAATCAACTCATCCCAATAATACTGTCGAACGTCTCGCAGGAAACATTTCCTAGCATTGTATGCCAAATCTGGTGGCAGAATGTTGCTTACCAAGTAGTTGACTATGTCAATGTACCATGGCATAGAATTAACTGCAAGCAAGTGCTCATCTGGAAACTCATCTCTTATAGAAGCAGTCTTACCATCTTCAAGGTGATGCTCTAGGCGTGATAGGTAGTCAGCTACCAAATTTTCACTGCCTTTTTTGTCCCAGATCTCAAGGTCAATTCATGTAGTAAAAGCATCCATCGAATTAGTCTGGGCTTGACATCCTTCTTTGCCAAGAGGTACTTTAGTTCTGAATGATCTGTATACACCACAACTTTGTTTCCAACTAAATAAGATTTGAATTTATCAAAAGTAAATACAACTGCAAGAAATTCTTTCTTAGTTGTGGAGAAATTCAGCTGAGCTCTATTTAGTGACCGGCTGACATAGTAAATGGTATGAAATACTTTCCCATGCCTCCGTCCCAACGCTGCTCCAATGGTATAGTCATTGGCATCACACATGAGTTCGAATGGCTCATTCCAATCCGGTGCCACGACTATGGGGGCATTAATCAATTTCTCCTTAAGTTCCTGAAATGCTCTTAAACAAGAATCATCAAATGCAAAAGCGGCATTTTGTTTTAACAACAAGCATAAAGGTTTAGAAATTTTAGAAAAGTCTTTGATAAAACGTCGGTAAAAACCTGCATGTGCATGTCCCAAAAAAACTTGTAATTCCTTTTACACTAGTCGGTGGTGGTAATTGCTTGATTACCTCAACCTTTTCTTGGTCAATCTCTTATCCTCTTTTGGTTACCTTGTGCCCTAGAACAATGCCTTTCTTCACCATGAAGTGGCATTTTTCCCAATTTAATACTAGATTTGTCTCAATGCATCTCTTCAAGACTTTCTCCAAACTCTGAAGACATTCCTCAAATGTCTTGCCAAACACTGAGACATCATCCATGAACAATTCCAAATTATGCTCAATCATATCCAAAAAATGGACATCATGCAACGTTGAAACGTTGTCGGGGCATTACATAACCCGAATGGCATTCTTATAAAGGCAAATGTCCTATATGGACACGTAAAGGTGGTCTTCTCTTGATCATAAGGTGTGATGGCAATCTGGTTATAACCTGAATAACCATCCAAAAAATAATAAAAAGCTTTACCTGCAAGCCTATCTAACATCTGATCGATGAAAGGCAATAGGAAGTGATCCTTTCTTGTGGCACTGTTCAGCTTCCTATAGTCCATGCACACTTTCCATCCTATGATAGTCTTGGAGGGAATCAATTATTCTTTGCTGTTTTGAACCACAGTCATGCCACTTTTCTTTGGCACGCATTGCATCGGGCTGACCCACGAGCTATCAGAAATGGGATAGATTATCCTGCATCCATCCACTTGATAATATCCTTTTTAACAACCTTTTTAATGCTTGGGTTCAGTCTTCTCCGACTCTCAACGGTTTTGCTATGATATTCCTCCAAGATGATTTTGTGCATGAAAATGATTGGGCTTATTCCTCGAATATCAACCAAGGTTCATCCCAACGCTTGCTTGTAATTGCTTAGAATTTCCAGCAATCTTTCCTTCTGATCATGAGTGAGATCAGCAACAATGATCACCGACAAGGTTGAGTGTTTACCTAGATAAGCATACTTGAGATGGTCTAGCAATGGTTTCAACTCCAATTCTGGCGGTTCTTCAATTGACGGCTTGGGTGCCTTAATTTCTCTGTCAGCCAACTCTAGTGACTCAAAATATCTCACCTTTTCAGTCTCTAAAGTTTTTTCAGGCTCCTTACTCATCTCATCATTTCCATTCAATTTCATGGCATCACCATCTAAATCTTGGAACAGCTATGCCACGTCCACTTTAGAAATAGACTCTATCATTTCATCAGCTTGGTATTCCTCCGATTCATCTACACATTTCAATGCTTGAAACACATTAAATGTAACCTTCTAATAATTCATGCACATTGTTAATTCTCCTTTATGTACATCAATCAAAGCTCTACTAGTAGCAAGAAAAGGTATTCCCAATATAATTGGGACATTAACATTTGCCTCATAATCTAAAATGATAAAATCAGCTGGAATATGAATTTTTCTACCTTTACCAACACATCCTCAATCTTACCCTTAGTGTAACCCCCTCGACCCGGCCTACTCGCAAGATCGAACCGAGCGAGCTACATTAGGTTTGCCAAAGCAAACTATGAAGAAATAACTCGAATTTACGTCCATTTTTTTATTTTATCTTATCTAAATGCAATATTATAAACTATGGTGAGTGATTAGGCAGCGAGTGTAAACTCAACTCAATCGGGCGTCGGGTCGACATCCAATTGCACTCAATTGTAATTTAGGGACCAAATTGCAAATCTGGAAAATTATAGGGACTTGTACCATTTTGATTTTACCAATCTTTAACTAGTCAAGTTACATTCTTGCTCACCAAATTTTAGCTCAAAACGACAATCCAAACTCAATACAAATGCATTTACAAATATCAGGGACCAAAATTTAATGTTTCAAGACATCTTTTAAACTTTTGCAGAAATGTTTACACAGAAGGTTTCAAAACCTTCTCAAAGGTTTCGAAACTATTATTCCAGTAGCCAAAGTTGCCTCAAGGTTTCAAAACCTTGGGCCTAGTTTCGAAACCAACATTAACAGGTTTCAAAACCTGTTCATAAGGTTCCAAAACTTACATGCAGATTTGCAAAAAATAAATATTCAACACACCTTAAGACCACATTAAACATATCCGCATTAGCCCCAATCACTTTAATACACACCCCAACTATATATCACACCCAAAACATGCTTCCAAAGACATACGTAACAATTCACATATCAATTCAATCTCGATATCATCAACTAGAGGCCTGCTTCCTAATAACCAAACACTTCAACCCTCAAATGCAATCCAAGCCAGAAACCAACTCTTAAAGGCCATTTACAAGTCCATATAAGCAACACAAACTTGTGCCAAACATGGAGTTTCATAAAACATACCCCTAAACCAAATTGGTACCCTCTCATTGCCAAATATTACTATCGAACTAGTTTAAAACCATACTTGAGCAAAATGAAATCCCTTGGACTCTCTTTCTTGCTTCCTTGTTGCCCGAACAAGCTACTTCTCTGCACTGTTAAGAAAAGAAAGCGTAAGAAATATGCTTAGTGAGGGAAGCTCAACTAAAAAACAACAACAATGCATTTTAAACCATTTCTCAAATATTTCTCAAATCTCATGCTCAAAACTTCTCATGCTTGAAATCTCTTTTCAAAGCAATTACAAAATCATCCTTTCAACATGTATCATAATTCTCATGCATTAACCATAATGAAAATCTCATTTAAAACTTCTCAAGCATGTTTATCCCTATCATAGCTTAAACACAATCTCATGTATAAATCACATTATACAAATCATTACAAAAAGCATGATACATGTTTATCTCATATATTGGCATAACAAGTGACCCGAATAGCACTACCCCATCCTTGGATAGTACTACCCCTATCCAATCAAGTTTAGATATGTGGATTCCTTGATGGCACTACCCCCATCAAGTCTCATGGTGAAACTACCCTCACCATAATCTCACTTCAACTGGGTTGGCACTACCCCCATTGCCCGTATGTGATAGCACTACCCCTATCACTTCTCAATAGCACTACCCCTATTGTGTAACCGAAGAATCTGTCTCACATACGAATTTTGTATTTTAGAGTGCACTTTAATCATATTGGTCGACCAATTATATCCGAAAACAATTAAATCTCAGCCACATGCCAATATACACTTTAAAACAATGTTACCTTACTGTTTTTCCAATGCATAGACATAAACCATTTTCTTCATCTGATTTCAAGAAATCTTAATGCATAGTATTTTCTCAACATGGCATAATCTCTTTAAAAGCCATAAATCAATTTAATGGGATCACATGAATCATCTCTCAATTCATAAAAACATCCATAACAGTAGGTAACAAATTTCTTTCTAAACCAAGAATTGAGAGCAAATTCTTCCATACTTACTTCCAAGCTTAGATTAGCATTTCAAGCTTAATCTAAACCTCCAAACCTTTCTTTCAAACCCTTGAAAAGATTTAAAACCAGTTCCACTCTTTGACACGCGAAACCTAAATTCGCCTACGCGCAATCAAGCGTCCGAAGCCTCCAACACTTCACCGGTAGCTAACGGACCAACCTCCCCTATTTTAACCATATTACAACATAGGATTAATGCATTATAATGCATTCAAAATCCCAGCAAAATAATTCCACAACTTTGTTTCGCTAAAAGCTACCAAGCGCCCATCCGAAATAATCAAAAACCACATCGATTGACCTCCAAACTTAACCCAGCCATAACCTATCACTTCCAATCATCAGTTTAAATCAAATGACATCTAAAAACCATCTAATAACATCATTATACCTCCAGCAACCATTAAACCACCACAACTCGTCAAAAAACATAACTATCAACCTAAACAATTAGAGATTCGCTTAATTTCGGGATTCCAATGTTAAAACCATTATCTCAACATTATTAAACATAAAAATCATAATTAGAATCAATCAAGAACCTAGAAAAATAGATCCAATTTAAAAATCACATAAATTCATCAATTAAACCTTAATTTAATCATATTCTTCAATTAAATCATAAAACCTCATTAGGAAACATATTTAAAGAGTCAGGAACTTGAGAATTTCAATAAAAAACCTTGATTAGAGGAGAAAAACAAAGATTACCTCTAATCCCTTGCTTTTACCTTAATTGGCAAGATTGGATTGAAATCTTCAAGAAAACAAATAAAGCTTGTTGTAGAAATCCATAGAAACCATTTAGAAATCAAAGTTGGATGAAAAGGATTAATTCTCTAGAGATTTTAGAAGAGAAAAAGTAGTTTGGCTGATAAGAAAGTAGAGAGTCAAAAGAAGTTACGTAAGAAAATGTTTTAACCAAATAAACTCTTTTATTAAAATACCTTTCATCCTTAACTATTAATTAATTAAAACATTTATTAAAATGGCCTAATTAGGGGAAATAGCTGATTAAAGTGATAAAAGCCCCATAAAGATTCAAATCTTTGACTCTTTACAAAACAGTCACCAAAAACAGTTTTACACTTTTACATTTTAGTCAATAGTCCAAAATGTCACATTTCCAAACCTTATTTTCCAAAATTGACTCTACCAATAATTAACATATATTTAATAAGGGTTTTAACCATTTTCCATATTTTTATCTCGCATAAAAATATTTAATCCTGAATTCGACTCGAATCTCTAACCCGGTCCACTGAACCGTCTAATTAGCCCTAAAACCGCCATGCCCAAAACTGGGGCGTTACACTTAGGATGTGAAAAAGATCGGTCTGCCAGCTAGAGTGTCACCGTGGTAGACGTTGCTTCTATGCCAAGCTTTCTGAAAACAAGCATTGTCATCAAATTGATCCTGGCTCCCAAGTCACGCAGTGTCTTACCCATAAATCTATTGCCAATGGTACAAGGAATAGTAAAACTTCCTGGATCTTTCTGCTTTGGTGGAAACCGATTGAGTATCATTGCACTGCATCCCTCAGTGAGAGCTACATTTTCGAAATCACCCAGTTTCCTCTTTTTGGACAATATGTCATTCATGAATTTGACATAGTTGGGCATTTGTTCGAGAGCTTCTACCAATGGTAGATTGATTTACAGTTGTTTAAGGACTTCCAAGAAGCACTTAAATTGTTTATCATGCTTGTGCTTTTGTATTCTTTGTGGAAATGGTGGAGGTGGATAAGCATATGCTGGTTCTGCCGGCTTTGCCAAGGTTTTGCTAGCATCCGACTGATGTCTGACATCAATTTGCGTCTGACATCACTTATGTCTACTTCTTTCTTCTCTGGTTCTTTTGGTTCATCTACTGGTACTTTCTCCTTCTCCTGGCAACTATTTGGCTGTTTGGTAGCCGTCTCAGCTTCACATTGTTTGCCACTCCGAAGAGTTACAACTTTGCATTATTCGTTGCAATTTTGCCTGACATCCTCTGTATCACTTGACAAAGCTCCTTGGGGTCTGATGTTGAGGGCACTGGCAATCTGTCCAATCTGTACCTCCAAGTTTCGTATAGATGATGCCATACTCTGGACAGTTGCATCATTCTTCTTTATGTAATCTGTCAAAGTCCCATGGTTGTTCCTTTGCCTAGCATAAAAAATATTTTGTGTCCGTTGTGGCACGACATTCCAGTTGACCCCTAGCATGGAATTATTATGACGTTGGGCATTGTATTGGCCCTGGGCATTGTTGTTCCGATGTTGAGGATTGTATTGGTTTCCTCCTTGATTCCCTCAGGCTAAGTTTGGGTGTTGCCTCAATCCTGCACTATAATTATTGAAATTTGGATTATAATTACGATTAAAATTGCCAACGAAATTTACCAACTCAAGGTTGGTAGGGAATCTTCTGTGTGATGGTCCTCTTTACATATTGTACAGAATGGGGCTAATGCCTTCATTTATTGAACCTCATTGCTCTTTTGCAAGGTTTTCACCATGGTAGTAAGGTTGGAAATTTCAGCGTGGATGGATGTAAGCTCATCTATCTGTAGTTTCCTTTCATTTTTAGTGTTGGTCCCAAGTCTAGCAGTAGGATATTCAAAGTCATTGATTGAAATCCTCTCAAGGATGCCAACTACCTTTGTGTAGTTTTTGTCAAACAATGAACCATTTGCTGAAGCATCAACAACTGTTCTAGTTTGAGCATTAAGTCCATTGTAAAAGGTCTCTATTTGGGTCCATTTTGGGAATCCGAGCATAGGGCATCTCCTCAATAGGCCTTTATATCTCGCCCAGGCATCATATAGAGTCTTATCGTTAGCCTGCCTAAATGTGATTATCTCACCCCCAGCTTTGCAGTGAGTCAAGGTGGCTGGAATCGTAGCAAAAATTTCTGGCATAGATCTCCCCATGAGGTGACAGAACCAGGTGGCAAAGAACTTAGCCATTCTTTTGCTCAATCTCTCAGGGAAAATGTAAACAACTTCAATTTCATTGTATCCTCTGATAATCCAGGCTGTTGAAATAGCTGGCAAACATCCATGAATTGCTTCAAGTATTGCCTCGGATCTCTAGTAAGTGCTCCATAAAATTGTCCTACATTCAAAAGCGTTTGTACCATTACCGGTTTAAGTTCAAAATTTAGTGTATTTACCACAGGACCAATTAGTCCTGACATCAAATTGTCAATGTTTGGTGCTGAGTGTTCTCTAATAGGTCTCTCTTCCTCCACATTAACAGCTGCGGCAACAGGAGCTGGCAGTATCCCATGTTATTCGGTGGATTTTCATCATTGTTTAACACACCATTTCCTCTATTGCCTTGTTGAGCCATCTCTCGAATATTTTTCTTTAACCTTCGCAAGGTTCTTTCAATTTTGGGGTCGTATAACCAATCTTCCACCACGGGGTGATTTCTGGTCATAGAGTGGTCAAAACAAAGAAATAAAATAAAAAGAAGACAAGTAAAAATCTAAAAACAATAAATTTTGTTGCAATCCCCGGCAACGATGCCAAAAACTTATTCAACTGTGAGAGTGCTTGGTAAAAGAGGCAAAATATGTATTGGAAATGTATAAAACAGTGCCAAGTTTTAGTCTTTTGCGTGCAAGTATACACGGTCAGCAAGTAATACAACAGTAAGTTAAGTATCGATCCCACATGGATTGACTAGGAATTTGACTACTTTGATTGTTACTTGTCAAAGGAAAAAAATGTTGTTTGAGTTGAAATTGGTTTTGAAAACAGTTTAAAAGAAAATGAATAAAAATAAAACATCGTTGGCAAGGAGAGTGTTTAAAATGAATGATGAGCGTTGGCAAAGGATGCCTGATTTTCACAATATTCATGCAATGTCAGCCTTTAATAATGTAATGCCTTGCATCGTTTAATGAGAAGATTCAAAATTAGCACGCCTCTCTCGATGGTCAATGCCCTAAATTAACCATGTGAAAACCCCTATATCTCTATAGTGATATTTTCCATAAATCAATTTGATTAAGTCCCAACATATACTCTTAAGGGGTAGATTCACTTTAGAAGTAAGCTCATCTACTTGAACATCTTCTTTCGAAGCATCTCACCTTAGTATTTGGCAACAGATCGTTACCCCTAAGTTTGTTAAGATATTAAGGTTCAATAAGCCAACAATGCCAGCTCTCGCTTGGCACAGTTTTGATAAAATATTGTAGAATATGCCAGATAGGGAAAACAATGCCGAAGCATTTTCATTATTAAAAACTAACATAAAAACAACATTCAACGCAATCATCCCCCACCAACTATTAAATTAGTTCATGGTGAGGGTATCAACAAAAAACCTTCAACTTTTTGCAAACACATGATCATTTAAAAGAAAATAAAAACAACTAAACAAAGAGAATGAGCAAGAAAATATCCCTCGATGCAGCCCTTCAAGGTCCAGGCTCCCGGTCATGCTGGTCGAACCATTCTCCTTGGTGTAGTCGATCGTCGATCACTTCACCCCAAAAAATCTCTCCAAAAAAATCCCTCCAAATGCTTGCTTAACCGTTCTTTTAATAGACGTGCAAGGAAGACGTAGGATAAGCTCTTGAGTTTGAATTTTGAATGCTCAAGGGATAAGGGATGTGATCATTTTATCCAAAGTTTGAATGCGAGCTGATCAGGTTAGGGCTGACGTCATCTGCCGTCACTGCTTCACCAACCAAGCTTGGCATCATTCTACCAACCATGCTCTGTACTATTTTTCCGCTGTTTTTTTCAAAGATTGATCAATTGCTATTTTCTCGCAGCCTGATATGGTTTTAATTTTTGGAGTTCTACAACTACTTGGCCTGACATCAAATTCCTCTTCTCTGCCAACCAGAGCTTTGGCATTATTTGGTTCATTTGTGCCAACAACATCTTGGCATTCTCTCTGGCATTCCTTCCTACGCTGCCTTGCTCTGCTCTGCCAACTGCTATGTCAAGCCTACAATATTGCCAAGAAAACAACCCTTCACACTGGCATAGACACAAATCCTAACTCTTTATATAAATGCATGAATTTAACAACTAAATGCATCTAAATATACTCAAAAGAAAGAAAAGGCATTGTAAAATATGCATAAAAATAGTACTTTTGAGGGGGTAACATATTAAAAAATCATTAAAAATAAGCAACCAAATATATAACAAAAAATATTAAGCTTAGATGTTACCCATCATTAATATGTGAGCATGCCACCATTGAAGTTGAGAGTATGATTGATGGTTCATCTTTGAATCCTTGAGCTTGAGGTTGAACAAAATAGCTCTTCGAGGTCGATTGAATGTATAGATGGATCAACACTCCTAGGATCTCCTCAAATATTGTTAGACCTTCGATTTGAGTATTGTTCTGATACCAATTAAAAGGCTCGATGTCTTCAACCAAAACTAGCACCGATGAAGGGTGTAGAGGTTTCTTTTGAAATTGGGAAAACAAAAACTGAAAAATAAATGACAACTTGACACATTCAATTTTAGAGTGGTTCGACCTTCTAACCAAGGTCTACATCCACTACCTTAGCATCCACACTAAGGATTTCCCAATTTACTAACAATGAATTATTTCCTTTTTACATGTTCAAGGAGTATCCTTACATCCTTATCTTTTCATAGGCTAAGATAGAACCCCTCCCTAGATTTTATAAGGATCAACTAGAATCTATCCCTCAATTACGAGGCTTGACATTTGTAAACAAAATATCTCTCTAGGTGGGCGTTTACTTTTTTTGGCTCACTAGGATTAGACTAAAGAATACAAGAGATTACAAGAAATAGACAATAAAATTCTACTCTTTGATATTTAAGTTTGGATGTTCATCCTCTTTTTATTGAAGTGTCGTTGGCTTGTATTTATAGTGTGAAATGAAAAATTAGCCGTTGGAAAACTAGCTGTCGGGGACTTTTAAATTACTTGAAAATATTTGTTTGAGTCAGAAAAACTTCTAAAAGCTTTCAAATATATTTTTCAAATTAAATGGACTTTGAATTGTTTTTGTAATATTATTTCAATTCCAAAAACATTTTTACTTTGTTATATCAAAATAAATATCTCAACAAATATTATGTGGGAAAGAGGGAAAAAGTGAAAAGGAGATGAGAGAGAGAGAGAGGAAGAGAAAAGTGAGAGAGAAAGTGTAAGGGGAGTTTTATACTTTGATCTACAGAGATCGAGTCGTCCAATATCGACATCGCTGACACCATGAAGTTCCCTCGTCGAGACAAGTTCATCGATGGTCGGAGAGTCATCGTCGGAGCTACCATAGAGGGAAATGAAGATTTTAAAGTTTTGGGTTGTTGAGTTGAGGGGGTTAGAGTGCTCAAAATGAAGAACGGATGCCACCATCGTGTTAACCGGCGTTAAGACAGTTGATATGGGCATTTGTCATCACCGTCCGGCCACCAAAAGGTGCCACACGTGCCACTGCCTACGCATGGGTGATGTCCAGCCGAGAGAGTAGCTTATCTAGCTACTGGGCTAGGTAGCTGTTGGGCCGAGTTGACCTGCCAAGCCGTAGGCCAAGCTGACCCAAGCCAGTCCATCAAGCTGGCCTTTCGAGCTGAGCCAGCCACTGTCGTTGACCAGTATTAACTTTTTTCAAGCGATCCTACCCAGGGGTTTCTTGATGTTCTAAGCCTGTTGGCACAATCCGTTTCACTAAATTCAAACTCGGTAAGCTATTTTTATGCATTTGACCCTTCAAATTCTTTAAAGTATATAATTAAGTGATACTTATGGTATTAATTGGTATACGAGGATTATTCGGGATCGAATATCGAATCAAGTGGAATATTTGGGAAGCTCGGATGAGGATTTTAGTGATATTGACTTAAGGTTGTACAACATGAACACCTATTGCTTCATGAGCATCATAAATGTGATTGCTTTACGTGTTAGTATATGCAAAATAGGTAGACGATGAATAAGCGTGAGTAGAGACCGGTATTATGAGATTCGATATCAATGAGATGCATGATGATGTGGTGAATATGATGAGATTTATGAAGGCTTTAGAGACTGTGTAGGGTTGTTTGAGATGCTCGTATGACTATCCGATGATTGTTTGATTGATTGAGATGATTCTGATGCCTTGTATGTTTGTTTGAATAGATTATTGTTTCGATGGAAATTGTACAAATGATGAATAATGGTAATATTCGAATAAATGATTATGAGGCCAAAAATTAATATTAATGGGATGAAAGCGTTAGTAAACAAACCATAATGACTTTTATAAGCTTTAGGGATCGAATAAGCTTGGTAATATTGTAATTGGAGGAAATTATATGAACCCGTGAATAGGGTATCGGTACGAGCTTTGCCCATACTGGTACGTGATTAGGGGCCGTATCGGTACGAGTCGAACCATACTGATACTTGTGGAAATTAAAGATTTCCAATAAGAAGTTTCAGTATCGGTACTCATGTGAGTACCGATACTCGAGGGTACCGTATCGATACTCGTGTATGACCACCGATACCTGGTATGATAAATAATCTATAAGTGCAAGTTAAGGATGGAAATCGATGTGATTTTTAATAATTGAGTCACGCCTTGAATAAATGTGACAACATTGTTTAATGGAGCTAATGAATGAGATTAATTATATACTTCTCCATAATGATTTAACAATTCGATAATGAAAAATAAATGATATGTTGATGATTAGCAACAATAGGGGATCCTTGGGATCGCGTTGCTTGTATGCCGGATAGGCATTTTATTGGTTGAGTCTTCTTGGTTGATGAGTCTGAATACCTAATGAGAAAGTGTTGCAACAACATGGTTAGAGATGTCGAATAAGTATGTTCCTGAAGCTGTATGGCACCATGTCTCATTTGAAGATGCTCGACAAGAGAATCTGGGCATGAGTATAAGTTCCCAAAGTTGTGTGTCACCGGGCCTCACTCAGAGTGTATGCTCCCGAAGCTATGTGGCCCCAGGTTTCACTCCAGGTTTGTGGTTATGGCTTTGTGTGTTTTAGCTCGGATGATCTGGTGAGATCCCAAGTATGGTTGGGTCTTGTGGGCCGTGTATGAGATTGCTATGATGAGAGCATGTGGTTAGGTAACTAGTGGTAGTGCCATGTGTTTGTTTATTTCTCCTTATTGCTCGTACGAGCTTGCATGCTTATGTTTATGATTAGCATGAAGTAGAGTAGAGTAAAGTAGATGTGTACTACTGAGCTTTATAAGCTCAATGCTCGGAATCATTGTTTATGTGCATAGGTTGATCGTCTGATAGTGGGATCGATGAGCACTATCAATACAGGATTCCATCATGTAAAGGCTTTCAGAGTACGATACTTGTGTTTAGTGGGATATGTATTCATAGGACTTTACATGGTCGAGTCTATAAATCTTTCTTTTAAATTTGTATTAATAAAATCTAATGTTTAAATGTTTTAAACTAATATGGAGCTCATTTGTAATGATTTAAATTGTTTATCGATGTTTTCAACTATTGGATTTTAAATGCTTTGGAAATACCTTGTTTGGGCTAAACTCAGTTTGAGAAATTTTATGGTTTTTGGGTGGCTTAAGCCCAATTGTGACATCCGGGTCAGGGGTTTTACAGTTATAACATCTTTTTCTTATCTATTCTGTTCATTAATATTAATTCTTAATCTTGTAAGAACTAGCAAGAGTAGCCTTTGTGTAACACCCCTACCCTGGGCTAGTAGCAAATCGGCTCGGGAGCGTTACATAAGCATGGACAAGGACAAGGCAAGCAATACAATATAAGCAAACAAGGCATGATTTGATAACTCATCCTTATTAGATGAGTTACTTAACTAACAGGCAACCAAGCATGCTTACTTAACAAACAAGCAATTCACATTTAGACTTCAAGACATCATAAGGCATTCGAATAAGGCCTTTAATTTTTTTTTCATTTCATGCTTACATTATAGGTTACTACTTACATTTCAATTAACTTCATTTAAACCATGTCATTCGAATAACCCTAGGTGTAACATGCTTCCATTTCAATTCAATGTTCCTTAGTTTGTATACATTTAAACATCTCATTCCTATACTTACTAAGCATGATTATCTAAACATTCAATGGCATTTAACTAGTTCCATTAAAGTCATACTCTATACCTAACCATTCGACAATCATTTTATACACACACTAGACTATTCGGCCTTTACCAATCAAACACACAACCTTACTTACATCATGGTATGTTTATATACAAGTGACCTTATAAATCCAAGTAATTCGAATGGAGTACAAGCAAGCATGGTTCATGTCACACAACTTTCATTTCAAGTAAGACAGGTACATTAAGCAAGGCATTCAATAGTTTCAAAGTAAACTAGATCAACACTTGATCATTTCATTGTATATTCAATATGTGCGCAGCAAATACCATTCAATACAAGTACTTTAAGTTCATTACATACTTGTCATTAGGTTCATAACATAGTAGGCCCATCAAAAACAATATATACAAGTACCAAAATGCATGATCAAGCTAACTATATACATTATAGTGCCACCAATCTAGGAGATATACAAAACAAGTATGAAACCATACTTTAACTATGCTTGTGTGACTTGCTTCTAGCTCAAGGTAACAGGCTTCAAGATCAAGAAACACTCGTATCCTTTATCCTGTAGTTTGGAAGAATGAAAACAAGAGTGATAAGTACAAGAATGTACTTAGTGAGGTAGTAACTAGTTCTAACCATTTGTTATTTCAAGTTTTGTGTCATTTAATCAAGTATGGTCCTATCTAAGGATTTAAAGGATTAAGATAATCCTAGCTAAGGATATCAAACATTCGGCTATCAAGGAGCAAGAACATGGAATCATACTCCATGTATTCATATCAAGAATCAAGCACTTCATGCTTTCACAAGAAATCAAGAAAGTCGTGCTTACATGACAAGTAACATACAATTCATGGCTTTCATGTCAAGTAACATACTATTCATAGCTTTCAAGACAAGTCACATGTGTTTTAGGATTGTTATTACATTTTTTATCAATTAAACAACCCCTTGGTACTTAGTTTGTATAGGTAATCGAGTCTCCAACCAACTGTCGCCACAAGATGCACCGTAGTGCTGGTCAACCCTCCTACTGTCACCAAAGACCACATACGTACCCTCCGTCTGTCACCAAATAGGGGCCTTAGTCCTTGACCGTAGTCCACCCTGACACAATGAGCTCTAAACTCTAAGGCATGCCCTTCTACCTAGTCCAACTAGCTACCAAGGTTATTCGATTTACCATTTATTCAAGTGTTTCAAGATCAAGATCATGTCAAGCAAGTTCATTTCATATTAGGCCATTTGAGCCATAGCTCACATTTCATGTAATTCTCATGTTTCATTTCATCAAGATGAGATGATATCTCAAGCAAGTTCTTTAGCAATTCGATCACATGCATCATGTCACATACAAACACCAATGTACCACTTAAACATGCTTAGCATTCAAATAAAACATGTATTCAAGATGTGATCAAAATTCATGCATTACTAGTCATTCTTCCCTTATTAGGTCAAGTCCATAATTAGGTTCATTTAAGCATTTCAAGAGTGTAAGCAAGTATGCATTGGTTAGGCCCTAGTCCTAACCCTAGAGATAACTACACTCACAACACTCCAAGCTTAGCTAGTCTTGGATCCACACTACTTTGTTCTTGGCTTTAGGATGATCCACTCTATCCTCTTCCACCAAGTTTACTCCTAGTTCTATCACATTGCACAAGAAAATACATATCAAAACAAGTTCACATACTCATTAAATCAAGACAATGTCACAAGTATACAATATACACAAACTTAGCAGCATGTTCATATACATTCTTCACTACACTTAACTACACTTATCTATACTCTAGTTCATGTAAAACAAGGTAGAATCAATGTCCTAAAACTGTTTACAAAATAGTTTACAAATTGCCACAAAACAGTGTACAAGTTCACCTATACTGCTGCTGCCAGGCAGCTTGCACTCTAGTCACTTAATCATGCATAACTTTCATTCCGTACGTCGGAATTTCAATTGATCTACACCATTGGAAAGATAAAGTAATTGTATTTATAATCATCTAAGTCTTGCATTTAGTTCTTAGCCAATTAATACAGTTTTTAACTTAAATACAGGGTAATTTGCTACACTAGACAGTTTGCACTGTCCCTAGTGTTTCTTCTCGACATTTCATTCTACAACCCAAAATTCAGTTCTGTTTTCTCCTAATGAATTCATACATATCAAGGTGTTGTCCATAAAAATTTTAGCCTTAAATTCAGTTTATACAATTTATAGTGATTTTTCAAAGTTACTGCCCAGAATAGAGCATTTTGGGCAAATTACACTAGGTTGAGTTTCTAGCTTCTTAACTCATTTTAACAAGGTTCTAACATGGAAATTCAATTCCCTTTCATATTATTACATGTCTAGGTCAGTTTAATACACTTAGCAATGTGCTTAAAATAGGGCATTATCATGTTGAACCTAATTTGATCTATTCGATCAACATTGCACATTCAATTTACCAACTGAGCACTCCATTACCTAATTTAAGTAGTCCAATTAGGTGCTTTCACATTTCCAGCAAGTTATCTATTCAATTCAATCTTCATTTCATCTACCAACATGATTGAAGCAGGGTTCTATATCCAATTGACATGTCTAAACACTTTCTCTATCAAAACAATCCCTAATTAAGAGTGTTTTCAACCATTACACATTTCTCAAATTTCCAGCAACCATTATATTTCCTTTATCAAATTGGCTACTAGTATTCACAATTTCAAGTTCAAATAGAAGCTAACATGCTCCTAACACACATAACAATCATCCAATTCAATTAATACAACAAAGACATCATCAATTCAAGATTCAACCATTCTATAACAAGTTGGAATCAAGCATTATACCTTTTCCAAGCTAAATTTGATCAAGGCTCAATAAAAAAAGCATGATTTGAAGGTGATGCATGAATCTTATTCTCTCCCATTTTCTCTCTCAAGCAATCGGCCAAGGTGGATGATAATGGGAGGAAGATGACAATATGTTTGTTCATCTTTCCTCCTTGGTCGTGAGTCATGCTCTCAATATGGCACATGTTCTCTTCAATTAAGAACATGTGTCAAGGCCCTTAATCTTAATCCCATTTGCATGCAAACTCTAGTGTTTTGCATGTTCACATTTCCATCATTCCATTTGTGCCTTCTAGTTTTAATTTCAATTCAATTTGGTTCTAATTTCACTTATTTGATCTTAAGGATGACCAATGTTCATTCTTCTTTAAATTGATTAAATTATGAATTCAATTAGCCTATAGTTTAGATTGTGGTAACATTTCTAGGCCAATTTTAGGGTGTTACACTTTGATTATGATTGTGGCTTAATATCAAGAGAATTAAGTTAGACCGTGTGAACAATGGAACTTGAGCTTAACTTTAGTTCTAATACTGCTTAGACATGAGATTAGGGTTTCAACGTCTAATAGGGGCATCTTAAATAGATAATATTATTGTTATGGATAACGTAAACATGTATCACCATAGTATTCTTTTATCAGTTTATAGCTAGACATAGTTTAGGAGTTTATACGAAAACTCTGTCGAGTAGATAAGTATTGTTGTGTCTCTATAACATTCAAATGATAGTTAGCATTGTACTTAGCAATAAACCTAGCTACCCATTCATATTAGAAATCTTTTTGAGTTAGCATCAGTGTATTTTCCAATAACCGCTTCAATTTACTTTTAGTCGCTACAACATTAGTTTATAGTTTTTACCATCATTATTTTTTTTGTGAAATTACTTTGAGTTTACGACTCCAATCCTTGTGGATACGATACTCGATATTCATCACTTTATTACATGTGCGGCGAGTATACTTGCTCTAATTGTGCATACTATATTTCAAGCATCAAGTTTTTGGCACCGTTGTTGGGGATTAGCAATTGGTGATTATAGCTTAGTAGTTGCAATTTATTTATTTTAGTTTATTTTAATTCTTGTTTTTGTTTTCTTTCTTTTCAGGTGTGCTACCAATGCATGACCAGAAGCACACATCGAGATGAACTTCATATTCAATTTGAACCTGAGAATGAGAGACTTTTTTGTGCTAGACGAAAAGAGCAAAGAGCCATGCATCGTGGTCACAACGCTGACGATAAAAATGATAAACCTAATGCTGGAGCATATGGGAATAAATGAGTGATAGTCCAAAGGAGACCTATTCGTGATAACTTCACACCCATTCTAGATGTTTTGACTCTAGGGGTTATCGTACCAGAGATCCAGGCAGCTCAATCTGATTTAAAGCATGTCATGTTCAGCTTGCTAAACTTTATCAGACAGTTTAGTATATCGCCAAGGGAGGATGCCAGAGAGCATATTCGAGCCTTCTTGGAAGTATGTGAATGCTTCAAGCAACAAAGAGTGCACGATGATGTGCTGCGACTAAAATTGTTACCTTATTCTTTGAGAGATAGAGCTCGGGCATGGTTAAAAAGACTACCCACATGATCTATTAAGTCCTAGGAGGATCTTTGCCGAAGCTTTTTGCTTCGATACAATCCAACGAACGTAAGCACCCAGTTACGGAGTGACATAATAGAATTCTGTCAAAAAGATGATGAGTCCATGTATGAATGCTGAGACATATACAAAGAGATGATGCACAAGTGCTCAATTCATGGATTTCAAGATTGGCTTCAAGTGGTAACGTTTTACAATGGTGTTAATGCTCCAACAGGGATGATGATTGATTCTTCGGCCAATGGTATACTACTAGACAAGGATCCCAAAGAGGCATTTGAAATTCTTGATCAGATAGCCAACAATAACTATCAATTACCCTCGACTAGGTTGAGCACTGGAATTAAATCTTCATGAACTCTTCAGTTGGATGAGTCCAAAAGTGTGGCGGCACAACTTTCCACCGGCACAAATATGCTCAAGAACCTTCAACAAACCTCTATCGTTCGAGACGTCAATATGGTCAATTTCTCTTGTGAGCATTGCAATGGGGAACATCATTCGCATAAATGCCCTTATCAACAAGAATTTAGATACTATGTAGAGAACTACAATCACAACAACAATCACTATTACAACACCTATAATGTTGGTTGGCGACAACATCCAAATTTTGTATGGGGAAATGAAGAAGGAAACACTTCCAATGCAGGGGTTGGGTAGAATGCTACAGTTGAACCACATAGTTTTCAACAGAATACGCTGAAATAGAATTTAAATGAGGGGGTTTCTTCTTATTCTTCCAATTCAAATTCCTTTGAAACTTCATATAAGAATTTCATGGACATAACTAGAGTTATATTGTAGGATCACTAAGCGAATCTGAAGAACCATGGAGATATGCTGCAAACACAAAGAGCTTTTCTACAGAACCAACAAACGATGCTTCATAACCAAGGTGCCTCACGGAGAGCATTAGAGACGCGAGTTGGGAAAATCGCTCTAATTTTGTAGGCTGTACCTCACGGTGGTTTACCAGTGATACTAAAGCCACTAAGACTTTTGGCAAGGAGCCATGCAATGTTATAACGCTACGAAGTGGAAGGCAAGTGGAAAAAAGAAGATAAATTTGGGAGAGGACACCTTGATGATTCTGACCTTAACAACAAATCTACCGATGCCCCATCATCCACTGACCAGTCCACCTGTGCAGGATGAAATCACAGACCCTGCCACTGAGAGCAAGAAAAGCCCAGAACAGAATGGTACAACACAGAAAGCACTATGAGAAGAGCCTAGACCCCCACTATTGTTCCCTCAAAGATAGAAGGCTCCAAATCAAGATCTTCAGTTCAAAAGTGCCTAGATATGCTTAAGCAGCTGCATATAGATGTCCCATTCTTAGAGGCTATCGTTCAAATGACAATCTATGTGAAATTTCTAAAGGAAATTGTGACCAAGAAGAGAACGTTGGGAGAGGTTGAAACGATTGATACAATAGACTAATGTGTGGCAATTCTAAGCAACTTGCCTCCAAAGATGAAGGATCTTGGCAGCTTTACCATTCCTTGTTCCATAGGCCGCAACTATGTTGGTCGAGCATTGTGTGATCTTGGAGCTAGTGTGAACTTAATGCCGACGTCCATGTTCATGAAACTTGGTATGGGAAAAGTCAAAACCCACGACGGTTATTTTGCAATTGGCCGGTCTTGGTCAAGGCAGACTCCTCTTTGTTTACATTACATCTAATAGAACACATAAGAGAACACTTCGTCTTGAATTTTCTGGTGGTGGGGAGCAAGAATATGGTTCATTCGATTGGTTTTTGCAATTATATCATACCAAATAAACATGGAAAACTAGACGAAAATAGACCAAGAAATTCAAATTTAGCCTTAGGGAAAAATAAAAAAATCAATTAAGCCCTAATAAATTATTTTACACCCAATTTAGCCATCATAATTTAAATTACGATCAAATCAGCCCTTTCGTAGCATTAACTGCATTCATTGTAACGTTAACTGCTAGTGGACCCTGACGGTCAACGCAGTCAACGTTACAGAAGGGTTGATTTGATCGTAATTTGAATTATGAGGGCTAAATTGGGTGTAAAAAAATTATAAGGGCTAAATTAATATTTTGATTTTTTTTTGTTGAGGGCTAATTTGACCTTTAAGCCATTTTATTTAAGTTTCCAATTATGTTGTTCATATGTTACATTAGATTGAACAAAGTAAATTACTTTTTTACGAGTGATTGTCTAAAAGATACAAGGTGCTTGTTGCAACCAACCTCATCTCTTAAGTGCAATGGTTTATGAGATATATAATCAGACCAATGATGTCATTTTTTGATAAGGCAACATGAACTACAGTCACGTTCGTCGCTTGGAGCTACTTTTGCAATGAAAACAAGATAAAAATTCAATGATCATAATGAACGTAAATTAAAAGTATAGTGACCGTAATGAAAAAGAATTAAAAGTTTAGTAGAACTTTTTTTAAGTCAATGTGCAACGTCAGCTGACTATCTGAAAAACAAATTAAACGTTTAGTGGTTATATTAGAAGTTTTAAAAGTTAGGTGGTCATATTGCAAGCAATAGTGCAATATACGTAGGAGGAAGCACAGGGCACCGACACCTGGAGTGTTGTAAGAGAACAAACATCGGGAACAGTGATGGGAAACGAAAGCCTACGGTTTGTTGGGTGTTGTGAGTCATTGCCGGGTTTGCAAAATCACAGCCACCCGAGCTAACCTCATCATCTCCGTCTCTACTCTGGCAAATAATTGGAATTGCACTCTTGTCTCTGCCACCGACATCTTGTTAGAAAGCAAACCATTTGTATCTCTCTCTAGTTTTTCAAAAGTTGTTTTTATTAGTATATATTTTGAATATTAATATCATAATTTGTGTTAGTAGATGTCGTATAATCTATATAAGAGTACGAATATTAAATATTTGAATTTGAATGAGAATGGTTCAGAATAAATGAAGAGTTAAAGTAAGCTTCACCTTGTTACAGTGGCATATTTAGGAATTTAAGAGAATTTAAAAATAGGGTTTAAAAATTCTTTTTCAGATGGGATGCCGATTTCATTCCACCCTGTACACGTTAAATTAATTTTTTTAACAAAAAGAATTTCCTAAAAATATGGGGCGCAAATGCTCTCCTCCTGGGACATTGTGGTCCGCCACGGCCTTGTTATTACCGGAAGTTTAATTACGTGTAAAAAAGGAAGAAACAAAAATATGTTGCGTAAGGTCTTTCCTTCTTTCGATTGCATTTTTCTATTGCATCTAGAATTAACTTGAAATTCATGAAATCATATTATATGACATAAACGGCCAATTGACTTGAAATTCATGAAATCATATTATATGACACAACAAATTACTTACAGGACATTGTTTCTTTTCCACGATTATCATTTGGATTATGATAACAAAATGAAAACTGAAAACCCAAGAAAGAACAGAACAAGAGACACAAGATAAAAAGAATCTGGAATGTAGAATTATGCAGTTTCTCTGATGGGATGATCTGAATCACGAAGCAAGGATTTGATTATCGATTCCCATTCAGACCTTTCTTCAAACACCTCCATTCCAAACGATCAACTCAACCATAGATTGTCTTTTCATTACCAAAATTCCTGGAGTGAGCTAAAGAATCGTACCTGCAAGTTTGTGGGAGGCCAACCTTGTCAGATCCCACGAGTTTCTTGACCTCAGATCTCAGCTTGTAAAAAACATGGCCCCAGCTGCCTTTACTTTGCCAACCCAGAACCCTAGTTTCTTCTTCGTTCATTTCAAGGTCTTGAGCAAACATGGGTTTCCTGGACAGAACCCAGGACCATCCCCAGTCCCACCATTTCCTGATGGAGCTACCGGCATAGTCTCCCATGGAAGACAGGGACTTAGATCTGGGGAAGGGTGAAGAGATGGAAGGATGTAGGTTAAGAGACAGAGAGGAGAGCCTCCTTCGCAGGGCCGGCAATGGCGGCTGCTCTTTTGATTGGGTTTGAGAGACAGGGAGGGATTGTCTCCTTTGAAAGTTGTGCATCATGGAGCTCATTGCCGACTCTCTAACCAGAAACAAGAGAGCGCCAAAGCCAATGGGAAATGGTTGATAATGGCTCTCTTGCTATGATGATAAACAACAAGAAGAAAACGAGGCAGATTCAAGAGAGAGGTGAAACGTTGTGTTCACACGGCCTACCACTTGACTATTTTATTCTCTCTTTTTTAATGGGAAAATGGAGGATTCACAAATTACTAGTATTTCCTTTTTGGTTTTTTTTTTTGGTTGAATGGGATGCCTTAATTAAGATTCGAAAATTTTATGTGTTGTTTTAATCATGTTAGATCTAAAGTCTTATTCATTTACGATACATTATGGTTCAATTTATATATAATGATAGGATTTTATTATTTTATAAATTTAATTTTTTAATATTATTTAGCATTTAAATTTTAGATCAGTTCAGCATATTAAAGTTATCTACATGCATTTTAATTTGTTAGTTAAATAATTCAGTTATTTTCCCACTAGTAATTGTAATTTTTGTTATGTAGTTTTAAAAAGTTAAATTAATTAATTTAAAATACTAGAGAAAGATGGAGATTAAATATATAGTGTACATTGTCATAATAATGTACAAAGTGAGGACAATGCCAACCAATAAACGTTGTACAACACCTTAATAATGTCTTTTCCATCAGCATTCACTACAACAAAATATGTCTTTAGCAGCATTTTTTAGCCCTATAATGACGTTTTAAAGCGCCGTTAAAAACTCTTTCGGCGCTAAAAAAATGCCGCAAGAAGTGCCGCTAAGATCAGTGCCGCAATAGTTCACGGCGTTTGTGTGAAGAAAACGCCGCGGAAATCATGTTCTTTAGTGGCGTTTGTATATACAAACGCCGCAGATGACTGTTCTTTAGTGGCGTTTGTGTATACAAAAGCCGCGAATAGCTGTTCTTTAGTGCGTTTGTGTTTACAAACGCCGTGAAAAACACAATGTTTTTTTAAAAAAACAAAAATAAAAAGCATACTATTATATAATAATTTAAAATGCCAATTTCCGCAATTCCAATATACATTCCTTTTCTCAAATAAACAATTAATCGTGGGAGCAATCAGAACTATACATTTAAAATAACTTCCAACATTACAAATCCATTTCCCCAAGAGTCTTGGTAAACTGGTTCAATGCTGAAAATTCCTACGAAAATTGCAGAGTTTTTAGATAGCTTCACCGAAGATTTCGATGATCCTTCGCTTGGTCTATTGAAACATGCTAGAGTATGTTTGTTTCTCTTGGTGTCTCCAATCGGCAATCTATGGAAATTTTACAAATTCAATCACCTCGTGAGACAAAATTAGAGGGCAATGCAGGGAGGAAAGCGTGAAACATTAGACAGTTTCGATAAAGAAAACAATGATGAGTGATGATCATTAACCTTCTTCCTTGCAGCTGCAAGCTCTTTCTTTATTCCACTTGAAGGGTGGAAAACACGGTATTAGATGATTACGGAGTTCCGCTAAAAGTAGATACCAATGAATAACACCATGGATAATAGTTAAAACTTATTAAGAAAAAAATAGCCTGAAGATTCATACCGGAGTTATGGTCCCTAAGCAATTCTATCATTGACACAACAATGCCAACTGCATTAACAAAATATGAGAATCTAGCAAGCCTAGCGATCTCCTTTCGAGGATCGTAGCAGTAAAATGGAAGGGAACGAATGAGAGAAGGGAGAGATAGCAGAAAAAAGGTCTCAAAGCGAATTACATATGCCAGACAAATTTGTTAAATGACAGTTGCTATTTCACAAGAAACAAGATTGCATTGACCATTATTTGGCTCCAAGTCCAATCAACTGCAACATCTATTTCCTTAAGTGCCATATATGCCTGACATAGGCAAAAAAAATGTCACAACACAATTATCAGTTTAATAGCTTGAACGATTTACCTGTAAATGCAATAGCATGCAGTGTCAAAGAATGAAAAAAAAACTCGGCTTTGAATATCTTGCAGATAGTAAGCACTGACCTGGCCTTGTCGAAAGAAAGCTTTCACATTATCTTCTACTGATTGAGGAAATTAGGGATTATGGGTTTGATTGGGGATCAGGGTGTTTTGAAGTGACTAAAAGTGAGTGGGATATATTCAAAATAAATAATGAGTTTCCTATTGTGGCGTTTGTTATTACAAACGCCACTATTGTGACATTTTTGCGGCGTTTGTCATTAAAAATGACACTAAAGCACACTAAAGCACGAGCATTTGTGGCGCTTTTACACAAACGCCGTTATATATCAATTTATTGCGGCGCTTTAGTAAAAACGCCACTAAAGGTATATGACTATTGTGGCATTTTTTAATTAATCGTCACGAATTTTATCATTTATGGCATTTTTCCTGAAAACGCCGCTAGATTTACAAAATTAGCGGCGTTTGCTCATAAAACACCACTAAAAATGCCGCTAAAGCTCTATTTTGTTGTAGTGATTATTATATAAAAAAAACCTTTTTAAATAGTTATTTACGTAAATGGCCTCCAGCCAATGTTATTTAGAAAAATACCTCCAAATCATCTACGTAAGGAGATCTCGAGTTCTGGAAAACGCGAGCTATGACCTCGCGTTCTACACATAGCGAGGTACATTGAAGAGGCACGTTAATGTATCGCGGTAATTACTGTAGAGATCTCGCGCTTTGCACATAGCGAGATCCCATTAACCGTTTGACACCGTAAACCCTAATAAATCTATTTAAAAGGTTATAATTATTTGACTTAGTTAAAATCTAACTTGATTGACTTAATTTTTTAATGTGTAATTTATATATTATAATTATTTAAATATATAATTTGGCGTAATTATTAGAAAAATCCTAAGTATTTAGAAGATAATCTTCAACTGTATATAAAAAGTAATTTGAACTAATTATTTGTAAGATCCTAATTTTTTGAAAGATGATTTTAGTAGATGGAAAATTCTAATTATTTGACAAGATTCTGAAGCATGATAATTTGACCTAACTATCATTAAATAAGAATCTTTAATAAAAATCTGTGATAAAAATCCTCATTTCCTTAAATTAAATATCCTACTTATTGTAGAATATTTGAAATCAAAAAAGTCCTAATGTGTAAGCATTTTATATTTATTAGGATCAAGATATTGTCTAAAAATGATATTATTTAAAAGAAAATATAGTATTTAAATTTTATTAGTAATTAATATGTTTTATTAGTAATTAATTATCACAATTAAAATATTCTTTATTTTTTAATTATAGTAAGAAATCAAAATCTTATTCGAATAAAGAATTAAAATATGATATTTAAATTTTATTAGTATTTAATATGTTGTATTAGTAATTAGTTATCCCAATTAAAATAGTGTTGATTTTTTAATTACAATAAGAAATTAAAATCTTATTCGAATCACCAAATAAGGATAAAATAAATAAATTTAAAAACACTTGGAACTCGCTATCTACAGAAAGCGAGTTCCAGTCAAAGAGCTGGAGTCCGTTTGGACTGAAACGTTATGAATTTTCAACGGACCTCGCGTTTTGCAGATAGAGAGGTCCATTGACGTCGCTTCGTATGGGGTGCGAGGACTCCTATAAATAGTGCACATTCTTTCAACTTTTATCATATCAAATTCGCTTTTCTTGTTCTTCAATTACTATTCTCCATTGTTTTTATTTTTAAAGTCTTCGAATTTTTGGTACTATGGCGAGATTATTGAGGCTCGACGACAAACACATAGTCGATTTCTGGTGCTCAAACCCTGCGGTAATTTTTTAATTTAAAATTTTTAATTATTTGTTATTTTTAATTGTTAATATTTTATTTAGTAATTTATGAATTTTAAATTTTATTTTGAAAGGTTATGAACATGCCTTGAATAGTTTCATCAACCGTACGGGACCACCGCATTCGGATATTATCCATTGTTTACATGAATTCGATTTTGGCCATGTTTCCCACCTATTTGACGGCTCGAAGTTGAACCATCCGATAATTAACGCGTTGCTAGATAGGTGGAGGCCCGAGACACACACATTTCATCTTCCCTACAGTGAGGTAACTATTACCTTGCAGGATGTTGCATTTATTCTCGGTCTGCCCGTTGACGGCGAGGTTATCACCGAGATTGCAGAGGCAGACTAGTCGAGCGCGTGTGAAACCTTGCTTGGACTAAGGCCGGATGAGGACAATTTCAATGGTGGCAAACTCAAAATAATATTCTTGGACAACAATTTGACCAACTTACCCCCAAACACTGATGAAGTAACGAAGATGGTATACTTTTTTATTATTATATATTTATTGTGAAATTTTATCTTATAGAAAATAATATAATATTGAAAAAAAATTGTTTTTGCAGCTGTTTGCTCGTGCCCATATTCTACGAGTTATTGGGGGGTCATGATGCTAGACAAATATTGCAACAAGGTCCATTTGATGTGGTTGCCTCATCTGGCGAGTACTGTGGAATCCAAAAACAAATGTTGGGGAGGGGCAGTGTTGGCATATCTATTTTGGGAGTTATGCAGAACCGTCGACCCGAACAGACGTGGCATTGGCGGGTGTCTTTGGTTGCTGCAGTCTTGGGCATGGTTTCGAATGTCGTTTTTAAGCTCCACGCCTCGAAACCCGACCCTATTCCAATTCCCACTTGTTCGGAGGTACTAATAAATATTTATTTTATTATTTTGTTTTTTAATATTAGAATACTTTTTTTGAATTATAGGTGGTTGGGTCAATTAACACACGTGAGACTATCGACCACCTAGCGAAATTATCGATTGTTGATCAATAAAGCGACACATGGGGTAAATTTTTTTAATCAATTTTTTATTTAAATTTTTTAAATCAGAAATTTTTTTAAATCAATTTTTTATTTAAATTTTTTAAATCGAAATTTTTTTAATCAAATTATTTAATTTTTTTTAAATCAGGTTTATCTAACTGATTTTACATATTTTTTGTAGTTCATATGGACGTCGTACGAGGATCTTGATATTTAGGCATGCATTCTGCATGAAATAATGCTGAGTGACGGCATTTGGATTATGATGGTTTTGCTCATACACTACGAGATAGTCGAGTGGCATCCTACTGACCGCGTGCTGCGGCAATTCAACTATGTCAAAGGGATTTCGGAT
The DNA here is from genome assembly GCA_019671005.1 of Hibiscus mutabilis. Lineage (NCBI taxonomy): Eukaryota > Viridiplantae > Streptophyta > Magnoliopsida > Malvales > Malvaceae > Hibiscus > Hibiscus mutabilis. Next base: position 22,327,692 of record CM033735.1, on the reverse strand, counting down.
GAGCCATCCAATTTGGACAAATTGCATAGGTTAACGCGACAAGGCAAGACGAAAGTCCATTGAGGCCATTATTACACAGAGTGGATGCAGCAGTGGATGACCCATTTTAGTAAGAGGCCTTGTAATTTGGAACCCATTCGGGACTACATCATTACCTATTAGTATATGTCGTGGTAACATCAAAAGGGGAAGCCGCGTGTGCTAACCCCGAAGGAGCGATAACAAGAAATAGATGTGCCTTACCGAAATCATTACCTATGCAACATCTTTCGATGCAACATGGTACCCGTACGGGGGGAAGTGGCCAAAGAAAAAGATCATACGCTTTCGGGGCATCGTCATCGGGAATAGCGTAGGAACCTGCCCAGTCAGCCACCCAGCCAGAGACACCGGTGCTAGCACTTGCATTCCAGTAGTCGATTTTCTTGTCAATTCACCCTAAGGGTAGTAGTCCATCGTTTCAGCAAATGGGGAGTCCGTCATAAGGTTATTTCACCGATGTGTTTCGTCCGTTTATGGTGGTTCCCCTAGTCTACTATTCGACACTATCTTCCGCATCTATTCCTCTGGTCTACAATCTGACACAGTTCAGATTTGGTATTGTGGATCAGACACCGCCGCAGAGCCTATTCTTCACCGGCCCTAGTGCGAGTGATGGGACTCGTATTTCATTTGGGGATGACTATGACGATGAAGATGATGATGCTGATGGTGGTGGTGGTGGTGCCATTGTTTGAAAGAATTCGCGTTAGGATTGTCGTCCACTGCAGTGCAGTACGGGTGGACATAGATGTCATTTTTCTAAATAATATTGACCAATTAAAACATGTTTAGGGGTACAATTGACGGGTTAAAACGTCACTGACCTCACCTCGGTTATGTACAAGATGCCATCTTTAACCGGGATCAGTGGCCTAACTACCATAATCTATTTTCTTCATTTTATGTATTTGTTTGAAAAGTAAAACTTGCATTGTTATTCTTACCCTAAAAAAGCTTCAAAACCATTTTTCATTCTCTTGTTACACCTACTAATTAGAATTACAGATCAGTTATAATTGCAATTGCTTAACATCTAAAGATTGCATCTACAATTACAAATCTTAGTTTTAAATAACAATTACTTACAATTACAATTACAAGTGTAAAAAATGTTACACCAATCAATACGAATTCACTCAAATAATTTCTTGCTTCTCTGATAGAATTTATTTATAGATGATGGAATTTAAGATTTCAATCATAATTAAAAAAATAATTGGACCTTGCGCTCTGTATATAGCGAGGTCCATTGATATGACGATATGTACTTCTCCTTCCATGTCAGGAATCTCTACATACCTCGTGGTCTGCATAATGCGAGGTCCATTTAAAATGTGAACAAATCCTTCACGTTTTGGAGGGTGTGAATATTTTCCTATATAAGGTAGAAACGAGGGCAAACAACCCACCAGCATTTGCTATCGCTTGAGAGAAATCTGTATTAGATTCGAAGAGAATATACAACTGTTGCTACTAATGGAAATAGATCACGTATTAGGAAAATTGTTTTAAAAATTTATTTCCCAGATATTGCTATCTGTTGGTATAAGAAGTTGCATTTATACAATGACTACATTATTTTGGTCAGTTAATAATATTGGTGATATGTGTCTTCCGTGTTTTGGTTCAAGATCTATGACAAATTGCAATATTAGGGAATGAGTGGTCATTTTTAAGCGTTGGGATCAGTCTTGAGCTTTTGTTCATTTATTTTGGGGGTAGGTTCTTCCCTAAAAATCCTTTTAGGGACTGTAACAACTTTCTCTTTTACCTTCTCAGCTTCTTTGGATATCTCTGGTGAATAGCATCTGCCGCTTCTAGTAAAATGTCCAACCTCATTCACTGGTTCAACATCAAGCTTTTCATCATTCTTTCGTCAGACATTATCTTCGCCTCATCCAATGGTTGTACCTCCTCCCGTGGCTTGGTTTCTTCAGGGATAGTCACATTAGCCGCATAGTTCCAGGGAACCTTGTGAGTGTCTTTGAAAATAAACAGAGATAGAGGAGAAATCACAATCTTATGGGTCATCACTGGCTTCACATCATTAGATGAGTTTCTGACCTTTAATTCGACAGAAACGATCAATGGCTTATGTACCCCATATCTGGCTCTAGAATATTCGGAGGTGCACACCTCAACCTCCTTCATTTCTCCTATATTTTCAAATAATCTGATCTCTTTGTTATCCATCATCTTTTGAATCAAACATCTGAACTCAAGACAATGTTGGATCTCATAACCATCTTCATGGTGATATTCGCAATATATACTAGATTTCATTTCTTTTTCAACCTTCATGCCTATTTGGATCATTCTGGTATTATACAATTGCTCAAACACCCATTTCAAAGGATATATGATTTCTGATATATCAATATTAAGTCTCTTAGCCTTATCATCTTCCTTTATTGCATTCACCCCTCATCCACTATGATTTGGCAGCGATTAGCCGATTTGGGTTCATCAAATTTCAAAATCCCATTATTGATCAAATTTTAGACCACTTTCTTGAATACTATGCAGGTTTCAAAAGTATGCCCCGGGATCCCAGCATGGAACTCATAATGAGCATCTGGCTTATACCACGAAGGGTAGGGAGTGTAACATCCCCCACCTGGTAGGTAACCGAGTCGGAGGACGCTACTGATGACTAAAACGGTGATCGGTATAGTGAAATAAGATCATAATCATTAGTTAACCAATGGATTGCTTGAAAAATAAGTCAATATCAATACCGATGACTTAGGGATTCAATGCAATGCTTGGATTATCAATTAAGGACTGATTTATGCTTTTTACGAGTTTTAGGGACTAAAATGAAACTGTTATATTTTAGAGGTCATTTCTTGTATTGAACTATATCATCGGGAAATTCATGTTGAAATCAATGTTCGTATAAATTTTCAAGGCAATTGGAGATCATTTACTCCTTCGATTAAGCCTTGCGATCCTTAGTGACCATTCTGTAAACTATTTAAAACTATGTTCTTAGCCCTTTTAGCAATTTTAACTGTCACCGTACCAAAACGCCTGAGGCTGTATCGGTACGGGTTAAACTTTATTCCAAAACTGTCTACTTTTATTTCAATACGGCTTGATCCGTATCGATACATGTTGACTAGCTTTGACTTGCCCATTGACCATTATTTCGATATGCTTAGGGCCGTATCGATACTGATGCGCACAGTTTCAAGTTTCATTTGCCAAAATCCTTACATGTTTCGATACAGCTGGGGCTGTATCGATACGTATTGACCATGGTTGACTTATTTCGATAAGCCCAAAGACCATATCGATAGAACTAAATTTCCCAACCTTATTTTCAACTTCTATACCAAAACGTCCTAGCTCATATCGGTACGCTTTAGTTGACCTATTCTTTGAATGACCAAATATGCAAGGACGTACGAAATAGCTTGACCTGTATCGGTATGCCCTGCACTGTAATGACAGATTTCATCTAATTTTTAATCAATTTGACCTGTTAAACGATATCCAAATTCAACAAAATTTTACCAACAAAATTTAAACCCTATAACCTACTAGCATGCCAATTTTTAGAGTCATCCAAATTCATTTACTAGGTTTTCACCTTTTAGTGCCCAATATGTCATTTTATCCATTTTTAGGCCAAACCAAAAAGCCAAAATGAGCCTTAAAATTTATTACAATGCAAGCATGATTTAGACATATCAAAAGGACTATACATGACTAGTCTAGCTACTTTGCTACCATCCTAGGAGTTCAAGGTCTAGGTTAACATTACATATGTGGGAATGTGACTTTCTTCAAAACACTCATTGTTCCTATCCTTGATCCAACTATGCTTTAACCTGGAAATGCATGGAAATGAGATGCATTAGGCTTACTTAGCCTAGTGAGGTAGTCATAGACAATAATATGGGCATCAATGAAGGTCATGACATGTATAACAATGAAAATGCTTCTTGAAACATATTTTTACAATACTTGCAATATTTATTCCTATATTCTCCTTAGATCGACATGTAATGTGGATACGCGAATTCCTAACCAACATCTCCAATAAGACCAGCACAACCATGTCCTGCAAACATCACCAATAAGAGCCTTAGCTCAAGGACAGTACTCCACTTCTTACTATTGAGCTCTTGAATTCTATGGCATGCCAATTGTATCCCATGTCCATTCGTATCCAAGGATTCCATACTCATTAGTTGCAATGTCAATAACAATAGCAATAACCAATACGATAACAATAACAATAGCCAATGACAATGACTCATAACATATCCAATTCAACACTTTCATATTATCGATGATCATGTAAAGATTCAATAGTCAACTTAGTAATAAAATAAGCTTACCAAAGCTTACCGATGATGCCACTAGTGAGGTCTTAATGCAAACATACCTTGGCCAATGATGATAATACAATAAATTGACATCAATGAATTCGGAAAGGCACCTAGCCAATCCCTTGACTCCGACTACACTCACCGATGATTCCGAGGCTTTCAAGGCTCTCGGATGACAATTCCCTTGTTCTTGGACTTGGTGGAATTTGGAAGATTTGGTAATTCTTCACTTTGAATATCTTGAGCTACATCAAATCAAGATTACAAGAATTTCAATATCGATAATAGATTCGTAGCAACTCAATAGCTATGAAAAACGATAATAATCAAGCTATGTAATCCCTAGAGAATTTCTAAGGTTCATGGATTCATAAACTTGAGATTTGACCATAATCCTTGCTATAGAATTGATAAATCAAATTGAGAAAACTCTTACCCGATCAATAGCTATAAACTATGATTAAAGAACTTAAGGAAATCAAAGCTTGATTTCACCTTCAATGGAGGTGTATGCTTAGAGGTAGGGGATAAGGTTAGGGAGAGGTGCTTGCTTAACCAATGACCGATAAGTTTTTTTATTTTATTTTTAACTATTGAGGTTTCCTTAGGATGAAGGAATCAATCCTTAATCATCCACGTATGTGGTGATTAAGATTGATGAGGGGAAAATCGCAAGATTAGTCATTCAACCTCCGATGTTCTAAGCTCTTACCCCTAAACATTCAGTTTCTATAATTTTGTCACTAAAACATGTTTCAAAGCTTTCAGTAAAGTCCTTAACAATATCAATACTTAATTAGGATTCAATAACTAATAATTGGTCACTCGATCAAAAGTCAACCTTATAATTTTGACTCTCCGCTGTGAAATTTCCGGTCACTAGAATCAAATTTTGACTAGGCCCGATTTTGGGATGTTACAGCGAGGCTGTAGAGGAGTAAGATAGAATGGACTCAACAGATCTTCTTCATGTAGTTGTAGGTACAATTCGGTGTATGACACCGGTATGGGCGTGAAGTTCATCCAGTCATTTCTTAACTCTCAATAATCTTTCTTGTTTGAATTCTAAGAACTTTCTGACGCAACGCCGAGTGGTGTAATGGTGAAATTTTTTGGAGCTTCATAAGCGCTCGTATTATTCACCTCACTATCATTCCTTTATAATTCTTGTGAGAGCCGTCTCCACTCTCGATCCTGCCACTCTTGATTGTTACTTCAATCGGCTCACTTGTCATCACTATATTGGCAAAGTTATGTGTTGCATTTCTAATCAGTCTTTCAAAGAGGAGACCTCTCAGAGTTTGCACAAATATGTGGACAACCTCATTTTCCATCAACGGGGGTTGTAACTGTGCCCCATATCCCTCAATCTCTGAGCATATTGACGAAGAGTCTCATTAGTTCTCCGCTTCATTCCTTGCAACGTGCCTCGCTTAGGGATCATTTATGACACGTGTTTATAATGTTCCACAAAATCTCTAGATAGGTGTTTCTATGACAGAATGTTCACACAATTCAGTTGAGCGTACCAGCGCGCTGCTGAGCCAGTTAAGCTATCTTGAAAGCAGTGAATCAATAGCTTCTTATCCATCAGATAAACAACCATTTTACAGCATTACATTTTGAGATGGGCCTTTGGACAATTTGTCCCATCATACTTTTCAAATTCTGGTACTTTGAACTTGGGTGGAAGAATCAAATCGGCTACCAAGCTCATATCAGCAGCATAAGGTCCCAACTCATTCACTTTTTGCGTCTCTAACAAACGGTCTTCCAGAGCCTTGCAGCGCTATTCGTACTTCCTCACAATCTCTGCACGGATCTTCTCAATCTCATTTAGGGTGTTCAAATCTGGGACTTCTTGACCACTTCCAAAGTTTATGTGATGTTTGTATTTATTCTAATTAGTACTATCACCATTAGCTATCTTGCTGTTAAACCATTCTTCGCTCTTACCCATGATCAATTTCATTTTTTTCTTAAAACAAAAGTTGTTGTTGGGTCTAGTGTAAATCTTATCACTTCAAATTTTGGGACAGTGTATTAGAGCCTCATACTCTTCGAGCGTAGGTGTCATGTCTACTTGCCCAAAAGTAAAACAGTTGTACGCTGGGTTCCAGAATTGAGCCATTGCTCTAAGCAGTTCTCGATCTACTTGGGTGTACAACAATAGGGCTATGTTACCAAATTCCTGTTGAAAAGGTACTTTCATGTCATTTCCCCACTGTTCCCATATAACTCTAACCTCTGGTAAAAAATCATTGGGCTTTGTATTTATCTTAACATAATTCTTCACTTGTAATATGTCACCCTTACGAAGGCTATCCCTTTTTTTCATGCTGAGTTTGTTCTGACCATGTTCAGACTGCAGTATTGTCTTCTCACAATTTCTTGGACCCTTCATCCATATCAAATACTTCCTAATCGACTGATTCCCGAACCAATACCAAAATGATGCAACATGACATGATTCATTTAAAAGTAAAAGAATAAAACAAACCAAAAATAATAAAAAAACTTGTGTCAGTATTGTAAATTAATATTGAAAACAAATAAATGAATTACAATTATAGCAAAACAGGTAATATTAAGAAAAAAATAACCATAGAAGTGTATTTAAACCGGCAACACCCTGTCCTAGGTCCCTATTTGGCTCTAGTGGGGTGAGTTTCTAGATTACAACATGTGGTTTGCGTTCTAGACTCTAGGTACCCGAACTGCCGTTACCATCTACTGCGACAACAAGACATCGATTCAGGAGTATACAACCCTTTATATCAGAGGCGTGCACCTCACGTTGTATAAGGTTGGTATACCGGAAGAAAGACAAAATTCTGAACTCAGAGGTGGAGAGCCTCACGTCGGATCATGTCTCGTTCCCACTTAAGGGTGAAAAAGCCCGAGTAGAAGGATATGCATAGATGACAATTTATATCACACACAAAAGCTACCTCCATTCTTTCTAAAAATTCATCCAATAATTATTGGAGAAATTAAATTCAAATTACCATTCTGAATGCCAAAAATGCCATGTAAAATTAATCAATTAGGTTTGACTCTCTAATTTAGTCCCCAGCAGAGTCGCCAAGCTGTCACAACCATTTTTTAACCATGGTGTGAAAATAGCCCGACGATTTAATTTGTAAAATAGGTTTTGACCCCTTTTTCATTTTATCTTGAAAATATATTTTTCTTATTAAATCGGGTTTTTCATTTAATTAACAATGAAAATTTGATTTTCCTTTTATTTAATCTTAAAAAATGTTTAGAGTTGCCATCGGTCACTTTGATAGACCGGACACCATAAAAACAACCAGAGATTCGTTTCTTTAAAATTTGGGTTCGGGAGTCGGTTACATGTGGAGAAGGATTATCACCCCCATGAACACCCGTTATCGGTACCTTTTTAATTTTACGTGGCATTTTGGCATTTCAGATAATAATCTGAATTTAACTTAACCATAATTATTAAATGGATTTTAATTCCGAATGGAGATATCCATTTATAAGGAAATATATTTTAGAATGAATACGAAATTAGAAGCACCCAGTTACTTTAGGGCACCTCGATTCATATTTAAAAATATATCCCAACATAAAAGGTTTGAATGCATGTCCGATTATTGTCTTGTCGATTTTATGTTCTAACTTAGAAGGCTCTAATTAATTGAATTGTTTTAAAACTATGAATATTATTAAACTTAGGGTATTTATAAAATGACACTCAATTGCTTGAGCATTACTCATATTAAAACCCTAAATTAAACAATATTCCTAATTTAAATGGTGAATCTAATTATTTAAGCACTACCCGTAATCAAGGCTTTAATTTAATTTACTAGGTTAACTTCATGTTCTAAATTAAGACGAGTATAAAATATTCTACTTAGAAGCCCCCTTGAATAACATCTCATTTCAATGAGACACTATTCAAATTTGAGCTTAAAAGTTTCCCTTTTACTACTCATTTATTTACTACCATGATCTCACCTATTTTAATTATTTAATTCCTAATTAAATAATTTAATATCTAAGGCTTTGACAATTATATCTAAGTGAATTTAATTATCTAACGATATACTACATGTCATATTTAAAATCATGCATTAATCAAACATTAATCAAGGTAAATAACAAAGGAAATTATGGTCAAATTGAATTAATATCAGAATTAAAGAGCCAACTTACAAGGAAATAGAAACTAAATTGAAAGAAATCAAAATATTGATGCCAGATTATAAGAAAGAGGAAAAAAGAGCGCGGGCCTTATTCGGGGGCTCGCGGGCCCCAGAGCCAGCGAATATCACCTATAAAAAGGTATTTCGGATATCCCATTTTTCTTTTTTTTTCATTTTTTGATTACCGCCTCTCTCTACTTTCTTCTCTCCCTAAATCCTCTGTCCACAAACAACAAAAACCTAGAAAAACCATCCCAAATGGATCAAAACACCAAACTTTTTCTTGGTGTTCATCCTTGTTCTTCAAGAACAAGATGAACATCAAGAACACCAACAAAACTTCACCGCCCTTTCTACCGTGCAATCCTTAGACACCATTCTCCGACCGCATTCCATTGTTCACCGGCCACCGAGATTCGAATCTTGGCCTCCTTAGGTGACGTCAGCCACCGCAAGGTAATTTACGGCCGCCGTAAGGTAATTTATGGCCGCCGTTCATCGAAACCCTAAAACACAAAAAACCTTATTTTCCCAATTTTAAACCTCTAAAACCTTAAATCTAGTCCTGGCTCGATAGAGCCTCCATTCTCCGCCATCTTAAGCCTAGATCTAACCCGGTCCCAAGCCCTCTTCGACTTCACCGTCAACATAAGCTACTCTGACAAAAAACCTAGGCACTCTGATGTATGAAAGATAAGCTCTAGCAATCTTTCTTTCATTATTTGCTACTGTTTTTTTATGTTTTTACACTTAAATCTAACATTGTTTTTTATTCTTGGCAGGAAATGAAAAGGTCGGGGGAAGAAATTACCCCTGACGATGAGGTTGTGGTTTCGGTGACAACGACGATAAGTTCTCTCTGGTGACTCTCTGTCTGCTTCGACGATTCAGTTGCTCAGGTAACCTTTGATTTCTTCTCTCTCTTTTTCCAATTATTACTGTAATAATTGCACCATTAATTCCATGATTTTTCTCTCTCTTCCTTTATATAGGTTGACCAAAAGATGACGTCACCAACTGTTATCTGTTGACAGCTGGATTAAGAGAAAGCTTAATCCATGTGAAGCTTGAATGAACCAATGCCCGGGTGACACATGGCCTTTTTTCAGGCAAAAGAAGTACAATTGTGTTTTTTTGGGCCTCTTTATCCGAGAATAAGCAAATTTGAGCGGGAATATAAATTATTTGGGCCTTTAGGAATTTTATAATGTAAATGGGCTTTAGAATATGTATATGGACATTTATTGTATGAATGAACCTATTTATTGGATGTGGACTTTCTTTATGGATTTATTTATTTATATTAACTATTTATTTATTTATATATTTATTCATTTCATATTATTTTTTTTATATATAAGCCAGACTAAATTCAGGTTTTACAACTGCCCCTCTTTGCTCATTGTTGTGGAACAAGAATAAGACAAAGACTGAAAAGACATGAATTTTGTCTGTACTTGCCGGCTATTGCTCTCAGCTGCAAAGTATTCTTTACGAACTTTCACTCCTTTTTCCTTTCTAGAAGGTTTGAATAAGTTCTTCTCATTAGGAACCTCCCAATCCTTCTGTCAAGGGTAAACGCAAGGTTTGAGTTAGCGCTTCTCATTAGGAACACATTTTTTCCTCTTAGTCATTGTGATCTAACTCTCTTCAAAGGTGTCGAACAAGCAAGCTCTTCTCATTAGGAACTCCACATTCTTCTAAAGGCGAACTCTTCTCATTAGGAGCTCTTCATTCGGCGATTTTTTCTCATTAGGAACTATGTGGTGAACTCTTCTCATTAGCAGTTCTTCATTCTTTATTTAGCGAGTTCTTCCCATTAGGAACTCTGGGTGAACTCTTCTCATTAGGAGTTCTATATTTTGCTAATTTCCTGTCAAAATAAATTAAAATGCTTAAATGTGGGTCAGTATGATCCTAATTTTCTATATGATGCATGAACTGGAGCACATTGAGATTAATCAAACAACTTTCGCTCTTTGGGGAACCGGTCTGGTCTCCTTGCTATGCTTCTTTATTAATTCTCAGTCTTCATTGATGCTTCGTCTCATATTCGGGAATGATTTTTAGAACCTCCTTTCTGCTTTTCTGGCCATTTGCTCTAAAGCACCCTTTCGGGTTTTCACTTTACGTTGCTTTTCTCAAAGTGCCCTTTTGGGTTTTCACTTTAGTTTTTTTCTCTTTTTCTCTTTTTTCTCTTTTCTTCAATTTTTCTTTTTTCTTCAATTTTTCTTTTTTCTTTTTAATTAATCTTGACCAAGCCGACCACATTACTAGAGAAATGGGCCTTGGCCAATCAATAACCATTCATGTTTACATATCATTATGAACCCCAAAAAAACTTGATAACAAAAGGTCCGAAACAAGCTTACTCTTGAATAATGTTAAAGTTTTGCCAAATCCAAGAGCCTCAAATCAATGGTTCAAATTTCTCTCTCAACAGAAGAACATATAGCTACGGGCATTCTCATTCAATCTAGGAAACTGACATACAACAATGGATCCAAGTGTGGTAACACCACCATGGCTTGACGATGTCTTGGAAATGTCCTCAAATTTTATAAACTATCCCAACCGAAATACTGATCCAAGAGTACATGATAATGTGTTAGCCTTGTAGTTCCAATTATCCCAGCATGAGCACAGAGATAAAAATCATTGTTCTTCGGGATGCAAACTTTGTTATTAATAACAGTTCCATGTTGTACATTGTCTAGAGATCCCTGAAGCTTTTACAACTTGATCCAATGTTTCATGATTCTTGCATTTTTGTGCACTTGCTGGTGTGGAATTCAATACTGTCTTCACTTTAAAAACTCTGCCTCAGTATTCACAAGTGCTAAAGTTCACCTGCATCTCTCAAAACATAGTAATACCAATAAATTATATGTTTTCAATGCATTATGCTAGTCATTTACATGATGCTTTGGAAATAAAAGAAGGCTCGAAAGAGAATTCATGAATTTATTGAGGCTTATAAGAAAAATACAACGGATCTAGAAAAAGAGTCATGGAAAACTGAAACAACAAAGTCAGATCTTCGGGCATCCATAGCATGAAGGTTTCAGCAACCCCATAAACCGAATATAGTCATAAGCTTGAACCCTTGTCCCACAGACTTCAAACATTGTCAAGATGTTTTCAGATGTTAAATCCCTCCCAAAATAGCAGGAGTCCAAGAGGTTTCAATTGTCGAATGCCTAATCTCAACGCATCTGAGCTGCCCTTTACAGGTTTTCAACCCATATCCTCATTTGGTTTCAAGACGCCCTTTACGGATTTTCATCTTGAACCCCCTTCTCTTTTTTATTATTTTTTGTTTTTTTCTTTTTCATTCATCATTTTCTTCTTCTTTTTTTAATATCTAAGGTGACCTTTTGGGTTTTCACCATAGATATTTTTATTTTGCGAAATGCCATTTTCAGGTTTTCAATCTGCTTTTTCTTCCTATTTTCCTTTTTCAATCTCTTTTTAAATTCTTCAGATGTAATATTTTTTAATTGAATCAGAGTTCACTGGCTTGTGCAGCTCTTTTCCATCCATTTTAGTTAAAATCAATGCTCCTCCAAAGAAATCCTTTTTGACAACATATGCCCCTCCCAGTTAGGTATCCATTTCCTACGAAAATCTTGGTATATTTGCAAGATCTTTTTCATCACTAGATCACCATCTTAGAATTCTCTGGGCTGTACATTCTTTTCGTGGGCCCGCATCATTCTTTTCTGGTACATTTGACTGTGACAAATAACCTTCAACCTCTTTTCTTTGATAAGGTTTAGCTAGTTGAATTGAGCCTGTACCCATTCTGCTTCATCCAACTTTACTTCAAATAAAACTCGAAGAGATAGAATTTCAACTTCAATCGGAAGTTCTGCCTCTGTTCCATAGACTAAGGAATACGGTGTTTCCCCAGTAGAAGTTAACAAAGAAGTTCGATAAGTAAATAGAGCAAATGGCAACTTCTCATGCCAATCCGTAAAAGTATTTATCGTCTTTGATATGATCTTCTTGATCTTCTTGTTTGCTGCCTCCACTTCCCTATTCATTTTAGGGCGGTAAGTCATAGAATTGTGATGAGTGATTTTGAACTGCTCACACGTTTCTGCTATTACCTTGTTTTTGAAGTTAGTGGCATTATCAGTGATAATTCTTTCTAGCAACCCCATATCGACATATAATCTCCTTCTTCAAGAACTTACAAACTATAGATCTTGTGATATATTGGCATACAAAGCTGATTCCACCCATTTGGTGAAGTAATCAATAACCACAAAGATTAAGCGATGTCCATTAAAAGCTTTGGGATGAAATTGACCAATGAAACCCATGCCCTAGATAGAAAAAGGCCATGGTGAATTCACCGTATATAAAAGTACCGGTGGAGAATTAATTTTGTCAGCATATATTTGACATTTGTGACATATTTTAGCATATTCAATGCAATCTCCTTCCATAGTTAACGATTAATAACCATATCTCATTATCATCCTAGCCATTGCAAAGCCATTAGCATGTATTCAACAAATTCCATTATGCACTTATGCTAAAATCTTTCTAGCTTCCCGGAATTGACGCGTCTTAGCAAGATCTGATCCTTGCCTCTCTTATACAAGATTTCACCATCAAGAACATATCCCGAAGCCATCCTTGTAATAGTCCTTTTTTCATTATCATTCGCCTCCATATGATAAGTCTGTAATTTGATGTATTGCAAGATATCAAAATAACATAGATTTCCATCTACCTCTTCTTCTATATTGTAACAATTAGCATAGGTATCAGAGCTCTGCATTCGAATTGGCATCATATCCTCTGTTTTATTTGCCAAGAATACCGAAGTCAATGTAGCTAAGACATCCACCATTTAATTATCTTCCTTGGGGATATATGTGAAAGTAACCTCTTCGAACTCTTTTAACATCTCAAGGATCAACTTTCGGTACTCGATCAATTTTGCGTCTTTTGTTTCCAATTCTCCATGGAGCTGGTAAATAACCAATGTTGAATCTCCATATACTTTCAAACTTTCTATCCTTCTTTCAATAGCAGCTCACAAACCCATGACACAAGCTTTATATTCTGCCATATTGTTGGTGCAAAGAAATTCCAACTTGCTTGTGAAAGGATAATGTATATTACTTGGGGAAATCAACACTGCTCCAATTCTATGTCCTAGGGCATTAGTGGCCCTATCAAAATAAAATTTCCAATTTTTATTTCCTAAAGTTCTATTTTCTTCCATGGAGATATTCATCACACCCTTATTTGGGAAATCAAACTTTAGGGGTTCATAATCCTCTGAAGCGGGACTAGCCAAGAAATCAACTATGACATTTCTTTTTATTGCTTTCTAACTTACATAAACTATGTCAAACTCTAACAATAACATTTTCCAATGAGCCAATTTTCTAGTCAATGTTGGTGCTTCCATTAGGAACTTTAATGGATCGAGCTGAGATATCAAGCATGTAGTGTGGTATAACATATACTGTCTGAGTCTACGGGTTGCACAAACCAAGGCACAACATAATTTTTGAATTGGAGGGTACCGTACTTCACACTCTGTAAACTTTTTTCTCAAGTAATAGATGGCTCTTTCTTTCTTCCCTGTATCATCATGCTGCCCCAGTACGCACCCCATTGAATTTTCGTAGACCATCAAGTAAAGGATAAGTGGTCTATTTGGAACCGATGCTACTAGTATTGTAGCATTTTTCAAGTATTTCTTAATGTTGTCAAGTGTCTCTTGGCATTATTCATCCCATACCCCTAGATTGTTCTTTCGAAGCAATCTAAAAATTGGATCACATTTATCGGTCAATTGGGAAATGAACCGAGAAATATAATTCAACCTTCCAAGGAAACCTCGAACTTCTTTTTGCGAACTAGGTGGTGGCAAGTTTTGAATTGCTTTCACCTTGTCCAGATCAATCTCAATTCCTCTTTTGCTAACGATAAAACCTAATAGTTTTCCCGATGTAACCCCAAAAGTGCATTTATTCAGATTGAGCTTCAACTGATACTTCATCAATCTCGGAAACAATTTTCCCAGGTTCTGAATATACTCCTCCTCGATCTGGGACTTGGCAATCATATCATCCACATACACCTCAATCTCTTTGTACATCATGTAGTGGAAAAGAGTTACCATGGCTCCCTGGTATGTTGCCCCAGCATTCTTCAATCCAAAGGGCATTACTTTGTAACAATATGTACCCCACAAGGTTATGAACGTTGTCTTGTCCATATCTTCTAGGCTCATCTTTATCTGGTTATATCTCGAGAAGCCATCCATGAAAGAAAACCATGAATGTCCTGGTATATTATCAGCCAAAATGTCTATGTGGGCAAAGGAAAATTATCATTCGAGCTGGCTCTATTCAAATCTTTGTAATCCACACACATGCGTACTTTTCCGTCTTTCTTCAGCACCAGGACTATGTTGGCCACCCATTCCAGATATCGTGCCATTTTAAGAAAGCCAACATCAATCTGTTTCTGTACCTCTTCTTTAATCTTCAGTACCATCCCCGGTCTCAATCTTCTAAGGTTACGTTGAACTGGTTTGCACTCTGGCTTTATGGGCAACTTGTGTACCACTATATTTGTATCCAATCCTATCATGTCTTGATAAGACTAGGTGAAGAATCTTTGAACTCTCGCAACAAACCAATCAGCTCTTACCTGGTTTTTGGCGAGAAAGCAATCCTTATCTTCACATTTCTTTTGATTTCATTTATTCCCAGATTCAAAATTTCTATCTCTTCTTTATGAGGTAAGATCTGCTTGTCTTCCTTTTCTACCAACCTTAGTAATTCATTAGGGATTTCACATTCTGTCTCATCTTTGAACTTATTGACTTTCATTAGACACATTGGCTGCTCAAGATCTAATTCAGGATTAGGTTCAGGATCATTCATGCAATTAATAGTTGAAGACCTGCAAAGAAAATGATAATATACATTTTGAAAGGATACGACAAAAAACAAGAAACATGTTTTCCATTTGTGAATCAGCATGAAAACATCTTTATTAAAATGAACTTGCATAATAGCCCTTTACAGATAATCCCTGTACTCGCAGGCAAAAAATATAGAATGGTTCATGGCATTACTTTGTTTTATTCTTAAAGACTAGAGAGAGATCCTCAGTTGTCCAGTTGTTGAGTGCTTCACCAGGGAAGCATGGACGGATTCCTTCTAGGAACCTGCTGGGTTGGCCCCCCTCAAATATACCACTGAAATATAGCCCCTCCATGACGTTACCAAAAATCTCTTCTTCTTGAAGCCTCACAGTCTCTTGATTATCCTTCTCGAGCTGCTTCTCGACATTTTCGTACCCACAGGACTTGAAGGTGTCAGCTAAGTCTGGAAAGGTCATGGGCTCAAAGGATGTCTCAGTCCCTAGGAATCGAGCCCTCCTTTGATCTTCCCTTTTCTTCAAGTCCTTCTGCCTTTGTTGGATGTTGGGCTTGAATCCAAGACGGAAACGATCCCTCTTCATGATTACTATCTTTGGTCGCAAGCATCCCTAAAGACGCTTTTGAAGCCCTCTTCCTGTCCTTGCACCCCTACCAAGTGTCTCGCGAACAGTTATTTTGGTGCAATTTGATAGCATCGGTCGCGATATTGGCTTTCCCTCAGTAATGAATGTTGCATTTATAAATTCTAGGGCCCTAAACAAGAACTCCAGAGCATTTTGATCGTTTCGATGTACGAGGCATCGATAGTCACTGAAGTGATAATGTCTTCCTCGGATCCAATGCTGACTAGCTTTCCTTCTATCATGAATTTCAATTTTTGGTGTAAAGAGGATGGTACCGCTCCAGCAGAATGAATCACCATGAAATCCACATTATAGACTGCAGGCCCAATTTGCAATGGTACCTCAATTTTTCCAAGTACATCACGAATTGTACCTTGAAAGCCCTCACAGTGTTTTTGTAGGTCTTCATGTGAGAGTCATCAATTGGTAACCTTTACAGAGTGACCATTGGTAAAACATTCAGCGCCGACCCATTATCAATCAGTACTCTTGGCAGTACATGACCTTTGTAGTGAGTAGTGATATTTAAGGCCTTCACAGATCTCATTCCCCCCGCTGGGATCCCATCGTCAGTAAATGTGACATAGTTATTGGAAGTGATATGATTTACAATCTTATCCAACTTATGCACTAATATATCACTCGGAACAAATGTTTGATTAAGAACCTGAACAAACGTTTGATTAAGAACCTTAATTAAGGCATTGTGGTACCCCTCAGAACTCAGTAGCAACTCAAGGATGGAAATCCTGGCTTGTTGCCTCTTTGACTGCTCAACTATACTATATTCGCTAAGCTTTAAAAACTTTAGGAATTCCTGGGCCTGCTCCTTCATGACGGGCTTATTTATTTTAGGGGAGGTTCTTCCCCAAAAATATTTTTAGGTATTACGACTTTCTCTTTTACCTTCTCAGCTTCTTTGGATATCTCTAGTGAATAGCATCTGTCGCTTCTTGTAAAATGTCCAACCTCATTCACTGGTTCAACATCAAGTTTTTCATCATTCTTTCCTCAGGCATCGTCTTCGGTTTGTCCAACGGTTGTACCTCATCCTGTGGCTTGATTTCTTCAAGAGTAGTCACATTAGCCACATAGTTCCAGAGAACATTGTGAGTGTCTTTGAAAACAAATGGTGACGGACGAGAAATCACAATCTTAGGGGTCATCACAGGCTTCATATCATTAGATGAGCTTCTGACCTTTGATCTGCAAGAAACAATCAATGGCTTATGTACCCCATATCTGGCTCCAAAATATTCGGAGGTGCACACCTCTACCTCATTCCTTTCTCTTGTTTTTTCAAAGAATTTGATCTCTTTATTATCCATTATCTTTTGAATCAAACATCTAAACTCAAGACAATGTTGGATCTCATGACCATCTTCTTGGTGATATTCACAATATATACCAAATTGCATTTCTTTTTCGACCTTCATGCCTATTTGAATCATTCTGGCATTATACAATTGCTCAAACACCTATTTCAAAGGAGATCTATTTTTTGATATATCAGTCTTCAGTCGCTTAGCCTCATCATCTTCCTCTATTGCATTGACCCATCATCCACTGTGATTTGGCAGCAGATTAGCTGCGATATTGGGTTCATCAAATTTCAAAATCCCATTATTGATCAAATTTTGGACCACTTTCTTGAATGTTGTGCAGGTTTCAATAGTATGCCAGGGATCCCAGCATGGAAATTACAATGAGCATCCGGCTTATGCCACAGAGGTTAGGGAGGCTGTAGAGGAGTAAGATAGAATGGCCTCACCAGATCTACTTCATATAGTTGTGGGTACAATTCAGCGTATGACACCAGTATGGGCGTAAAGTTCATCCTGTCATTTCTTAATCCTTGAGAATCTTTCTTGTTTAAATTCTGAGAACTTCCTGACGCAGCGTCAGGTGGTGTAATGGTGAGATTTTTTGGAGCCTCATAAGCGCTCGTATTGTTCACCTCACTATCCTTCCTTTTATAATTCTTGTGGGAGTCGTCTCTATTTTCGATCCTGGCACTCTTGATTGCTGCTTCAATCAGCTCACCTGTCATCACTATATCAACAAAGTTCTGTGTGGCATTGCTAATCAGTCTTTTAAAGAGTAGACCTCTTAGAGTCTGCACAAACATGTGGGCAACCTCATTTTCCATCAACGGGGGTTGTACCTATGCTGCCATATTCCTCACTCTCTGAGCATATTGACGAAGAGTCTTATTAGCTCTCTGCTCTATCCCTTGCAACATGACTCGCTTAGGGACCATTTCTGACACGTGTTTATAATGTTCCACAAAATCTCTAGAGAGGTTTTTCCACGACTGAATGTTCACACGATTCAACTGAGTGTACTAATGCGCTGTTGAGCCAGTTAAGCTCTTGAAAGTAGTGAATCAATAGCTTCTCATCCTTCAGATAAGCAGTCATTTTATGGTAGTACATTGTGAGATGGGCCTTTGGACAAGTTGTCCCATCATACTTTTCAAACTCTGGTACTTTGAACTTAGGTGGAAGAATCAAGTCGGCTACCAAGCTCATATCAACATCACAAGGTCCCAACTCATTCACTTTTTTCATCTCTAACAAACAGTCTTCCAGAGCCTTGCAGCATTCTTCATTCTTCCTCTCAATCTCTGCACAAATCTTCTCAATATCATTTAGGGTGTTCAAATATGGGACTTCCTCACCACTTCCAAAGTTTGCTGCAATGTGTACTGGGTGACTGGCCGTTGCTCCAGCTAGGTTGATTTGGACCTTCTTCGTAGGGGGAGGTCCCTCAGGTTGTATCCTTATGTGAGACGTAGTTTCCACGCGGTCATTCACATCATTTGATGCGCCTTCGCGTGCTTTGCTTTTTCCAGGTTCCTTCGGTCCCAAAAGAGCGGTCAACTAGGTGATAATCTCCCGTTCGGCTTGAGCAACATAATCCTTCATAGACTGTTCTATTCTATCAAAGCAATTATGTGTTTGTACATGATCATTCTCTAAACTGATGATTCTATCTTCTACTGCCATAGTTTTGGAGCGTAAACGTGTTCCATATGAATGCAGTATGATTGCGGTTTGTAAATCTAACTTCCATAGAACCTTTCTGTATTAAAAAGTGTTTTGAATTTTTCAAAATACAAAGAAATGTTTAAATGCGTGAATGCATGAATATGTGTATGTAAAAGACATCGAATTCAGGAACTAGTTTTTAGGAAACATTCATTAACCAAAAGGGCCAAATACAAAGAAAATATAATTTCTCCTACAGAAAACAGCAAGCCCTAGCTCCTAAATTGATTACTTCATTCAATATCTTGATCAGGGCTTGTCTAAGTTTAGTCTCGACGTTGATGTCAGGGTGTCGTAATAGTCCTGCAGCTTCTTCAGACAAGATCTTCACGTATTGGGTGATCCCTTCTACCTGGTTCTTGAAGCCAATCATCTCATGACTTTTTTTTGGATTGTGTACTCAACTGCTTCAAGTTTGCCCTTCAGTGTCCTATCTCCCTAGTGTAGCACTCCCTCGTAACGTGTGAGATGATCTCTCAAGCCTTGTACCATACTCTCCAATTCTGTCACCCTCTTTTTCAGTCCTTCCTTCTCTTGCTCCATCTTAACTTTGTCTTCGTTGTGGTACTTTGTAATCATTTGTTCTAGTTATGACACCTGAGTCATTAGTTCAAAAATCCGGGCTTGTTTTTCTTCTAACTTTTCCTTGGCTTTGTTGTTTGACTCTTAGAATTCTCGGGTCTTTTTCTCATACATCTTCTTGTAATTATTATTTCCCTTTATCATTTCATTTAGCTGCTCAGACAGGTCCTTAACCATCTTACTTGTTCCTTCCTTTTGCTTTGCTTTACACCCAGCATGAATTTCCTGTAAATCTTTCAAGTCTTGACTGATTTTTCTACTCTATTCTCTAAGATCCTTTTCATTTCCTTCATGACCATTCACTTGCAGCTTCGTCATAGTCAACTCATTTGTGAGATCATTGATTATTTTCTCATACCCCTTCAAATCCAATTCTCGATCTTGCTTTAATTTCTTCAATGTTGATGGTGCATTCCTAGCAGGTTCATTAGACGGGCTAGTGTCTCCTTGAATTTTATAGAGTATGTTATCATTTACCCTCTAAGCCTTCCATTCTTCATATCCTGGCATAAATTCTAGCTCCTGATAAAGATTCGCCCTTCTTAGTGTTTCCCATGCTTTCGCGGTTTGACTTACTTTCCCTTTGTAGCCGTTTGTCTTATGTGCATATTTGAATCGTGCCATGCCTGCAGTAGCCGATATAAACTGCCTTGTGGTGAATTGTCTCGACACCAGTAAAGGGCAATATGCTTTTCCTCCCTAGATTCCTGGTAGTGAGACCCAATCTCTGTCTCCACATCGATATAGATAAGTTGTTCCCCTATTCAGCCACGGATCTCTCCATACAACATTGGTATCCTTCATGTCCTTAAATTATTCTTTCTATTGCTCTTCTTCCTTCTTTTCTTTTGGGCAACTAGTAATGTGTTCTTCTATCGATGAGTAGGTACCAATATACCTAATAGCTTTATAGGATGTATTCCACCCGTGTCCTCTGAACCAGATTTCTAGCAACTGCGCACAGCTCCAAAACCTTCCGTCCTCTGACTTCTTACATGCGGTCAACGATCTGTAAGTTTCAGCTAAGATTGCGAATACTGGATTTACACCTTTTTCTAGTCGTTCGAACAACCCCAATGTTGACAGTTTAATATGCTTTGGAGTTCTTGGAAATAATACCAGCCCGTATATGCATAAGGCGTATAGGCTCCTCATCTTGTCCGGTTCATCGCTTGCTAGTATCAATTCCCTAAGAACTTTCCAATTTATGCACTTTTTGTCTTTATTCTGATCAGTACTATTGCTATTAGCTATCTTGCTATTAAACCATTCTTCGCTCTTACCCATGATCAATTTCAATTTCTTATTAAAACCAGAGTTGTTGTTGGGTCTAGTGTAAATCTTATCACTTCGAATTCTGGGACAATGTATCAGGGCCTCATATTCTTCGAGCGTAGGTGTCATGTCCACATGCCCAAAAGTAAAATAGTTGTACCTTGGGTTCTAGAATTGAGCTATTACTCCAAACAGTTCTCAATCTACTTGGATGTACAACAATAGGGTTATGTCACCAAATTCCTATTGCAATGGTACTTTCATGTCATTTCCCCACTGTTCCCATATGACTCTAACCTCGGGTAAACAATCGTTGGGCTTTGTATTTATCTTAGCATAATTCTTCATCTGTGATATGTCACCCTTACAAAAGCTATCCCATTATGCTGAGTTTGTTCTGACCATGTCCATACTGCAATATTGTCTTCTTCGAATTTCTTAGACAATTTAGCCATATCAAATACTTCCTAACCGACTGATTCCCGAACCGATACCAAAATGATGCAACATGACATGATTCATTTAAAAGCAAAAGAATAAAACAAACCAAAAACAAACCAAAAAACTTGTGTCAGTACTGTGAATTAATATTGAAAACAAATATATGAATTACAATTATAGCAAAGCAGGTAATATTAAGTAAAAAAAGATAACCATGGAAGTGTATTTAAACCGGCATCACCCTGTCCTAGGTTCGTGTCTGGCTTTAGTGGGGTGGGTTTCTAGATTACAACATGTCGTTTGCATTCTAGACTCTGTGTACTCGAACTGTCAATACCATCTACTACGATAGCAAGACATCGATTTGGGAGTATACAACCCCTTATATTGGAGGCATGTACCTCACGTTGTATAAGGTTGATATATTGGAAGAAAGACAAAATTCCAAATTCAAAGGTGGAGAGCCTCACGTCGGATCATGTCTCGCTCCTACTTAAGGTGAAAAAGCCCAAGCAGAAGGCTATGCATGGATGACAATTTATATCACACACAAGCTACCTTCATTTTTTCTGAAAATTCATCCAATAATTATTGGAGAAATTAAATTCAAATTACCATTCTGAATGCCAAAATGCCATGTAAAATTAATTAATTAGGCCTGACTCTCAAATTTCGTCCCCATCGGAGTCACCAACCTGTCCTGACCATTTTTTTAACCGTGGTGTGAAAATAGCCCGATGATTTATTTTACAAAATAGGGTTTTGACCCCTTTTTTGTTTTATCTTGAAAATTTAGTTTTCTTATTAAATCAGGGTTTTTCAATTAATTAACCATGAAAATTTGATTTTTCTTTTATTTAATCTTAAAAAAATGTTTGGAGTCGCCACTGGTCACTTTGGTAGACTGGACAACTTAAAAACAACCAGAAATTCGTTTCTTTAAACTTTGGGTTCGGGAGTCGGTTACGTGTGGAGAAGGATTAGCACCCCCACGAATGCCCGTTATCGGTACCTTTTTAATTTTACGTGGCATTTGGCATTTCGGATAATAATCTGAATTTAACTTAACCATAATTATTAAATGGATTTTAATTCTGAATGTAGATATCCTTTTATAAGGAAATATATTTTAGAACGAATATGAAATCAGAAGCACCAAGTTATTTTAGGGCACCTCGATTCATATTCAAAAATATATCCCAACATAAAAGGTTTGAATGCATGTCCAATTATTGTCTTGTCAATTTTAAGTTCTAACTTAGAAGGCTCTAATTAATTGAATTGTTTTAAAACTATGAATATTAATAAACTTAGGGTATTTATGAAACGATATCAAATTGCTTGAGCACTACTCATATTAAAACCCTAAATTGAACAATATTCCTAATTTAAATGGTGAATCTAATTATTTAAGCTCTATCCGTAATCAAGGCTCTAATTTAATTAACTAAGGTAACTTCAAGTTTTAAATTAAAATGAGTACCAAATATTCTACTTAAGGCCCCCTTGAATAACATCTTATTTCAATGAGAAACTATTCAAATTAGAACTTAAAAGTTTCCCTTTTAATACTCATTTATTTACTACCATGATCTCACTTATTTAATTATTTAATTCCTAATTAAAGAACTTAATATCTAAGGCTTTAACAATTATATCTAAGTGAATTTAATTATCTAACGATATACTACATGCCATATTTAAAATCATGCATTAATCAAACATTAATCAAGGTAATTAACATAGGAAATTAGGGTCAAATTGAATTAATATCAGAATTTAAGAGTCAAATTACAAGGAAATAGGGACTAAATTGAAAGAAATCAAAATATGGGTGCCGGATTATAAGAAAGAGGAAAGAAAAGAGCGGGCCTTATGCGGGGGTTCGCGGGGATTTGTGGGCCCCAAAGCCCGCAGATATTGCCTATAAAAAGGGACTTCTGGATATCTCATTTTTCTTTTTTCATTTTTTCAATTTCTGCCTCTCTCTACTTTCTCTTCTCTCCCCAAATCCTTTGTCCACAAACAACAAAAACCTAGAAAAACCATCCCAAACGGATCAAAACACCAAACTTTTGCTTGGTGTTCATCCTTGTTCTTCAAGAACAAGATAAACACCAAGAACGCCAACAAAACTTCGCTGCCCTTTCCGCCTTGCAATCCTTAGCCACCGTTCTCCGACCACACTCTGATGTTCGTCGGCCATCAAAATTTGAATCTCGGCTACCGTAGGTGACGCCGGCCGCCACGAGGTGATTCCTGACTATCATTCATTGAAACCCTAAAACGTAAAAAAAACCTTATCTTCCCGATTTTAAACCACTAAAACCTTAAATCTAATCCTGGCTCGATAGAGCCTCCCTTCTCCGCCATCCTAAGCCTAGATCTAACCAAGTCCTCAGCCCTCTTCGACTCCGCCATCAATATAAGCTACTCAGAACAAAAACCTAGGCACTCTGATGTGTAAAAGATAAGCTCTGGCAGTCTTTCTTTCATTATTTGCTACTGTTTTTTACGTTTTTAAACTTAAATCTATTTTTTTTTTATTCTTGACAAGAAATGAAAAGGTCGGGGGAAGAAATTACCCCTGACAGCGAGGTTATGGTTCCAGTGATAACGGTGGCAAGTTATCTCTGGTGACTCTCTAACTGCTTCGACGGTTCAGTTGCTTAGGTAACCTTTGGTTTCTTCTCTCTCTTTCTTCAATTATTATTGTAATAATTGTACCATTAATTCCATGACTTTTCTCTCTCTTCCTTTATATAGGCTGATCAAAAGATGACATCACCAGCTGTTATCTGTTGACAACTGGATTAAGAGAAAGCTTAATCCATGTGAAGCTTGAATGAACCAATGCCCGGGTGACACGTGGCCTTTTTGGCGGGCAAAAGAAACACAATTGTGTTTGTTTGGGCCTCTTTATCTGAGAATAAGCAAATTTGAGCGGGAATATGGATTATTTGGGCCTTTAGGAATTTTATAATGTAAATGGGCTTTAGAATATGTATATGGACACTTATTGTATGAATGAACCTATTTTTTGGATGTGGACTTTTTCTTGGATTTATTTATTTATATTAACTATTTACTTATTTATATATTTATTCATTTCATATTATTTTTTTATATATAAGCCCGGACTAAATTTGGGTATTACAAAACCCTTTATCCTTATCTCACTACCTCCATCACCTAAACCCGAACCCACCATTCTCCACCTATCTTCACAATTTCCAGATCACCCATGGCCAACACCTTATAAAAAGTGGGCCGATCTGTTGAAAAAGGGGTTAGGATATCGAAAGGAGAAAACAAAAAATAGATAGAAAAGAAAGATCGAACTGAAAAAAGCAAAATAGGTGAAAATAATTATAAAAATCTTTCATTTTCATTAGATCCGAGTAAATACGGGGGGGGGGGGATATAGGAGAAACTAACGTTATATCCAACATTAGGAGCCAAAACCGAATCTAACCGACTCCTTGCATGTACTTCGATCGTCGTTCGCGACGATTTTCCATCATCGATGAACGACAACCCATGATGGACAACGACTGGCATCTGGGCTCAACGCAGACGAGTGAGAGAGAGTTGATTGCTTTTTTAGAATATCAGAAGAAAATGAGATTTTTGGGCAAAAAAATGTATTTAAGGGCGTTCCAAAATGGTGTCGTTTTGGCCCTTACAAGATCCGCACTCCCAATCCTTTTGCCTTTGTATCCTTACAATTTTGCATTTCAATTCTTGTTTTATTCCATTTTGGTCACTATTTTTCTTTTACTTTTAAGATTTGTCATTAATTAATTTTTAATATTAATATTATATTATTACATATTATACTGTTATATTAGTATATTATTGTACTATTATATTACTACTATTTTATTTATATATTACTAGTATTTTATTATTATTATTTTATTATTATTATTATTAACTCTTTTATTATTACCGTATTATTTATTATTATTATTATTACTTATTATTAATGCTATTATTATTGTTATTATTACTATTATTATTTACTTATTTATAGTTGATAAATTATATATTCGTGCATATATATCCTGCATTCATTCTTTTTAAATCAAATCTTAAATTAAAGTGATTTTCTTTATTAGGGATTCTCGTGAAAAACGTACCTCAAACTTAAAGGGGCGTAACTTTCTCGTTAATCTCTAATATAAAAATATCTTTTTAATCCTAAATCGTAATGTTTAGAATAATATTCTTTTATCTGGGGCTCGCAAATTATGTCTCGAACTTAAAGGGACGTAAGTTTCTCGTTAGTCCCGTGTAAATGAATATTCTTTCAAATATATTTTACAATAAAATCTATGCATTCATGGATCACAATTTCTAAATTAAATTTGAAATCGTAATTTTCATCGTTAAAACACTACGAAATCAACTAGGTACCAATTTTTGGGCGTTGTGGGGTGCTCACCCTTCCTCACACGTAACGGAGTCTCGAACTTATTTTTCTAGTTTTGAAGACCAAAACTTGTTGTTTTAATAAAAATAATTAAATGGGTTTTATTAAAATAATCGGGTTTTCAGGTGATCCAATTTCACCTAAATTAAAAGATTGGTGGCGACTCCCATTAGAACCAAAATAATTTTTATAAAAACACGTCAAGCTCGCAGGCCTGTTATTACAGCTTGGCGACTCCGCTAGGGACTGTTCCTTTTAGAGAGTTAAACCACAAGCCAATTACTTTTTGTCTTAATAGATGAAAATTATGACTTTGATTTAATTTAATTTGTGATCCCTACTATTTGTTTTTGAAATTTTTTACAAAAGTTTTTACAAAATTTGTCTTTTTGATTTTTCATATCATGAGCTATGCACTTGAGCTCTGTCCCTTCTAAGTGGGAGTGAGAAGATATTCCTTCATGAGATATAGCCTCTGTACAGGATAGTAGACCGCTTTCGGGATACATCTGTACCTTTGTCTTCGTGAGATCTTCATCTTCGTACAGACCTAGGGAAATGTATCCCCCTGATTTGGATTTGCTAGCCTTAGTAGGCGATAGCGAGCATAATTTGGGTACCTCTATTAGAACCAAATCAAATGTAGTGAACCATAGGAGCTGATAAGTCATATATTTGTATGTTTTTCACATATTAAATCCTATGTTTTAGCACATTAATCTATCTTAAAGCCCTTGATTCGGTTCCTATTTGGTTTTGCAGGTGTTTTGGGGCCTTAGTGACATTTTATACGTAAAATCTGAGTTTTAGCACCATTTAGGCGTCACCTAGAATTCTTGTTAATTGCCAAGGCAAGTCCCAATTCCCCGGCAAGCTCTTCATAAACCGCCTTAATTGTATCGTCAAGTTGCACTTACCACGACCATATTGTTTCTGTGAAAATACCAGGCGCAAGACAGATTTAGGCCTAGAGAACAAGTAGATTTTTACTTGGAGGGAAAACAATCCTGCTACAAAGTGGACTTCTACTTTTACCATAATTAAAGTAGTTTAGGGTTGTTGTATTTAATGTAAACTCTTCCCCTTTATTCCCTATAAATAGAGATCAAAGGGTGAAGAGAAAATAACAAGTAGAAACCCTAGTCTAGTCAAAACCCTTTACCCTCTTCTCTTGTAGCTGTCAACCACCATGAGTGGCTAAACCCTTCTTTTCTAGTCAATTGAAGATACAAGGATATTATTTCAAGTTTTTAGTGAGATTTCTTGTTCCCAAATTATCTTCGTCTTTATTTAAGTATTTTCATATCTTTTGTGCTTCATCTTCATGTGTATGTTTGGTTAAATATATGCTACAACCAATTCAATGGTATTTGATACAAGTGATAAACAAATTCGAGTTCGATTTCTAAAGGTATGAATTCATGTTCTTAATAAGTTAACGGGTTCGTGTTGAGGAAGAATATGTGCTTTGGGTCTCTTAAAGATCATTAATGCTATTTGATAGATTATAATTCTTTAGTGGTATCTAGGAATTTAATCTTGATAATAAGAGTTAATCTTTTGACGGTATTTAATTGGTTATCTATCTTAGAAGAGATTTAGGTTATTGGGTGGTATTCATCTAATCTAAAACCAAGCTATTTGGAGTTGATGTTGATTTATCTTTTGCGGGTCAATGATCTAAATTCTTGATTTAATATTCGAAGTTCTACCATGACTAGAGTTTCATCATATATAGATTTCTTCCTTAATTCAATTGCTTTATTCAAATCAAACACAAAACCCCCTTTTTACTTTTAATTGCTTGTGAA
The DNA here is from genome assembly GCA_019671005.1 of Hibiscus mutabilis. Taxonomy (NCBI): domain Eukaryota; kingdom Viridiplantae; phylum Streptophyta; class Magnoliopsida; order Malvales; family Malvaceae; genus Hibiscus; species Hibiscus mutabilis. The sequence goes on along the minus strand of CM033735.1, from coordinate 22,299,993 downwards.
ATTGATTTCTTAACCATTCTCTGTGGGATCGACCCTACTTGCCGCTACTACAAATCCAAAGAACAAGTAGGTATTATTTTTTGACGGATTCAACACCCATCAAAAATTGGCGTCGTTGCCGGGGAATGGTGTCAAGAAGCTAAGATCACTTTTTATTTAGTTTATTTTATTTTTATTATTTTTATTTTTCATTTTTTTGATTTTTTTTTCTTTTTTACTTTTATGCTTCGCTCTTATCTTGTAGACAAAAATCTTTTGTTTGATCCTAATATCGACAAAACCGAAAGGTGACTAAGGAAGGAAGTGAAGCAAAGTAAACAAGCCACCACCAAGGAGACTTGGAAGCCGACTTGGAGAACACTCAAACTAACAACATGGCTGAACAAACCCTTCACCAACTTACAGCCTCCAAGATCATCCCACAACCTCTTTGCATTAATTACCAAGAACCTGAAGTACCTTTCGAATTAAAATCTGGACTAATACATCTTCTTCCTACTTTCAGGGGACACGGGAATAAGAATCCATACAAACACTTGAAGGAATTCCATGTGGTGTGCTCGAGCATGAAACCCCACAATGTCACCGTTGATGAAGTCAAGCTACGGGTGTTTCCATTCTTACTAGTTGACCATGCCAAAGATTGGTTGTACTACATACCATCCGTATCGATTGAAACATGGACGGACATGGCAAAGCTCTTCCTCGAAAAATATTTTCCAGCATCAAGACCAACCAACATTAGAAAAGAGATTTGCGGAGTTCGACAAAAAGATTCTGAGATGCTTCATGATTATTCAGAACGATTCAAGGAACTTTGTACAGGCTGTCCACAACATGAAGTGTCTGACCAATTACTCATCCAATATTTCTATGAGGGTTTATTACCCATGGAGAGAAGGATGATGGATGCCGCAAGTGGAGGTGCAATTGTGAACAAGATGCCTATCCAAGCCAAAGACCTCATCAACATTATGGCCGTGAACTCTCAACAATTCGGCTCGACACATGACAGCGTCTCTCGACATGTGAATGAGGTAAATATTTCTTACCTTGAAAGTAAGATTTCGAATCTAACTTCTCTTGTTGAAAAATTGGCATTAGGTAATGCGCATCAAGTCAAGGCATGTGGGATTTGCACAAGGCAAAATCATGCAACCGATATGTTCCCTAAACTCCAAGAAGAGAGCACCGAAGAAGAAAATGCCATAAGAGGATTTTAAGGACAAAAGAAGTACAATCCGTACTCAAATACATACAATCCGGGCTGGAAAGAACATCCAAATTTGAGCTATGGGCAAAGGAACAATCAACAAGGGAATTTTGTGCAACCATCTTCATCGACAAAACCACCGTTGGAGGATGTCGTATACAAGCTTGCTCACAACCTAGAGCAATTCCAACAAGAGACAAGGTCAAGCATTAAAAATCTTGAAACCCAAGTAAGTCAAATTGCCTCATCTCTTAGTCAATCTGAAACTCGAGGTAAGTTACCTTCTCAAACTATTGTGAATTCGAAACAAAACGTGAATGAATTACTTTGAGAAGTGGCAAGAATTTGTAGGATTTTTCAACCCAGAAAAAATTGGCGTCGTTGCCCAGTTACCCAGGCAATCACACCATTCCCAGTTGCCCAGGCAATTACCATTGCCCAAGAAATTTGACTGGTCCTGTTTCCAAGTTGTTTGATTCTTCACCCAAGGAGAACGCTGAAAAGGAAGAAGGGAAGGCTAGAAAACCAACAAAATTTTGGCAAACCCCTTTTCCCGAAAAGGATGGAAAATCACACAAAGATGAACCGGGCAGGGAAGATGTTGACACAATCAAAGTAATTTAGCCCATCGTTATTCAACCACCTTTTCCTTAAAGGTTCTCAAAGACCAAGAAAGAAGAGTAAGAAAAAGAAATTCTTGAGACATTCTGCAAGGTCGAGTTAAATATTCCATTGATTGATGCTATAAAACAAATATCTCGATATGCAAAATTTCTCAAAGAATTCTGCACCAACAAGAGGAAGTTGAGTGGCGATGAAAAGGTAAGAATGGGTGAGAATGTATCTATCGTACTTAAACAGAAACTCCCTAAAAAGTGCAAGGATCCAGGTATATTCACTATCCCTTGTCAAATCAGAAGCATAAAAAATGAGAAAGCCATGTTAGATTTATGAGCATCTATTAATGTTATGCCATATTCTATATATTGTGCTAACAATATGGGTCCTCTTAAAGATACAAATGTGATCATACAACTTGCCGATAGGTCAAATGTTTATCCGAAAGGTGTTTTGGAGGATGTTTTGGTCAAGTTAATGTGCTTGTATTTTCTGCTGATTTTTATGTTTTAGATATGGAGGAAAAAGATTCATCTAGTCCTAATATAATTTTGTTAGGAAGACCATTCTTGAAAACATCTAGAACAAATATTAATGTGCATGATGGACTACTTACCATGGAATTTGATGGCAAAATCATAAAATTCAACATCTATGATGTCAGGACACACAATGACGATGCATGTTCATTATTTGCCCTAAATGTTACTAACTCTCCAATACAGGAAACCATCAAAGAGCTCAATTGTGATAAAACCCGAGGACAACTCCTTGCGTACAAATACATCATACCATTGTATGCGGACATCGCATACTTTTTGTGACAAAGATATTTTCAACATGTACATCGCAGGTTAAGAAAGACAAGATTAAATGTGATGCAAAGCCGTACCTATAGGATGACCCAAACCTATGGAAGATAGGAGTTGATCCAGTCAAAGTGGCGAACATCAACTGAGATCCAGGAATCAATCCAATTAATGACAAGCCTCTAATGCACCAACCATGGAAAGTAGAAGTGTTCAAGTCCATCAAGGATAATCCACCTAACGAACATCTTCTCGCCAAAATATGAGGATTAAAAGAAGTTACGTCTAGCCAAAGACGTTAAAGAAAGGTGCTTCTTGGGAGGCAACCCATGATTTTTATTATTTTATTATGTTTTTAGTTTAAGTTTTATATTTTCAATTCAATAATTTTTGCAATTTTTATTTTTTAGGTACACTTGACTAGAATAAGGCATGCCCACAATTCGAAATCCAGTCCCAATTGTCGTGGCATATCCAGTTGCTACGACAATCAAACCAGTTTCAATTGTCGAGGCAAATTTAGTTGCCCAGGCAACTCAGTCATTCTTAAGGCAAACCAAAGGGCATACTTCGAGCACGCGGATATCATACCACCACACCCTACACCCCTACCGCCGTATGCCGCATGAGGGAGCACTCTTCTCCCTTCACTTTTTAATTGTTTTCTTTAATTTTCTACATATAGGTTAGGGAACATTGAGGACAATGTTAGGTTTAAGTGTAGGGGGGTTAAATTTGATGTGCTTAGTTTGTTACCATGGAATATAGTTGTGTGAAATTGCATGCTTATTGATGACTTTGAGTATTACTTTCACATGAAAATTTTTCTTGAACTTAACATGTTGAGATTTTTAAGAAAATTGGATCCCTAGGTAAAGATGAGATTGATATGGGAAGTAAAATAGGATTGATTAGATCTTGTTAGACTTGCAAATCGTTTCTCATATTAATTGATTCGATAGTCGAATGGATAAAAATCAGACACAACAAACCACTTTGTGAGACTTAAGTCTTAATAAGCATATATCGTGTGCTTTATATTTTTCTTCATTGAGTGATTGTCAAGCATGATTGGATTTCTTCTAGAACTTGCAATGTTATGCATATCAAGACCACATTGTATGATTGAATTACTTGAGATGATTAAGGCACTTAGGTATGAACCTTGAGACAAAAAGCCTACCTTGGTAAATATGACCATTAGAGAACTACTTTTGAGCCTAAGCCTTTTGTTCGGAAATTAACCACATTACAAGCCTAATTCCTTTTTGTTGATTTCCCCAATTTGCACCCGAAATCGAAAAACTACACACTTTCCTTACTTGAAAGAGAAAAATCAAGCAAAAGAAAAAAGAAAAGGGAGAAAATCTTGAAAAACAAGGAAAAGAAAAAAATAAAAAAGAAAATTATCTTGTTCAAAAAGAAAATTCAAAAGAAAAGACAAAAAGCATGCAAAAGATTGAATCCTTGTTTCTCCCAAAAATAAATTTGTGCAAAAGCTTGATACAAAAGAGGAAAAGGAGTGTGAAGTTCTTCAATTCAAAAAGCCAAAAGTCTTTCTTCTCATACCTTGTCCTAAGCCCCATTACAATCAATTTAAAGACCTTTTGATCTTGTGATTCATCCTAGCTAAGTGGTGGAGATTTGATATATTTTCAAGCTTATGGTAAGTATCTTTTCATGCTTTGACTTGAGTGTTGATGTCCCTTAAACACTTTGAGAGATATTGAGTGAATCCTTTGTGAGGGTGTTTGATTTTATTCCATATTGACTTCATGTTAATTAATTAAGATATTATTTGCTTGTGTTAATTTGCAAATCATGATTTATTACTTCTCTTATCCTTTCTTCATTACCAAAAGGACCCTAGATCTTGAATATCAATATGCGAGAGGACAAGCATAATCTAAGTGTGGGGGTATATGATAAGTCATATATTTGCATGTTTTTCACATATTAAATCCTATGTTTTAGCACATTAATCTATCTTAAAGCCCGTGATTCGATTGCTATTTGGTTTTGTAGGTGTTTTGAGGCTTTAATGACGTTTTATACGTAAAAGCCGAGTTTTAGCACCATTTAGGCGTCACCACCAGAATTATTGTTAATTGCCAAGGCAAGTCCCAATTGCCACGACAAGCTCTTCATAAACCGCATTAATTGCACCGGCAAGTTGCACGCCACGACAATACTGTTTCCGCGAAAATACCAAGCGCAAGACAGATTTGGGCCTAGAGAGCAAGTAGATTTTTACTTGGAGGGCAAGCAATCCTACTGCAAAGTGGACTTCTACTTTTACCATAATTAAAGTAGTTTAGGGTTGTTGTATTTAATGTAAAGTCTTCCCCTTTATTCCCTATAAATATAGATCAAAGGGTGAAGAGAAAGTACCAAGTAGAAACCCTAGTCTACTCAAAACCCTCTCCCCTCTTCTCTTGTAGCTGTCAACCACCATGAGTGGCTAAACCCCTCTTTTCTAGTCAAGAGTAGATACAAGGATATTATTTCAAGTTTTTAGTGAGATTTCTTGTTCCCAAATTATCATCATCTTTATTCAAGTATTTTCTATCTTTTGTGCTTCATCTTCATGTGTATGTTTGGTTAAATATATGCTACAACCAATTCAATGGTATTTGATACAAGTGGTAAAGAAATTTGTGTTCGATTTCTAAAGGTATGAATTCAGTTTCATAATAAGTTAACGAGTTCGTGCTTAGGAGGAATATGTTCTTTGGGTCTCTTAAAAATCATTAATGCTATTTGATAGATTAAAATTCTTTAGTGGTATCTAGGAATTTGATCTTGATAATAAGAGTTAATCTTTTGATGGTATTTAATTGGTTATCTATCTTAGAAGAGATTTAGGTTATTTGGTGGTATTCATCTAATCTAAAACCAAGCTATTTGAAGTTGATGTTGATTTATCTTATGTGGGTCGATGATCTAAATTCTTGATTTAATATTCAAAGTTCTACCTTGACTAGAGTTTCATCTTATATAGATTTATTCCTTAATTCAATTGCTTTCTTTAAATGAAACACAAAACCCTATTTTTAGTTTTAATTGCTTGTGAACTTGCTTTCTTAACCATTCTCTGTGGGATTGACCCTACTTGCCGCTACTACAAATCCAAAGAACAAGTAGGTATTATTTTTTGACGGATTCGACAGCCATCAGGAGCCTATCATTTTTAGAGCCATACTAAACCTCTGCCCATTTAGAGAGTCACCCGTTAGATGTATGGTAGAGAGATAGGGGTTTTAATTTCTTTCAATTATTCTCTTTAATTTCAATATTATTTATTTATTTTCTCGCAGTAATGCATATGTTAGATGTCAAGCCAATATATTTTATTTTTGCGAAACAAGAATGCGAGTATATATCATGATGGGGTAGGATTTTTTTTTCTAATAGCATGTGGGGCAGAAAAGCATGTTCTAGGAATATTTTAATTCAGCCCCTATTTATTATTTTGATATCATTTTAATTGAGATTAACGTGTTTCATTTTGTCTTTGATTTCCTTGTTCTTGCATTGCATTTTTTTATTTTAATCAAAAGTTGTTGAGGCAAGTTTAGTCGTTATAATGAATTAGCTATGGAGAACCGATTTCTTGATAAGGTGGAAGAAAATCTAGGCGTGCAGAGGTGGTCAAAGAAGACTCAGCACCAAAAAGGGGACAGTCTAGTAAAAGGCGTAGAGTCAGAGCTGTGGGATTTTACTCGTATTAGAGTGACTTAGAACTAGTTGCAAGAGTTAAAAGAAATCTAGGATCAGTGCGATAAAGAGAATAAGCAGTTGTTCTACGAAAAATAGGGTGATTTGACCTATATGATAGATGTTAGCGTTGACAAAATATTGTTTTGAGCCTTGGTCCAGTTCTAGAATCTCGCATAGAGTTTCTTCACTCTAGGGAGCATGGATTTGGTACCTACCATCGAAGAATACACTGCCTTCATCCGCTATCCAAAAATTCAGGTCAATAAAGCTTATTTCATATCTCCTAATTCTTTAGCATTCCAGAATAAGCTGTTAAAGGTGACATGTATGGACGAACAATGGGCTATGGCTAGGATTAAAAAGAAGGGAGAAACCAAGTGCATCGCCTGGAGATTCATACGGGACCTAATCCAGATTCATCCCAAACAAGAAAAGCATGTCAACATGTTTGCCGTAAGCCTCCATGGTTTGGTTATCTTTCCAAAATCTTTAGGATACATTGATGATGATGCTATGGAGTTGTTCGATCTTCTCGAGAAAGGAGTTACTTATGTTCCGGCAATTCTAGCTAAAACTTTCAAGTCTCTCAATTCTTGTAGAAGAAGAGGGAATGAAGGTTTATTGGTTGTGCATAGTTGTTGTTGGTCTAGTTCCATGGCCACTTTTGGAAGCCAAAAAGACCCTTTTATCAAACGTGCTTCAAAGATTACTTACCATTAAGGGATCTAGCATCCACACAAAGACAAGAAAACATTACTCATGAAAAATGGATGGCTATTTTCCAAAACCTCCAGGAGAAAGATGTTATCTTGAAAGCATGTTGGTTCTTCCCTGACAGCATCCTATACAAGTGTGAGGAATATGAATGGGTTCCTTTACTAGGAATAGGGGTGGAACCAGATATGCTCCATTACTAGTGTCCAGACAATACATGTCAAGATAGTTCATACCAACGATGAGAGGCCTCGCTACGTGTGAATTCTCATATAAGGATAAAGACTACAAAAAGATTGTTTCCTTGGTCTCTAAGGCATGGAATCACACTTGCAAGATGGAACCGTTCGATGAAAAACCCAGAGTTACCCTAGAATATCGACGTTGGAGAAGCAAGAGAATGAATGATAATATCCCTTCACTAGATCCAAAAAAAGTTGTGTCGGTATAGGAACATTTGCAAGTGAATCCCTCAGTGATGGAAATTGTGAAGCATGATTTTGAAAAGAAATCCTCTAGGATGGAAAATACAAATATCGAGGTTAGAAAATGAAAAGAACCAGTTAAAATTCAAAATGCAGTCCCAAGAACAGGAAGTTGAAAGACTAAGGAAGGGGAAAAGTAAAGCTGAAGAAGATCTGAGCGGTCTACAGAGTGACTACAAGAGACTCTACGCATCAACAAAATATGCCGGTCTTGGAAAAACATCCACAAAATGAAAGTTTGAAATTTGAGAGGAAAAAGAGAGAGCTAACCTTTAGGAAAGGAAATTGAAGGATGCTCAAATACAACAAATTGCCATGGAAGAAGAATTATCCGAAAGCCAAATTAAGAATATAGATCTGAGGGGCTGAATTGTTGAATTAGAAGACTCTCTGCATAGGCACCATAACCGAAACTCTCTAGCTGAATTAAAAGCAAGTAAAGAAAATAATAAGACCCTGAGGAAACAAGTTGAAGAATTAGAAATAGTGTTACAAACCTTCCAGGGGAAAATTAAAATTTTTGAAGAAATCCAAATGTGGAATGATCAACATTGGCAGGCACAACTACAACAATCTCGATATCAAGTCCGAGATAGAGACCACATCATGACTGAAGCCCTCGTCTAAGTACAAGAAGTGGCAAAACACCTGCAGACTTTATCCGGCTGATCTCTTGAACCTACAAACTGAGTCAGAATCTAACTGGGGCAAGAAATTGGCATGGGTCTTCAAGAAGATCAAGATTTTGGGTGTTAAAGCTAAGCAATATATGTAAAATATGCCCACATTATGTAAAGAAGCTTTTTATGATGTGAGTTTCCTTTTGAGTTCTACTAAAATCAACACCTTTTGTGTAAAATTTGTTATGGTATTAATATAATACGTGTTTTGCATGTACATCACATTTTATTATTTGCATTCGCATCATTCTTACTAAGATTTTAATTCTTAAAGAATTATTATCGAAGTAATTTTGGGACATAAAAAACCACAGACTCAACATTGTTACTTCACAAGAAGCAAAGCTAAAAACATGGAGAGAAATTGGCAAAAGTCAAAAAAAACATGCAAAGATATCAAGACCGATAAGGAGAGCAAGTTAGAAAAAAACACAACAGGAAACTCGTGACCATATCTCGCAGTCACAAGATGACTTGTTAGCAAAGATAGATGTGATGTTAGCCGGAAAGGATTCTGAAAAGAAAAAATGAGTTTTTATAAATCCAGTGCATTGATAGAGGACTCGAGTTATCCTCTTGGCAATATCCATCTGTTAGTAGAGACTCCAATGGCAAAACATGTTGTTTAGGCCGAATCTTCCCTGAAGGAGGAATGATAGTTCATGAGGACCCTAACGACTATGCGATTCCAGATTTCAATAAAATTGACTAACTAAAATTTGAGCTACCCAAACAACTTGAGGATCGATGGAAACAGTTGGAAGAAAAATTCAAGGCTATGGAAAACGTAGATCAATTTCCAATAGTGGATGCAAGAGAGTTAAGCTTGGTTCCCGATTTGGTGCTACCTCTGAAGTTCAAGATGTCTGATTTTGAACAATATAATTGTACCATTTGTCCCAAAGCTCACATTACAATGTTCTTCAGGAGGATGACAAGATACATTGACCACGACCCCTCTTAATTCACTATTTTCAAGATAGCTTGATGAGGTCTACTGCAAAATGGTACAACCAGTTGAGCTGTTCCAAAATCAACTCTTGGAAGGACTTAGCTCAGGAATTTGTTAAACAGTACAACCATGTTATTGATATAACACCTGATCGGGTTACATTACAACACTTGGAGAAGAGACCTGACGAGAGTTTCAGGCAATACGCCTAACGATGGAGAGATGTTGCAACCTAAGTGCAACTGTCAATTTTAGAAAAAGAAATAATGGTGCTTTTTGTTGGTACACTAAAGAAACCCTTCCTCATTCGTATGATAGGTGGTGCTACAAAGGATTTCTTTGACATAATAATGAAGAGGGAAATGATTGAAAATGCAATCCGAAGTGGAAAGACCGAAGATGAGGAAAACTTGAAGAATTCAAACCCTAGAAGGAAGAAGGTTGAGGCAAGCAATACAAGTGTCTATAATGTCGGCTATTCAAAGTAGCTGACAGTTAGGCAACCCAAAGCTACGACCTCGGATACCCAAACTTCCTCAAAGTAGGGATCAAATCAAAGAATAAAGGTAGAAGGTATGGAATTTACTCCAATCCTGATAACCTATGGGGATTTATACAAGAATTTGTACAATGCACACGTGGTATCTCCATTTTACACGAAGCCAATACAACCCCCTTACCCGAAATGGTATTGTTAAGTGTTCAAAAGTACTATTTTTATTACCTTTTTTATTCATATTATTGCTAGACTTGGGCTCATATTAGTTGCATTATTAGCCATTCATGCATGTTTGGATTGTTTCCTTGGTGGACAAGCTTGATTTCATATTTTGCTTAATTTTGTGGAAACAGATACTGTTTTGGTGTGTTTTTGTGTGTGTGCAGAATCACTTGCCAAAACAAGGCAGGAACCAGTTGCCAGGGGATGCATGAAGGAGATGCCGAGCTAGTTGCTAGGGCAATGCATGAAGGAGATGCTGAGCTAGTTGCCAGGGCAATTTTTGATAAGGGATAAGATGATATGGTAGTCGAAATTGATGACTAGATAAGCCCAAGATGACGTGGAGCAAAGTTAAATCCCAAAGAAGTTTGATTTCCATGAAGAGGTTAAAGAGAAATTAAATCCTAAAAAGATAGGAGAAGTTCTAGAAGGAATTTAAATGTAATAAATAATTATATTCTTTAAAGATATTTAATTCCAACTTAACTTCCTCCTCAAAAAAAGACTTTGACCTAGCCCTATAAATTGAGGACCAAGCCGTCAACTCCAAGGGGAGAGAAGAGAGAAATTTTGACAAAGAGAGGAGGGAGATTTTGACGAGAGAGGGGAGAAATTTCAACAAGGGATAGAGGGGAGAAATTTTGACAAGAGAAGGAGGGGAGAAATTTTGACAAGAGAAGGAGGGAGAAATTTCTTTGGAACCTAGCCATGAACTAAATCTATTTGGATAAGGTTATTGTGTTTTATGGTTGTGAGAAACAATTGGATTTTGTTTAGGTAATAAGAGTTTGCACTTTCAATTCAAGGTTTACTCATTCTTGGTTTTTCTTCTTGTTTGCGAGTGAATTGGAGAGGATCTCGTAACTTCATCTATTTATCTAATATTGAGAGAGTTAGATTCAAGAAACGAATGAGTATGGTCTTTATTTAATCTATTGATGGTGAAGATTAATTCGGCTTAGTAATAAGTTAAGGATTTCAACGGCTGAGAGGAGTGCAAGATTGGTTGTTGTTCACCCTTGATTCATGCAGGGATGTATTGTCAAGGCATGCACAATTAGCTAGAGTTTTGACATAGGGATAAGAAGAAACCATTGAAGAACGCTCTGCCGAACCTTGAAGTTGTTGCCCAACCACCCAAATAGTTGCCCAGCTAGTTGCCCAGGCAACCATCGATTAGTTGCCAAGGCAACCCCGCTGCACAAGTTGCCACGGCAACTGAGTTGCCCTTGCACTCTTTTACCAATATGATCCAATCGGCTATCACACCTCAACTCACGACAACCTGGCCTATTCTCTCTCATTTGATTACATCTTCTTTTACTTATTTGCTTTCTAGTTTAGTTGTTAGTTAAACTCCTACAATCTTCTACTAGTGTCCTTTTACTTTTTTACAGTGCAAGAGATTAGATTCTTGAAGTGGCACCAATCCCTATGGAGGCGATATCTTTTATACTATAACTTGTGACATGTACACTTACACAACTGCAGAGAACTTATTACGCGCAACAAGTTTTTGGCGCCGTTGCCGGGGATTGGCAATAGCAACTTTGTTTTTATTTTCTTGCACTTTTTATTTTTCTTGTTTAAGATTCAAAGGGTTAACAAACTTTGGTTTTGCATTGGTATATGGCCAGGGCGAGACCGATTACACCAGAATATCCATTTGATCCAGAAATTGAATGAACATTGAAAAGACTCAGACTAAGGTTAAGAGTAACTATGGCTAATCAAGTCGGCAATATGAATCAGCATGTTCCAATAGGAGGAATGAATCAGCATGTTCCAGTAGGAATGATTCGGCAATATAGATGGATTCTCAGGGTACATCCAGATCAAAATGTGCTCAGAAGATATGAACAAAACCATATTCGTAACATGGTGGGGAACCTTTTGTTACAAAGTCGTGCCTTTCGGTCTGAAGAATGCAGGGGCAACCTACCAACGAACCATGGTAACCTTGTTCCATGATATGATGAAAAAAAGATAGAGGTGTATGTTGACAACATGATTGCTAAATCCCGATCAGAAGAGGAACATATTGAGAACTTGGAAAAACTTTTCAAAAGGTTGAGAAAATTCTAGTTAAGACTCAATCCGTCTAAGTGCACTTTTAGAGTGCGATCAGGAAAGTTGCTAGGTTTTGTTGTGAGTGAAAGAGGAATTGAAGTCGATCTAGACAAAGTTAAGGCCATCCAGGAACTTCCTCTACCTTGAACACAAAAAGAGGTCTGAGGCTTCCTCGGAAGGTTAAATTATATTGCCCGCTTTATTTCCTAGTTAACAGAGAAATGCAGCCATGTATTTAGGTTACTTCGGAAAAAAAACCAGGAACATGGAATGAAGAATGTCAAACAGCCTTAAAAGATATTAAGAAGCAGTTGATGAACCCTCCCATTCTAGTACCGCCTATTCCAGGAAAACCCTTGATCCTATACCTAATCGTCCATGAAAACTCGATGGGATGCGTATTAGGGCAACATGATGAAATTGGGAGAAACGAAAAGGCAATCTATTATCTAAGCAAGAAGTTCAGACTGTGAATATCAGATATTCCCCAATTGAAAAATTGTGTTGCGCATTAGTATGGGCATCTAAAAGCCTTAGGCAGTACAAGTTGTACCATCATCTGAAGTTCATGATAGAAGCACCGGCCTTATCAAGAAGAATGGCCCGCTGGCAAATGCTACTCTCAAGAATTTGACATTCAATATGTGAGCCATAAAGCAACAAATGGGAGTGCCATAGTAGATTTTTTGGCAAGTCATGCTTGCGAAGATTATAAGGCCTTGAACTTTAATTTCTCGGATGAAGAGTTAATGTACATTTCGACTGAAGAGGATGATAGCCCAGTAGAATCATGGGTGATGAACTTTGATGGAGCTATTAATTCCTTGGGATGTGGCATTGAGGCAGTCTTAATTTCACCAGAAGGGAATCACTACCCTTTCTCCAGTCGGTTAAAATTCTTCTGCACCAATAACATGGCAGAATATGAAACTTGCCTAATGGGTCTACAAGCAGCCACCGAAAGAAATATTAAGGTTCTAAGAGTTTTCAAAGATTTGGCACTGGTCATCTACCAAATTCGTAGAGAGTGGGAAGCCAAAAATACAAAATTAATCAAATATCATAAGTTGTTCTTCGAACTAATCAAGGAGTTCGACGAAATCACCTTCAAGTATCTCCCGAGAGAGGATAACCAGATGGCTGACGCCCTTGCCACCCTAGCTGCTATGTTTAAGGCTAGTGAAGGCATTAAAATGATGCTAGTCAAGGTACAAATGTTTGATTCCTTAGCTCACTACTACAATGTGGAAGAAGAAGCGGATGGCCTCTTATGGTACCAGGACATTTTGCAGTATATAAAAACCCAATAATATCTATTACAAGCAACCGATAATGATAAGAAAATGATCAGAAAGTTGGCTGCGGGGTAATCCTCGATGGTGAAGTCCTATATAAAAATAGTCGAGATCAAGTGCTATTGAGATGCGTGGGAACCAAAGAAGCTCAAACAATCCTGGAAGAAGTTCATAAGGGGGTTTGTGGAACTCACCCTAGTGGCTTTACCATGGCCAGGCAAATTATGCACTTTAGATATTACTGGTCCACTATAGAAGCCGATTGCATCAACTACGCTCAGAAATGTCACAAATGTCAAGTCCATACAAACAAGATTCATGCACCTTCTCTACCACTCCATGTCATGACAGCCCCATGGCCATTCTCAATGCGGGGCATGGATGTAATCGGTCAGATCTATCCTAAAGCTTCGAGCGGGCACAGGTTCATCCTAATGGCTATCGACTACTTCACCAAATGGGTGGAAGCAGCCTCATACGTGAATGCCACCAGATCGGTTATTTGTAAATTCCTAAAAAAGAGATCATTTGTCGCTATGGCTTACCAGAGTGAATCATCACCGATAAAGCATCCAATCTAAACAACAAGATGATAGATGAGGTTTGTGAACAGTTCCAAATCAAACATCACAACTTAGTAACCTATCACCCAAAGATGAATGGGGTTGTAGAGGCTGCAAATAAAAACATCAAGAAAATAGTCGCAAAGATGGCCAACACTTACACTGATTGGCATGAGAAGTTGCCATTTGCATTATATGCTTATAGAATGGTTGTACAAACTTCCACTGGGGAAACGCCATTTTCATTAGTATATGGGATGGAGGCTGTGCTACCAATTGAAGTTGAAATCCCTTCTCTCCATGTTTTGATGGAGGCAGAACTAAAGGAGGCTGAATGGGTTTAAGCAAGATACGACCAGTTAAACTTCTTCGATGAAAAGAGGCTAAAAGCAATCTACCACGGTCAGATGTACCAAAAGAGAATGATACGAGCATATGGCAAGAAGGTCCATCTGCTAATGTTTAGAGAATGGGATTTAGTGCTAAAAAAGATGTCATCAGTCTAAAGGGATTCGCGAGGAAAATGGGCACCTAACTGGGAGGGGCCCTACGTGGTATCAAAGGCCTTCGATGAAGGGGCATTAATTTTGGCTAAAATAGGTGGAGATGAGCTTAAGAATCCGGTGAATTTCGATTCAGTCAAGAAATATTACGCATGGAAAAAGGGAAAGAAGAAGAAGAAAAATCTAAAGTGAAAACCTGCAAAGGGCGCTTTAGATAAAAATAGAAAAAAAACAAAAAAAAAAGAAAATGAGGGTTCAGGATGAAAACCCACAAAGAGCGTCTTGAAACCAAAGGAGGATTTGAGTCGAAAACCCGCAAAGGGCGGCTCGAATTATTGCAATTAAACAAGCAACAAATGATCCCCTCAAAGACTTGTCATTCGGAAGGAATTTCATATCTTCACCCGTCGTTGTAGTGGACGAAATCTTCTCAACATGGGCACCACTCGAAGACATTGCAAAGAAGTTCGGGCCTTTGATATCTGGAAACTTGTCTTTTGTACCTTTCTTTTATGTTTGCCACAACTTCAATAAATCCTCTTTTCAACCATTGCCATGTGTCACCCCTCTTCTCTATATAAACATCTTTTATTGGGATAAGAACTGTTTGGCTAAACATCATTAAAATATGCAAGAGATTTTTGTGCATTAGTCTAGAAATGGTCTGAGAATACAGGGACTATGACACAATTCATTGTTAAGCTTCGAGTCTTTGACATGGGGCATGTTACAATTAGGGGTAATTAATACCCAATTCAGATAATAATAAGCTTGAAAATAAGAGATTAAAGCACCAATATCATTCAAGGTGGTGATTCCCTAGTAAGGTTCGAGAATTCATAAAGGCCTTTTACCCAGTATCGATGTATCAACTACAATGATAGTTGAACGTGTGAAAACATGAGACATTCACATACAAAATCCAGATGCTTTCTGTGAAACAAATAGGTACAAAAAACGAGAATGGCGAAGCAGAGATAGTTGAAGAAGTCTGTCTTTCCCACCAGGAATGAAAGATCACCGGATTGAGTGAGCAAAGATCAAATGTTTTCCATAAAGCAAATAAATACAAAGAATGTGAATGATGAAGTAGAGATAGTGGAGATGACCACTTATTTGGATTAATGGGTTAAAAAACTATAAAACTTTATATGCATTCATGTTTTAAACATCCTTAGGGACATGCCCATCATAATTGCATCATATATCAGGTTTTTGCAAGTATACAAAAACTCTTCAGTGAAAGAACCCGTCTATTTGTTTGGGCATAAGGAGAATAGAACCCCCCTATCCGTTCAGGCGTAAGGAGAATGGAACCCGCCTATCTATTCGGGCATCAAGAGAATAAAACATGCTTATCTATTTAAGCATCAGGAGAATAGAACCTGTCTATCCGTTCAGACATAAGGAGAATGGAACTCGCTTATCTATTATGAGGATAGAACCCGCCTATCCATTCGGGCGCAAGAAGAATGGACCCCGCCTATCTATTCAGGCATCAGGATAATAGAACTCACCCAACCGTTCGAGCATCAGGAGAACGGAGCCGAGTAGCAAATCGGTAATTGTGAAAAACAGTGCCTCATGTTCTTTGCTATATCCCTGTTTCATTGGAATAAGCAAAGGGGCAGCTATTGTCACTGAATTTTCACCTATTCTTATTATATATATATATATATACATATATAATTATATTTATGTATATATATTTTATATAATATTAGTATTATTGTTAGAATTAAAACCCAAAAAATATAATAAAAAGAACCCATTTTAAATAATAAAGGAGGTCCATTTAATAAATAATAAGGGCCATTTTAAAACCCACTTTAAATAAATAAAGGTTCATACTTCGATGGCCTAAAAAATACTCTAAAATGAGCCCAACTAACCCATTTTTCCCATATGCATGATTATTGTGGCCCATCAGATCTAGGGCTAGGGGGATCAAAGGCTCGGATCAAATCAACCAAAAATGAGGGAGGGAGGACCACCCGCACTGCCACACGCGGGGTGGTTCCTCCCAAACCCTCCCATGTTCGAAGCAGTAGCTGCTGCTGCCCTTTCCCCTACCGCCTACGCCGCGATGGCTGTCACTGATGATACTGGAAGGCCGACCAGCCCATGCTAAAGCCGCCAACGACGTCGCTCTCCCCCACCGCAGTTCGGTCATATACAAATGGGAGGAGAAAGGGATGAAACCCTAAGCTCAAAATTAGGGGAAAATCAACCAAAATTATTATAATCTGAGCCAAATAATATGGAAATCAGAGCTAATTTCGAATATAAGGAAAGTCAAACAATCAAGAATCATTTTAGGACTGTAATCTAACCAAAATAGGGGCAACTGTAATCACTCATTTTTACCTGTAAATACATATTAGTGTTGCATGTATACTTATTATATTATATGTTTATTGTTTTTATGAGTATTACTAATATATATAAGGTGTGGTGTGCATGTATATTATAAGCTATGTATGTATACGTATTAATGGTGTATGTGTGTCGCGTATGTATCTATAGAGTACGAGCGTATTTGTTTAATGTATATAGATGTTATATTAATTATGTGTATGATTATATGTACGTATGCTAGTATGTTATATTAATTAATGTTTGTATAAGTATACGTTTGTATTATGTATGAGTATTGCTGCTATACTTATATTATTATTAATATTATTGGGCTGATATATGAAATGAAATCCAAAAAATATATATATTAAATCAAATAAATAAATTACAGTCCAAGTCCAATTACAAATAATTAGAAGGCTCGGTTGGCCCAAACCCACACCCTATCTAATTACAGTTACTGTGTGTGCAAGTGACTGTGGGCCTTTGGATCAAGATCTGATCCAACGGCCACGATCCAACCAAGGAGCCAAAATATCTGCCAGCCGCGTGCTCCACACGTATGGACCGTTCGAGTGCCACGCACGCGTGCGGTCTACGCGCGGACGCTTTGATATCCCACGCGTGCGTGAGCCCCACGCGCTCTGACTCCTCGACTGCTGAGCTCTACGTGGCACGATCTGGAGCCGTTTCACCAAATCGAGGCTTCATCTGGGCCGTCCATCCTTCAAGCCATCTCGACCGTTAGATCAGATCTGATCTAACGGCCGAGAACACGTTTGGCCGCTGGCAGAACCCCCACACCGCCACCATGCCGATCTTCAACCACCGCGCTCAGAACATGACAAACACAGCAAGAAAGAAGTTTGTCAGTCCAGATCTGAAAAAGCAAGTAATATGCAACTTGCACCAAAACAAAAGACAAGCATATATATGTACGAAACGAAATATTTGGTAAAAAAAAGGAAGGTGGTAACAGAAAAAAAAGAGAGTTGTAATCAAAGGAACAAAGTTGTAACCAGTCAAGTTATAATCGAAAGAAAAAGTCCAGTGGTAAATATTCGTTTCCTTTTTTTATTTTTGCATGCATATACAAAAGAAGTAAAAAAGGAAAAAGAAAGAGAGAGTCAGAGATCTTACCGTCGCCGTCTGTGGGTCTCCCCTCATCAGTGACAAGCCTTTCGGCTTCCCCAAGCTAGATACGGTGAACTGAAGGGAGGGGAAGACCCCTGGTAGTTTCGTTTTGGGTTTAAAAAATAGGTTTTTTCGCTTCGTATTTCCTAGATCTAGGGCAAATAGAGGCTTATCCTCTGAATCCAAACTCGGATTCATGTCGAGGGTGAGACGGGGGTTATTTTGGTAGGTTTTTTAGGCTCGCCGGCGCCGGTTAGCGGCGGAGAACACGCCGGCCAGCCGCCAGATTCTGGGTTTTACAGGGGAGATTTGAGAGAAAACAAAGAAGGGGTTTGAGTTATAAAAATTGAAAATGAAGCAAATGAAGGAAAATTTGGTTTCGGCCTAAAAATAGGGTTTATATAGTTATTATTATTTTGTTAAATGGGTAAATTACATACTAAATCCCCCCGCGTTTCCAACATTTTCACTTTTTCTTGCTGCATGGTATATTTACAACTCTGGTCCCTCTTATATTTCAAAATCTTGCAATCCAGTCCCTAAATTACACCGAATCAGTTTTCAAATGGTAAAATTACGCCTTTAGCCATCCCGCGTTTTTGAACTTTTCATTTTGGGTCTGCCCCTTTGTCTAATTACAGTTTTGATCCTTTTAGGTTCCGTTTACTTCGCATTTTCGTCCCTAAATTACATATTATTGTTCTTTAATTTCTGCCACTGACTTTGATTTTTCTTTCATTTCAGTCATGTTTCTTTGTAAATACTCATATTCGTATTATAATCGTATATGTTAATGTATTCTTTTGTCTTATTTTATATCCCTCATATATGCCTCGTATTTTTATGTTTACATGTATATGTGTATTAAGCTTATGATAGTTATGTATCTTTTTTATCCGGTTATTCATATTAAGTATGTTATGTTCTAGTTGGTTCGTACACAGCATGTTTTATATATTTTTATATGTGTATGTTCTCTTGGCTCTTTAGGTTACATGTTAGTGTATTTTCTTTTTTGTATGATATATTGTCCCATATATGTTGAAATATGTTTTATTACTAGTGTGTATGTCTTTTTGAAATATATGTTCGTCTATATATGTATTTATTCCTACCTTGTTATTGTGGTAGGTTAAGTTTGCTTATATCTGATATTAAGCTTGGTATGTATATGTGTATTTTAATTACGTATTTCATATATGTTAGATTAGTATTCTATTATGTGAATATTTATTGTTCTTAAATTATCTGCTATGTCTTATATTTTTGTCACTAAAATTGCATATGGTATATAAATTGTTAATGCGGTGCCCTTTTATCCGAGCGTAAACGGGGCCAGTATCAGGCGTAGTGATAGTGGTTGGGCGTTTATTCCCGGATAACGGGGCCCTTAAAATTTACTCGCAATTATGACCGAATTTTAAAATAATCGTCACTTTAATCCGGGAAAATCCAATATTAATAGAGCGGTAATTATTAAAGTACCAATTTTGGGCGGTGTGGGGGTGCTAATCCTTCCCCATCCGTAACCGACTCCCGAACCCAATCTTTTTGAATCTCTGGTTTTATGGTGTCCGACCTACCTTAGTGGCCGGTGGCGACTCCATTTTTTAAAATGCGGTTTCTTTTAAAACCCCACGGAATAAATATTTTATATCCAAAAGAATCACAAACACCTTTCAAAAACACTTCGAAAAATCCATCGTTTTTTAGCGATATATAAAAAAAAGGGGACATCGCTACAGATGGCGACTCCGCTGGGGACATTTTTTGTTTTTTTCAAAAAAAAAAACAAATGAGAGTCAAGCTTTTAAAATAATTACCGCTTTACTAACATTGGAAGTTCCGGATTAAAGTGACTATTAAATTAACATTCGGTCATAATTGCGCGTTTATTTTAACGCATTTAAAATATGGCATATAAACCCGTGTTTTTAAGTGGGGGAAAACGCTAATGCTTTCGTGGAGATATCGTTCTCCCGTATGGGCCTAGCAAGTACCTTGGGGCTCGAGTACCTTATGCTTTAAATAAGGATATCGTTCCTTCATGCGGGCATAAGCGAATGGGTCCCCAATTGAACCCGGTTGAAAGGAGCCTATAATGGGTGATGATCGGGGGCCTTGCTACTCTTAGTAGAGGACAACAAGGACAATTCGGGTACCTCCTAGCACCAACACTGCATGTAGAGAACATAGAAACCCACCCTGTTAGAGCCATGCGGATAACCTTAGGTATTTTAGACGGGATAAATAGGGTTGTTTTGTGTGTTTATTCAGTTTAATTTTGTCCTTTTATTTACATATTCATTAATTTTATCTGGTACTGACGTGTTTTCTTTTCGCTTTTGTTTTTTTTATACATCATACATTTGCATCACATAAAGGTACTGGATCAAGTGGTTTTCCTGATCAGAAAGTCTTTCACCATGGAAAAAAGGTGTCTTAGTAAAGAAGAGCTTAATTTGTCAGTCAGACATTGGTCAGAGGTCAACCAGAAAAAATCCAAGGGGGACAGTTTGCGAACGAACGCGTAATAGCAGGGTACACCTATGTGAGTCTCCAATAGAACGACCTATGGGATCTTCAAAGCATTTGGGAAAGATAGGACCGAAGACTACAAGACTTGTTCTGCGATAGTTATGGCGACATAGCACAGTTGTTATATGTTCGGGTTAACCAACCCCTACTCCGAGCTATAGTCCAGTTCTGGAATCCGGCTTTTTGCTGCTTCACCTTCAACGGGCAGGACATGATGCCTACGATAGAAGAATACACTGCTTTACTTAACCAAAAAAATATTCAGGAAGATTGGATCTACGCGAAGCCTCCGAGGAATCAGAATTACACTGCGAAACTCAAAACCTTTGCGGGAATGAGTGATGATTGGGTTAATGGCCTCCTTCAAATCCGAGGAGACAATACAGTCTTTGCATGGGAAAGTATTCGGGACATCATACCGACACATCCAGATGAGGCAAAGAAAATGGACTTGTTAGCCTTAGGAATATATGGCTTGGTGATCTTTCCAAGAGTACTCGGGAACATTGACATAGCCATTCTGGACTTATTTGAGCGGGTAAAACGGAAAGCAAACCAAGTACCAGCAATCTTGGTCGAGACTTTCATTTCCTTAAATGCTAGCCGGAAACATGAAGAAGGACGTTTTCGAGGATGCGCACAGCTATTACAAGTATGGATTCAAAGTCACATGTGGAAGACACCGACGAGGGTCCTGCCGGGGATATCCTTCCAAGGTTTTTCGCCTTTACGGGAGTACTTAGCAAAGGAATGGCGAGAGGATTTGAAAACAAAAATGTGGACCAGTTTCTTCAGGAACATTCAAGATGAAGACATAGCATGGAGGGTCCCATGGCTCGGTAAAGTTAATTATTTTCTATACTGATTGTGGTGACTTCAACCGGGCTGATGATGTTGGGATTACATGGAGGGATCGCCAGTGCTCGCTTTTTAGTGTCTCGGCAGATTCGAGATCACGACGATTCATTCCCAATACCGCGGATTAAGCCAAACTGAATTTCTTTTCAAAGGGGAGTTCAAAGGAAAAATTCAGACCATCATGAGGGCACAGGACCATTGCTACGGATCGGGGTGGAAGGAGATACCGAGCACATGACTACCCGGACTACGATCTTTGGAGACGTTTGAGGTTAATGATGTGATTCTGAATCGATCAAGGACCAGCGGTGTCACTCGAAGAGCTTACAAGGGTGGTACCGTCTGAAGGTGACATCTTAAGGAATGAACTCGAAGAAGTTAAAAGGAAAATGGACATCCAACAGACCCAACATGCGAGCGAGCTCTATAAGGCAAGCTTAGAGGTTGACGAGCGGGACGGGATCATTAGGCAGTTAAAGAAATTAAATGCAGATTTGAGCGACAAAAATGCTCTTTATCAAAAAGATACCCATCTACTACAAGCAAAAATACAGAAGGCCAGCCGGAGTCAATTCATAGCCGTGGAAAGAGAAAGGATGAATGGTATCCGTTTGGTGGAAGAAGAACGAGAAATCAGCAAGAGGACAATCGAGAAAGAGATAGAAAGCTGTCGGTTGGCTATGGAAGAAGAAAAACAGTCCTCCAAGAAGGCCATTGATCAGGAAAAGGAAAGACTCAGGCAAGAAATCAGCAAGGGAAAACAAGCTGTCCATCATGTGAAAGAAAGCGTCGCCGTATGGAAAAGAAAGTCCATGAGTAGCCGAAATAGACTGTTAGAAATGCAAAAGTTGTACGATGACACTATTCAAAGTCTGGAGCAAAGCCAAAGTCAGAATGGCGAATTAAAAGGAAAGGTGGCGGAAGTTGAACACTCACTTCGAATGTACTGCCACAGAAATGGTTTCACTGAGCTGCAAGAAAGAGAACGCGAAGTAAGCATGTTACGAGCATGGATTGAGTCCCTCGAAGCAACTGTTGAGGATTACAAGGAAAGAATTAGTGTGTTCGAGGGAGCTGCAGCCGGAGGGGACACCTATTGGCAAAAGAGACTACGCGACGTTGCCCGGATGGTACAGGACAGGGACCAGTATTACGCAAACCTGATGGTGGACATACAGCGAGTCGCCAGGCATGTTAATGATTTAGCTGTCGAGGCTGAGACACTCCGACCTTTCATAGTCCCGGAAATGGAAGAAGCTCCCAGGTTCCTCAAGCTGCTCAGGGCAATTGGAAAATTAGGAGATAGAGCTAGAGCCTATCTATAGGACTCTGTGTTGTAATTAGATCTTTTGTATTAGGGATCTTTATTTTGTAACATGAACTTTGTTGTAATCCAGACCCTTTAATTCCCGTGGAAGTAGTTCAAAAGGGTGATTACCAGCGGAATCAGTACCTTATCTGCATACATTCTTGCATTTGCATCATGACATTCGCATCATTATACATGCATCTATTTTCTTGCAACCATATTAACATTATGAATATTGTGGCGTTGTGTGTACTTAACCCGCAATTATTCATCACCCATACTTTACCCGGTTACAAAGCAAGCTCATGGAAGACAGGATAATCAATCTAGAAAAAGGGCAAAAAGAGCTCGAGACAAGACTTGAAGAGGCCCAGAGAAGCCTCAGTGATCAGATTGCGCAGTCGCAAGCATCTATAGTATCTGACATAACCGCATTATTGGCTAAGAGTCTTGGAAAAAGAATCGAAGGAGAAACCATTCAAGAGCCAGAGGGTACCCCAGCTCACTACAAGGTTCAACCAACTACACCAAACCCGGCTAGGAAGGTGTATATCGACCCTGCAGGAATGTCATCTAGCTTTCAAATAGGGGCACCTGAAACTCAACCCCTTGATGCTGAAGCACTCTATGAAGAAGAAGTGCCAGACCTGAACATGGTTGAAAGAATCAGGAATGAGGTAGAGAAAAAGTGGGAGGAAAGATTTCGCCTCATGGAGGAAAAATTTAAAGCGTTACAATCAAATGAAGAATCAGGAAATGACGCTAGCGACTTAAGTCTGGTGTCCGATCTTGTCCTACCGCCAAAATTTAAAACGTAGAGTTTGACAAATACGATGGAACCACATGTCCTTCCGCACACATAACAATGTACTGTCGAAAGATGACGGCCTACCATAAGGATGAAAAGCTACTGATCCATTGTTTCCAGGACAGCCTAACTAGAGCGGCGTTACGGTGGTACACCCAGTTGAGCAAGGCAAATGTTAAGACATGGAAAGATCTGTCAAGAGCATTTACTGAGCAATACAAGCATGTAACAGACATGACCCCCAGCAGAATTATGTTAGAAAATATGGGGCAGAAGTCCAACGAAAGCCTGCAGCAATACGCCCAAAGGTGGAGAGAAGTGGCCGCCCAAATTCAGCCACCCATCCCGGAGCATGAAATTACGCCATTATTTGTCAATACTCTGAAAGGGGCACTCTTTGATCGTCTCATTAATAACACAACGCAGTGCTTTGCTGACTTAATCAGGACTGGGGATTCCCTTGAGCTGGCAATTCAGAGTGGTAGAATTGATGGCGGGGAAGGGTCTCGGAAGTATAACAAGAGAAATGAAGTAAACACCACCAGCACTTATACCGCCTCGAAGAACTTCTCAGTCTCACAGCCACAAGCACCTGTAGGAAAAACACAAAACTCGAATCAAAGAGATGAGAGAATCGCCAGAAAAGAGAAAGAGAGAAGAACTTTCACTCCCCTGCCTGTTTCGTACTCAGAACTTTATTCCCAGTTGTATGAAGCAGACCTAGTCCGTCAATACATCGTTACTCCTGTAAATCCGCCCTTCCCGTCTTGGTATAATCCGAACGCGCATTGCGACTATCACGGCGGAACCCCTGGACATCCCACTGAGAACTGCCTTGCTTTCAAAAAACTTGTGCAGAACTTAATCAATTCCGGGATATTGAAGTTTGAAGAGCCGAGTGTAGCCAACAACCCGCTGCCTAATCATGGGAGCAGAGGGGTAAATGTTATCGAAGAATACTTTACCAGGAGGATTAAGGATGATGTGTCAGAAATCAAGTCTCCTTTACGATGGGTATTTCAACAGTTATGCATGGCCCGTATGATCGAAAAAGGCATGATAACAAGGCAGAAGAGATGCGGAGTGTATTGCGAATTCCACCAGACTGAAGGGCATGATATCCAAGAATGTGATGAGTTCAAGAAATTGGTGCAACAATTGATGAATGAAAAGCAAATAGAATTCTTCGAGGAGCCCATGGGGAAGAAGGGGTCAGACGTACACATGACGGATAGCCCCAAATCTAAATACGGGAAGGATATACCTTTTATCATCTCTCCCAGGCCAGGGAATGCAGGTGTCTCCCAAGGAGAAACCAGCAAGATAAGTCCCAAGATCATCATTTCAGCACCATCTCCATTCCCATTCAAAGATATGCGGCAAACCCCCTGGAATTATGTTGTAAATGTGACCACGCCGGAAAAACCAGAACACGGTCAGGTAAAAGAGCCTACGCTGAAAGACCAACAAAGCCATAATGATGTGAACGTTGGTGAGGCAGGCCATTTCACAAGGAGCGGCATATGTTATTCCTCCGAGGCTTTGAAAGCAGCTGAAAAAGATAAGGGGAAGAGTACAGCAGTTAGCCCCAAGCAGATATTTGGAGAAGAACCTCCCCCAAAGATAAATAAGCCGGTAACTGAGGCCCAGGCCAAAGAATTTCTAAAGTTCTTGAGACATAGCGAATACAGCATAGTGGAACAACTACGAAAGCAACCGGCCAGGATCACAGTACTAGAATTACTCTTGAGTTCAGAAAAGCACCGGGAGACGTTACTAAAAGTGCTGAATCAAACTTTTGTGCCCCAAGACATTTATGTGACAAATCTGTACATGATAGTGGGGCATATCACTGCCTATAATCATATAACGTTCAGTGATGATGAGATCCCTGAGGGAGGAATGGGGTCTACCAAAGCCCTCAACATCAATACCCACTGCAAAGGGTATGTAGTACCAGGCGTACTGATCGACAACGGGTCAGCATTGAATGTCTTGCCTATGGTAGCCCTGCAAAAACTGCCAATAGATGGTTCGCACCTAAAGCCCTGCCACAATTCGGTAAGAGACTTTGATGGTACGCAAAGAGGAACAATGGGGAAAATTGAGGTACCCCTATTGATCGGACCAACTGAATATGTGATCAATTTTGTGGTGATGGACATAAAACCATCTTACAGCTGCTTGTTGGGAAGACCATGGATCCACTCCGCAGGAGTTGTCCCCTCATCATTGCATCAGAAAATAAAATTTGTAGTCGAAGGCAAATTGGTCACAGTAGAGGCAGAGCAGGAATTTGTTGCTTCAGTGACATCAGACACCCACTACATTCAAAATTATGAAGATGCTGCAGAATGCTCGTTCCGAGCATTGGAATTAGTAAATGCCACATTTGTTTCAGAGGGAAGTCGGATCCCCTACCCCAGGTTATCTAATCGTACCAAGATGACCGTCGCAGAAACTTTGGGCCGAGGAGCCAAAGTAGGAAAAGGGCTGGGGAAGAAATTACAAGGAAACCTGAGACCCAAGAATATGATAACCAAGAAGGATCATTTCGGGCTGGGTTACCAACCAAGTGTCCAACAGAAGAAAGAGGAATATAAGAGGAAGGAGGAGCAAAGAAAAGCCAGATATAAAGGAGAAGACATTTCGTGGAGACCGATGTCCTTTCCTAGTTTGAAAACCACTTTTGTCTCCGGAGGGTTCTACCAGCCAGGTCAAGATGTTGGAGAGGCAATGAAGAAAAATGAAGTACTCAACCAGGAGGAGATACTCAGCGAATCATTTGAAGGGATGTACATCAACATGATAGCTGAAAAAGACTGAGGCAGCAAAATGTTGACCAACATCCGCCCTTGCCGTCCCGGGGAAACACTCGATAACTGGAGCTGCATTGATCTACCTGTAGTTTTTAGGAATAGATCAGAGTAATGCTCCGAATCAACCTTTTGTTTTTGCCCGTAAACAATGGGGATCTCTTGTACGGGGCACCTATGTTAACTTTTTTATTGAAATGAAATTATCCCCACTTTCCTAAAATGACCAAAGTTTCATTTATTTCATTCATGCATTCTTCATGTTCATTTCCTTCATATAAAGTCGTCTCTTTCCCAATACAATTCATTCTCATTTAATGCAGGTCGCTCATGATTGACGATATGAATGATACCGGATCCAATCCTGGAGTGAATTTCGAATGCCCTGAGGTCTCGGAGGGAATGGAGGAAGGATATGATGAGATAGAAAGTGAGGTCCCGGAAGAGTTAAAGAGAATGGTGGATAACGAAGAAAGGCAGATCATGCCCCATCAAGAAGAAACAGAAGTTGTAAACTTGGGGACTGAAGAAGAGAGAAAAGAAATAAAAGTAGGAACGACGATTTCCTCAAAAACCAAGCATGAACTGATAACCCTACTTCAGGAATTCAAGGATGTCTTCGCCTGGACTTATCAAGATATGCCAGGGTTGAATACCAACATAGTGGTACACAAATTGCCAACAAAATCGGAGTGCAAACCAATACAGCAAAAACTTCGGAGAATAAGACTAGATATGTTATTAAAGATCCGAGAGGAAGTGAAAAAGTAGTTTGATGCTGGATTCTTGGAGGAAGCCAAATACCCCGAATGGGTTGCAAACATTGTACCAGTACCAAAGAAAGACGGGAAAGTTCGTATGTGTGCAGATTATAGGGATCTGAATCGAGCCAGCCCTAAAGACAACTTCCTTTTACCACATATTGACACGCTGGTTGACAACACCGCAGGAATTCATGGTTTTCCTTCATGGACGGCTTCTCAGGGTACAACCAAATAAAGATGGACCCTAACGACATGGAGAAGACCACATTCATAACCATGTGGGGCACTTTTTGTTATCGAGTGATGCCGTTTGGGCTAAAGAACGCAAGGGCAACATACCAAAGAGCAATGGTGACTCTTTTCCATGACATGATGCACAAAGAAATAGAAGTATACATGGACGATATGATTGCCAAGTCCCGAACAGATGAAGAGCACCTACAAAACTTGAGAAAACTATTCCAAAGACTACGGAAGTACCAACTGAGTCTCAAAGTGTACCTTCGCCGTTACTTCTGGAAAACTCCTAGGGTTCGTGGTAAGCAGAAGAGGGATTGAGATTGATCCAGATAAAGTGGAAGCCATCCAGAACCTCTCACCACCCCGCACTCAGAAGGAAGTTTGCGGTTTCCTGGGGAGGCTGAATTATATCTCTCGTTTCATTTCCCAATTAACCGACCAACGTGACCCGGTCTTCAGACTTCTTAGAAAGAATAATCCTGGCGTGTGGGATGAAGAATGTCAAAGAGCCCTAGAAAAGATCAAAAAGTACCTGACGAATGCTCCAATTTTAGTCGCACCAGTACCTGGTCGACCACTAATTCTCTACTTGACAGTTTTTGAGAATTCAATGGGATGCGTAATGGGGCAACACGATGAGTCAAGAAAAAAGGAGCAAGCCATCTATTACCTAAGTAGGAAATTCAATGATTGCGAAACGCGGTACCCGCCAGTGCAGAAGCTGTGTTGTGCTCTAGTTTGGGCTACCAAGCGGCTTAGACAGTACATGCTGTACCATACTACCTGGTTGATATCCAAGCTAGATCCATTGAAGTTCTTAATGGAAGCGCCAGCACTAACGGGAAGGATGGCCCGATGGAAGATGCTCTTATCCGAATTCGACATCGTATACGTTAACCAGAAAGCCGTAAAGGGGAGTGTCGTAGCAAATTTCCTAGCTAGTCGTGCTTTGGATGACTATGAGGCATTGAACTTTAATTTCCCAGACGAAGACTTGATGTGCATTACAACCGAAGAAGAGGTTTCAGATAATAAATCATGGAAACTTTACTTTGATGGAGCCTCTAACGCTCTCGGACATGGGATAGGAGCAGTACTAATTTCTCCTGAGGACGTCTATTATCCTTTCACCAGCATATTGGAATTCTTCTGCACAAACAATATAGCTGAATACGAAGCTTGCGTCATGGGACTGAAATCAGCTATTGAGAGAAAGGTTAAGGAACTTCGAGTGTTCGGAGATTCGTCCTTAGTCATTTACCAATTGCGCGGGGAATGGGAAACCACAAACCCGAAGTTGGTCAAATATTACGAATTGATCCAAGAGCTCACCAAAGAGTTCGAAAAGGTCAGCTTCAATTACCTGCCCCGAGAAGAAAATCAGATGGCAGATGCATTGGCAACCTTGGCATCCATGTTTAAAACAAATACCGGGGCAGAAATGAAACTGATTGAGATGCAGACGTTTGAAAGGCCTGCTCATTGTTGTAATGTACAGGAAGAGATTGATGGAAACCCATGGTACTATGACATCTTGCAATATGTCAAGCTTCGAAAGTATCCAGAAGGGGCAAACGACAATGACAGAAAAACGCTCAGAAAAATGGCAACAAAATATGTCCTAGATGGGGAGATCCTGTATAGGAGGAGTCATGATCAGACATTGCTGAGATGTGTGGATGCCCGGGAGGCGAAGGAGATCTTAGCCGAAGTACATGACGGACTCTGTGGAACGCACGCCAACGGGCTGTCTATAGCCCGAAAAATTATGAGATATGGTTATTTCTGGTTGACCATGGAGGGAGATTGCATCGATTACGCCAGGAAATGCCACAAATGCCAAATCTACGCTGACAAAATTCACGCACCCCTATCACCTTTACACACCATGAATTCTCCGTGGCCTTTCGCAGCATGGGGCATGGACGTCATCGGGCAGATTCATCCAAAAGCTTCCAATGGACACCGTTTCATTTTGGTCGCCATAGACTACTTCACTAAATGGGTAGAGGCAGCGTCTTACGCCAACATCACAAGAACTATAGTATGTAAGTTTTTAAAGAAGGATATTATTTGTCGATACGGATTGCCAGAAAGGGTCATCACCGACAACGATTCCAATCTGAATAACAAAATGATGACGGACGTGTGCACTCAATTCAAGATAACACACCACAATTCCACAGTCTATCGTCCTAAAATGAATGGAGCAGTGGAAGCAGCAAACAAGAACATAAAGAAGATCATAGCAAAGACTACGGATACCTACAGGGATTGGCATGAGAAGTTGCCATTTGCCCTTTTCGCCTATAGGACGTCCATTCGCACGTCAACAGGGGCAACACCCTACTCCTTGGTGTATGGTACCGAAGCAGTACTCCCAATCGAGGTAGAGATCCCGTCTCTCTGGGTCCTAAACGAAGTAAAATTGGAAGAAGCCGAATGGGTGCAGGCCAGATACGACCAGCTAAATCTCATTGACGAAAAGAGACTAAAGGCCATTTTTCATGGTCAGATGTACCAAAAGCGGATGGTGCAGGCATACAACAAAAAAGTGCACCCAAGAGAATTCAAAGAAGGGGATCTGGTACTCAAGAAAATCCTCCCTATCCAGAAAGATGATCGAGGAAAGTGGATGCCCAACTGGGAAGGACCGTACGTCGTAAAAAAAGCCTTCTTAGGAGGAGCCCTGATCCTAACATAAATGGATGGGGACGAGCTGAAAAATCCCGTAAATTCTGATGCCGTTAAGAAATACTATATTTGAATAAAAAAAAGGAAGAGAATAAAATGAAAAAAGAGAATAAAAATGGAGAGCTAAGGGCGAAAACCCGAAGTCGGGCGTCTTGAAGCAAAGGGAGGACCCGAGTTGAAAACCCACAAAGGGCGGCTCGAGTAAATTGAAAAGTTGAATATCCGAAGAGAAGGGTATCCCCATGAACATCATGAAGAGGAGGCTCCAGGCAAAAAATTCTACACCGGTTGACAGGATCATGTATCATTCATATCGAAGATAATTAGAGATCTTGTATTTCATACTTAACTTTTCTTCTTTCTCATGTGTGTCATGCCTTTCTTTTTTTAAGATATCCCAAGCCCTCAATCGTAATAAAACCGTGTCTTTGAGCATCCATTCCTTGCCTTCTTGTTAATTTCAGTCAAATAAGTTAGCATAGGCTTATAGTGTAACAAGAGACTTCAGAGCATTACTGTGATTTAACCTTAAAAATGCAGGTGATCAAAGAAAACGATGTTAACTCCGTCCTCTAGTTCCCTACATAATGGCTGTTGATAGGGAAGGCGGAAAGCTTCAAACAACCGGATAGGATGACCAATGGCGTACGTCCCATCTATTCAAGGAAGGCATGTGAGATAACAAGAGAGGTCTCTTGGGTGAAAACCCAGAAGGGCACCCCTAAAAAAAACACAAAAAAACTCTCTTTAAAGTGAAAACCCGAAAGGGCACTTTAGAATTCCAAGTCGTAAGTGGAGAAAAAGAAAGGATGGAATGGTTGAACCTGACAATGAAGTGGGATATCGGCGCCCGTAAGAAAGGAGAAAGCGAACATCAAGATCAAATAAGGACCAAAACAAGCCCACCAAGATATTGACACTCATGCATCATGAATAGTCAGACATCACTAGGATTAGGAGCATGTCAATTCATTTGTCATAGCATTTTGTTTTTATCTCAGACATGTATCTGCAGATCCAAAGAGACATCGATGGCCATCGTGGTGTGAATCCCAAATGAGAAGACAATGTTTTACATACAAAAGACATATGTTTTCAAGCTCCAGAGAGAGGTTCTATATAGGAAGAATCCTCCGCTCCGAGGCTTCAGAAGCTGAAAGTTCTATATAGGAAGGACTGACAGCTCCAGGGTGAAGACTAGCAGTTCTATATAGGAAGGACTCCCAGTCGAAGGAATTCACCCATGACACGCAAGATTATATAGGAAATCCTGCTGTGTCGAAAGCGAAGAGTTCTATATAGGAAGGGCTCCGAGCTTCAATGTCTTAGAGTAAAAGATTCTATATAGGAAGAATCCGTAACTCCAAGATTTCAGACGCCGAAAAGTTCTATATAGGAAGGATCGACGGCTCCAAGGTGAAGACTCGCAGTTCTATATAGGAAAAACTCTCAGTCGAAGGAATTCACCTATGACACAGGGTTATATAGGAAACATGTTGTGTCGAAAGCGAAGAGTCTTATATAGGAAAGGCTCCGAGCTTCATTGTCTTAGAGTGAAAGGTTCTATATAGGAAGAACCTGTAGCTCTGAGATTTTAGATGCCAAAAGTTCTATATAGGAAGGACTGACGGCTCCAGGGTTTGAAGACTAGCAGTTCTATATAGGAGGAACTCCTAGTCAGAAGAATCCATCAGCGGCGCAAAAGGTTTTATATAGGAGAAACCAGCGTTGAAAGCGAAGAGTTCTATATAGGAAGGACTCCAAGCTTTACAGTCTCGAAGTGAAAGGTTCTATATAGGAAGGACTCATAACTCGAGGTTTCAGAGCGAATGGTTCTATATAGGAAGAGCCTGTAGCTCCAAGATCGGAAGGTGATGAAGCTCTATATAGGAAGAACTTACGAGCCCGAAGGTTCAGCTAAGGAAGAGCGGAGATGTCCAAAAGAACACGTTTTTCCAAAGCTACAAACAGGGAAGTCTGATAAAAATGAGTGCTTATGAATCTTTGCTTTGTTTCCCATTCCATGAGAACAAGCAAAGAGGGGCAACTGTAATCACTCATTTTTACCTGTAAATACATATTAGTGTTGCATGTATACTTATTATATTATATGTTTATTGTTTGCATGAGTATTACTAATATATATAAGGTATGGTGTGCATGTATATTATAAGCTATGTATGTATACGTATTAATGGTGTATGTGTGTCGCGTATGTATCTATAGAGTATGAGCGTATTTGTTTAATGTATATAGATGTTATATTAATTATGTGTATGATTATATGTATGTATGCTAGTATGTTATATTAATTAACGTTTGTATAAGTATACGTTTGTATTATGTATGAGTATTGCTGCTATACTTATATTATTATTAATATTATTGGGCTGATATATGAAATGAAATCCAAAAATATATATTAAATCAAATAAATAAATTACAGTCCAAGTCCAATTACAAATAATTACAAGGCCCGGTTGGCCCAAACCCACACCCTATCTAATTACAGTTACTGTGTGTGCAGGTGACTATGGGCCGTTGGATCAAGATCTGATCCAACGGCCACGATCCAACCAAGGAGCCAAAATATCTGCCAGCTACGTGCTCCACACGTATAGACCGTTCGAGTGCCACGCGCGCATGCGGTCCACGCGCGGACGCTTTGATATCCCACGCGTGCGTGAGCCCCACGCGCTCTGACTCCTCGACTGCTGAGCTCCACGTGGCACGATCTGGAGCCATTTCACCAAATCGAGGCTTCATCTGGGCCGTCCATCCTTCAAGCCATCTCGACCGTTAGATCAGATCTGATCTAACGGCCGAGAAAACGTCTGGCCGCTGGCAGAACCCCCACACCGCCACCATGCCGATCTTCAACCACCGTGCTCAGAACATGCCAAACACAGTAAGAAAGATGTTTGTCAGTCCAGATCTGAAAAAGCAAGTAATATGCAACTTGCACCAAAACAAAAGACAAGCATATATATGTACGAAACGAAATATTTGGTAAAAAAAAAGGAAGGTGGTAACAGAAAAAAAAAAGAGAGTTGTAATCAAAGGAACAAAGTTGTAACCAGTCAAGTTATAATCGAAAGAAAAAGTCCAGTGGTAAATATTCGTTTCCCTTTTTTATTTTGCATGCATATACAAAAGAAGTAAAAAAGGAAAAAGAAAGAGAGAGAGTCAGAGATCTTACCGTCGCCGTCTGTGGGTATCCCCTCCTCAGTGACAAGCCTTTCGGCTTCCCCAAGCCAGATACGGTGAACTGAAGGGAGGGGAAGACCCCTGGTAGTTTCGTTTTGGGTTTAAAAAATAGGTTTTTTGGCTTCGTATTTCCTAGATCTAGGGCAAATAGAGGCTTATCCTCTGAATCCAACCTCGGATTCGTGTCGAGGGTGAGACGGGGGTTATTTTGGTAGGTTTTTTAGGCTCGCCAGAGCCGGTTAGCGGCGGCCGGCGGCGGAGAACACGGCGGCCGGCCGCCGGATTCTGGGTTTTACAGGGGAGATTTGAGAAAAAACGAAAAAGGGGTTTGAGTTATAAAAACTAAAAATGAAGCAAATGAAGGAAATTTTGGTTTCGGCCTAAAAATAGGGTTTATATAGTTATTATTATTTCGTTAAATGGGTAAATTACATACTAAATCCCCCCGCGTTTCCAACATTTTCACTTTTGTCTTGCCGCATGGTATATTTACAACTCTGGTCCCTCTTATATTTCAAAATCTTGCAATCCAGTCCCTAAATTACACCGAATCAGTTTTCAAATGGTAAAATTACGCCTTTAGCCATCCCGCGTTTTTGAACTTTTCATTTTGGGTCTGCCCCTTGGTCTAATTATAGTTTTGATCCTTTTAGGTTCCGTTTACTTCGCATTTTCGTCCCTAAATTACATATTATTGTTCTTTAATTTCTGCCACTGACTTTTATTTTTCTTTCATTTCAGTCATGTTTATTTGTAAATACTCATATTCGTATTATAATCGTATATGTTAATGTATTCTTTTGTCTTATTTTATATCCCTCGTATATGCCTCGTATTTTTATGTTTACATGTATATGTGTATTAAGCTTATGATAGTTATGTATCTTTTTTATCCGGTTATTCGTATTAAGTATGTTATGTTCTAGTTGGTTCGTACACAACATGTTTTATATATTTTTATATGTGTATGTTCTCTTGGCTCTTTAGGTTACATGTTAGTGTATTTTCTTTTTTGTATGATATATTGTCCCATATATGTTGAAATATGTTTTATTACTAGTGTGTATGTCTTTTTGAAATATATGTTCGTCTATATATGTATTTATTCCTACCTTGTTATTGTGGTAGGTTAAGTTTGCTTATATCTGATATTAAGCTTGGTATGTATATGTGTATTTTAATTACGTATTTCATATATGTTAGATTAGTATTCTATTATGTGAATATTTATTGTTCTTAAATTATCTGCTATGTCTTATATTTTTGTCACTAAAATTGCATATGGTATATAAATTGTTAATGCGGTGCCCTTTTATCCGAGCGTAAACGGGGCCAGTATCAGGCGTAGTGATAGTGGTTGGGCGTTTATTCTCGGATAACGGGGCCCTTAAAATTTACTCGCAATTATGACCGAATTTTAAAATAATCGTCACTTTAATCCGGAAAATCCAATATTAATAGAGCAGTAATTATTAAAGTACCAATTTTGGGCGGTGTGGGGGTGCTAATCCTTCCCCATCCGTAACCGACTCCCGAACCCAATCTTTTTGAATCTCTGGTTTTATGGTGTCCGGCCTATCTAAGTGGCCGGTGGCGACTCCATTTTTTAAAATGTGATTTCTTTTAAAACCCCACGGAATAAATATTTTATATCCAAAAGAATCACAAACACCTTTCAAAAACACTTCGAAAAATCCATCGTTTTTTAGCGATATATAAAAAAAGGGGACATCGCTATAGATTTTTGTCTCAAATTTCCTTGTAATTCAAGTTATTGAACCCTATAAAACCCCATCCCCCATTGTGTAATTGGACACCAAAAAATTCACTAGAAATCCACTAAAAAGTAGTACAAATCTACAGTATTGTGTTCAAATTTTTTTTGGAATAAGAAGCAAGCAATTTCCTCTTCATTTCGGTATTTTTCTCTTCCTTTCTATTAATTTTGTTTCGAATTTAAATTTTATTTTAGGTTTTGTTCATACCTTTGATTGAAGGAGATGTTGTTGAACTTTGATCCTCTTTTTTTGAATTTAAAACTCATTTTTGGTTTTTTTAGAGTTGTTTTTTTTTAAATAATATAAAAGGGGTACCACCACCGACAAGCGGCAGCCGGTGCTGGTGGTAGGCGACAAGTACGATGGTTGTTCATCGGTGTTCTTCATTTTTGAAGAACATCAAGAACAATGAGAGGTTTTTATTTTGTTTGAAATTTGATCCATTTTGTGTTAAAAAATACAAGAAAAAAATGTTTATAAATATTTTGGGCTTTATACCCAAAAATAATTGGGTTATTCTTTTTCATTAAATGCCCCATTTCCCACTATTTTTATTCTGAAAAATAAGACTTTAAAACTTCACAAATCAGTCACTATTTTCCTGGCAACGAATTTTGTTTCTCTTTTAATATGGTCTTTTTTATAAAAAAAATAAATTTAAAATAAATTAACTTTTCCCTTTTCTTAAAAAAGAAAATAAAAACAAAAGAACAAAAAACCTTTTTTTAGAAAATTTAATTTGCCTTGTCTCTTTCTTGTTTCTTATTTGATTAGCTTAGGTGACCCTAGGATTAGGATCTTAAAAGCCCTAATTAGAGACTCTCTCTTTGAATAAAATGTTCTTTTCACAAAAATCATGAAATACACTTAACTATATTTAACCCTTAATAGAAAAAATATTTAGACAAGTCTCTATAGGGTTAATAATCAATAATTTAGGATAATAAAAGCCTTAACATGCTAAACATTTCTTTGCTTGTTTGTTAAGAAAGCGAAACATAACTAATGTGGTGTCTTACTAAGCGGAAATGACGAGTAGCGCCAGAAGTGTTTGCGGTGATTGAAGTTCATTTTCTAATAGTAAGGTCGTTAAGATGGAATTAAATGCATAAACGGACAATAATTTTAAACTTTACATGAATCCTCAAAATCTGACTTTTAAACTTTTTGTAATCGGCTAGGTACCAATTTTTGGGCGTTGTGGGGGTGCTAACCCTTCCCCACACGTAATCGACCCCCGAACCTACTTTTTTATGTTTGCGCAGACCAAAACCGTTGTTTTAATAAAATAAAAGGATTTTATTAAAATGACCCATTTTAGGTGATCCAGTCATACCTTTTAAAAGATTGGTGGCGACTCCGTTGTTTATGTTTTCAAAATGTCGAACACCTTGGAAGGGGGTTGAGACAAAGCCTCCTCCGCCCTGCCAAGAAACCAGCGTCCGCCCGGGACAAATGCAAGGGCATTGTCACCCGGGATCCACCTCCCCAGGATCTCCTTGGGTTAGTTTTTCTTTTAATTTTTTATTTTGTTTTTCATATTTTGCATTTGCATTTTTAGTTCAATTTGTTTTTCCTTAATTTGTTTTTTCTTCTTTTCTTTTCTTTTTGCATTGGGGACAATACTCTTCTCAAGTTTGGGGGAGTACATACCCATATAGATTAGGTTAAATTTAGGATAAATTTAAAATTTTAATTTTTTTAGAACTGTAATTAACCTAATCTGCCCAATAGGTTACCTTTGCTATGATGCCTTTGATTCGAAATTTGTTGGTGCATTGATTATGATCTCTTATGATGAATCTATGTTGATGCTTTGTAAGGTGTTTAGAGCTTTCGAGCCCTGAAAAATCACATGTTGCATGCAATTAAACACTTAAGAAATCTTAGGGATGCTCTAGGTCGATTTTATGAGCCCAACTAACTTTAATAAAAGAAAATGAACTTAAATGCTCAGTGTAGAAAAACAAAGGATTAAACACTTCCTGGAGAAGTCAAGAAATTAAATTTGATAATTTAAAAAAACTATTGAGGAACACTCTTCTTTGCATCTTGCTATCTTAGTACACTAGGTGAGTTTTGTTTGCTCCATTTAACTTTCCTTGGTAGGAATTATAGTACTGGAAATAGGGTGAATAAAAGTCTTCACGAGATGATATTGCTCGTAGGGCTCGAGGATGGGTTGTTTGCTCCACTCCAACTTCAGGTACCGAAAGGTTAGTGTGATGAGTTGAAGCCCCAATGATATAGTTTTCAAATATAAGAAGAACATGGAGTAGAGATGTGCTTAAAAAGGAAAAGCAATATGCTAAGGCAGAAAAATAAAACAACCCTTAATCTTCTCTAAGACTATTAAGTGATGAATGCATGTAACATTAGCACACACTGCACCTATAGTAGATTTCATCATTTGAATAAAATTGTAAGCTCTAATACGCTTGCTTATCATCAACATAGCTGAGGAATAAATTACTACTACAAAATAACTTGGAATCATTATAATCATAGTTTAGTGGAACCTTAGGACTAATGGGCTTTATATTGTTCTTATTTTTCTTGTTTCCATTTTGCATCGCTTGAGGACAAACATCGTAGATAGGGAGTTACACCACATGTGTTTTAATTGTCATATATATTGGTACTTTTCACGATAAAGGTGGTATTTTGTGGATGTGATGGATGTTGGTGGGTGCTGGAGCAAGAGAAAAGCATATTGCATGGCTAGAGCTGACGAGGCATAAATAGTTGGAAATGAATCTATCTTTGCCCACGTGGACTTTCTCCCAAATACACAACATTAAATATAGAGGTAAATCAATGGCTTTTTTTAATGAAGACGCGCAACTTTAGGGTATTGAAGCCCTAGTTTCACCACCTATATAAAGAAGACTTGGACACCACTCAAAGGGGAGACGATCGATAGAGAGTAGGATTCAGATGACAGTCCTAGTCTGAGTTTACAGAGAACCATCGGGGCAAAGCTAGATGATTCTCTTCAATGAAAGACGCCATCGAGAGAGGTTGAGGGAGAGGAGGCTTGTAGCACAGTTGGACGGCTTGGAAGGAGTATTGTTGAGGACGTTTGACTCTTCTTTTTCTATTGCTTGATAAATTGTCATACTTTATACTTTTATTTATGGTTACTTTAGACTTAGACGCGAGCTAAACTCTTTTAGTTGGGATTATTGCGTGCCAAGATTTTATGTTTTGATTATTTTATTTCAATGTTTAGTTGTTTTATTTTCATCTATTCTGTTCATGTGCTTAATGCAATGTTATTCGAGATAGGCCTGTTAACTATTAATCAGTGGCTTAATATTCAAGAGAGATAAGTTATACAAACATGAACAGTGGGGCTAAGCTATTAACTTAGTCTTAATTCAGCTTAGACATAAATTTAGGGTTTCAACGACTAAAAGGGAGTTCTTAACAAATAATAGAGTAGTTAGCATTAACGCAGACATGTATCACCTTAATTACAAAGTTATTAACTTCTAGGCATTGAGAGAGTCAGAAGTTCTTTAGAAAATCCTGTCTAGTAGATGAAGAACTTAAAGGTTCACGCAGACATGTATTGCTCGTTGTTATAGCATTGAGATAGATAGTCAAGCATATATCCTTAGCAATAATCCCAACCTTCATAATTAATTGTTAAGTC
Organism: Hibiscus mutabilis; assembly: GCA_019671005.1. Classification (NCBI taxonomy): domain Eukaryota; kingdom Viridiplantae; phylum Streptophyta; class Magnoliopsida; order Malvales; family Malvaceae; genus Hibiscus; species Hibiscus mutabilis. Next base: position 22,261,488 of record CM033735.1, on the reverse strand, counting down.
GCTGCAGCTGTTTGTCTTTATCATAGTTATCTATTGATTAGTCAAATTTAGTTTACTAAATTCAACATTCACCTATACTCGCAAAACACATTCCTAAGTATGATAACTTCATATTTATTAATCCAATCCTCGTGGGTTCGACACTCTACTTTTACTTTATTACTTGATGCGACAAGTATACTTGCTCTAAAGTGCATCACTATTCGACCAGCATCACCTACAAAGCCTAATTACAATACCCAAATACCCATTACAATAAACAAACCAAACCCAAATTTAAACCAATAATTCAATCTACCCCAAACCCAATAATTAAACCCTAGCCCACAACCCAAACTCATCTAACCCTAACCCTAGCTGTCGGTACCACCATGCCAATCTGTAGCCGCCGCCACAATTTGTCGCTACCTCACCAGCTCTGACCACCATTGTCGAAACCCTAAGATAACCCCAACAAAGCCCTAACCAAAACCCCAAATTTCCTAAATAATCCTCAAACAAAACCCTAAATATAACACATAACATCCCTTTTTGATGCCATCTGAGCCACCCTCTGCCATCGCTGCCCTAGCCTTCCTTTTAAGGATTTTATCCTCATTTCACTACCTCCTCCGCCCAAACCTGAACCCACCATTCTCCACCTATCCTCACACTTTCCAAATCACCCATGGTCAACACCCTATAAAAAGGAAAAACAACAAAAAATAGATAGAAAAATAAGATCGAACTGAAAAACAAGGTGAAATAATTATAAAAAATTTTCAATTTTTGTTAGATCCGAGTAAATATGGGGGATTTAGGAGAAACTAACATTAGATCCAACTTTAGGAGCTAAAACTGAACTTGATCTACTCTTTGCATGTACTTCGGCCGCCGTTCACGAATGTTTTTTGTCACCGGCGAATGGCAGTCCACGATAAACATCGGTCGATATCTGGGCTCGAGGAAGATGAGTTAAGAAAGAGTTGAGAGAGTTGGTTGATTTTTTAGAATATTAGATGCAAATGGGATTTTTGGGCAAAAAAACATGTATTTAAGGGCGTTCCAAAAAGACGTCGTTTTGGCCCTTACAAGATCTGCTCTCTGACCCAACCCGTGACAGGATCCGCGCATTTCTTAATGAAATAGGGAAATTGCACTCATGATCCTTTCGTCTTTGTATCCTTACAATTTTACATTTCAATTCTTGTTTTATTCCATTTTGGTCACTGTTTTTCTTTTTCTTTTAAGCTTTTTATCAATTAATTAATTAATATATTAATATTATATTATATTATATTATTACATATTATACTGTTATATTAGTATATTATTGTACTATTTTATTACTACTATTTATTTGTATATTACTAGTATTATATTATTATTATTAATTATTTTATTATTTATTATTATTACTTATTATTAATGTTGTTATTATTGTTATTATTACTAATATTATTTACTTATTTATAGTTGATAAATTATATATTCGTACATATATATCCTGCATTCATTCTTTTTAAATCAAATCTTAAATTAAAAAGATTTTCTTTATTAGGGATTCTCGTAAAAAATGTAATCAGAACTCAAAAGGACGTCGCTTTCTCGCTAATCTCTAATATAAAACTATTTTTTTAATCCTAACTCGTAATGTTTTGAATAATATTCTTTTATCCGGGGCTCGCGAAATTATGTCTCAAACTTAAAGAGGCGTAAGTTTCTCGTTAGTCTCGTATAAAGGAATATTCTTTTAAATATATTTTACAATAAAATCCCTGTATTCAGGGATCAAAATTTCCAAATTAAATATGAATTCATAATTTCCATCGTTAAAACACTACGTAATCGATTAGGTACCAATTTTTGGGCATTGTGGGGTGCTCGGCCATCCCTATACGTAACAGACTCCTGAACTCATTTTTCTGGTTTTACAGAACAAAACTTGATGCTTTAATAAAAATGATAAAATGAGTTTTATTAAAATAATTGGGTTTTCAGGTGATCCAATCTCACCTAAATTAAAAAATTGGTCGACTCCCATTAGAACCAAAATATTTTTTGTAAAAAACGCGTCAAGCTCGCAGGCCCGTTATTACACATTAATTCATAATGGTAAAATTAATTATGGGATGAATACTCGCCTTAGAAAGAAAAAGAAGCAAGAAAATGACTTCTCGTCAGTACAGCTGAGAACAATTTGTGACCTATGGAGCCAACTATTTTAAAACCCCATTAGTTACCAGTTGGTCAAGCCTCCGGTTCTCAAGAGAAGAAAGAGAAATAAAAGGACTTACATTTTAGTCCAACTTCTTTTACTTAACGGGATTTGTTTTCCAAGTTGCCACAAGCTCCGACCTGAAATGCCACTGCTCGAGAAGAAAATTCAATTCAACACAATGGGGGCATCTGCAAGCCACCCCATGGATTTGAGAGCAAACCTTGGAGATGATCATGTGGACGACGTTCTTGGCTTAAATATTTCAAATGAGGAGCTTTCTTCTGGGCTATTGTTTATTTGTTTTGATTTTAATAAAATATTATTTTGCATCTCATTTGGTAAGTAATTTATATTTTTTTGATTCTTTAAACATTTCATTCATTGTTATGGGATGATTTTTGTTTTCCCATACATATACGTATTTCATCAGAAACCTAAATATCAATTGCAAGAGTGGCTTTGATTCAAGTTCAACGATTAATTTTGAGCAGCTCGTGTCTATTGAAAATCAGAAGCTGTGAAGATGACGAATATGTGGCTTACATTCCGATTTAATTTGGTCAGTCAATAATGACCACACATGAGGACAATATAATGCACTTGAGAGAATAATATTCCACATTTTAAAAAGAAAATGTGAAAAGTGAGAAATCTTTGGGGCACTCCGTTATAACCGCAAGTTTGAATGTCTAATAAGGTAGCTGTGCTGCGTCTACCCTATATCTTGGCTTCAAGAGTGATGTTCAAATCTTGACAAAGTTAAACAACTAATGAGATGAAATGCAGAGATATAAAAATGCACTTCAATGTTCAAAACTTGGTAAAAAGGCATTTTTGGATAAGAGTGTGGTAACTTTGGGGCACTCCGCTGAGGCAATAGGACAAATAAGGTTGCAATGCACCATCCAATTCAAAAACCTTAACTTCATGAGTGATGGTAATATTTTCAAATCATGACAATACTGAGTATCTCGAAGTTTTGTTGTTTGCTCCATCATTTATCTCGAGCCAAAAGAATGTGATGAGTTGAATTCCCCAAATAAAAAAAGAAATGAGACAAAGAAACAATAATTTAAAGGTGAAACACACTAAAAGTGGTTCTAAACTAGTTAAAAAAATAAATTATCTCGGAAGGTACTTTACATCTTCAGTTATCGACTCAACTTTTGAGGTCTCCTAGACACAGAACATGCTGTAAGCAATCATCGGTGAGTTATTTCAGTGTCGCTCCAGTACTTGATATTTAGGTGCCTAATTTTGATCTCATTAAAAAAAGTTCACCTTTTTCAAAAATTTAATTATTTTCTCCAGCTCATTAATTTTTTTTACCCTGAATTTTGAAAGAGGGCTAACTCTGAATAAGATTTTTACATTAAAATGACATTAAAACAAACTATGCATAAGACTTATTAAAAAAGTTCTTCATAAGTTTCTGCATTGAAATCAGTTTAAGGCATTTCCTCGCCCTAAATGTTGAAAGAAGAGCAAAGCTTTGCATCATGGATTCAAGAATGAGAAAATTAGTGACTCCACTTTCCACGCGACAAGATCATCTGTACATAAGAGTTCAAATCAAAATGGACATAAGAGGATACAAAGACTAAAAGAATCTGACTATTGAACAAGTAAAAAGTCAGCTCAGAAAGAACATGAGTAAATAAAAAAATTTGGGGGAAAATTTTGTTAGGACACGAAGATGGCCAATCATTTTAATGACAGAGATATTTTAGATCTAGGACTTGAGAAGACTAAGCAAGATATGAAAAGAGCAGTTTGAGGTGAGAACGTAAAAAGATTATTTGGAGCCAAGAAGGATACAAAGATTCTAAAGATTGAACATGACTAATATGGGTTACATTAGTTGTAGAAATTTTTTTAATTAAGACAAGAAATTTTCAGCTTCCCCTAAAAGACAAGCTCACCCAAGTGGTTCTCAGTTTGCATCATGAGTAGTTAGGCATCCTTAAGTTAGGGGCATGGTAACTCATATCATTAAATTATTGTCTATTTTGACAGGAATCATTAAATACATCAGCAAAGAACTAAGAGTTCATAATGAGAAGAGCTCACCATATTTTCAAAGGATGAAGAAATTCATAATGAGAAGACAACTCCAGACTCCAACTTTGGCAGAAGGTTGAAGAAATTCGAAATGAGAAGAACAACCTCAAGATTCGGTAACTTTGGCAGAGGAATGAAGAATTTCCTAATGAGAAGAATAGCTTCGGACCTCGGAGGATGAAGAATTTCATAATGAGAAGAACAACTCCAGACTCTAAATTTTGGTAGAAGATTAAAGAATTTCGAAATGAGAAGAATAGCTTCAAGCTTCAGCAACTTTGGTAGAGGAATAAAGAATTTTGTAATGAGAAGAACAGCTTCGGACCTCGGAGGATGAAGAATTTTGTAATGCGAACAATTTTAGACTCTAATTTTGTAGAAGATTAAAGAATTTCGTAATGAGAAGAACAACTTCAAGCTTCGGCAACTAGTGCACTTCCAGTCAAGATTTCCAGGCCATCAGTAGGACCTCTAGTGCATGGTGATTCGGGATCGAGACAAGGAAGTGAGAAAAATGAGTGCTTTTGGTCTTTGCTTTATTCTTGTTGTACAAGAATGAGAAAAGAAGGGCATCTGTTATCACTATTTTTGTCCGATTTTTGTTATTATTATTATTTTCATTTTCAGTTTTATTATTATTTGTATTATTATTATTAGTTATGTTATTATTATTATTATCGTTATTATTATTATTATTATTATTATTATTATCATCATCATCATCATATAAATTAACTCAAAACCCAAAAAATACTAAGTTAATAAATTAAAGACCATTTTAATTAAATATATCAGTCCATTATTTTTAAGAGTCCATTTACATAAATTCAAAACCTACAAAAATATATATATATGTATACATATCAGGCCCATTTTGGGCCCATCAATTTAAACCTAAAATCTTAATTACAAACCCTAAACTTAATATGATCACTCTCTCATCTTTTTGCAACCCAATCCCAACCGTTGGATCAGATCTGATCTAACGGTCGAGATGCCAAGATAGATGATCGCTCAGCTCCCACACGCCCTCACCGATTTTTTCCACGTGGCTCTATCAATGGCCACCATTCCTCCTTTACCTACGTGGCCTTATCGCTGAAAATTACGTAGCCACCATACAACCATCGGCTCTCTCCAACCACCATGCAGAGCAGAAATAATAAAAGAATGGAGATGTCAATCAATCCATCAATAACAGTAGATTAAGTAAAAAAAATTAAACGAATTTGGTATATAAACGGTACAAAATCTTGTAATTCTTCATATCGGAATCAATACAAAAAATCCTCAAGCATTTCAGAGGTAATCCTTTTAGTTTATATTTTGAAATCAAACAAAAGAAAAAGGGGTTAGGGTTTTGGGTGTTTACCTAAGTCTTCTGACGGCCACTCCTTGGTCGAGGATCCATCTTCGATGATAGATAGTGTAACGCCCCGATTTTGGGCTTAGAAGTTAGCCGGGTTTCGCTAGGCAGTTCGGTTGAACCGGTTTCGGCCATTTAGGCTAGTTTCAGAAAAAGATTGATTTAAAAGGTTTTTGAGCAAGATAAAATATGGAAAAATGTTTTAAAATCCTAAAATAATGTTTTGAAGGTTTTGGGTGGAACCAATTTGACAGAATGGATTCGTTTTAATTGACATTTTAAATCGGTGACTTAATCGTAAAAAGTGCAAAATGTGTTTTGGTGACTAAATTAAAAAGAGTCAAGGCTTAGAATCTTTAGGGAGCTAATACATCAATTGTGTAATCAACCTTTTCCTTTATTTGGCTATTTTAAAAAGGTTTTAATTATTGATTAATTAAATGGAATTAATAAAAATGATTTTCTAAAGGCCATATCATTTTCTTACGTAACTTCTCTTTTTCTCTCAACTTTCTCTTTACTTTCTCACCAGTCAAACTATGATTTTCCAAACAAAATGAAGATTAAATATCTCTTTTTATTTACTCTTTGATTTTCTCAATTGATCTTTCATTTCTACATCAAATAGCTTTAGATTTCTTGGAGGCTTTCAACCAAACCATTGCCGAACAAGGGAAAAGCTATTGTTATAGGTGATATTCTCAATTTTTCTTTACTCGAAGGTTCTTTATTAAAATTCTCAAGTTCTTGACTCTTGTGATTCGCTTTCCAACTTGATTTGATTTTCAAATGATGTTATATTGATTTAATTGGAGTTTTATTGATGAAATCAATTGAGATTCATTTTGACTTGATATGAAGAGTTATGGATTATTTTAATCATGATTTTGATGTTAAATTATGTTGTTAAGTGGCTTTGATGATGGAATCCCGAAACTAGGTGAATTTCTAAATTTCTAAGTTAAAATCTTTGAGATTTTGGCTTGATTGTGTTGTTGGTTGGTTGATGGGGGTAAATGGTAAATGGCTTTAATGATGGAATCTCGAAGCTATTATTTTAATCGTTGGTTGGTTAGATTGATTTCGCCAATGTTTTCGATAGTTTTTGGTTGGCGATTGTTAGGTAAATGTAAGAGGGGTTTGTGAGGTTGTGTTGCTAAGAATTTGGATGCAAGAATATGCATTAATTCTCTGTTCTTATGTGGTTAAAATCAGGGGAGGTTGATCCTTCATTGATTGAATAGAGTTTGATAGCTTCGGAGGCTTGAAATCGCTTCGGCAAAGCAAGCGAAGCGTAGTCGGTTAGTGGAAATGATTTTAAAAGCTTTTCAAAGGATTGAAAGCAAGGTTTGGGGGTTTAGATCGAGCTTGAAATTCTAATCTAAGCTTGAAAGTAAATATAGATGATTTCGCTCTTGGTTATCGGTTCCCAAGGTTTTATTAAATTCATGCTCATGTTTTGAAGAATGATTGGTTTTATCTACTGTTATATTCATGTTTTGGAAATGGGAAATGTTGTATATGTTTATATTTTGAAAAGTCATGGGTTTAGAAAATGCTATGCAACATGTTTGAGAAAATGCCTAAATGCATGGTTTAATGTGTTTGAGATGATTTGATAGAACTTGGTTTGATAAATGTATATGAAAAACAGTGGGGCAATGTGGCTTGAGACTATACATTGGCAAGTGGCAAATGGTAAAATGTTATCGGATATAATTAGCCAGCTATAGGATTCAAAGTACATTATAATAAGTCACCTCATGTGAGTTGAGTTAGCTCCCTCATGGGTACCACAACGGTTGAGGTAGATTTTCTCATTGGTGGATTTATACATCAAACAGTTGAGGCAGAGCTCGATGTGAGCCTCCCATTATGTGATGTATACATTGTAACCGTCGATGTAGAGTTTGAGATAGAGTGTCCGATTACGAGAGATGTATGAGATTGTGGTAGAGAAACCACGGTAGAGAGTAATCCGTGTATCCAATGGGTTTTGATTTATGGGAAAGAAATGGTTTTGTTATGGTCACTTCTATTGTCAATATATGAGAGATAAATGTAGCATGTACTTGTAGAATTCGTGTAAAATGTTTTATACATGGGATTTCTTTTTAATCTTTGCTTTTGATGAATAAGCATGAAAGGCTTAAATTGAGGTATTTACATTGGGTTAAGTTCATGGTAAATATGATACATGTTGGGAAAAGAATTGTAATCTTGTTTTGAAAGAGAATTTTAGCATGAGATGGTTTGAGCATGAAGAAAGAGAGTTTGTCTTTGTGAAACGGTTTTACACATTGCTGAATTTTTTAAACGAGCTTTCCTCACTAAGAATTTATGCTTACGCTCTCATACTTTCAACAAATGCAGAGAAATAGCTTGGTTGGGCAGCGAGGAAGCAAGAAGGGAATCCAAAGAGTGTGCTTTTACTCAGGTATGGTTTTATGCAAGTAATGGTAATAAATGGCAATGAGGATGACCATTATGGTTTGGGAGTATGATGTTATGAACTCCCTCAAGTTTTTGATGCCTTTTTGGACATGTATTTGGCCTTTCCTTTTGTATTATGTTTGGTTTATGTTTGAGGTTAAAACGCTTATATGACTAGGAAACATGCCTATAGATTTCATGTTAAATCCGGAGGTGTGCTTGATGGTTGCTTAGGTGTTAAATGCATTTTAGAAATATGATGCCAATGTTGTATTCATGTTTGGGATATGCTTGAAGCATTTTAGATGCTTGAACGTATGCAAAATCTGGTGAAAATGTCATTACAGGCCCAGGTGTACTGATACACTTATGGTCATATCGGTACGACTAGGCCAAATTGGCTTTGAAGGATCGATACAAAAAGGACCGTATCGATACGGTCCAAGGCAAAATAGAGGGGTTGTATCGGTATGCAGAGGCGTACCGGTACAGTGTTTTGACATTGGAAATATGAGGTTTTGACGAAATGAAAGCGTACCGATTCGAGTTTGAGTGTACCGATACACTTGGATGTTTTGTTAGTTATTTTGGATATTTTGAGTTTTGTTTTCTTACGTTTTGACCCCTGAATGTTGTGGATGCAATTGTTTGCTTTGGGAATGTTGTTTAAAGCTGAAAATCAACATGTGAGCATGAAATGGGTTTAATTAAACGCTGGTAATATTAATTTGACCAAAGTTTTTTTAACTATCTATTTTTATAAAATGGTCCCTAATCTATGTTTGGGTCTAATCAGATGTACAATTAATGCCCGATTTGTGCCGTGCTTATCTGCTGTTAGCATGATCACCTTAACAAATAATAAAAGCATCTAGATAAGACAAAAGTAAAAAAAAGGTCGTTTGTCAAGATAAACCTTCGCAGGTTTTCTTCGACATTCCCTGTGTGGCTCGCTCGATTCGGTCTTACGACTGGACTGGGTCAAGGGTGTTACAGATGGTGTCCGACGAACCGATGATACGAGGTCCTCGGAGGGTTTACGTTTTCAAATCATTTCAAAAAGGAGAATGTTTTAGCCTCGGTTTTTGAGATTTTTTTAGTAAAGGAGTTTATTTTTATGAAAGAATGAGTTTGAGATCTGATTTTTAAAAGAAAAATGATATTTTTGGGTTAGGATTTGAGTTTGCCGGTGTCTGCGAACGGCGGCCGGCAATGGGTCGTGGTGGCTGGTGCAACGGAGGTCCACCGAAATCTGAGTTGATAGACTGAGTTTATGAAACTCATGGGCTTAGAGATGAACATGGCAAAGAAAAAGGGGTGCATGGTTTGATATGTTTTCAAAACTGAAGTGAAATTAAGGGTTTTTTTTTCTTTTTAAGCTTTATAGTGCACTAGAATTAAAAATAAATTGGTTTAATTATCTGATTTAAAACCTTCCGCCTTTGAGTAATGGTTGCTGCATTCCTTGAAGTTTTTTTTCGAGTTTTACAATTTGGTCCGAAGGCTATTCGGTTTAATTTCTCAATCGATCCCTTCCCTCTCCATGTTGTTTAGTTCAGCAATTAATTGTTTTATTTTGTATGAAATGTTTATATATTAAATATGTTTGCATATTTATGGTATTTCTATTTCCAATATCATGCTTACTTCTCTTTTAATTCTTGTATAGTATACATACATTTGTAAATAATTTTGTTTACACGATGTTTTATATGGTATATGACCTTTTCTATGTAAATTATTATTTTAAAATTATATTATGTATATATATCATTACCCTAATTTTCGTTAATACATATGCATACATTTATTATTTCTGTATACCATTTTTACTATATATGTACGCAACAATTTTATTTTAATATCATTTTTTTGTATTCTAAGTGCTACGTAGTGATATACTATCTATTATATATTACGTACTATATACTGTTTCTTATCATATATTTATGCTATAGTTCATATTATATATAGAGAGAGAGAGACTTTTTATGACATTCACATGTGTTATGTGTATACCATTTACATCATTTATTTGTTCATGCAGTGTATTTGTTTAGATTTAGGCTTCAAGATTTTGGTACTCTATTGGGAGTCGGGAGTGTCGTCCCGAATTTTCAGGCATCTTCTCTGAGTACCGTAGATCGCAAGAGTTTTATTTATTCGAATCGTATGGTCATGCACGCATGTATTAGGGGTTAGTAATTAAATTAAGTTGAATTTTTATTTTTCTCGGTAAATATGATATGAACCCTTTAGATGTCGATTTTCGAGCGTGGTAGGGGTGTGAATTTTTCCCCACTCGTAACTGACTTTCAAAATTATTTTTCTTTAGTTTACTTTTTGTTGTTCGGTCTATCTTATCTAAGTGACCGGTGGCGGCTCTTTCAATTTTATTTCAAAATAATAGCTTTTCCAAAATCCCCCTCAAAACCAAAATTTTCAAGAAAAAATTAAAAACTTTTGTGATTTTTTAGTCGCTACAATACCCGTCGAATTTATCTAACCGTCGAGATGTTCCGGATTAGTGGACCATTTCTATGGTTCAGACGTTCGGCTCCACCCTTTGCTGCCGTAGGCTACCGCCGCCTCCTGCTCTCACGGTTCCCTTGATAGGGTTTTAGGAACCCTCTGGTCATTGGACTTATTTATGTTTCAAGCCTATGTTGCCTTTCCTTGTTCCGGGCCTATGTTTGAGCCCATATGTTTGTTATATGTTTTTTTTGGTTTGAATGAAAGTTGATTAATTGTCAATGAAGTAAGGATTGAAACCGAGTCAGCCAACCAGATGTAAAAGTGAGATAAACAACGTGTAACAATTATTTGTCTTATTAATAGAATGACTTAATATTACAAGTTAATCCGACATTAAGTACAAAATTCAAATTATTCTTATTTTAAAATATTATTACAATAATATTTTATAATTTTTAAATTAAATAACTAAAAACTATATACTTTGACATGAGTGGCACAAGGTGAAATGCATCCTTGATTTTTATGAGAAAGCGTTGGGGCAGGGGATGGATTTTAGTAAGTTAGAGATATTTTATAGTTCAATTGTGGATCAGAGTGCTCATATATCCTTGGTCAACGCTTGATCATAGTAGGATGCCCATAGATCGGCTTGAGTTAGATTTTTTGTTGATCCGCACCCGATCCGAAACTTTAATACCTCTACTCAAACACGATCTGACCTAAACTCAAACTCGAATTCTAGAGTTAAAATCCAAACCCAATTCGACCCGACCCGACATAAATAAAAAATATTGTTTTTATTATTATTTGATAAAATAAGGAGCTAATTGAAAAAATACAAATAGAGAGGGAGCATTATAATAATTATTCTATTTTATTAGACAAAATAGGGAGATAATTAAAATATATATAAAGAGAGAGGTATTGTAGCAATTAGACCTAAATATTTAGAATAATATTAAACTATTATTTCTGGCCGGGTATACTATTTTTACCTTAAACTCAAATTCGACCCGACCTCATCAGAAAAAACTTACTCTATAGGATCGGGTCGGATCAAAACCCGTCAGGTATGAGTTAAATGGTCATTCCTATATCATAGTCCTTATATGAGATTATGTTATGGACGTAGGATCAAGTGAACAACCATATAAGTAGCAAAATCAGCAATATCAAATTCACTCAGCTCAGAGGTAAAGCCAACAATAGAAGTCAATTGAAATTTATAAATACACCTTATTTTAACTAAGTTTTTTTTGGAGATTTTTTATTTATAAGGAATAGAGGTTGAATTGAAAAAGATCATCTGCAATAAATACACAAAGGTAGCTTTGGTAAAGTTTTGCGTAAATCAGAGGAACTCAACCATTTTCAATTTTATGAGAGGACGAAATAACACGATCACTGATCCCAAAAGATGGCAGTGAACAAAATTTGTAGTCAAAGTTAGCAATGACGGAAAAAGTCTAGACATGCAATTAAAATATGGCTAACATAAATTTCTATAAAAGTGGTAATAATTTATATAGGCAGTGCCGAATCATGTACAATGTAGGGTGAGCTTGTTTCCACCCTGAATTTTTAGAAGTTCACACATTTGCCCTTAATTTTTTTAATTTTTATGAATTAGTCCTTATATTTTTATAATATTTAAGGTTTGTGCCCACCCTAAAATTCTGAGATTTTATGTATGTCCTCCCTTAAAGGCTAAAGGGTCAAATTTGCCCCTGTAGTAATCCAAAATCAGCAATGTTGCCCCTAATTATTTTTTTATAATTTTACTCTCAAAGTTAGTTAATTGCAGCAATGTTGCCCTTTGACCGGCTTTGACTGTTAAAGTGATGGTATGATAGTTAACGATGAAGTCATTCATGCAATTTTTCTCTCAAAGTCATTCAATTGCAACTATTTTTCCCTCAGTTTATTTAGTTTTTGAATAAAATTGGATAAATAATTTAGCTTTTCGAGTTGAACTTTTACAAATATAATATATGAAAAATCGACTAACAAATTGGTATAAATATCCTTTGAGTCCCTGATAATTTTAAAAATAAGCAAAGTGAGAGCACTCACAAAAAATCAAAATATTCTTCAATTTTTTTAAAAAATCCATAAACTTAATAAAAATAAATAAAATATTCAAAAAATTATTGAAAATAAAAACTAATATAAAAATTAAAATGTATAAGAATTATAAAATGATAAAAATATAAATTTAAAAATATTTATAAAGTATTAAAAATAAAAATTTTCTTCAAATTTTCTTTTGCATTTCTATATCAAATTGATGGTCATTAATATTTGAACAATTTCATCAAATTTTCTTTTATTTTTTACATCAAAATATTTTGATTTTTAATACTTTATAAATACATTTTAATTTTTATATTTATATTTTATCATTTTATAATTTTCAATACATTTTGATTTTCATATTAAATTTTATTTTCATTATTTTTTGAATATCTTATTTATTTTTATTAAGTTTATGGATTTTTTTAAAAAATTGAAGAATATTTTAATTTTTTGTTAGAGTTCTCACTTTGCTTATTTTTAAAATTACCAGGGACTTAAAGGATATTTATACCAATTTGTTAATCTATTTTTTATATATTATGTTTGTAAAAGTTTAACTCGAAAAACTAAATTATTTATCAAATTTTATTCAAAAACTAAATAAACCGATGGCAAAATTGTTACAATTGAATGACTTCGAGAGCAAAATTGCATGAATGACTTTGCCGTTAACTGTCACGTCATCACTTTAATGGTTAACATCGGTCAAAGGGCAAAATTGCTACAATTAACCGACTTTGAGGGCAAAATTACAAAAAATATTAGAGGCAACATTGCTGATTTCGGATTACTACAAGAGTAAATTTGACTCTTTAGCCACCCTTAAATATATTAACTGGGTAAGAATTTGTGTAGATTTTAGCTTAAGTAAAAATTTGTGTAACTACTCAAATTCTTATATTATAACTTAAATTCTAACTACTTGGGTAAGAATTTGTGTATATTATACGAATTTGTTTAATTACACAAATTTTTACCAATTTAATAAAATTTGTATATAAAATCATTTTATTTTAGTCGCACTATAAAGTTTTCTCACGCCAGAACCTTCCCATCAAAACATGTAGGCTTGCTATTGCTTTGTTTTCATCCTGCTTTTGTTTAATCTTTGCAACTTCCTCGACCTTTTTAATATAATAGTCAGGGTCTATTTTAGTCTTACATAGGAATAGTATAATAGGCTACATCAGTAAATAAGATTAGATTATACTACTCCTTTTCTGGCTCAGCAATGGAGACTAATATATTAAATCCGCAAAAAGGGTCGTAAAACTACAAAATTAAGAACCATGTCTCAACATATTCTGTAGACACACTACATCAAGAAGTTTAAAAGCTAATTAAAAAAAAAAACAAAATCATAATTACTATTTTGATCATTTCGCCATTAAATACTTATCAACTTTATGCATAGACTTTTATCTTCTTAAAATTATAAATGGTCCCAAAACTTTTTATATTTTTTGTGAAAATACTTTGGTTACGGATTCTGTTTGATTTCTTGACGAAGAATCATCTTCTTCTAAATTTCAACGGTGGAAAAGTAGAAAAGAAAAAAGTGAGATGTATATTTTGATTCTATGTTGATCGGATGGCAAATATTGTAGATTGGAGTGGTTTGAGAGATGAGTGATGAAATCTGTAATTTATCCTAAAAAGTATAAGAATATTTATTTATTTGGACTCAATTTTGATTTTTTAGATTTAATCCCTTGTTTTCTGTGACTATTTATACTTTACTCTGACTCTGTACTTACTACTGCATGTTTGTTTTAGTGCCTTCTAAGACAATTGCAGTACAAATTGTACAAGTGAATAAAATAAAAGCTTGAAAATAGAATTATATCACTATCAAAGACATGAAGATCTCTAATTATACTGGGATGGAACCAAGATTCAGGGTTGAAGATGAATCTTTCAAATAATATTAGACTTGATTTAATTTACAAGGCGATATGAATTTGGCTACAAATCATGTCTTTGAAGTGTTAGTAAGGAATTCAATCATTGTCAAAAAAGATATTGGCTTAGATAATGTAATTGTACATATGAATTTTTTTATTTCCAATCGTATTATGCTAATCAATAACAACATTTTTAGCATGATATTGTTATGTGTATTTATAAAAATAATTGTATTTTTTAAAGTGTTCACTGAAAGAAGTCTAATAATTAATTATTTGTATTTTGTTGGCTAGTATTAGAATAAATTTTAGCTACAAATTTTAAAATTATTATATGTCAATAGCAAGGATCCCTTGATCATCATTTCAAAAATATGTATAATTAAAGTATATGGAAATTAATATCTATATAGTTAAATTAAAATAGAATTATATATATATGATTAAAAATAAATAAATAAATTCACGCATCTCCTATCGTAAATCAATTTAGTTTAATTTAAGGAAAACTACATGAGATACCACTGAACTTTAGGATCTGATTCGATTATATCACTGAACTAAAAAGCCGATACTATAATACCACCAAACTTTAGTAAAAGGTCTGATTATACCACTGAACTTTAAAAATGTTCAATTATACCACTAGTCAGTTTTGTGCTATGTGAGGCATCAAAGCAACCATATCAAAACGATGTTGTTTTGGTTCATGGTTCACATCCCAGTGGTATAATTGAACTTTTATTAAAGTTCAATGGTATAGTCGAACCTTTTATTAAAGTTCAATGTTAAAATTAAAAATTTAATTAAAGTTCAGTGGTATAGTCGAACATTTTAATTAAAATTCAGTGGTATAATAATATCATTTTTAGTTTAGTGATATAATCGAGTAGATCTTAAAATTTAGTGGCGTGTAGTTTATCCTTAATTTAATGGAAACATGTAGCATCCAATCCTAGACGAAACTTAAAAACCCAATGAGCAACGCTTGAAACAAAAGCCTGTGAAAAAATTCAGTCGTAAAGGCTCAAATTTCTCCAATTCTGCACTCGAAAGCAACAAATCAAAATCTATAAACCTATAAATAAAGCTCACACCAATTCCATCCCACCTTCAAATCCACTCACTATTCTCTGTTAGAAACCAGAGTTGTTCAACACCAAAGAATACATGGCTTCCAAATGCAGACTCCCCGTTCTAACATTCATTGCTTCAGTTTTCATAGTTTCAGCTGTGGCTCATGATTTCTCCATAGCTGGGTATTCACCCGAGCATTCGAATTGCAGGGATAAACTTGTTGAGCTCTTTGAATCATGGGTGTCTAAGCATGCCAAATTTTATGAATCCATTGAAGAGAAGCTGTTGAGGTACGAGGTTTTTATGGATAACTTGAAGCATATCGACAAGAGGAACAAGGAAATGAGCAGCTACTGGCTCGGGTTGAACGAGTTTGCTGATTTGACCCATGATGAGTTCAAGAACAAGTATTTAGGACTCAAACCAGAGGTTTTCAAAAGGAGGCAATCACATGCAGAGTTCAGTTACAGAGATGTTGATTTGCCCAAGTCTGTGGACTGGAGAAAGAAAGGAGCTGTCACACAAGTCAAGAATCAACGTAATTGCGGTAAGCAGAGCTGTGTTAAAAGCGTATCAATCTCTGAAAATGGTGTTATGGCGAACAACGCACAGCAATTTTCATGACAATGTTGGAAAAAAAACAAACAAACATGCAGGTAGCTGTTGGGCTTTTTCAGCAGTGGCGGCTGTGGAGGGCATAAACAAGATTGTAACGGGGAACTTAACTTCCTTGTCCGAACAAGAGCTGATTGATTGTGATACAAGTTTCAACAACGGCTGCAATGGAGGTCTGATGGATTATGCGTTCGAGTTCATCGTCGCCATCGATGGACTTCACAAAGATGAAGACTACCCCTACCTCATGGAGCAAGGGACCTGTGAGGAAAAGAAGGTCCACATTCATACATAAACATTTTCATGAAAGCTGCGTAAATTATTTTGTAAGCAAGGCTTGCTTGATTAATCGTGTCCTTGATTGTTTTACGTTCAGGAGGAAACGGATGTTGTGACGATTAGTGGTTACCGCGATGTGCTGGAAAATGACGAGCAAAGTCTTCTGAAAAGCATTGGCTCATCAACCGGTCAGTGTAGCCATTGAGGCTTCTGGAAGAGATTTCCAATTCTACAGTGGGGTAAGTAAGATTGATTTTACGTAATTGATTACGACAACATTTGTTACGTTTATAACTATGAAAAAGAAAACACATACGTGACCATGATTTAAATCGAGTTTACAGGGTGTATTCGACGGGCAATGTGGAACTGATTTAGATCATGGAGTAGCAGCGGTCGGGTATGGAACATCAAAGGGTTCAGATTACATCATCGTGAAGAATTCGTGGGGGAAATCATGGGGAGAGAAAGGGTACATAAGGATGAAGAGGAACACTGGAAAACCTGAAGGCCTTTGCGGTATCAATAAAATGGCTTCTTATCCTACCAAGAACAAGTGAACAGCTCTCACCTCTATACATGGGGTTGAAAGAGTGAGCTTGCTTTTATTGCATCTTCCCTTAATATTTTCCCATGGTTCCTTGTATTGTCAAAATTGATTGGCCATGCTCTTGAGTTAATAAAAAGGGTAAATTACGTAAATCATCATTGAACTTTACACTCAATCATATTTTGGTCACTGAAGTTTCAAAACGTTCAATTTACTCAATCAACTTTTAAATTGCTCTTGTTTTGGTCTCTCTCTGATGACATGAATTATTTTATTATTATTTTCATTATGACATGTCAATTTTATTAATACTATTAAATGTCAAATATGATTTAAAAACAAAAATAAAAAACTCAAATCATACCCTAAACCCTAGACCCCAAATCGTAACCTTCCTCTCTACCCTCACCTTCGACATCCTCACTCTTACATCGACGAATAGTGGCTAATCGGTGGCCTCGCCCCCAAATCACAACACCAACTAACCCCAAATCATAACCCCACCCTCGCCCTAGATAACCTCACCCCCGAACTATCATGGCTCTGTTTCTAGGCTTGCTCTGTCCCATGCACTTGCTCTCTCGCCACGCGCCCTCGACTTCTAGTTGACTTGGATCAATTCAGTTGCTTTGTCAAGGAATGAGGCGGTGACAAGGACTAGTGTTGGGAATTATTGGTAGATTTGCTTCATCCCAATCTTTGGCCTACAAAAGCTTAGCCTTCTTTCTTTTGGCCGAAAGGAGAAAATATCATAAAATCACAACAAATTCAATAGTTCGACATGAGGAAGAAACCCAATTTTGAGGACAAAGGTTTCTCCTAACAGACTTGGCAATCCAATCCGCAACCTTATTATAAGAACAATAAATGAAAGAGAAGGAAAACTCCTCGAAATGAGAACATAAAGACAGAACATCCTTCTCAACCATAACAGATTCCCACCGCGAGTGAGATTAACTCATGTTAACACCTGAAAAGTGTTGTTTTTCATGTATATAATGCCATGCTTTTGCTTGACTTTGGGTACATATTTGTGCATTTAGCTAGTAGAATCATGCATTTGCATTAAGGAGTTGAGGAACATTTCTTTTGCCAGAGTAAAGGGTTATTTTCTTGCTTTGGTGGCAGGTTAGGAAAAGTTTACAAGAGCAGGACATAAGTAGTGGTAGGAAGCCAGAAGAGCAACATAGAAATGCCAAGTCGAGTTGGCAAAAGAAGGATGGTCGATGTCCGATCAGTTAGCTGTTGCTCAAAGATCCAGTCAGCCTTAATTTCAAAAGAGAGGATAAATAGATAACACACTTATCTTAGTGCGTAACAAACTTTCAAATTCAAACCCATTCTAGGGTTTCCACGAGTGCCTATATAAAGAAAATCGATCAATGAACCAAGGGGTTGCACCGTGGTGAAGAAAGAAGGTAGAGGGCAAACCGTGGTTTGACCAGGCTGTGACCGCGAACTCTGGATCCATTGAAGGGTTGCATCGACGAATCTCCTTCTTTGCCTATTTCTCTTAGTTTAAATCTAATTTTTATGATGGTGTTGATTACAAATAATATTTTATTGATGGTTTTCCCCATCCATGAACTAATTTTCTTAAGTTGGCTGAATGTTTGCGATGTATAGCGACCTCTCATTTATAAATCTTTTAAAACCATAAGGGTTTCACAAGTTCGGTGCTACGGGTTGTCCCCAAAATCATTCTTTGAAAATTGGTTTTAAAGGAGATCACTTTTGAAAATATTTTTTCTTTTGAAAATGATAAAAATTTGGAGTCGCCACCGACCATTTGGGTAAGGTAGGCTGGACACCATAGAAAACTAGAGATTCATTATGAAAGATTTCGGGAGTTGGTTACGCATGGGGAAGGATTATCACCCTCGTCACGCCCGGGAATCGATACCTGAATATTTGTCGCTCTCAAATTGATGGAATTTGTTGGAATTTAAATTGAATTTAACTTGGCGTACTTAATTAAAAATTTGACCTTAATTATACATGCTTTATCAAATTTGTGGATTTGAACTAATTGGACATTTAATTAATAAGGTTGACGATACATCGGACCTTAGATTAAACCATCATCAAATAAGCCTTCGATTGCCGTGTTAATTTATGGTTCGATTTTCGTACGTCACCTTTATGCATGATGCAAGCAATTAAGATATAATGTAGTGATTTTGTCAAGTTTTAATTATACCTCGAGTTGGTAATAATTAATTCAAATATCTAGTCAACATCCTTTGAGCTTGAGCTGTTACGACACAAATATCGAAACTAATAGATACCTTATTTTTCATGATTTAAATTAATTAATGCAAAATAAAAGGCCAGATGAATGACAATTAAGGGATGACAAGCAAAGTCTTGAAAATTAAACACACAAAAGCCCACCCAAAGCTCTAACCTAAAAGGCCCAAGTTATGGGAAATCAATTAGTGATCTAATTATTAGCTAAGTGATTCTAGTATTTAACCCTAAATTAATTAACCCTAAAAGGTTAGAAATCCCTAACAAATTATGATTTATCTTGTGATATGATAATTAATTCGATTGATTTTAAATTAGTATTCCAATAAGCCAAGAATACTATTTAAAATAAATTGAGTTAATTAATCAAAACTTTCAATTGAAATGTCAATTTAATTTCCATGTCAACTTTATCTTAAAGGTACTTAAGAAAAGTCCAATAAGTTTAATGACCTAAACATTCATCCCGATAAGCCAAGGTTAAATTTGAATCCACTAAACCAAATCGAAACTTAATTTAACTAAGACTCTAAGAATCTAATCCTAAAATCAACTTAATTAATTTAAGGATCGTTCCCCTATGAGACGAGCACACAATCTAAATAAACTAAATTAATTCACCTAAATCTAATCTAAAGCCTAGCCTAATAGGCCTAAATCACCCAAAACAAAGCAAAAACCCAAACCAATCTAATTAAGCAACCTAAGCCTAAAACACAAAAAGGGCTCAAAACTACAAGGCTAGGCCCAAGCAAAAACCAAATAAGACACATGAATACATAACTATTTATTGCGTATTCTATACTAATATATATTTATTTAAAAAAGAAGGGCTTTGTATTTAAAAACTATGTACGATGTATACTACATATATAAAAGAACTTATATTATATATTTAAAGAGATTACATATATTATAAGCTTTAAAAATTATATATTTTTGAAAACTCTAACTCTATAAAACTAAACATTATATATATATATATTATAGAACATATTTCATATATATTACATGGAAACTAAATACTAAATATGTTATGAAGAACTATATGTTACGTATATATTATGAAAAGACCATATTATATATATCATATAAAAGCTATTTACTATACAATGCCCATATATTAAACACCAAAACAAGCATAAAATCACAAATCAAACATCAAAATAAAGCAAACATGACATAGCATGGGAAATAAAAACTAGAAATTCAAGAAAATGTAGATGCAAAATAAAAAAACCATGATAAAGAAGGTTTTAAAGTTGGAAAAGGACCAAGATGTACAGAAAATAAAGATTTGAGGGCCGATTTAAAAGGAAAAAAACAGGGGTGAAATTGCAAATAGCTTGAAAACCACAAGAACTGGGGAAGTGATTAAAATATGCAAATGGCTAAAGGGTAATTAAAAATGACGGATTGACTATTGTTGAGATTATCAGATGTGGAAAGGATCGCAAGTTTAATTTAACTGAGGTGGAGGGGTTAAAAATGATATTAAACCAATTTTAAAATGTGAAACATTATAAAAGAACCCCTTGGCCGAGAGTTTCACTCTTTTGGGAATTTTCCGCTTCAAAAACATATAACCCTCCCCTATATGCTCTGTTAGGGTTCTCAAAACCCAAAAAGACGGTGAATTTCAGTAGCAACGACCATTGTGGATCACTACACCGGCTCACTCCACCGATGGCGGTGGATCAAAACCTAGTCTCAAAAATACCATCACCTTCCTCTAAAACCAAAACTAAAACCCACTTTTGAAAAATGCAGCTGGAAAATCCTTTCTTTTTGAAAAGCCAAAAGCAAAAGAAGGTAGCCATCCCCTCTGGTTGGCCTCTTCACCATTTCACCCCTTCACATCCTCATGGAGGCCCAATTCAACCTTATCAATGGCGAGAGAAGGCGGATCGACATTGGGGAGATGTAATAGCAAAGGTAAGAAAAAGCAAAGCCATAATTTGTTTATATATATGCTTTTTTATTGAAAGAACTAGAAGAAAGAGGTATATCTCAAACTGCTAGAGACGTTTCTTTTCTTTTTTTGCTCTATTCCTTTTGAGTTGATGAATGCTTAAAATGGTTAGGGCATTGTGTTTTTATATACCTTGACTATTACATGTTTTAGAGAAAAATGAAAGTACTGCCTAAAATCCCTATTGGCTATTGTATTATTTTGGCGAATTAATGTTGCTTATGCTATTGTTGATGCGTTTTTGAGCATGTCGCCTAACCTCTTTACAATTTTTTGCTATTTTGCTCATTTTGCATGTAATTGAGCATTGGGGAAACGGGGACTAGAGAGAGAAATGTTGTGGGCAACAACACTCTAGTGATTCAAACCGACGTGGCAGAGCTACGGATGACGTGGTGCTTGACCGTTGGTTTTTGCTGCCAACGTAGAGGTGACCTAGAAGGGCAACAGACGCGGATGTGTAGCGCACGCGCGCCAAAGAGAGTTGAACAATCGGGTGAAGCACGTAAGGGGTAAAGATTATGAGGCAATGTGGAAAGCTAGAGGGTCTCTTTCTCAATCAATCTGGACCGTCAAATCTTATCCGGATCTGACGGTTGGCATTAGGTGGCTGCAAAAGATAGGAGGACATCAGATTAGAGCTTAATTAGTTGGGTCGGATATAATTTATGTACATATATTTGTTTGGGCTTTTGTATATTGGACTGATATATAAACTTGGGTTATTATTATTATTGTTATTATTTTATTGGGCTTTTACTTAATGTCTTCCTTTTTACTTTTGTTTATCAATGATAATAATATAATGATGATAACATAATAACAAAATAATAATAACAACAATAATAAGATGACAATAATAGTAAAAATAGTAATACTAATGATAATTAATATAATATAATAATAATATTTATGGGTTTTTTTTAGTTGGATAACAATGATATATAATATCATGGTAATAAAATAGCAACACACATATAATATAAGATTTATTAATACTTATATAATGATGATAGTGATTTTTTTACTTTTGGGTTCTAATAATAGCCGCATACACATATATACATATATATAGGTAGTTAAAACTAAATAAGACCCATAGTATTGTATAAGCCCATTATTGTAAAAACAAAAGAAGAAATAAAATGGGTCCATCCAGACAAACTTATTGATTACAGTTGCCCTCTTTGCTTATACTTGCGGAACAAGAATAAAGCAAAGACCATAAGCAATAATTTTGTTCTTACTTCCCTGTTGGACGATTTGCTCTTCCGAAATGGCAACGAGCAAATTGAATTAACTTGTTTTTTTGAAGTGGCAAAAATAATCGGGTAGTGTTGGCATGTCCTTCCGAAATGGCAACGAGCAGACCAGTTCGCGAACAACTCATTCTTTCAAAGTGGCAACGAATGAATCCAAATAACTTTGCTTTCCCAAAACGATAGAAAACAAACAAGGCACTGGGATGTCATTCCGAAATGGCAACAGACAAGCCAACTTTCATTTAAACGACTTATTTTTCCGAAACGATACTAAATGAATCCAGACAACTTTACTTTCCCGAAGCGGCAAAAGGTAAACTGAGTGGTGCTGGGATGTCCTTCCAAAATGGCAGCAGACAAGCCAGCTAGCCTCAAACAACTTATTCTTCTGAAACGACAAAGATGAATCCAATGTTCTCAAATGGTAAGTGAACTTAATTCCTGAAGTGGTAGAGACAAAGTGTACTGATGCGTCCCCTCAAAACGGTAAGGAGCAAATGGCGATTCCTATCATGAAGGTTTCATTCATCTTGGACCCATACGGACGAGCCTCTTAATCTTCTCGTTCAAAAAATTTCGTGAGTTATGGACGTTTGCTTTATCCTTTGTCCCCCTTCTTAGGAGGTACTCAATCTTTGTTGTGATTATCTATAAAAAGGGTGCCAAACCTATAATGATATGAGTTAGCATGCTCCTAATCCTAGGAATGCCTAACTAAATATGATGCATGAGCATAGAAATTTTAAACTTTCTCGAGCAATTTCTCTTCTTGCCCCCTCATACTTGTGTCCTCCGTCTTTTCTTCTTCGTGATGGCGGTGCTTTCTCCCTCACTTGGGTTTATCCTTCATGCCCTTTTTTGAGTTCTTGAACCTTTTGTTCTAAAGCACCTTTTTAGGTTTTCATTTTAGAGAATTTTCTTTTCCTTTCTTTCTTTCTTTCTCTTTTCTTCTTTTTTCTTTCTCTTTTTTTGTTTTTATTTATTTCTTTTTTTTTTTTTTTTTTTTTTTTTTTTTCTTTCTCTTAGGTGCCCTTATCGAGTTTTTGCCCATGGTCCCTCAGACTTCAATATGAAACATTGTTTGATTCTTTTTCACGTGATAGATCTTATCAACCTTGCCTCCGATGTCTTATCACCGTAATTTTGGTGATCTCCTTTCCTAACTGGGAGAAAACATGCACTTAATAGGTTAGACCATAGTAATGCCAAAAAATCCTTTGCCTTTTTCCATTCCATGTCAAACTACCCGCAAAATAAATATGAAATAAATAAAAGAAACTAGATTATAATTTTATTAATTAAGATAACTTGGAAAGTCATGGAAAACATGAGAAGGGAGAAAGAGGTATAGAATATGTCAACTGCATGAATGACGTGGACCTATCAACTTCGGTACATATCTCCCTAACCACCATTGGTTATTTTCAACGATATGAAGACCAAAGCAAAAACCCTTTAACTGAGGTGATGGTCGTTAGTTGGATGCCAAAATGTAACTCTATCTGAACCATCTTTTTCGGATTTTCAATTTAGATCCTCCATTGGTTTTAAGGCACCCATTTTTGGGTTTTCACCTTAAACCCTCCTTTTATTATGTTCTTTTTCCCTTTTTTTCTTTCTTTTTTTACGCGTGATACTTTTTAATGGAGTCTGAGTTTATTGGGTTGCTTAATTCTTTCCCGTCCATCCCTGTTAGGATTAACGCTCCCCTAGAGAAGGCCTTTTTCATGACTTAGGCCCCCTCCCAATTTGGCATCCATTTTCCTCGGAAGTCTTTTTGATTCAACAAGATTTTTTTGAACACCGGATCTCCCTCCTAAAACTTCCTCAGGCGAACTTTCATGTTATAAGCTCGCATCATTCGCTTCTAATACATATGATTATGGGAAATAGCTTTCAACCTTTTCTCTTCAATGAGGTTCAATTGATCAAACCTGGTTTGCATCCATTCAGCTTCATCTAACTTTACTTCATTCAAAATTCTAAGTGACAAGATTTCCACTTTGATGGGTAGCACTGCTTTGGTTCCATATACTAAGGAATACGACGTTGCCCGGTGGAAGTTCTCACGGATGTCCGATAGGCAAACAAAGAAAAAGGGTGCCTCTCATTCCAATCCTTAAATGTCTCCGTGGTTTTTGCTATGATATTCTTAATATTCTTGTTTGTCGCTTCTACCGCTCTATTCATCTTGGGGCAATAAACGGTAGAATCATGATGTACAATCTTGAATTGTTCACACACCTCGGTCATCATCTTGTTATTCAAATTGGAAGCATTATCGATGATGATCCTTTTGGGCATATCGTAATGACACATGATCTCTTTCTTGAGAAACTTGCAGACCATCATTCTTGTGATATTAGCGTATGAGGCGGCTTCCACCCACTGGGTGAAGTAGTTGATAGCCACTAGGATGAAGCGGTGCCCATTGAAATCCTTTTGGTGTATGTGACCAATGACGTCCAATTCCCCAAGTAGCAAAGGGCCACGTAAATTCATGGTGTGAAGAGGCACCGGGGAGAGTGTATCTTATCAGCATAGATTTGACATTTGTGACATTTATTTGCGTAATTGATGCAATCTCCTTCCAAAGTTAACCAGAAATAGCCATATCTCATGATTTTTCTTGCCATCGAAAATTCGCTAGCGTGGGTCCCACATAAGCCTCTATGGACCTCCGTTAAAATGGTTCCGGCTTCTCGAGACTGACACATCTCAACAGTATCTGATCCTTGATTATTTTGTCTAAAGTTTCTCCGTCAAGGATATACCTCAAAGCTAACCTTTTGATAGTCCTTTTGTCATTATCATCAGCCCCATTTGGATAAGTCTGGAACTTGATGTATTGAGGATGTCAAAATACCAAGGGTTTTCGTCCTCCTCTTCTTCCAAACTATAGCAATGGGCTGGTACCTCAAAGGTTTGCATTTCTATTGGCCCCATCTTGGCTGCCTGGCTTGCTTCGAACACGGCGGCCAGGGTCGCCAAGGCGCCAACCATCTGATTATTCTCTCTTTGCAAGTAGGTGAAACAGATTTCTTCAAAATTCTTGGCCAAATCTTGGATCAAGTCATAGTATTTGACCAACTTTGGATCTCTAGTCTCCCATTATTTTTGAAGATAATAAATCACAAAAAGAGTCTCCGAAAACTCAAAGCACCTTGACCTTTCTCTTTATGGCCACTTGGAGTCCCATGACACAAGCCTCATACTCGGCTATATTGTTGGTGCAAAAGAATTCCAACCTTCTTGTGGAAGGGTAGTAGACATTGTCTGGGGATACCAAAACTGCACCTATCCCGTGGCCTAGGGTATTCAATGCCCCATCAAAATAAAGCCTTCATCCTTCATTCTCGACAATAGACATCCCTTTGGATAGATCACAAATCAGATCTTCATCCGGGAAACTGAAATCCAATGGTTCATAATCATCTAAGGCATGACTTGCTAAAAGATCTGCCACCACACTTCCTTTTATCGCCTTTTACTTACATAAACAATGTCAAATTTTGACAAAAGCATCTACCAACATGCCACTTTCCCGGTTAATGCTAGTGCTTCCATTAGAAACTTCAACAAATATAATCGAGAAATTATGCAAGTTGTGTGATACAAAATGTATTGCCGGAGCCGCTTAGTAGCCCATACCAAGGTGCAACATAACATCTAGATCAATGGATATCGTGTCTCACACTCTCGTGAATTTCTTACCCAAGTAATAGATCACCTTTTTCTTTTTTTTTGTGTCATCGTACTGCCCCAACACACAACCCATAGAGTTTTCAAAAACTGTGAAGTACAAAATCAACGACCTATCTAGTACTGGTGCCACTAAGATTGGGGAATTAGTCAGATACTTCTTGATTCTTTCTAGTGCTTCCTAACAATCTTCATCCCAAACCCCTAGGTTTTTCTTTCGAGTATTCTAAAGACGGGTCACACTTTTTGGTCAACTAAGATATGAACCGAAAGATGTAATTCAATCTTCCCAAAAATCCTCAAACCTTTTTTTTGAGTTTGAGGTGGTAGAAGATCTTGGATTGCTTTCACCTTGTCAGGATCAATTTCGATGCCTTTTTGACTTACCACAAAAACCTAAGAGCTTTCCGGATGTTACTACAAAGGTACATTTGGCGGGATTGAGCTTCAACTAATACTTTCTTAGCCTCTAGAAGGGTTTTTGCAAATTTTGAGATGCTCCTCTTCGATCTGAGACTTGGCTATCATGTTATCCACACACCTCTATCTCTTTATGCATCATGTCATGGAACAAGGTCACCATTGCTCTTTGATATGTCACCTCGACGTTCTTCAATACAAAAGGCATCACCTTATAGCAGAACGTGCTCTACAATGGTCACAAAAGTGGTCTTCTCCATATCCTCGGGATGTATTTTGATCTGATTGTACAATGAAGGAAAACCAAGCATGCCCCACAATATTGTCAACTAGAGTATCAATATGAGGCAAAGGGAAATTATCTTTTGGGCTTGCCTTATTAAGGTCCCTATAATCTACACATATACGCACCCTACCATCCTTTTTCGATACCAAAACTATTTAGCCACCCATTACGGGTACTTGGAAACCTCCAAAAATCCGACCTCAAACTGTTTCTTTATCTCTTCTCTAATATTCAATAACATGTCCATCCTCATTCTTCGAAGCTTTTACTGGACAGGACTTGCATTCTGGCATGATAGAGAGCTTGTGCGTTACAATATCTATGTTTAGGCCTAGCATATCCTGGTATGACCAGGGAACACATCCTTAAATTCCATAAGCAACCCCACCAACTCTTGCTTGACTTTTGGTGATAAGGCACCTCCAATTTTTACTTCTTTCCTTTCTTCTTTAGTTCCCAAATTCAAAACCTATACTCTCTCTTGGTGTGGAAGGATTTGCCTTTCCTCACTAGCCATCAATCTTAGTAGCTCATCGAGAATCTCATTATCCTCCTCTTTTACCTCCGCCAAATACGTGGGTCATTCAAAATCTACTTCAGGATTAGATTTCACATTATTCATATAGTTTAGATTAGGAGGCCTACACGATTTGAAAGTGCGTATTGGGAAAAGAAAGGTACAACCCATGATATGGACAAATAAGAATATAAATATACAAATAAATAAATAAATACGTAATGAATAAAATGAAATTAAATGAATGATGTGTTTATATATTAGTCCAATATACAAAAGCCCAAACAAATATATGTATACATATATTATATCCAACCCAACTAATTAAGCCCTAATTTGATGTCCTCCTATCTTTTGCAGCCACCTAATGCCAACCGTCAGATCCATATGAGATCTGACGGTCCAAATCGATTGAGAGAGAGACCCTCCAGCTTTTCACATGAGCCTCATCATCTTCCTCCCACGCTCCCGCCCGATTGTTTAACTCTCTTAGGTCTCGTGTGCACCATACGCTTGCGTCTGTTGCCCTTCCAGGTCACCTCCATGTTGGTAGAAAAAGCCAATGGCCAGGCACCACGTCGTCTCGCAGCTTTACCATGCCGGTTCGAATCACCAGAGCATTGTTGCCCACAATATTTCTCTCTCTGGTCCTCATTTCCCCAATGCTCAATTACATGCAAAAGGAATGAAATATCATAAAATTGCAAATAGGTTAGAGGACATGCTCAGAAACGCACCAACAAATAGTATAAGCAATATGAATCCGGGCAAAATAATATAGTAGCCAATAGGGATTTTAGGCAGTATTTTCATTTTCTCTAAAACATGTAATAGTCAGGGTATATAAAAAACACAATGCCTTAACCATTGTAAGCATTCGGCAACTCAAAAGGAATAAAGCAAAAAAAGCAAAGGAACGCCTATAGCAGTTTGAGATATACCTTTTTCTTCTAGTTCTTTCAATCAAAAAGCATATATATAAACAAATTAGGGCTTTGCTTTTTTTACCTTCGCCGTTACATCTCCCCGTCGTTGGTCTGCCTTCTCTCACCATTGATAAGCTCGAATCGGGTCTCCATGAGGCCGTGGGGGTGAAATGGTGAAGAGGTCAACCAGGGGGATGGCTTCCTTCATTTTGCTTTATGCTTTTCAAAATGAAAGGATTTTCCAGCTACATTTTTCAAAAGTGGGTTTCGGTTTTGGTTTTAGAGAAATGTGAGGGTGTTTTTGAGATTAGGTTTTGATCCACTAGTGTCGGTGAGCAACAGTCGGTGTGGTGGTCCGCGGTGGTCGTTGTGGCTAAAAGTCACCTCCGTTTTTGGTTTTGAGAACCCTACCATAACATATAGGGGAGGGTTATATGTTTTTGAAGCAAAAAATTACCAAAAGAGCAAAACTCTTGGCCGAGGGGTTCTTTTATAATGTTTAACATTTTAAAATTGGTTTAATATCATTTTTAACCCCTCCGCCCCAACTAAATTACACTTGCGGTCCTTTCGCATATTTGATAACCACAACAATAGTCACTCCGTCATTTTTAATTACCCATTTAGCCATTCCATGTTTTAATCACTTCCTCAGTCCTTTTGGTTTTCAAGCTATTTGCAATTTCACCCCTCTTTTTCCTTTTAAATTAGCCCTCAAATCTTTATTTATGTACATCTTGGTCCTTTTCCAGGTCTAAAACCTTATTTATCATCTTTTTTATTTTGCATCTACATTTTCTTGAATTTCCTATTTTTATTTCCCATGCTATGTCATGTTTGCTTTATTTTGATGTTTGATTTGTGATTTTATGCTTGTTTTGGTGTTTAATATATGGGTATTGTATAGTATATAGCTTTTATATGATATATATAATATGGTCTTTTCATAATATATATGTAACATATAGTTCTTCATAACATATTTAGTATTTAATTTCCATGTAATATATATGAAATACGTTCTATAATATATATATATATATATATGTTTATTTTTATAGAGTTACAATTTTTCAAAATTATATAATTTTTAAAGCTTATAATATATGTAATCTCTTTAAATATATAATATAGTTTCTTAATATATAGTATAAGTTCTTTTATATATGTAGTATACATCGTATAAGGTTTTTAAATACATAACCCTTCTTTTTTAAATATATATATATTAGTATAGAATACACAATAAATAGTTATGTATTCATATGTCTTATTTGGTTTTTGTTTGGGCCTAGTCTTGTTGTTTTGGGCCTTTTTTTTTGGGTCTTTTGGTGTTTTGGGCTTAGCTTGCTTAATTAGATTGGTTTAGGCTTTTGCTTTGTTTTGGGGGCTTTAGGCCTATTAGGCTAGGCTTTAGATTAGATTTAGGTGAATTAATTTAGTTAATTTAGATTGTGTGCTCGTCTAGTAGGGACACGATCCTTAAATTAATTAAGTTGATTTTAGGATTAGATTCTTAGAGCCTTAGTTAAATAATGTTTCGATTTGGTTTAGTGGATTCAAATTTACCCTTGGCTTATTGGGGTGAATGTTTAGGTCATTAAACTAATTGGACTTTTCTTAAGTACCTTTAAGATAAAGTTGACATGGAAATTAAATTGACATTTCAATTAAAAGCTATGATTAATTAACTCAATTTATTTTAAATAGTATTCTTGGCTTATTGGAATACTAGTTTAAAATCAATCGACTTAATTATCATTTCACAAGATAACCCATAATTTGTTAGGGATTTCTAACCTTTTAGGGTTAAATAATAGAATCACTTAGCTAATGATTAGATCACTAATTGATTTCCCATAACTTGGGCCTTTTAGGTTAGAGCTTCGGGTGGGCTTTTGTGTGTTTAATTTTGAAGACTTTTGTTGAGTGGATCAAAAGAACGTAATTTGGCCAAGATGGGGGTGAATAAGCTTTTTAAAAGTGGAGGTAGCAAATTGGAAATTGAAAAAATAAGGACAAAGCAAATTATAGTAGTTCAAGCTTCTAACTAGCTCTACATCCACTACCTTAGCTCCCACTAAGGATTTTCAACAATCTCCACTAGATGTTCTTCCCCTTTTTCTAGGCTTAGGAGGCAACCTTTGCAACCGGTTAATCTTTCTACCCAAAGATTAACCCAAAAGACTCTCTTTACAAAGAAGTTTTTGGCAAATAAAAGTTATCTCACACAAGACTGAATTGTAATACCCCTTTCCCGTATTCATAGCTGAATACGAGTCAGAGATATCACAAAACATTTGTAAAACCCTCTACATTTGTAACTTGGTAAAATTTTGTTTCTTTAAAAATGTTACAATGTATTTAGTTTTTATTTACAAATCTAGTTATTCGCGTAAAGTTTAAAAATAATATTTTCATCTTCAAATCAAATTTATTTTTAGGCAACAATTTATCAATTTAATTTGTCTTGATATAATTAATAAAACTACCTAAAAACTGCATGATTTAAAATTCATCCAGATACCAAATAAAATACAAATTCTATCAGAGCATGCATACCTTTTTAATATACATGACAACTAGTAAATATCAAACAGTATCAAAAGATATCTTACTAATACTGATGTACCTGTTATTGATTGGTGATGTCCGTATATTCTCCTTACTACAACCATTACTTCTTTCCTATGTGTAAAATAGTTATACGCTAAGTATTTACTTAGTGAGGCAATAATTCAAATTTAAGTGCAATTGTCATAATATCAATCTCAATATTAATTATTAATTATTAATAATGCATATGATCACCTTACCATTACATGCTCATTAACATAATTAAATATGTAATAGCATATATGTATATCAAAGTGATAAGATTAGATCTTACCAATATTGGTGCCATTTCCATCTGTAAGCTTTCAATGCTTACCAATACCTTTTTCCAACTCTGTCTACAAGCTTTCAAGCTTATCATTCTATTTTTTTAATTTCAATTCAGTTTACTTAGCCCAAGGTATCGAATTAAGAGATTCCATGTACACGAGTCATCCCCCCATACCCAACCTTTCTTGAGTATGTATATTATTTGCACTCTACCGGGAGTGCTTAGCACCGAAGTGCTTCTATATACTTACTGGAGTATACAATATATCCCTCATTGAGTTTTTATGAAATTACTTCGAAGTGCTTAGCACCCGTAATAAGTCCGTATACTGAAACCATGCATGAGTATACTCCTCAATGAGTATTTATAAAATTTGCACTTTACCTGAAGTGCTTAGAATCTTTATACAACTGTTTATGAGTCTATGGCTAGCCAACTATACCTTTGAACCTCTATATCATACTTGGGCTTTATATCATCAAATATTTCATCCATGGCAATGTATATCAATTTATGTTAACATGAAGCAGTTCATAACCGAATAACATTAATAGTAAATCATCATCAATAACTAGTGATCAATACATTTATTTTCAACATTTGACATATTTAAAGTATGTCAAATGCATGATCAATGACATAATTATCATGACAATATATAAACCAGGTAGACTCATCGCAGGTCCTACTGGTGATGTATGAAACATCCATGTATAATGTTATGTATGCATTGCACTCACCTAGGCCATGTATTAGTATGCCTGACTAAGTCCTCTTTGATCCTTTCCTTCATTGTACCTCGAACCTCCCTTGATTCGAACTTAACTTCATAATTCAAATAAGTAAAATATTTGTTAGATCCCAATCTAACAATATTTTAGACATATTGTCCAATATAATCATTTGAGCACAAAATCTCCAAACATTTTCTTTTCTTCCTTGTATTGTTCAAAAACTCATTGTAGTCCTTAGTGACCAATTTGAACTTCCATTAACCCTTTTCAAGCTTACTAATCAACCTTAGATACAAAGTGTATCAATTCTCATTTTCTGGCAGTTTGCAGTACCTCCAAAGAAGTATTTCTATAAAATAATCTACAACTAGGAATTCGATTCCATTTGTTCTGATAGAAACTAGATTCAACAATCTTTCCAACCATATAAATTAATAGCCCAAATTCAACTTGTACGGTTATGGAGAATTTTCAAAGTCAATTTCCAGTATTGAATTTCGGAACAGCCTGCTATACTGTTTTCTGACCTTTCACCACTTAAAAATTCATATTTTTTTACTCGGAACTCGAAATCAGTTTTCGTTTATTGGACACGAAACTAGATGAACAATTCTTTACATCGGTATAAAATTCACCTTCTAACCATTTGTGTAGAATTTATGGTGAATTTTCAAAGTTACTGCCATAAACCAGTTTTTTCTACACAACTTCCATAAACAACTTCAACTTTTATACTAACTTCTCCTTACTTCTCTACTTTTTCAATTTAGTCCAATCACTAGCTCTAAACCACCAAATCATCACATTCTTCACCAAATAATTATTCACAATAATTCTCCCTAATTTTCCTTATTTACATAAATAGGCACTAAAATGCAAAGATAAGGATTCATGCTTCTTAATTTTGCAATTTAGTCCTCAATTCAACATTACTACCTTAATTCCATCATTACAACTAAAAATCAGATTTAGCCCCCATACAAAACTTCCATTTCGATTTGGTCACTTATCTTTGACAAATTGTCAAAATGGTCACTAATTCAATTTAACATCAATTTTGCATTCTAACTTCATTTTCTTATCTCTAACATCATTAATAACATAAATACACTCCAAATTCTAAAAGTTCAGATTTGGTCCTTCAACTTTTCAATTTGTCGAAATGGTCCCTACATAATTTAACTTAGGGTTTTGCTTCCAAACAACAATTCAAGCTTACTAGATCATTATTTCAACATCACAAACCCTAAATTAAACTTGAATCCATAAAATCTAATCATCTTCATAATAGTCAAAACATGTAAAACTTAAATCCCAACTCAATATCATGCTTTTTAACATCATACTAGCTTGATTTCAACTTGAATTCAATCATGTAATCACAAAATCTCAAAAGCCCCAATTTGAACCATAGACCCTAATTTTGTTTTCATGTAAATTCTCATCAATCAAGCATGTATTCCATGAATTATTGATATCAAAAGATAGAGCTTGAAGAGTATAACAACTTCGTAGTTGAAGAAGATTACCTGAAAATCGAGTTTCGGGGCTTGCATTGAGCTTGGAAATTTTTTTCTCTTTCTTTCCCTAGACCTCACGTTTGTTGCTGGAAAATATGAACATTTGGTTCATCTTTTTACCATTATTTTACACATATATCTATTAAATGAATATTAAATTCATTTAATAGTGAAATTACAATTTTGCCCTTTTTATCCAATGGTTGAGATTGATTTTATCATCAATCAAGGGCCAAGATTTAATATTCCATTTTCTATTTCCAAAATTGCCCTTATAACTTTTAAAATATTTCAAAATTGCAATTGGGGCCAAATGACCAATTTGCCCTCCAGCTAGTTTTTATTTACTAGTTTGCCATTCTTGTAAAAATTCAACTAAATCTAGTTGGAATCCAAC
Organism: Hibiscus mutabilis; assembly: GCA_019671005.1. Lineage (NCBI taxonomy): Eukaryota > Viridiplantae > Streptophyta > Magnoliopsida > Malvales > Malvaceae > Hibiscus > Hibiscus mutabilis. Next base: position 22,227,576 of record CM033735.1, on the reverse strand, counting down.
CAAATATAATAAAATATTCATAAAGTAATATTTTATGAATTTTTTCATATCTTTTGGATCAGTCTCCAAAATTTCCATTCGATCCAATATACTGATAAATAATCCTTTACTCGGAAATAAACTGTAGGATTCATCTTGAATCGAACTAAAAATATTTCCAACACTTGGAAATGACTTTTATAACCTTTCTCTATCATATGGTAAAATTTCAAAATTTTTCAGTTCGATTTGTGTATACGAATTCCACTTAAACTTTAAATGCGATTTTCCCAATAATCAAAGTATCAGATCGAACCAAAAATTCTGCATTCGATTCACACCCTTAGGTGATCTATTTATTTATAAAATAAAAACCCTTAACTTTTGGGAAATTACAACTTTAGTCCCCAAACTTTTCCAAGGTTTATACTTTAGCCATAAAATTTTCAAAATTTACATTTTGGTCACTAATCTTTTAAACTTCAATTTCCATTCCAATTTTCCTTGGAATTTAACCAAACTTTAAGAATACCATATTCAATTCACCATCTATCACATGATACCTTTAAACCTTAGAAATTTCCTTTCCAAAACCCATAATTAAATAAATCCCAACTTTCGCATTTTTGTCATTTTAGTCACTAAGTTAGATTTTAAGCTATTATCTTAGTACTAAATGACCCTTAATCAACTTAGTAAATTTTGGGGTATTACAATTCTCTCCCCCTTAAGAAAATTCGTCCTTGAATTTTCAACATGCACCTGATTCAAAAGGTGAGGAAACTATTTTCTTATATTTTCATCTTATTTCTCTCAATTCGTTTCTTTAATATTATGATTTTTTTGTGAAAGAACTTTAACAAACATGATTGTCTTGTTTTCTTAGTTTTTTTGACTCCATGTGCTAGGATCTTTACCAGTTCTTTTTTATAGCTTAAATCCAGCTGAATCTCTATTTTCTCTAGAGTAACAACATGTGAGGGGTCTAATCAATATTTCTAGAGCATCGATACATTATGAATCTTGTTCATTTCCAAAGATAAAGCTAACTATTAAGCTTAACTATCAGACTAACTCCTTTCACAATTTCTTATAGCCCAATAATATTTGAGCTTAACTTTCTCTTTGTCTAAACCATAACACCTTCTTCCAAGGTGAAACTTTTAAGGAATACTTTATCCTTAACTTCATATTAAATATCTTTCCTTTCAGGATCAACATATAGTTTCCATCATTGAGATAGAAATTCTTCCTTGATAATACAAATATCTATCAAACCTAACTTTAACAATTTAGCCTTTGACAACCAAATTCATACTTTAACAATTTAGCATATAACTTCTTTTCTCGAAAGGTCTGAAAAACAATGCAAAATGGGCATCTTATTCTTTCTTTTTTCCTTCAAATAGACCAAAATATACTCAGTGAACTCTACCAAAAATTGGTCCAAGCAAAACTAAAATACCTGGTTCATTAGGCCTATAAATGCCGTAGGCATCATCACGAACTCATAGTATTCATACCGAGTCCGAAAAGCTATCTTTAGAATTTCTTCTTCCTTGATTTTTTTAACTAATCAAAAGATCATCAGTCTTTGAAAGAAGATATTTATTCTTTACTATTACCTTCTCGAGCTGATAGAAATTAGTCTTTCTCTTTCACAATTAACACTGGTGTGCCCTCAAGATGACACACTTGACTTTATAAAACATCGACCTAACATTCCTTGCATTTTGTACCTTTAAATCTCGAAGTTCGGTCAAAGCCATTTTATACAGGCCATTAATTTAGGTGCAATACCTGGTATCATCTTTATTTTGAATTTCACTTCTCAATCTATAGGTAATTCCGAGTAACCCATCTGGACATACATCCAGATATTTTTGGACAGTCGAGTTATTTTCCAATTTAACTTCAACAGCCCGAGTATCCACTATATTTGCTAAGAAAACTTAACAACCTTATAACAACAATTTCCTTAATAAAATAACTGAAATTACATTGGAGAAGGGATTTACCCTTTTATTAACTGATACTATTTTTGTACCTTCCGTGTTTTTCAATACTAATCACTTTATGCGACAATTCATCATGGCCTGATAGGAAGGTAACCAATTTATGCCCACAATCATCTTAGACTCCTCAAAAGATAATTCCATTAAGTCTATCGGAAACTCTATTTCTTATGTTTTTATCGAGCAATTCCACATGTTCAGCTCGCCCTTACATTACAACCCAAAAAATTTGTGACCGCTATATTACTTGAAATGGGTTCTATAAGGATATCTCATTCACCATTCAACTTCATACTTATATACAAATGTGTAAAGCTAGGACCCATCAACATCAATACAGGTTTATCCAAAAAGATGAGATGTACCTTCTATGATTTTCGAATCATCCCAATCTTTATCAGTCCTGATGTTATAAACTTGAACTGATATGTGCAATCCTGGCTATGAAGCAAATTCAGATGGTTTTCTAATCTAGCTTAAATCTCGGAGCAACAAAACAAGCTCCATCCAATTTCTCGGTATCCAAACAGTGGAATCCGTCCAGTGTAATCCATAGATTATTCAGTTACAAATCAACAATCACTAGACCTTAATCTGCTTTTCCTTTCAATTCAGGTGTTTCTAAACTTTTCAGTTCCTTAATCCGGCACATGCACTTCTTGTTGTACCAGTGCCCCTTTCTTGTTTAGATTTATCCGAAGGGTTATTATTAACCTTATTGTTACTACTCTTGATTCCTTCCAAAGCTTCCAATTTACCAGTTCATCACGCTTTCTTGACTCAAATATTTCTTATAATTCCTCCCAATTTACATTAGTAAGTAGCGACATCAATCAAATCGTAAAAACATTAGATCAGTAATATTGATATCCTAGTGGCATGTATACTCTTTTTAACATAAAACCATTTTCATTTAGGCCGAGAATCGGCTAAACCTGTAGCTCTGATACCAATAAATGTAATACCCCTTTCTCGTATTCATATCTGAATACGAGTCAGAGATATCACAAAACATTTGTAAAACCCTCTACATTTGTAACTCAGTAAAATTTTGTTTCTTTAAAAATGTTACAATATATTTAGTTTTTATTTACAAATCTAGTTATTCGCGTAAAGTTTAAAAATAATATTTTCATCTTCAAATCAAATTTATTTTCAGACAGAAACTTATCAATTTAATTTGTCTTGATATAATTAATAAAACTGCCTAAAAACTACATGATTTAAAATTCATCCAGATAACAAATAAAATACAAATTCTATCAGAGCAGGCATACCCTTTTAATATACATGCCAACTAGTAAACATCAAACAGAATCAAAAGATATCTTACTGATACTGATGTACCCGTTTTGATTGATGATGTCCGTATATGCTCCTTACTCCAACCACTTTTTCCTTCCTACGTGTAAAACAGTTACACGCTAAGTATTTACTTAGTGAGGCAATAATTCAAATTTAAGTGCAATTGTCATAATATCAATCTCAATATTAATTATTAATTATTAATAATGCATATGATCACCTTACCATTACATGCTCATTAACATAATTAAATATGTAATAGCATATATGTATATCAAAGTGATAAGATTAGATCTTACCAATATTGGTGCCATTTCCATCCGTAAGCTTTCAATGCTTACCAATACCTTTTTCCAACTCTGTCTACAGGCTTTCAAGCTTATCATTCTATTTTTTTAATTTCAATTCGGTTTACTTACCCCAAGGTATCAAATTAAGAGATTCCATGTACACGAGTCATCCCCCCATACCCAACCTTTCTTGAGTATGTATATTATTTGCACTCTACCGGGAGTGCTTAGCACCGAAGTGCTTCTGTATACTTATTGGAGTATACAATATATCCCTCATTGATTTTTTATGAAATTACTCCAAAGTGCTTAGCACCCGTAATAAGTCCGTATACTCAAACCATGCATGAGTATACTCTTCAATGAGTATTTATAAAATTTGCACTTTACCTGAAGTGCATAGAATCTTTATACAGCTGTTTATGACTCTATGGCTAGCCAACTATACCTTTGAACCTCTATATCATACTTGGGCTTTATATCATCAAATATTTCATCCATGTCAATGTATATCAATTTATATTAACATGAAGTAGTTCATAACCGAATAACATTAATAGTAAATCATCATCAATAACTAGTGATCAATGCATTTATTTTCAACCTTTGACATATTTAAAGTATGTCAAATGTATGATCAATGACATAATTATCATGACAATATATAAACCAGGTAGACTCGTCGCAAGTCCTACCGGTGATGTATGAAACATCCATGTATAATGTTATGTATGCATTGCACTCACCTGGGCCATGTATTAGTATGCCTCACTAAGTCCTCTTTGATCCTTTCCTTCATTGTACCTCGAACCTCCCTTGATTCAAACTTAACTTCATAATTCAAATAAGTAAAATATTTGTTAGATCCCAATCTAACAATATTTTAGACACATTGTCCAATATAATCATTTGAGCACAAAATCTCCAAACATTTTCTTTTCTTCCTTGTATTGTTCAAAAACTCTTTATTGTCCTTAGTGACCAATTTGAACTTCCATTAACCCTTTTCAAGCTTACTAATCAACCTTAGATACAAAGTGTATCAATTCTCATTTTTTGGCAGTTTGCAGTACCTCCAAAGAAATATTTCTATAAAATAATGTACAACTCAGAATTCGATTCTGTTTGTTCTGATATAAACTAGATTCAATACAATTTTCAACCATATAAATTAATAGCCCAAATTCAACTTGTACGATTTATGGAGAATTTTCAAAGTCAATTTCCAGTATTGAATTTCAGAACAGCCTGATATACTGTTTTATGACCTTTCACCACTTAAAAATTCATATCTTTTTACTCGGAACTCGAAATCAGTTTCCGTTTGTTGGACATGAAACTAGACGAACAAATCTTTACATCGGTATAAAATTCACCTTCTAACCAGTTTTTTAGAACTTATCGTGAATTTTCAAAGTTACTGCTATAAACCAATTTTTCTACACAACTTCCATAAACAACTTCAACTTTTATACTAACTTCTCCTTACTTCTCTACTTTTTCAATTTAGTCCAATCACTAGCTTTAAACCACCAACTCATCACATTCTTCACCAAATAATTATTCACAATAATTCTCCCTAATTTTCCTTATTTACCGAAATAGGTACTAAAATGCAAAGATAAGGATTCATGCTTCTTAACTTTGCAATTTAGTCCTCAATTCAACATTACTACCTTAATTCCATCATTACAACTAAAAATCAGATTTAGCCCCCATACAAAACTTCCATTTCGATTTGGTCACTTAACTTTGACAAATTGTCAAAATGGTCACTAATTCAATTCAACATCAATTTTGCATTCTAACTTCATTTTCTTATCTCTAACATCATTAATAACATAATTACACTCCAAATTCTAAAAATTCAGATTTGGTCCTTCAACTTTTCAATTTGCCAAAATGGTCCCTACACAATTTAACTTAGGGTTTTGCTTCCAAACAACAATTCAAGCTTACTAGATCATTATTTCAACATCACAAACCCTAAATTAAACTTGAATCCATAAAATCTAATCATATTCATAATAATCAAAACATGTAAAACTTAAATCCCAACTCAATATCATGATTTTTAACATCATACTAGCTTGATTTCAACTTGAATTCAATCATGGAATCATAAAATCTTAAAAGCCCCAATTTGATCCATAAACCCTAATTTCTTTCTCATGTAAATTATCATCAATCAAGCATGGATTCCATGAATTATTGATATCAAAAGATAGAGCTTGAAGAGTAGAACAACTTTGTAGTTGAAGAGATTACCTGAAAACTGAGTTTCGGGGCTTGAATCGAGCTTGGAAATTTTTCTCTTTCTTTCCCTAGACCTCACGTTTGTTGCTGGAAAAGATGAACATTTGGTTCACCTTTTTACCATTATTTTACGCATATATCGGTTAAATGAATATCAAATTCATTTAATAGTGAAATTACAATTTTGCCCTTTTTATCTAATGGTTGAGATTGATTTTATCATCAATCAAGGGCCAAGATTTAATATTCCATTTTCTCTTTCCAAAATTGCCCTTATAACTTTTTAAATATTTCAAAATTGCCATTGGGGAAAAATGGCCAATTTGCCCTCCAACTAGTTTTTATTTACTAGTTTGCCATTCTTGTAAAAATTCAACTAATCTAGTTGGAATCCAACCAACTATAATAAAATATTCATAAAGTAATATTTTATTAATTTTTCCATATCTTTTGGATCAGTCTCCAAAATTTCCATTCGATCCAATATACTGATAAATAATCCTTTACTCAGAAATAAACTGTAGGATTCATCTTGAATCGAACTAAAAATATTTCCCACACTTAGAAATGACTTTTATAACCTTTCTCTATCATATGGTAAAATTTCAAAATTTTCCAGTTCGATCTGGGTATACGAATTCCACTTAAACTTTAACTGCGATTTTCCCAATAATCGAAGTATCAGATCGAACCAAAAATTCCACATTCTATTCACACCCTTAGGTAATCTATTTATTTATGAAATAAAACCTTTTGGGAAATTTTTTAGTCCCCAAATTTTCAAAGTTTTAGTCCCCAAAATTTTAAAAGTTTATACTTTTTGGTCATAAAATTTTAAAAAATTTACATTTTGGTCATTAAAATTTAAATACTTCAATTTCCATTCAATTTTCCTTGGTATTCAACCAAAATTTAAGAATATCCCAACTTTCGCATTTTTGTCATTTTAGTCACTAAGTTAGCTTTTAAGCTATTATATTAATACTAAATGAAATCAAAGATTTTGGGGTACAATGAATATTGATTACAAACAAGTTGGAAATAAAGATTTACAATGAAGATTTGAAACAAGTTGGGTATAAAGACAACAATGGTTTGGATAATTGCTTGGATGTTGCAAATAAGTTCAATAGTTGTTGTTGGTTCTTTGGAGGCTTGCTTTTATACTCTTGCATTGAATTCTAGCCGTTTGGGTGGTTGAGATCATTAATCTAGCCTTTGGGCTGCATTTTTGGCGCAATAAATGTTCTTCAACTGCCAAGCGTATCGGTACCCTCTTCACCATATCTATACTTGTCTATAAGAAGAAAGAGATGTTGTGCACAAAATAGAAGGGGCATATCGATACGCGGGAAGGTGTATCGGTATGGTTATAATGTAAAAATAGGGGAGTATTGGTATGCTATGGCCGTATCGATGCGGATTTTGCTCACTGGAATCCTGGTGAAGTTTTAACAAAAAGTGTATCGATATGCTATATAGGCGTATCGATACGGCCCAACGACCGTTTGAAAATGGTTGATTTTCCATAAATGACAACAACAACTATTTTCATTAAATGGAAAGATCTTCTGAATCAAACCAAACCGTATCGGTACGCTATTCCTTCAAAATATATTTGGATTAAAACCATATCAATACGGTATGAACTGTATCGGTACACTTTAGGCAATAAAAATTTTAATAACGTAAAGTTGTATTGATATGGCTATAGCGTATCGATACGCCTTAGCTTAAATGTCAAATTTGGCTTAAAAAATTTAGAGAAAACTTATTTGGTTTGATTGTTTTGACTTAAAATCAGTTTTGATTCAAATAGCTTGTCCGTTTGTGAGACTTTAAAATACTTAAAAATTTATTTTCATTTACAAATAGGTCATTATACAAATTTGTTATATCAAAATCAATATAGGTTTTACAATCTCCCCCTTTTTGATATAACAAAACCAAAGTTAAATTTTTAAGTATTTGAAAATTTTTTGAAAATTTCTCCCCTAATTTAAGATAGGTTTTTCAAAAGATATAAAATTTTGGTGCTTTTTACACTTTCTTCTCACCCCTTTTTGTTAGATCAAAATCGATGCATAATTAAGGATATAAACAAGATATAGGCAATTAAAGCACAAATCAAAGCATAAATAAAGCAACATAATATCATTAAAGTTTAAATATAAGACAAAGCAAGCATAAGAACAAAGGAAATTCAAACTTAATATCCAAACTCATAACCTAAAACATAAAGCAAGGCATAGGGTTCTTAAACATAAAATATAGGTTCATAATAAAAGAAAGCCTAAATGAGATGATATGAATGAGATGTTCAAAAACTACTCATCCCCTTCATTGTTGCCATCATCCTCATCCATGTCCTCTTCATTGTTTTGGGGCAGAGGAACTCGAGAATTGAACTAAGCGCCAAGAAATGAAGTGAAAGAGACATCCATGGTGGCTTGTTGTTGCTCAATGGTAGCGACATGGTGATCAATCAAGATGAATCGGTTCTCAATAACCCAAACTCGTTCTTCCAAGGTGGTGAAACGAGTATCAATAGCGGAAAAACCACCATCCATATGAGTGCGCATCAAAGTGAATTGCTCGGTGAGAAAGGCCATCATAGCATCATTGGATGGTTGAGCAAGGGGACCTTGTGGAGCCACCAGAGGAGGTTGAGGAGCTTCTTGAGGGTGAGGATTAGCCACACAAACCCATTCATTATTGATGAATTGGAATTTGGCACGATTAAGAGAGTGTTCATCAATCAGTTTACCAAGAGGCTTGGAAGCATCATGTGAACAATCGAACTCCAAAAAATGAAAGAGATAACTCAAGTTTACGCCATAGTAGAAAGACTTGACTTGATTGGTGTGGCGGTGTTGGAAAAGATATACTAAGTCGACAAACATAATTTGACAAAGGTTTGGGTGCTTGCCCTCACAGAAACATTGAAGCCAAAAGGCATCAACTAGGCGGATGGTTGAGAATTTGCCACCGAAAGGACAAAGCCACCAAGAGATGATAAGATGAAGGATACGATCATGGGCATCTAAAATGGTTATGGAGCCAAGTTGACCATGTCCCAAGGAGTGTTCATCATCAATCCCAATATTTCAAAACCAAAAATATTGCATAAAATTTCTTGATCAATTCAAAATTTCGTTCCCATCAAACAAGACTCAATGACTATAACTTTGTTTCTTTCGGAATCATGAATGCAACAGGCATTGGCATAAAAAATCAAAACAAGATTTTGATATAAAGACGGGTGTAGGTGTAAAAAAGGTAAGAATTTCCATTGTTGCAACAACCCAAAGTATTTGAATTTAAAATGTTCTGAGTTTAGAAAAGGGATTGAAACAACTCGCTCATCCCGAATGATAAAAGCTTGATATTGTTTGTAATGAGCCAAAGCCTTAGGTGTTAGAAAACTATTTTGAATGATATAGCCAATGTTTGGTTTAGTAGTACCCTCGTTTTTGGTATTGGGATTTGATGAACTCGATGGTATCTCTTTTCTTGGTCTCTTTTTCAACCCCATTATAAACCTGAAAAACATCAAAAACATTCAAAAATAATGTATACAATTATCATCATATTCGATCCAATAAATATTCCAATAATTCAGGTATTGTGAAAACACTATATTATAGGTTTTAAGAATATATACAAGTATAAAAATAATTTTTGGAAAAAGAAAGTTGAAAAAAAAACAAAAAGGATATATTATGTACAAAACATCGATTAAAAACAACAAAGGAAAAATAAACAAAAATTAAAAAGAAAAGAAAAAGGGTTTTATACCATGAGTGATGGAATAAGATGAATGAAGGATGAAGAATGCACCAAGTTGCTAGCAAAACTTTAGCCTTGATGTTTTGATGAAAAACCCTCAAAGAATTTTAGGTTTGGTGTGATAAAATAATGAGATTATAGGGTTTTTTATAGGGGATTTCAGTTAGGGTTTTGAGAGAAAAAGAGATTTGAATTTAATTAAAAGAGATATGCTCTTAAAAGCTCGATTTAAAGAATCTACATATACCGTATCGATACACTGACTAGGTGTATCGATCCACCGTATCGGTATGATTTTCAAACAGTATCGATACGCGTAACCGTATTGATACAGTGCTAACTATATCGTTGCTCATTTAAGACCCCGTATCGATACGCTTATTGTCGTATCGATACCCTTTGCCAAAAAATGCATTTTTGGACAAGAATAAGTCCAAAAATTCAACTTTGAGTGAGCCTAAATGCACGTGAATGATATATGAGCAAGATATATAGACAAGAACAGATGCATACTCCCCATAGCAACAAGAATAGATGCAACAAGAAGCAAAAACACATAAGCATGAACATCATTCAAATTCAAGTAAGTTTTTGGCACTTAAGAGCTCTAAAAGGCCAAGATATGCTAGTTAGACCTAATTCTCTCCTAAGATTCCAAAACTCTTTTTGTCTAATGGTTTTGTAAAGATATCCACTAGTTGGTTTGAGGTATCAACATACTCTAGAACAACACCATTCCTTAAGACATGATCCTTAATGAAATGATGTCTTATCTCTATGTGCCTGGTTCTAGAATGTTGGATGGGATTCTTAGTGAGACATATGGCACTAGTATTGTCACACTTAAGGGGCATGGTCTCTATTTCAACACCATAGTCTAAGAGTTTTTGCTTCATCCAAAGGACTTGAGCACAACAACTCCCTAAGGATATATACTCCGCTTCGGTGGTATATAAGGCTACGCTATTTTATTTCTTAGAGAACCAAGATACGAGCATACTACATAGGAATTGGCATGTTCTGGAGGTACTTTTTCTATCTATCTTACATCCCCCATAATCTGCATCTGAATAAGTATGAAGGTTGAAGGATGAGTCTCTAGGATACCAAAGACCTAAACTAGGCGTATCTCTAAGGTATCTAAAGATTATCTTAATGGCTACAAGGTGTGATTCTCTAGGACTAGCTTGAAACCTAGCACACAAGCAAACACTAAACATGATATCGAGTCTACTTGAGGTAAGGTAAAGCAATGATCCAATCATAGAGCGATAAAGCTTGGAATCGACACATTTACCTTCTTCATCCTTGTGAAGCTTAATTGATGAGCTCATAGAAGTAGCTTTAGGCTTTACATTCTCCGAGTCAAACTTCTTGAGCATATCCTTGATGTACTTAGTTTGATTGATGAAGATGCCATCCTTCATTTCCTTGATTTGGAGCCCCAAGATAAATGAAAGCTCCCCCATCATGCTCATCTTAAACTCACCTTGCATCAACTTAGAAAATTCTTGGCAGTAGAACTCATTAGTAGAACCAAAGATTATATCATCAACATAAATTTGAACTACTAAGATATCATTGCCATTTCTTTTAATGAAAAGTGTAGTATCCACTTTGCCTTTTTCAAAACCTTTTCAACCAAAAAGTTTGAAAGCCTTTCATACCAAGCTCTAGGAGCTTGTTTCAAACCATATAAAGCTTTTATTAGTTTAAAAACATGGTTTGGAAAATTTGGATCTTCAAAACCCGGTGGTTGTTCAACATACATTTCTTCATTAATAAAACCATTTAAAAATGCACTTTTAACATCCATTTGAAAAAGCTTGAAATCATGATAACATGCAAATGCAAGAAGCATCATAATTGCTTCCATTCTAGCTATGGGTGCATATGTTTCATCAAAATTAATTCCAACTTCTTGAGTGTAACCTTGAGCAACAAGTCTAGCCTTGTTCCTCAATATGTTTACCAATCTCATCTAGTTTTTTTCTAAATACCCATTTAGTTCCTATAGTAGATCTATTACAATGCTTATCAACTAATGTCCAAACTTTACTCCTCTCAAATTGATTTAATTCTTCTTGCATAGCCAATATCCAAAAATCATCTTTTAATGCTTTTTTGATATTTTTAGGCTCAATGTATGAAATTAATGCTACATGGTTCATTAATATAAGAGGGGATTGAGTGGTTACCCCCTTGGATGGATCACCCAAGATTTCACCACCTTTGACATAGTTGAGTTCCCTTGGGTAGCTCACTTCTTTTTCCTTAATGGTCATGTCCTTTAGAGCTTCAATGGGAGGATCTTGTGGTTCTTCCTTGGTTGGAACCTCTTTCCACCCTTGATGATTGTCAACCATCAATGGCTTCAATGATCCCTACATCATCATCATCACAAAAATCCTTACTCAAAAGGAGGTTATCATCAAAAACCACATGTATAGATTCTTCTACAACTAAGGTTCTTTTGTTAAAAACTCGATAGGCTTTTGAATTTAAAGAATAACCAAGAAAATTTGCTTCATCACTTTTTTGCATCAAATTTACCCAAGTTATCTTTCCATTGTTTAAAACAAAACACTTACATCCAAATGGATGAAAATAGCTAATGTTAGGCTTCTTTGATTTTAAAATCTCATAAGGAGTTTTCTTTAAAATAGGCCTAATCATTACTCAATTTATAATATAACATGCCGTGTTTATGGCTTCTGCCCAAAAATACTTGGGTAAATTATTTTCACAAAGCATGGTTCTAGCCATTTCTTCTAAAGTACAATTTTTCCTCTCAACTACCCCATTTTGTTGAGGAGTGCGAGGTACGAAATAATTGTGGCTAATACCATTTGATTTACAAAAATAATCAAAACCTAGATTTTGAAATTCGGTTCCATGGTCACTTCTAATATGACAAATATTTTGACCAAGATCATTTTGAGTGATTTTTGAAAACGTGATGAATTTTTCTAAAGCCTCATCTTTAGTGCTTAGAAAGAGAACCCAAGTGTATCTAGAAAAAATCATCAACAAGAACATATGCATATAATTTTCCACCCAAGCTAGTTGTCCTAATAGGCCCAAAGAGATCTATATGGATCAATTGTAATGCCCTACTAGTTGAAACATCATTAATGGATTAAATGAGGTTCGTTTTTGTTTACCTTTAGCACAAGCATCACAAATTTTATATAATGTGAATTTTAGCTTAGGTAAACCTCTAACTAGATTTTGGGAAACTAATTTCTCTAAAACACTTAATGCTAGCATGCCCTAGTTTCCTATGCCACAACCATGCACCATTTTCATCATTAGCAACCAAAAAATGCATGGGATAAATGTATGTCATCTAGATGCACCATGTAAATGTTACCTATGCGATGACCAATGAGAATTATTTCATTTGTTTTAATGTTCACAATTTTACACCCATTAACATCAAAATGAACATTAAAACCCTTGTCACACAATTGACTAATGCTCAATAAATTATTCTTAAGACCATTGACAAACAAGACATCTTCAATAAGAATAGAGGAGAGACTACCAATAGAGCCAACCCTCAATGTGGCCCTTGGAGTTGTCACCAAAAGTCACCACTCCACCACTCTTTGGCTTTAGCTCCATGAATCTACTTTTGTCGCTGGTCATGTGTCTTGAGCATCCACTATCAAGGTACCAAGTGTTTTGACTTAAAGCTTTGGCCTTGTAGCAATGCTCCCCTACAAACAAAGATTAGTTCTTAATTTTTGGTACCCAAACCATTTTGGGTCCATATGAGTTAGCTCCCAAGTACTTGGTTCCCTTAGGAATCCAAGAAGAAATAGCATGAATATTATTAGAAGTTACAAGTTCCTTAGGAACCTATACACTCGTAATTCTTTTACCTTTAGGATGCCTATGAGAGCTTCTTTGTTTGTAGCTAAAAACGTTTCTTTTTACATGGTTTTGGAAGATTCACCTTTTTCAAAACTAGAGGAACCAACTTTTAAAGAAACTTTGAGCTCATTCACCAATTTGTGGTGTTCATCATGAAATTGAGAAAGAAGATTGTTTAAATTGATATTTTCTTTTTCAAAGAATTTCAAATCATCTTGTAAAACTAAAATCTTCTTATTTTCCATCAATTCATTATAAACCTCTTGTAACTCATCATAAGCATCTTGAAGCTCATCAAATATAAAATCAAAGTTAGATGAGTTGAGGTTTACCTTAGGATCGTCATCAATGGCCATGAGGCAAAGATTTTACTTCATGTTCCTCTCCATCGGATGATGATTCCTCATCGCTCGAAGTAGCAACATGGGCCTTCATCTTTTTCTTCTTATCAAACCCCTTCTTCTTGAGTTGAGGGCAGTCCGATCTAATGTGAACCAATTTCTTGCACTCATAGCATATGAGTTGATCCTTCTCTTCTTCTTTGTTTTTGTTCTTGAAGTCTCTTATTCTTTGGAACTTCCTTCCCCTATTGGACTTCATGAACCGAGAGAATCTTTTGGCTATCATAGCCAATTATTCAAATTCATCTTCTTCACTTGAGTTTCTCTCTTCTTGTGGTAGAGAGGCTTTGAGAGCAATCCCTTGCTTCTTCTTCTCCACCTCATGCTTCTCTACTATTTTTTTCTCTTCTTCTCTTCCTTGCTTCATGATCTCATGAGTAAGGAGAGATCCTACCAACTCATCGAGCTTCAATGTCTTCAAGTTCTTTGCCTCGATGATTGCAGTTCTCTTCCCATCCCATGATTCAAGAAGAGAGTAGAGTAGTTTTTGGACAAGCTTGTCTTCAGGAATGATTTCACCGAAGCTCTTAAGACCATTTATGATAATCGAGAACCGGTCGAACATTTTGGAAACGCTTTCATCTAGATCCATCTTAAAGTTCTTGTAGCTTATGTTGAGGATCCTGATCCTGGTCTCCTTCACGTCATTAGTGCCTTCATAAGTGGTCTCTAACTTGTCTCACACCTTATTTGCACTTGTACATGATGAATTTTGGCATAGATGTTAGGACCGAGTGCATAAAACAAGATATGTAGGGCCTTGTCATTGATTTGGAGTCTTCTCCGATCTTCATGGGTCATTTCCAACCTTGTCTTTAGAACAAGTCTCCCTTCATAGGAATTGCCTGTCCGTCTTCCACTACATCCCAAAGGACATAGTCGGTATAATTGATGAAGAGTCTCATCCGGTTCTTCCAATAGGGATAGTTATCCCCATTGAAGTATGGTGGCTTGGTGATCGATTATGACTCGAACAAGTTTGGCCCGAAGGTAGACGCCATGGCTTTGAATGAATGGATGATCAACACTCTTCAAGGATTGCCTCATATGGATGTGAAGCCTTCAAAGAGTTAGGGCTCCGATACCAATTGTTGAGTGGATCAAAAGAACATAATTTGGTCAAGAGAGGGTGAATTGGCTTTTTAAAAGTGGAGGTAGGAAATTGGAAATTGAAAGAACAAGGACAAAGCAAATTATAGTGCTTCAAGCTTCTAACAAGCTTTACATCCACTACCTTAGCTCCCACTAAGGATTTTCAACAATCTCCACTAGATGTTATTCCCCTTTTCTAGGCTTAGGAGGTAATATTTATAATCGGTTAATCTTTCTACCCAAAGATTAATCCAAAAGACTATCTTTACAAAGAAGTTTTTTGCAAATAAAATATCTCTCTCACAAGACTGAATATTTCCCAATTTACAATCAAACACTCCCCAAACTTGAAATAAAGATTTACAATGAAGATTACAAAAAAGTTGGGTACAAGGATTTGACTCTATAAAGCACAATGGTTTGGATAATTGCTTGGATGTTGCAAATAGGTTCAATAGTTGTTGCTGGTGCTTTGGAGGCTTGCTTTTATACCCTTGCATTGGATTCTAGCCGTTTGGGTGGTTGAGATCATTAATATAGCCGTTGGACTACATTTTTGGTTCAATAAATGTTCTTCAACTGCCTAGTGTATCGGTACCCTCGTCACCGTATCGATACCTGTCTATAAGAAGAAAGAGACGGTGTGCACAAAATACAAGGGGCGTATCAATACCTAGGAAGGTGCATCGGTACGATTATAGTGTAAAAACAAGGGTGTATCGGTACGCTATGGCCGTATCGATACAAATTTTTCTTACTGGAATCCTGGGTGAAGTTTTAACAAAATGTGTATTGATACGCTATATAGGCGTATCGATACGATCCAACGACCGTTTGAAAAGGGTTGATTTCCCATAATTGACACCAAAGGCTATTTTTATTAAATGCAAAGATCTTTTAAATCAAACCAAACCATATCGATACGGTGTAACCTTATCGATACGGTGTAACCGTATCGGTACGCTATGCCTTCAAAATATATTTGGATTAAAATCGTATCGATACAATGTGAACCATATCGGTACAGTTTAGGCAATAAAAATTCTAGTAACCTAAAGTCGTATCGATACGACTGTATCATAAATTTGGCTTGAAAAACTTAGAGAAAACTTATTTGGTTTGATTGTTTTGACTTAAAATCAGTTTTGATTCAAATAGCCTGTCAGTTTGTGCGACTTTAAAATACTTAAAAATTTATTTTCATTTACAAATAGGTCCTTATACAAATTTGTTATATCAAAATCAATATAGGTTTTACAACTTTGCTTGCCATCACTTAATTATCATTCATGCGGCCTTTTATTTTGCATTAATTAATTTAAATCATGAAAAATGAGGTATCTATTAGTTCTGATGTTTGTGTCGTAACAGTCCAAGCTCAAAGGATGTTGACCAGATGTTTGAATTAATTCTTACCGACTCGAGGTATAATTAAAACTTGACAAAATCACTACATTATATCTTAATTACTTGCATCATGCATAAAGGTGACGTATGAAAATCGAACCATAAATTAACATGACAGTCGGGCTTATTCAATGCGGTTTAATCTATTGTCCGATGTATCATC
Source organism: Hibiscus mutabilis (assembly GCA_019671005.1). Taxonomy (NCBI): domain Eukaryota; kingdom Viridiplantae; phylum Streptophyta; class Magnoliopsida; order Malvales; family Malvaceae; genus Hibiscus; species Hibiscus mutabilis. The sequence continues at coordinate 22,211,000 of CM033735.1, read as the reverse complement.
AACCTTATTAATTAAATGTCAAATTAGTTCGAATCCACCAATTTGATTAAGCCCGTGTAATTAAGGTCAAATTTTCTATTAAGTACGCCGAGTTAAATTCAATTCAAATTCCAACAAATTGAGAGCGACAAATATTAAGGTACTGATTCCAGCGTGATGGGGGTGCTAATCCTTCCCCACGCGTAACCAACTCCCGGACCCGTTCATAATGAATCTCTGGTTTTCTATGGTGTCCGACCTCCCTTACCCAAGTGGCCGGTGGCGACTCCAAATTTTTATCGTTTTCAAAAGAATGAAGATTTTCAAAAGTAATCTCCTTTAAAGACAATTTTCAAAGAATGATTTTGGGGACAACCCGTAGAACCAAACTTGTGAAAACCCTTATGGTTTTAAAAGATATATAAATGAGATGTCACTACAGCTTGGCGACTCTGCTGGGGACTTCAATTTGATTTTACAAAACAAAAGAGAGTTAGGCCAAAATAATATTTGTTGCCTTAAAATGATGGAAAATGTTGGAATTTCAATTGAGTTTAATGAGGTTGATCCTTTCCTAAAATGTGACTAAGATTGTATGGGCTTTGATAATTGGTGGACTTCGGATTAATTTTTTATTTAATTTCTAAGGAATCACCGACATTTGTTGCATCATGTTTATCAAGCTCTATACCCGAGCTCCATCCCTTAAGTGGGAGTGAAATGCCACATACCCACGTGAGTAGCCCTCCATGGGTCAATAATTCACTTATGAAATCCATGCCTTTTGACATGTGAGCAGCCTTCCACGTCACTAGGTCATGCTTTCCCTTGAACTGAAACCAATTTGCAAGCTTGTAATGGGCCAGAATTGGGGTTCTTGTTGCCTTAGTAGGTAATAAGATAGGTTCAGGTACCCTTGTCTAGAACCAAACACATGTGTGAGAATTTAGGAAACCTACCCCGTTAGAGCCATGTAGACAACTCTAGCGAACTAGAATTCATGTGGTTAGGTTTGTTTCCTTATATGATTGCCTTGTGCTTTATTTCGTTTTGTGTTTATCTCTTCTCATTTCCATTTTATTATTTATCTTATAACTAACGTTCTTTTTGTTTTCTTCCTTTTCCTCTTTTACCCTTTTTGCATATCTTATCATATCATGAAGAGCACATTGAGTTGGAAATAGTTTAAAGTTAATGACTAGGTCAATGGGAGACTAAACTTAGTCCATAGTAGTGATGAAAAGAATTTTGATGTTTAGATATGGTCGGAAGGGGAGCAATTGCATGGGGGATAACATTTATGCTGGGTTCAGATCATCCATGTCAGCCTACGATATTCATGAATATAGAGTTTAATGATGTGTCCGAATTGAAGCCGATTTGGAACAATTGGGACCTTGAAATGAAGAGTACTTTTAGAAAAGAGTATGGTGACATCGCGCACTTACTAGAAGTTCTAGTTGATCAAGCACTACTACAAGCTTTGGTGGGTTTTTGGAACTCTGCCTACAACTACTTTACGATTGGTAACTTTGACCTAACTCCGACAATCGAAGAATACTGGGACCTCATAAACTGCAAGAAGATTGACATAAATCGAGTATACTCTAAGCCAAGTAAGAACAAAGCCATCTAGGGAAAGTTGAAGAAGTTCTCATATATGCTATCATCTTGGGTCGAGCATCAAGTCACTACTTGGAACAACAAAGAGTATCTTAAGTGGGAAGGGATCTTAGCTCTAGCCTTTGTGAATCCTGTTGGATGAGTCTAACAGAATCTTTTTGCTTTGTTGATCTATGGATTGGTACTCTTTCCCCGAGCATTGGGACTCATTGATCCATCGGTTTTGGATCTATTTGATTGTTTGGATAGCGGGACTAATCCAGTACCTGTAATTCTGGCTGGGACTTTTCGATCCTTGAGGTTCCTTCGAGAGCATGGTGGAGGTCACTTTCAAGGATGCCCGTAGCTTTTGACTGTTTGGTTCTATAGCCACTATTCGACCAACCCACAGCTTTTCAAGGCCCCTTTATGATGCCAAGTTTATGCCCTTAGAAGAATTCATGCGAAAGAATTATTGGCCAACCCAAAGATACGAGGAAGTATGGCAAGATGTCCTCTGAAACCTAAAGGAAGAGATAGTTTGGAGAGCACCGTGGTTTTTGGCGAAGAACGTTCTCTACAGGTGTGGAGAACATTCCTAGGTACCACTACTTGACCTTTGGGGGCAGGCCGATATGCACCTCTTCTGTAACACCGGGTTAGTAGGAACCCAGCTCGGAAGCGTTACTTAACAAGCAAGCAAGGACATGGCAAGCAATACAAGAACAATACAAGAACAATCAAGCAACTTACTTATCATACAAGCAACTTCATATTTGATTCTTACTCAATCTGAACCATTCGAACAAGACCACTAGATTAATTCCTTTATGCTTTCATTACAAGTTATTACTACATTATCAAAACACTTTACTTCATTTCATTCCCTATCATTCAAATTTAATTAAGACAACAACCTAATTCTATTTCATTTATTTGTTCCTTAGACTTATACATTTACATTTTATCCCTAAATTACTAACATGATTCTTGAACGTTCAAATTACATGTAACTAGATCCATTCAATTCAATCTTTGTGCCTATACATTCGGCAATCACCTATACAAATACCAAACACATACATCATGGTATAAAAACACACACAAGTGACCATATAGTCTCTAATGCATTCGAATGAAAGGCAAGCAACATGGTTCATAACACACAATGTTCATTTCAAGCAAGACACGTACACTAAGCAAGACTTTCGAATAGATTCAAGGTACTTTGAATCAAACATTAGATCATTCATTCCATCATCATATGCGCAACAATCACCATTCAATTACATGTTATCTAAGTTCCTTACATACTTGATACTAAATACATAACATAGTAGGCCCAACAAGACATTATATACAAGCTTCAAAACGCATGATCAAGCTATCTATATACATTTAGTGCCACCATTCTAGAGATATACAAAACAAGTATGAAACCATACTTAGGCAAAGCTTGTGTGAGTTGCTTCTTCTCAAGGTAACATGGTTCAAGATCAAGCAACAATTGAATCCTTTATCCTGTAGTTGGGAAGAATGAAACAAGAGTGATAAGTACAAGAATGTACTTAGTGAGGTAGTACTAAGTCTAACCATTTGTTATTTCAAGTTTCTTGTGTCATTTAATCAAGTATAGACCTAGCTAAGGCTTTCAAGCAATAGAGTGATCTTAGCTAGGCTTTCAAGCATTAGAGTGATCATAGCTAGGCTTTCAAGCATTATAGTGATCATAGCTAGGCTTTCAAGCATTATAGTGATCATAGATAGGCTTTCAAGCATCAAGATTATCCTAGCTAAGAATAACATACATTCGGCCAACAAGGTACAAGCAACAAGAATTCATACTTCTTGAATCAAGTACAACATGCTTGCAAAACAAGAAATCAAGGACTCATGCTTTCAAGTCAAGTAACATACAAGTTCATGGCATTCAAGACATGTAACATATGATGTAGGATTGTTATTCATTAAACAACTCCCTTGGTACTTAGTTTGTATAGGTAATCAAGTCTCCAACCAACTGTCGCCACAAGATGCACCGTAGTGCTGGTCAACCCTCCTACTGTCGCCAAAGACCAAATACGTACCCTCCGTCTGTCACCAAATAGGGGCCTTAGCCCTGGACCGCAGTCCACCCTTACACAATGAGCTCTAGACTCTAAGGCATGCCCTTCTACCTAGTCCAACTAGCTACCAATGTTGTTCGATTTACCATTTATTCAAGTGTTTCAAGATCAAGTTCATGTCAAGCAAGTTCATTTCATATTAGGCCCTTAGGCCATTGAGCCATAGCTCACATGTCATGTAATTTCATGTTTCATTTCATCAAGATGAGAATATGTCTCAAGAAAGTCTTTAACATTCAATCACATTTATCATGCCACTAACAAGCACCAATATACCATACAACCATGCTTAGCATTCGAATTGATCATGTAAATCAAGATGTGATATAGTTTCATTCATTTCTAGTCATTCTTCCCTTATTAGGTCATGTCCATGATTAGGTTCATTTAACAATTCAAGAGTATAAACAAGTATGCATTGGTTAGGACCTAGTCCTAACCCTAGAGGTAACTACACTCTCAAAACTCCAAGCTAGCTAGTCTTGGATCCATACTCCTTTGTTCTTGGCTTTAGGATGATCCACTCTATCCTCTTCCACCAAGTTTACTCCTGGTTCTATCACATTACAAGTACAAACACATGTCAAAACAAGATCACAAAGTCATTCAATTCAAGACAAGATTACAAGTATACAATATTCACAAATTTGGTAGCATGCTCATATACATTTTCCATTAGACTTAACTACACTTTTCTACATTCTAGTTAATGTAAAACAAGGCATAATCAAAGGCCTAAAACTGTTTACAAGACAGTTTACAAAATGCCACAAAACAGTGTGCAATTGTCTATACTGATGCTGCCAGGCAGCTTGCACTCTAGTCACTTAATCATGCATAACTTTCATTCCGTACGTCGGAATTTCAATTGGTTTACACCATTGGAAAGATAAAAAAATTGTCTTTATGACCATATAAGGCTTTTATTTTAGTTCTTTGCCAATTAATACAGTTTTTAACTTAAAGACAGGGCATCTTGCTATACTGGACAGTTTGCACTGTCCCTAGTGCTTCTTCTCTACATTTCAATATACAACCCAGAGTTAAGTTTTGTTTTCTCATAATGAATTTAGACATACTAAGGTGTTGTCCATAAAAATTTCAGCCTTAAATTCATTATACACAATTTATAGTGATTTTTCAAAATTGCTGCCCAGAACATAGCATTCTGGGCAGATTACACTAGGTTAGATTTTTGGCTTCTTAACTCATTTTAGCAAGGTCCTAACATGGAAATTCCATTCATGTTCATGTTCATACATGTCTAGGTCATCATAATACACCTAGAAATTTTCTTAAAACAGGGCATTATCATGTTGAACCTAATTTGATATATTTGATCACATTTACACATCCAATTCATCAACTAGGGAGTCCATTACCTAATTTAACTAGTTCAATTAGGTGTAGTCATTTTCCAGCAACATATCTATTCAATTCAATCTTCATTTTACCTAGCAACATGATCAAAACAGGGTTCTATGCTCATTTAACATGTTTACACATTTTCTATATCAAAACAGTCCCTAATCAAGACTGTTTTCAATCAGGTTCATATTTCTCAAATTTCCAGCAACCACATATATATTTCATTAGCAATTTAGTTACTAGCATTCAATTTCTAGGTTCTAATTGAAGCTAGCATGACCCTAACAGACATGGAAATCATCCAATTTCATCAAGGCAACAAGAACATCATCATTTGCATATTCAAACAATCTATAACAAGTTAGAATCAAGTATTATACCTTCTCCGAGCTAAATTTGATCAATGGATGAATCAAAAAGCTTGAATTTGAAGGTTTGCATGAATCTTTTCTTTCTTTCCCCTTTCTCTCTCACAATCGGCTATGGAGGATGATAATGGGAGAAAGATGACAATATGTTTGGTCATTATTCTCCCAAGCCATGAGTCACCATCCAAATTGGCACATGTTCTCATCCAATGAGAACATGTGTCAAGGCCTCCATTTAATTAAATTTTACATGCAATCGATGGAGTTTTGCATGTTCACATTTCCATCCTTCTATTTATGCCTCCTAGTTTTAATTTCAATTCAGTTTGATTCAATTTCACTTATTTGATCTTAAGGATGGCCAATGTTCATTCTCCTTTTAAATTGATTAACTTATGAATTCAATTAGCCTATAGTTTAGATAGTGGTAACATTTCTAGGCCAATTTTAGGGTGTTACATCTTCTAGTTTTGAGACAGTATGGGTTGAAACAGTTTGTGTCAGCCACTAAAGGACTAAATGAGTTCAACGTGGATTATGCAAAAGAGAAGGGCTACAAGATGATGGTATACAACGTTTCTTCAACTTCGAACAATGCAAGATGGGTTAGAATCGTTAATGCTCCATACATGGTCACTCCCGAGTACGAAGCATGGCGATTTAATCGTGTCAATGACAACATTCCCCACTTGAGTCCTTGTAACACCCCTTCCCGGTCTGGTAGAGATCTGGGTCGGATAGCGTTATTGGAAGACTAATCGGAGGTTCATAATAGGGTTCAGAGTTCAAAACCTAATCTATGTATCATATTGAATACTCTTAAGACTTATCCACATTGTTTTTTACTAAACTTAATCGGAGTTGGGGTCAATTTTGAACTTTTCTTAACCATAGGGATTAATTTGTAAATTTCTACCAGATATCTGATTTCGATTACCAATTGAAATTAGACTCTCCAATTATTGATCTAAAGGTTTCATTATTAGAACCTATCAAATTACTACGCCAATTAAACCAATTTGAGACTTTTTACAAAAAAATCAGTTCTGTGACTTAACTAAATTTACCAATTTTTACCAGTACACTTATAAACCAGGTTCATATTGGTACGTCAAATTTTAGGGCGTTCGGAACCCATTTACCAAGTTTTCACCTTAGGCTCATTTTAGGTACTTTTTAACATATTCAAATCTAGTCATTATAAGCATACAACAAAACCACGTTACCAAGTCATCATACAACCATAGAAAGGCTTATACAAAACTAGTTGGACCATATGCCACTTCGCTAGGAGTTTATAGCAAAAGATAACATACATATATGGCAGGGACATGACTTGCAACCGCACAACACGATCAAGGCTCAGAAATTGATCAAGGTCTTGAAAATGCATGTGACACACATGTTAGGCTTACATAGCCTAGTGAGGTATTTATAACAATTACAATGGATGATCAATATTATGAAATGCATGATAATCAAATATACAAGTATTCATATTCACTATACACAAATTCATGCCTATTTCGATTATTTTCATGCTTTCAGATTCACATATACATTTCACATATTGATATCATAATCATAATGTCGTATTATAATTCATAAATCATAATGTCATAGCATAATTCATAAATCATAATGTCGTAGCATAATCATAGGCACATATCATACTAGGTACCATTGGATACACGGATTCCCTTGTACACCAACACATATAACAGAGTGGGCGGTAGCCCTTGAGCCGTAGCTCCGGAGATATATCCCTTACACAGCCGACCTTATTTCCCCCACATATAGGCCGGAGCCCTGGACTATAGTCCTCCCTTACTTAACCGAGCTCAATAATCCTATGGTATGCCAATTGTATCCAATGTCCATAATTACACGAATTCACATAGTCCATATATATATTTTTCAAATTATATCATATTAAATATCAAAATGAGCCTTAGATCCATATCATGTAACATTTCATATCATTTTCATATATCACATACGTGTAGCATATCATAGTCATATTTGCATATATCAAAGCAATGCAGGTACTTACCGGATTTGCCAATTGAATTCAACATAGTTGCTCTACAGGAGCCCTTAAACAAATACAAACATAACCACAAAATACTGCAACGGGATGGCACTGAGACTATCCCTTGACACAACTACACTCACCTCAACAATCCGATATTTTTAAGACTCTCAGATGGCAACACCTTTATCCTTGGCTTTCGGAAAGGATGACGATTGTTCTTTATCAACCTCCAATCGATAGCGAGGATTCAAATTTGTCGAACTGAAAAAATCAAGCTTACTACCCTATCACTCAATCGATTTATTCCTTACTTTCTCTTTTTTCCTTGCGTAACATTCCCTACTTTTTATACTCAACTTGCCGGCCTCAAATTGATTCTCCAAGCTCCACATATGTTGGAGCCGTGGCCAATTCTTAGGGTATAATGCCATTTTGCTTTCCCACGTGGCATAAGCCTAAGGGATTGTGGCGTCCCTTACTCATCCATTTAATCTTATGCTCTTCACGTAATTGGAGAGCTGCCATATATTGCCATATTTCCCCATGTGCATGGGGTACTTGGCACTAGCCAAAGTTTTCCCCTGCCGTGGGGTTTCCTATTTTATCATTTTTTAATAATAATAATAAACTGATACAATTAGGCTGAATAACCTTTATTGCTTCAAATTAGGTACAAGATCGAGCTAATTATATAACCGATACAAAATATTTGATCATCGGAACGTAATCCTGACTAGATCAGTTTTCGGGGTGTGACAATTCTCCCCTTAAGAAAATTCATCCTCAAATTTTATTTTTAGGCGAACAGATGAGGATACTATTTCTGTATAGTCTCCTCGGGTTCCTATGTTGCCTCTTCAACAAAATGACTTCGCCACAAAACTTTCACTAAGGGCACAGTCTTGTTACGAAGCCTCTTGGTCTCTCGTGCGAGGATCTGAACAGGTTCTTCCTTGTACATCAAATTGGGCTGGATTTCCACGGATTCCAGTTCAATCACATGGGATGGATCTGACCGGTATTTACGCAACATAGATATATGGAAATCGTTATGAAACTGACTTAACTCTTCGGAAAGAGCTAACTGGTAGGTAACGGGTCCAACTTTCTTGATCACCTCAAATGGGCCTATGAAACGAGGGCTTAGTTTCCCCTTTTTGCCAAAACGAAGGATCTTCTTCCACGGAGATACCTTGAGGAAGGATTTTTCACCAACCTCGTACTAAATATCTCTCCTGCCCAGGTCAGCATAGGACTTGTGTCGGTCAAAGGAAGCTTTAAGCCGGTCACGAATAATGGTAGTCCTTTCTTCGTTTTCTCAAAGTAAGTCAGGACCGAGCATCTTGCCTTCATCGAGTTTGGTCCAACAAAGAGGAGCTCTACACCTCCTTCCATAGAGAGCTTCATACAGAGCCATTTGAATTAAAGCCTGGTAACTGTTGTTGTAAGCAATGACACAGGCTCAGAGCATATCTTCCAGGATCTGAATAACTCTTTCAGATTGGCCGTCAGTTTGAGGATGGAAAGCAGTTATAAGATGCACTCGCGTTCTCAAGGCCTTGTATAAGGTCCTCCAAAACTGAGACATAAATCATGGGTTACGATCGGAGATGATAGATACTGGAATTCCGTGTAAACAAATAACTTCACTGATGTACAACTCCGCGAGCTTAGGCAAGTAAAAATCCATTCTTACTGGAAAAAAGTGAGAAGACTTGGTGAATCGATCTACAATGATCCAAATGGCATCATTTTTCTTCAGAGTCAGAGGTAGACTACTTACGAAGTGCATCGTGATACGCTCTCATTTCCATTGCGGAAGTTCAATGGGCTGTAGAAGACCTGTAGGTACCTTGTGCTCAGCTTTGACCCATTGGCAAGTCAAATACCTAGCTATGTAGTCTGTGATTTCATTCTTCATACCGACCGCCAATAGATCTCCTTCATATCTTTGTACATTTTGATAGCTCCAGGGTGAATAGAGAAAGGGCTAGAATGAGCTTCACTTAGGATTTGGTTCCGAAGATCATCATCATCTGGAACACAAATGCGGTTGCGAAAACATAGTAATCCTTCGAAATTCAAAGCAAAGTTAGGATCTGAGCTATCCTTGACCTTAGCAATAAGGGGTTGCAACTCCTCATCAGTTTCTTAGAGTGCCTTAATTCGAGATACAATGGTGGAGTGAACTCTCAGCTCAACTAACAATTTGCCATGCTTTCTGAGTCAAAAGTGAGCGTTCAAGCATCTCAGAGAAGAAGTGGGCTTCCAGCTAAGAGCGTCAGCCACCACATTGGCTTTACCGGGATGGTAGTCAATGACTAAATCATAATCTTTCAATAGCTTCATCTGTCAGCATTGATGAAGGTTTAACTCTTTCTGAGTTAGGAGATATTTCAAGCTTTTGTGATCAGTGTAGAGATAACATTCTCACCATAAAGATAATGCCGCCAAATCTTCAAAGCAAACACAACTGCGGCAAGTTCCAGATCATGAGTTAGGTAATTTAGCTCATGAGGCTTGAGTTAACGTGAGGCATAAGCTATGACTTTGCCTTCTTGCATCAGAACACAGCCTAATCCTAGGTGGGATGTATCACTGTACACGGTGAAGTCTTTGCCCGACTCAAGTTGCACTAACACAGGGGCATGAGTAAGGACTTGCTTGAGCTGGTCGAAACTCCTTTGCTGATCAACAGTCCACACAAAAGGAGTATCCTTGCGGAGAAGCTTCGTTAAGGGTGCTGCAAGCAATTTGAATCCCTTAACGAATCTACGATAATAGCCTGCAAGGCCCATAAAGCTACGAACTTCTCCTATATTTTTCAAAGGAGTCCAATAAAGGATTGCTTGAATCTTCTTTGGGTCTACCTAGATTCTCATAGAAGAAATCACATGGCCAAGGAAGGATACTTTAGACAGCCAAAATTCACATTTACTGAACTTTGCGTAGAGTTGTTTTTCCATAAGGGTCTGAAGCACAATCCTGAGATGTTCTTAATGGGAAGCTGAGTCTTCAGAATAGATCAGAATGTCGTCTATGAAGACAACCAAAAACTTATCGAGATAAGGTTGGAATACATGATTCATCAGGTCCATGGAGGTTGCAGGTGCATTCGTGAGCCTAAAAGGCATCACTAGAAATTCATAGTGACCATATCTGGTGCGAAAGGCAATCTTTGGAACATCAGACTCCTTTACCAGCATTTGGTAGTATCCAAATCGAAGATCTATCTTGGAAAAGATAGAAGCACCCTTCAACTGATCAAAGAGGTCATCTATCCTCGAAAGTGGGTACATGTTCTTGATCGTCACTTTATTCAATTTAGGATAGTCAATGCATAGACACATCGATCCATCATTCTTTCTGACGAACAAAATCAGTGCTCCCCAGGGCGATGAACTCGGTTGGCTAAATCCCTTATCTTGAAGGTCTTGAATTTAAGCTTTTAACTCCTTCAACTCCATCGGAGCCATTCTATACGGAGTAGTTGAGACTAGAGTAGTTTCAGGTTGTACTTCTTTCTCGAACTCAACTTCACGGGTGGGAGGGAGTCCCGGAAGTTTATCGGGAAACACATCAGGAAATTCTTTCACCACGGGTACGTCTTCAATTTTCAAATCTTTCTTAGATTCTATGGCATATATGAGACTCTTTTTAGGCTCGGGTTCGTACTTCATCAAGGTTTTGCTCTCCTTACCGAGTCCACGGAGACATAATTTCTTCTTTGAACAATCCATCCACGCTTGATGTTCAGCTAGCCAATCGAGGCCTAAGATGAGATTGAACTCATGAAAGGGTAAAGCCATCAAGTTGAACGGAAATGGGATCCCTTGAATCCTTAGGGTACAGGCTCTGCCACACTATCTCCTAGCAGATTTGAGACAAGTATCTCAGAAGCAATAGGTTCACATTCTAAAGCATACTTTTCAATCAAGGGTTCACTAATAAAAGAGTGCGTGGAGTCTGGATCTATCAAATCATAAACAAGTTCAGAACATAACTCCACCATACCTGCAATCACATCAGGATCATCATCTTGCTCGCGACCCCGAACGTGGTACATTTGGGCTGAAGTTTGCGGGTCACGGCCAGCTAGAGAAGTATTGTTGTTGCGGGGTCTACCCACAGATCTGGATGGCACTGGCTTTGCTCCTCTCCCCTTATTAGGATTGTTCTAAGAGGCTACAGATGTAGGATCCTGAGGGTTCTGTGGGCACTAACGAATGAAGTGGCCAGACTTTCCACAAAGGTAACAAGAACCGGATTGCCTATGGCACTGCCCCGAGTGGCTCTTTTGGCAGAAGTTGCATAAGGGAATCTAGGAACCCTTTGTGGAATCACCCGTGCTATCCACTAAAGCTGTGCGGGTAATGATTGTTCCGGCAGTCTGGAACTGAGGTACATACCCAGATCGAGGCAACTATTGGTAGGTAGCAGACTTTTGATCCCATTGTCTTCCCTTTCTTCTGGGTTGTGGGTGACTTGGAATCTCTTATTAGGTCGAGTCTGGTTCCACTTTCTCCTCACAGAGGCTCTTTGTGAAGCTTCGGTTGCGATGGCCCGATTGACAATGGTCTGGAAGTCTTCAATCTCTATAGTAACGAAGAGAGGATGAAGTTCATCACAAAGGCTGTCTATAAACATTCTGCATTTTTCCTTCTCGGTACGGATGATTTCAGTGCCATATCTTGCATACATATAGAAATCGTGGATGTACTGCTCCACTGGTCTTCCCCCTTGCCTCAGATGGAGGAATTTCTTGCGTCTTTCTGCAATGTAGTACTCGTTGATGTACTTCTTACAAAACTCCTAAGAAAGAAGTCCCACGTGACACGATGTTCAGGTACAGTGAGGGTCACTGTATCCCACCAGCTTTGGGCTTCTTTAGCTATCAAGGCCAGGGTACATTCAAGTTTATGCTCCTCAGGACACTTCATTTGCTTATTCAGCACTTTCAGAGTGTTCTCCAGCTAGTATTCCATGATCTCAGGGTTATCCAGGTCCTGGCCAGTGAACCTATACACAGAATACTGCTTGAGTTTGTTAACAGAAGCTCTCGAAGTAGGCAGAGAAGGCTCAGCAGGTGGGGGAGGAGGTTCTTGTCGGAGAGACACCACTACTTGTTTAATCATGTCCGCCATGGATATCAAATACGCTTGTTGAGTGGGTAGCACTGATGGAGGGTGAGGTGGGTTGTTCTGTCCCACACGCTCGGGTTGAATTGCAGGCCTCAAATTGTCCCCCTAAGTTGAGGAGGAGCTCGGATGAGGTTCGTTCACTACCCTTCTATCAGCAGGACTAGACATTTTAGATCTAATTGCACACAGGATTAAATCGTGTAATTTGCAAGTCACGAAATACATATTCAATAACTCCTAAGTGGCATATGTAGATACATACTCATAATGGATGCATGGTTAGTCCGAGAATCCACTAGACCTAGGCTTTGATACAATAATTGTAACACCCCATTCTCGGTCTGGTAGAGATCTGAGTCGGATAGTGTTACCAGAAGACTAATTGGAGGTTCAGAATAGGGTTCAGAGTTTAAAACCTAATCTAAGTATCATATTGGGTACTCTTAAGACTTATCCACTTTGTTTGTTACTAAACTTAATCAGAGTTGAGGTCATTTTAAACTTTTCTTAACCTTAGGGACTAATTTGTAATTTTTACCATATATCTGATTTCATATTACCAATTGAAATTAAACTCTCCAATTATTGATATAAAGGTTTCATTATTAGAACATATCGAATTACTACGCCAATTAAACCAATTTGAGACTTTTTTACGAAGAATCAGTTCTATGACTTAACTAAATTTACTAAATTTTACGAGTACACTTATAAACCAGGTTCCTATTGGTACGTCAAATTTTAGGGCGTTCGGAATCCATTTACCAACTTTTCACCTTAGGCTCATTTTAGGCACTTTTTAAACTATTCAAATCTAGTCATTATAAGCATACAACAAAACCACGTTACCAAGTCATCATACAACCATGGAAAGGCTTATACAAAACTAGTTAGACCATATGCCACTTCGCTAGGAGTTTATAGCAAAAGATAACATACATTTATGGCAGGGACGTGACTTGCAATTGCACAACAGGATCAAGGCTCGAAATTGATCAAGGTCCTGAAAATGCGTGTGACACAAAAGTTAGGCTTACATAGCCTAGTAAGGTAGTTATAACAATTACAATGGATGATCAATATTATGAAATGCATGATAATCAAATATACAAGTAGTCATATTATATTATACACAAATTCATGCTTATTTCACTTATTTTCATGCTTTCAGATTCACATATACATTTCACAAACTCATATCATAATCATAATGTCGTAGCATAATTCATAAGTCATAATGTCATAGCATAATTCATAAACCATAATGTCATAGCATAATTCATAAATCATAATGTCGTAGCATAATTCATAGGCACATATCATATTAGCTACCATTGGTTACACGAATTCCCCTGTACCGCAACACATATAACGGAGAGTGGGCCGAAGCCCTTGAGCCGTAGTTCCTGAGATATATCTCTTACACAGCAGACCTTATTTCCCCCACATATAGGCCGTAGCCCTGGATCGTAGTCCTCCATTACTTAACCGATCTCAATAATCCTATGGTATGCCAATTGTATCCAATGTCCATAATTACACGAATTCACATAGTCCATATTTTTTTTCAAATCATATCATATCAAATATCAAAATGAGCCTTAGCTCAATATCATGTAACATTTCATATCATTTTCATATATCACATACGTGTAGCATATCATAGTCATATTTGCACATATCAAAGCAATGCAGGTACTAACCGAATTTGCCAATCGAATTCAACATAGTTGCTCTACGGGAGCCCTTAAACAAATACAAACATAACCACAAAATAATGCAACGAGATGGAACCGAGCCTATCCCTTGACACAACTACACTCACCTCGACAACCCGATGTTTTTAAGACTCTCGGATGGCAGCGCCATTATCCTTGGCTTTCAGAAAGGATGACGGTTGTTCTTTATCATCCTCCAATCGATTGTGAGGATTTGAATTTGTCAAACCGGAAAACTCGAGCTTACTACTCTATCACTCAATTGATTTATTCCGTACTTTCTCCTCTTTCCTTGCGCAACATTCCCTACTTTTTATACTTAACTTGTCGGCCTAAAATTGATTCTCCAAGCTCCACATATGTTGGAGTCGTGGCTAATTCTTAGGGCATAATGTCGTTTTTCTTGCCCACGTGGCATAAGCCCAAGGGATTATGGCGTCCTTTACTCATCCATTTAATCTTATGCTCTCCACGTAATAGGAGTGCTGCCATATATTGCCATATTTACCAACGTGCATGGGGTACTTGGCACTAGCCAAAGTTTTCCTATTTTATCATTTTTTAATAATAATAATAAACTGATACAGTTAGCTCGAATAACCTTTATTGCTTCAAATTAGAAACAAGATTGAGCTAATTGTATAACCGGTACAAAATATTTGATCACCAAAACCTAATCCCGACTAGACCGGTTTTTGAGGTGTGACAACCCACTGGAAAGAGATTTGTGGAGGAGAGTTTGGCCACGCTTCCTATTGAGGCCGATTTGATGAGAAAGAAACTTGAAAAAGAGCGAAAGAGGTACCTTATGCTCGAGGAGAGAGCCCATCAAGAAAAGTTCAACTTCGAGTTAGAGAAGACGCAACTCGAAGGAATGGTTAAAAATCTACAAAGAAAAAGAGATAAGATGGAACTCAAACTCAAAATGGAGAAGAAAGAGGTTTAGAAACTTAAAAGGTTGAATAAGAGCGAAAGAGTAACAGATCATGGAATGATTGAAGGGTTAGAGCTCTGTTTGAAGGAAGAGAAACCAAAAGCCGAGAACTACAAAAGAATGTTTTATGAGCACAAAGATCAAACGCTCACTTTGACTAAAGAAGTGAAGAATCTACTAATCTCCCACTCAAGACATATCGAGAACGAGCAATGCCAAAATGAAGCCTTGAAAGATCAAATGAAGTGTTTGGAAAAATCTATTTTCAAGCATAAGGGTTCAACTAGCAAGTTGAAGGCCAGCAATTGGAGAATCAAGTCTTGACAACTCATGTCGATGAGTTGGAAACCGAGGTTCAACAGCTCAAGGATCACTTGGCAAGCCTTAGAAGAGCTATTCAAGTATGCCCGATGCTGAGTTTGGAGAAACTGCACTTCGCCGCCTACACAATTTGGAGGCAGGAACAAGAGTTGGTACATTAGATGATTCAGATGCAAGAGGTTGCCCGAAAAGTACAGATTCTGGAGGAAGATGCTATCAAAATCCATGATTGTGTGGACGATGATCTTGAGGAATGAGAGAGGATTGTTTGGATTTTGCGGGATATCATTGACCTTGATACTACCATGAATCCATATGTGTAGTTGGTTCTCTTTAAGTTATTGTAACTAGACAACGTTTTCGTTAATAAAGTCATTTAATGATGATATTTGCCAAACTTAGTGTCGCTCTTTGCATTCATGCATGATTCTTTCATTTGCATTCTTTGTTAAAAACTAATAATCACTAATTAGTACAATTATTTGCATTTTGATTAATTGCCATTTATTAATTAAAAGGCTTTCTATTTTAGAAAGATTGCATTTTCCTTTTCAAAATTGTCATCATTCCACACCCTTATCACACCCGCTCACAATCAAAGCAAATGGAGGAGAGCTTTGCCAAGTTGGAGGCAGACCTACATGGCTAGTTGGAACAAGCCCAACAAGAATTAAGGGACATCATTATCAAGTCTCTGGAGGACATGATGAAAGAAATATCTTAGCTACTGCAAGCTCGGCTAGGACCAGATCCGAGAGGCAAGAGTACCATTGAGAATCTTGCCCAAAACTCGAGAGATCACCTTCATGCCCAGATCGTCTAGTGCCCCATGCTCGTTGACCCTTCTCTTAACCCCAACTAGGGGCATCCTCCTTTCATATCGATCTAGCTCCTCAGACTCAACCAAGAGTGACCTTCGGAATCCCAAAGTTGTTGGGGACATCATCCCAAAATTTGATGAGTTGGAGAAGATAAACCAAATAAAGGCGGAATTCACTAAGTAATTAAAAGATACTCGAAAAGACCTTGGAGGAAAAGTTTCGAGTGAAGGAAGACAAGGATGGCTCCTATGATTAAGTGCTAGGGAACTCAGTTTGGTCCCCGATTTGGAGATCCTATATAAGTTCAAGACCCCCGATTTTGAAAAGTTTGATGGAACCACTTGCCCGTCTGCTCACATAGTGATGTTTTGCCGAAGATGGCGGGTTTACCAACAACGAGAAGCTCCTGATTCACTATTTTTAGGACAGCTTAGTAGGATCTACTTAGAGGTGGTATAATCAACTGACTAAGGCTTAAATTAAGTCGTGGAGGGATCTGGAAAAAGCTTTCACATATCAGTATAAACATGTAACCGACATGGTTCCCAACCGACTGTTGTTGAAAGGCATGGAACAAAAGCGCAATGAGACTCTTCATGAATACGCTCAAAGATGGCGTGATGTGGCAGCACAGGTTCAACCACTGCTTCCCGAGCACAAGATCTCCCAATGTTTGTAAACACGCTAAAAGGGACGCTTTATGATCGATTGATCAACAACCCTATTAGCAATTTTGCAAAGATGGTCATGACAGTCGAGCGCATCGAATCAGCTATTAAGAGCGGAAGAATTGATGGATGGGATCATTCACGCAAGCAATACAAGAAAAAGGACCATTAGGTGAACAATACAAACATCTTCGAGGAAGCCAAAAACTTCACTATCTCCTAGGCCCCAACAGGGAATTCCAAAACTTCAACAAGGGAGAAGACAAGGGACCCATGAAGGAAATGGATGATAGATCCTTCACTCCTTTGCCAATCTCTTACAAGGAGCTCTACTCACAATTGTACAAGGCCAATTTGGTCCATCCTTATCATGTTACTCCTTACAACCCACCATACCTAGCATGGTATGACCTCAAGGTTCATTGTGAATACCATACCGATGTTCTAGGGCATTCGATTGAAAATTGTGTGGTGTTTAAGAAATTCGTTCATAACTTAATCCAGACCGGAGTGTTACAATTGAGAGAACCAAGCATGGCCAACAACCCCTACCAAATCATGGAGGTCAAGGCGTGAATGCTATTGAAGACAAGAATGCCAAAAAACTAGGGAGAACGTGTCCGAGGTTCGGTCGCCGTTAAGATGGGTTTTACAACAATTGTGTATGGCATGCCTTATTGACTGGAGAATGGTGATTGTGGAAGAAGGTTTTGCCTCATATTGTGAATAACATCAATCAGAAGATCATGCGATTCAAGATTGGGAGGAGTTTCGTTAGCTGATACAAGCTATGATGGATAAAAAGAATATCAAGTTTTTTGAGGAATAAAGAGGAATGAAGGAAGTAGAAGTTTGTGCATCAGAGAGCCAGGAGACCAAGTATAGTGCCAAGAGACCACTCGAACTCAGTTTCAATAAAAACGAGACAAGCGCACTGAAGGTAGCCCCTGATAAGTGTGTAAAAGTACTATTTTTCTTGCCCTTTTTACTTATATTATTGTTAAACTTAGGCTCATTTTAGTTACATTTGTAGTCATTCATGCATATTTTTGAGTTTCCTTCGTTTTTAAGCTTGGTGTTACATTTTGGTTTGTTTTCGTAGAAAAATTGCTGCTTTTGTGTGTTAATTTTGTGCAAGGTAGGATTGCCTTGGCAAGCAGGAATTACCATGGCAATTAAGGAAGAAAACTGAAGGCTCTGCCGTGGCAATTAAGGAAGAAACCAAGACTTCCCCGTAGAGTTTGAAGGGAGATAAAGACTCATATTTATGAGGAGTTTGAGGATAAAGATAAGAGAGATTAATTGGATTATGATCTTATCTCCATGGAACTTGAATACAATCCAACCTCTTCTACCATCACCAACCGATCAGATCATCCCCTATAAATAGAGATGGTTCACGCATAGGGAGGAGAAGGGAATCAGACAAGAGAGAGCTGATCACACATAATTATCTTCTTTATTTTTAGTTTATTCGATTCATGTTTAGGGATTATTCTTTTTATATCTTTTGAACCCAGCCATGAATTGATGTTAATTGGCTTGGGTTATTTGGGGTTTATGGTTTTGATAAACGATTAGATTTGTTTAGGTGTTTGAGTTTGCAATTTGAATTCAAACTTTGTTCATTCTTGGTTCTTAATTTTGCGAGTGAATTGGGAGAAGATCTCGTGAATTCATCCATTTATCTAATATTGGGAGAGTTAGATTCAAGAAACGAATGAGCATGGTTTTCATACAATCAATCGATGGTGAAGACTAATCTGACTTAGGGATAAGTTGCGGATTTCAACGGCTAAAAGGAGCGCAAGATCGGTTATTGTCCACCCTTGGTTCACGCAAGGATGTATTATCAAGGCATGCACAATTAACGGTGTTTTGAGTTAGGGATAACTAGAAACCATTGAAGAATGCTTCGCCGAACTTTGAAGGTTGTCACCCAATTGCCCAGGCAACGCTCCATTCCCAATTTCCCAAGCAATCAATTACCACGACAGTCCATTCAATCATCACACCACTACTCACAATAACCCAGCCTACTCTTTTATTCGATTACTCTATCTTTTATTTTAATTCTTTAGATTTAGTTATTTGATCTCAATTCATCATTACTATTTTTTTCTTTAAACATTTGCAGTGACTTAAGCAAAGTGGCCCAAACCAATCCCTGTGGAGACGATACTCGATACTTATCATTTATTACTTGTGACGTGTACACTTGCACCATTTACGTAGCACTTAAAACACGCAACAACCCCCAAGATGATAATTGCTTCTCCAAGGTCATTTCCTTTCAAGGATACGAAGATGGTTCTATGGAACTACACTGCAAGCATCACAATGTCGGGTTCCTCTAGTTTACACAGAGGAGAAGACGTGGAAATAGGGATGAAACCCATTCAAGAAGAATATTTGGAGCCCAAGGCCGGAGAGGTAAAGGATGTGGGGCATCTCATGAGGAGTGGCTGATGCTATGCTCTAGAGAACCTAAAGGCACCGGAGGAACCAAAAGAGAAAGACAAGAAAGTCAAAGTTCAACCCGAGAAAGTTTTCGAAGATGACCCACCACTGAGAATCAAAGAGTTGGTTACAAAAACTCAAGCACAAGAGTTTTTGAGGTTTTTGGAGCACAACAAGTATAGCGTCACCGACCAGCTTCAGAGATAACCAACTCGAATCTCCATGCTTGATCTCTTACTGAACTTAAAGAAGCATTATGAGGCACTGTTGAAAGTTATGAATGAGACTTATGTTGCAAAGGATATCTCGGTTAGGAGGTTGGATCATATTGTCAGCCATATCACTAATGTTAATCATATTACCTTTGGTGATGACGAAATCCCAGGGGAAGGTACAAGATCCACCAAGGCCCTGAACATCACCACTCACTACAAAGGTCATGTGTTGTCGGGCATGCTAATTGATAATGGCTCCATGCTGAATGTTATGCTTTTAGCTACACTACAACAACTACCAATCGACAGTTCACATATGCAGCCATGTCATAATACGGTGCGAGCTTTTGATGGGATCCAGAGAGATGTGATTGGGAAAATAGAAGTACCCTCTGCTCATTGGTCCCACCAAATATGTAGTTGATTTTGTTGTTATAGATATTCAGCCATCTTACAACTTCTTGTTAGGGAGGCCATGGATACCTCGGCTAGCACCGTTCCATTCTCACTCCATCAAAATTTGAAGTTTGTCACCAAAGAAAAACTAGTAAGAGTGAACGCCGAAGAAGACATCATCGCTTCCGTGATTTTGAATACACCGTAGATCCACACGGATGAGGAA
Source organism: Hibiscus mutabilis (assembly GCA_019671005.1). NCBI lineage: Eukaryota > Viridiplantae > Streptophyta > Magnoliopsida > Malvales > Malvaceae > Hibiscus > Hibiscus mutabilis. Next base: position 22,190,622 of record CM033735.1, on the reverse strand, counting down.
GCAATGGAGTGTGCCTTTAGGGCCTTGGAACTTGTCAATGCTACCTTTGTTGCCAAATGAAACAAGATTCCATGCCCTAATTTATCCAATTGCACTAAAATGGTAGTGTACGAAACCTAAGGTAAAGGGGCAAAAAAAGAAAGGCTTGAGAAAGAATCTGCAAGGAAGTCTTCTTCCCATCAAGGTGATCCACAAAGCTGACCGATTCGGACTTGGTTACAAGCCAAATTTGTTACAAAAAAATCAAGAATGGAAGAGGAAGCAAGAGCAAAGGAAGGCTAGGCTTAGAGGGGAGGACATCCCATAGGCCCCTATCATCTATGGAGACTTCAAGGTGCCTTTATATCTGGCAGAATTCAAAACCCGGAGGTGGATGTCCAAGAGGTGAATCGAGAAGGCGAGAGGTGCCTCTAAGAATAGTTGATCAGTGAGGATCTCGAAGAGATGAATATGGACATGATTGGAGATAAGAGCGAGGCTAATCAATTTCTAGCCAAGATTTGCCCTTGCCTCCCGGAGAAGAAAAGCTCAACAACTGGACCTTTGGGGACGTACCAGCATTTTCTATGAACAAGTCAGAGTAATGCTGAGAACAATCTCGTTACTTTTGCCCGAAAGAAATGGACATCCTTTGTAAAAAGGACAACTATGTCATACCTATTTACTTTAAATGAAATAGACTGTGTCTACGTTTTCCTTCTCAAATTGAAATATAAACTTGGGATATTATTATTATTATTATTATTCTTTTATTGGGCTTTTACTTAATGTCTTCCTTTTTACTTTACTTTATCAATGATAATAATATAATGATGATAACGATGATAATATAATAACAAAATATAATAAAAATAAAAATAATAAGATGAAAATGATAGTAAAAATAGTCATACTAATGATAATTAATAAAATATACTAATAATATTTAGTTTTTTTAGTTGGATAACAATGATATATAATATCAAGGCAATAAAATAGCAACACACATATAATATAAGATTTATTAATACTTATTTAATGATGATAGTGATTTTTTACTTTTGGGTTCTAATAATATCCACATACACATATATACATATATATAGGTAGTTAAAACTAAACAAGACCCATAGTATTGTACAAGCCCATTATTGTAAAAACAAAAGAAGAAATAAAACGTGTCCAACCTGGACAAAATTAGTGATTACACGATGAACGCTTGCTTTTTTAGTTTTTAATAATTGAATGACTTGACATTTTTGTCTATCTTGATAGTCTATATTATTTGTCATACGACAGTTGACATTGCATGCCTATTATCCCTTAATATCTTAACAAACTTAGGAGATAATGATTAATTGCCAGGTACTAAGGAGATAAGCTTCAACAGAAGATGTTCAAGTAGATATGCTTACTTCGGAAGTGAATCTACCCCTTAGGAGTAAATATTAAAAATTTGCCAAGTCAATTATTAAAAAACATCACTATAGACATATAGGAGTTAATCATAATTAACATAGGGTACTGCTATCGACAAGGGCAATACTAACTTTAAAATCTATTGGACAATAAAACCAAGGCTGTAAGTTATTAAATGTTGCCTTCGCTAGCGTGAAATCTGTAATATCCCAAAACATGGCTTAGAAGAATGTAACCAATTTAAATATGATCTATATTGACTTGAGATGTTTTTAAAGTGATCAATTGTGTGAATTAAGGACCTTTTTCGAAACTAGAAAAGTATGCTAGCTAGAATTAGAAGGACCAAATTGTTGTCCATATAATCAAAGGATTTGCATGTAAAGAAACTAGAAATTTAGGGACTTGAACACTTGGAAATTGAATGGAGAACATGTGTAGGAAGCTCGGTTAAGAGGAAGGGGAGAAACAAAATATTTCCTTTCTTTCCTTCTTTTAGCCGAACCAACAAAGGTGAGAGAGTGAGAGAGAGTTTGAAGCTATGACCATGAAGCCTTGTTGTGAAGGATCTACTAGGTTTGAATCTTAAAATTTAACTCGTTTAAGCTTGGGGAGAAGGTGAGATATCCTTTCCTTCTCTTTGATTTTATTGAAATTAAAAGAGTTATACCTTGATTCTGTTGGAAAAACGTGAGAAAATGGTAACTTTGAGCCATAATTTTGAATGGGTAAAGGTAGAGATTCGAATAAGGATTCGATTGGATCTTATTCTACTCCATGAGACCTTTACAACGGTATCTCATATGCTCAAAATGGTTGAGTAATGAATGAGAAATTGATGCTCAAAGTAAGGAGGTTGTAAATTAAGTAAAGGAAATGAAACCCCCATATCCCACATGGATGGGATAAATGGAATGGGAAATGTTTATATACACTTACCCTCTTTGTGGTCATTGAATGACTTGAATGGAAACTGAGCCTCACGCGCAGGGGGTGCGAATCCAATCCCATTCGGGTTGGGGCGCACCCACACGACGTAGGCGACACGAATGTCTGGACTGGTTGGGCACTATGTGGACCTAATTATCCACTATAAGTACATGATCCTTTTCAATTGTTTAATACACACAATTAAAATCGTTTTCCTTCTCCCAGATTACATTGGTTTTTCCTGGTGATAGTCGAAGGCTCGAGTTCATTCATGATTACTCAGTCGTGCTGCTGAAGATAATCATCCGCTGTTGTATCTTGGGAGATTGATGACCGAAGATCTCTAGCACCATAGAGCGGTCAAATCTGTCTTAAGGACACTACATTTCTAGCAGGCCTTAACAACCATGTTTGGTTATTTCAAATCTGTATTTTGTTTATTTCTATTTTGATTATTGTAATTTCATTGCTTTAATTTATTTTACATTTATTTCGAATTTAACCTTGTTTTATCCAACAATCTTAAGATATAATTTAATCAAGGCGATTCAAAATAAGTACAGTTGTAAGAAATCAAACAAATTTATTTCAAGTCCTTCCATTTTAACGGGTTTGCTTAGATCTCAAAAATAATGGGACAAATATTTTTTACAAAAATTATCGTTGGGAGTAACTGAGGTTACAGATTTTGTGAAAAATCAAAATCAAAATAAATATTTTCTATTTAATGGAATTATTATTAATTCCAGTTCTTGTCATTGTGAATGGGAACAATGGCTACTAAGGGATGTCTTATCAAATCACCCAAATCGTATGCACAAATGATGGGATAGGGACAAACGTCGAAAAAGACAAGTCAGCCCATGAATCCGAGCAAAACGGCAGTGGCAATTAACCACAATGAGAAGCAGTCAAAATTTTGCGTGCAGAATTACAAGACATGGAAACAAAAGATGTTTTTCTATTTGACAATGCTGAACCTGGCAAAGTATCTAAAGGAAGATCCTCTAGTTGTCACGGTAGAGACGGAGAGGTGGATGAGCTCACCGCCTTCAGCATCACCGAGGAATGGGTTAATGTCGACTATATGTGTCAGAATTACATCCTCAAAAGACTACAAGACTTGTTGTATCCAATATATGATGTGTACAAAACAACATTTTAACTGTGGGTTGCATTGGACAGAAAGTACAAATCCGAAGATGCGGGGTTAAGAAATTCTTAGTCGCAAAATTCTTGAATTTTACTATGGTTGATTCAAAGCCATTAGTAAGTCAAGTGGTGGAACTCCAAATGATTATTAATGGAATTCTTGTTGAAGGAATGATGATAAGTGAGTCCTTTCAAGTAGCTACCATCATAGAAAAATTGCCTCCCAGATGGAATGACTTCAAAAATTACCTAAAGCACAAAAGAAAGGAGATGTCAGTGGGGAACTGATTGTCAGAATTCGAATAGAAGAAGACAATAGAAGTAATTCTAGGAAACTCAACAAAGAAACCTTTTAGGAGGCTAAGGCAAATATTTTCAAAGTCGGGAGGGGAAGGCAACCCCAACAACACCAAGCTAGGACAAAGTTGGGGCCCAATTGTGGAATTTCCAAAAAAAAAAAATTCAATGGAGCCTGCTTCAACTGTGGTAAGGTGGGGCACAAATCTTCTAAATGTAGACATGTAAAGAAAGCCAAGGAGGCTAATATTGTAGAGGATGAAGATCTATATGCCTAACAAAAGGGATGGTTGTGGGTAGGGGATATATTCTAATCTCTATAAAACCCAAAATTATGAATAAGAATATTGTTTCTTTCACATAATTTTTGCATGAACATGTTAATTATGATTCTTTGCATAGACTAATTAACATGGAACACATCCCTTTCGCTTCAAATGTGAAACATGCGAAGAAGTAAGGAACCGCTTGATCTAAATCATAGAAATGGAACAAACTAATTTTGCTTAAAAGAAAAGATGGTATAGAGAAATTATTCTTTATAAGTAAGATTTAAAACCCCAACTTAATAAATAATTTAATTTGGAGAAACTCTATATGAGTAAACATTGCAACATCAAAGGGTACAATGATTTTGAAGATAAAAATTGAAACTTCAAAATGTGCCTAACATGTGGTGGGAGTTGTTATATCAACTATTTACTTCTTCTCAAAGAGACAAGACACCATATGAGTTACGTAAGGAAATAAAACCTTCCTACAACTACATAAAAATGTAGGGTGTCTTGCAAAGGTAATATTCCCATTTCCAAAGTAAAATTTGTCCATACGTTCAACAAAAGGTTGAAACAAAAACATTGTCATGATGACAAAATTAGAGTATGATAAATGTGTGCATTAGGATATATGATTCTATGTTGTTAACATGCTCATTTTATATGAAAAATATGAGAATGACATAATTGATTTTGGGAATCCAAATCAAATGGTCATCCAAAGGTCTCATATTGACTAAGTCACACTATGTGGACAAATTCTTGAGAAAGATGATTGTGGTATAGCTAGAACTCAATTAGAAAACTGATCTCAAATAGAGTTATCTCTATTGATTGTGAAAAAGCAAAGGATAACGTTTCCGATCCGTTAACCAAAGGGTTAAATTGAGATCAAGATGAGAAAACATCAAAAGGAATGAGACTAAAGCCCATGGAAAATAAAGGTGTTGTGCGAAGGAAAACCCTACCTAGTTAACTGGAGATCCCAAGATCTAGGTTCAAAGAGAAAACCTAATTGTATAGACCTTGTACGATCACTGTGGGGGTTCCTCCCCTAAGTTTGTTCCTATGATGCAAATAATGACTAAAATGGAATAGGCTAAGCAAAATCTTTTAATTATCATTGTGTGCGTTGGTGAGCCGAGCAACATAAGTCACTTATGTGAGAGTAAAGTGAGGCCGCTTCAAGGAGACTATTGGGGCATAGTTCTCCCAAACTCTTACAGAACCAGGTGATGTCCACAGAGGTAGTTGTGTGAGGTATATCATCGTTTACACAAAGAGTTGAATAGTTTAAGGACATCCCGACTACTAAATAGCCAGTAAAGTAAATATACATTCACAATGGAAGGTTCAAGGGTGGACACCTACCTATCCTATGCAACTATCAATCGTAGAAACTATCACCATATCGAGTCAAAATGTTTTGATAAAGTGTATCAATTTTATTCATGTGGGGGATTGTTGGAAAACGTGAGAAAATGGTAACTTTGAGCCATAATTTCGAATGGGTAAAGGTGGAGATTCGAATATGGATTCGATTGCATTATTCGATTGCATCTTATTCTACTTCGTGAGACCTTTACAACGGTATCCCATATGCTTAAAATGGTTGAGTAATGAATGAGAAATTGATGCTCAAAGTAAGGAGGTTGTAAATTAAGTAAAGGAATTGAAACCCCCATATCCCATATGGATGGGATAAATGGAATGGGAAGTGTTTATATACACTTACCCTCTTTGTGGCCATTGAATGACTTGAATGGAAACTGTGCCTCACGCGCAGGGGGTGCGAATCCAATCCCATTCGGGTTGGGGCGCACCCATACGATCTTGAATTATTTTACCACTTTGAATTATTTTTCCTTTTGAGATAGCATATTATCTAGAAATTAAAGGGATAATTTTAGATTGAAATTTGAATTTTGATTATAGCCCACTCATATATCCGATCAGGGGCAAAATCAAAATATTTTGATTCACGCTTAACCCTAAATTTCTCCTATAAATACATGATCCTTTTTAGTTGTTTAATACACAATTAAAATCATTTTCCTTCTCCCAAATTGCATTTTTTTGGTGATAGTTGAAGGCTTGAGTTCGTTCATGATTACTCAATCGTGCTGCTGAAGATAATCATCCGTTGTTGTATCTCTAGGAGACCAACGGCCGAAGATCTCTAGGACCAAAGAGAGGTCGAACCTTTCTTAAGGAAATTGTGTTTCTAGAAGGCCTCAGCAACCGTGTTTAGTTATTTCGAATCTACATTTTTTTTAATTCTATTTTGATTATTGTAATTTCATTACTTTAATTTATTTTACATTTATTACAAATTTAACTTTGTTTTGTCCAACAGATTCATGTATCAATTGGTTTTGTTGAAGATTAAATTATGCTACTGAGTCCTAGGAATTAATTGAATGTGGTGTTTGATATCCTGTTTTGTTTTGAGTATAAATATGTATATATTTATGGGTGTATGTGAATTGTGAACTGAATCGGAATGATAGATAGTTATGTAATTTGAATGAGCATTTAGCTAAGTTTAGGGGGTGATTTGAATGTACATTAAATTGTAGGGGATTGCTCAGTATGAATGAAGATGTGTATGATTTCAAAATGTTCTGTTTTTAATATGTTTTATATTTAATGGATTACTCGAACATGCATAAACAAGGATATAAGTGAAATTGGGACTGTTTTGAATGTACATAAAATTAGTGGACTGTTTTGAACATAAATATGGAAATTCATGTAAATAGGGGCTGTTCTGTTTGTAAGCTAATGAATTTAGGGACTAATCTAATGTATTTAAAAATATATGATCATATATTGTATTAATTAAGCATGACTACAAACATTTGTTGGTTGTTTGTGTATGTGATTATGTATATAGGAAGTAAGGACTGATTTGTTTATGTAAGATCAAGTATGGACTGTTTTGAATTATTTTGAAACATGGGAAGGTTATTGTAGCTCCATAGGGGCTGTTTAGGAGGGGTAAATACATATTAGAGGCTGTTAAGTATCAAAATAAAAAATGATGGACTGATTTGTGAATGTTTGGAAAGATGTAAGTATTTTAGTGATTGTTTTGTATCAAATAATTTTTTGTAAGTTGTTTTGTGTTTAAGTAAAGGTTGAGGATTGATTTTAATGTATAAATTGTATTCTTGTTACAATTATAAAAAGAAGAAATCAACGGATTAAGTAGTAAATGGAGGAAGCTTTGATACAATTAGTGGATCGGGATATCCCGTAACTTTGAGATATAAAGTGAGTGTAGTTTAAAGTCTCGGGATAGAATGAAACTATCCCAAGTATTATATTTGTTTTAGTTATATTGTTGTTTATCAAACTAAATTGCGCTTGTGCTTCTAAGCTTGGACTACAAGGTATGTACTATATTACAAGTACTATATGATTAAATATGTTCGAGTTGTTATGAAATGTGTGCTAGTTTGAATGTTGTAAGCATAAGAAATTTGAAACTATGATTACCTTTGAAATGAATAATAATGAACTATGTTCTCGTAATACATCCTTGTTTGAATAAAACAAGTGGTTGAACTTATAATGTGCTATGAAATAAGCCTTGTTGGAAATATGAATAAGGATATGGAGCAATGCCAATCTATATTGAGAAATTCACATGGGGTGAATATATGCCTAATACGAAAGGCCATAAGATTTGTTGATATGATATTTGATAAGGAGCTATGCTTAATCCATCTCTAATAAGATAAGATAATTGTGAAAGCCTTGGTCTTGAGTCAGCCTTAGGTATAGTTGGCATGCCATAGATCCATAGAGCTCGTGTTTGGGGTGGACTATCCTGGACTATGGTCCTTATTTGGTGATAGTAGGAGGGAAGTTTTGTGGTCACTTGGCGACAATATGAAGGATTGATCGGTACTGTGAGTATCATTTTATTTGGCAACAATTGGTTGGGGATTCGTGTACCTAGGTTATTATTCGATTCTCAAGGCTATGATAAAAGATAATAACAAAATTTGCTTATCAACTAAGAAATTTAACTTAATACCTTATATGCTAAGAAAAAGATAACTATCGTGTGCTTTGGTTGATGATTTATGTACTAAGAAAAAAAACTTGGGTTTACGATGCAGTATATTTGATACATGTGTGACAAGAAATATATGTAATTGATAAGAAATGCATGCTCATGAAAGACTATGTTTAAGGAAAAACATTTAATTCACAAGGCTTTGTTAAAGGGGGGATCCATGAAAGATTATAATTAAATTAGTGATTCCTTACAATAACTTGCATAATAAGTAACTTATGCCTATTGATTTATGAACATTTCTCGGATAAAGACATAGTCTTGGTAAAAAGGAAAATGTTTATATGTATTTGTAATCTGGTTTATTAGATTACCTTTATATACATATAATTTTAACTTCTTGAAATAATATATCTATGTTGTTTGAATGGTACCTTTCATTAGCTAATGTCTTGATTGAATTTGAATGTTATGTCCATGAAATATTATGTCTAAGATGTGTTATGTTTGAAGCATTATGGAACAAGGAATTCGGAACTAGGGTAGCTATTGTGATAAGTAAACATGCTCATAATATGCCATGCTATTGAGATATTATGTGTCAAATAACTTAGGGATAGATACACTAGGTTAAAGATAATACATGGGAGTTTATAAGTTAATAAACTATGCTGATAACTTGTATAACAAGTATTGTCGATCTGTGAATATGTATATATATGTTTCTTGCGCAGTTTTGAATAAAAATAAGCATACATGGACTATTTCGATATTACAAATGTATATATATATATATATAATATATGAAAAGTTTTGTATAAAACAAAAGCATACTTGGACTGTTCTGATATTACAAATGTATATATATACTATATGGACAGTTTTGTAGGAAACACAAGCATACTTGGACTGATTTGATATTACAAATGTATATATATACTATATGGACAGTTTTGTACGAAACACAAGCATACATGGACTATTTATATATTACAAATGTAATATATATAATACTATATGGACAGTTGTGTATAAAACATAAGCATACATGGACTGTTTTGATATTACAAATGTATATATATACTACATGGACAGTTGTGTATAAAACACAAGCATACTTAGACTGTTTTGATATTACAAATGTATATATATACTATATGGACAGTTTTGTATAAAACACAAGCATACTTGGACTGTTTTGATATTACAAATGTATATATATATATATATATATACACACTATATGGACAGTTTTGTATAAAACACAAGCATACATGGATTGTTTTGATATTACAAATGTACATATATACTATATGGACAGTTGTGTATAAAACACAAGCATACTTGGACTGTTTTGATATTACAAATGTATATATACTATATGGATAGTTGTGTATAAAACACAAGCATACTTGGACTGTTTTGAAATTACAAATGTATATATATACTATATGGACAGTTTTGTATAAACACAAGCATACTTGGACTGTTTTTATATTACAAATGTATATATATACTATATGGACAGTTTTGTATAAAACACAAGCATAGTTTGATTGTTTTGATATTACAAATGTATATTTATACTATATGGACAGTTTTGTATAAAACTCAAGTATACATGGACTATTTTGATATTACAAATGTATATATATACTATATGGACATTTTGTATAAAAATAAGCATACTTGGACTATTTTGATATTACAAATGTATATATATACTGTATGGAGAGTTTTGTATAAAACACAATCATACATGGACTGTTTTGGAACTATAAATGTATATATATACTATATGGGCAGTTTTGTCTAAAATACAAGCATACGTGGACTGTTTTGATACTACAAATGTATATATATATTTACTTTATGGTCAGTCTTGAATAAGATACAAGGGTACATGACTATTTTGATCCTACATTCATTTACATATGATTTAAGGACTCATTTAAAAAGGTATATATATATAATCAAGTAATCTTTTGAACCTTCTTATATATATGTATACTTATAAATTAATGGTACTATAGTCGATCTAAACAAAAGATTTCCAAGTAAAAAGGGTTGCTTAAATTGCAAGGTTAGGATAAAAGAAACAAAGGAAGGCTATAAGTTTAGTAATGAGTTATGATAAAGACTTGCATAGAAAGTAATGTCATGAATTAAGTATTTAATTGGATAAATAGATATTCTCTTTGTAAATACCTATATGTATGTAGGAACATGCCTAATCTGAACCATCTTTGTATAAGTGTAAATGTTTGTTTGAATGGAATGTCCGAGCTTAGATAAATAAGTACATATTTAATGGATCTAAGTGAAAGGATGAATCATTATTCCATACTTAAGTCACTTTAAGCTACCTCACTAAGCATTAGCTTACCCTATTCTTTCATCATCTTCCAGGATATCAAAGCTCTTGTTTATCTTTTGAGCTTGGACGTGATCACAAGTGTCAAGAAGTAAGTTTAAAATTTTTAAGCACTCCTAGATGGTGGCACATGGTTGTTATTAATGCATTGAGCATTTAGATCACCTTTTCGGGGTTATATGTATATAAGCCTTATTAGTTCTCAAGTTTTGTAATGGGCCATTAATTATTTCTTAGTGGTTGCTTGCTAATTATGATTTAATAGTTAGTAAGTTGAGTAGTTGCTTGATAGCTAAACTATGCTAGAGAAATATTTAAATGGTTATTTGATGAATAAGTTATGTTAGCTATGATGCTTAAAAAGGGTTAAGGTTATGATTGTTTGAGTAGGACACCTTATAAATTCAAATAAGATTAAAGATCATAAACAAAATGTTTGTTATGCTAAGATAAGTTTGACAAAATTTAGGTTGATTCTTGATGTGAGTCCATGATTTATAAAATTAGAACTATGATTAAATACTTGGTAATGCCTAAGTAGACATTATTTAGTTTGAATGAATAGTAACCCAAGAGTTAGGGCCCTAAAAAGTTGGTTTAAAGTAACTATGTAGATTGAATGGATCTTAATTATGTGTCCAAATGCTTGTTATATCTAGAAAATGATTGTCTACAAGTTCATGAGAATACAACTCTTGATATGATCAATTCGAATAAGATTGTGACATAATATGCGAACCTTGGTTCTCTGTTAGATGAAGATTTATGCTATAAAAGATAAGTGTTTCTAAGTGATAGAGTATATGGGCTTGCTACAAATTAGTTTGAAGCTTGTTGTTTAATTACATGACCGTTCAATTACATATGAATTAAGTTTGATAATAGACTATGAATAATCAAATTTTAAAGAAAGTTTTAAATTACTCCGGCATTTAAAAGAATGTACAGTCATTTTCAGTCGATTGAACTAAAGTTATCAAGATTCTTGTTTGTGTTTATCTTAAAACACTTCCTAATCTCAATTTACTCCTAAGTTGGGTTAGGGTGTTATAAAATCTATACATCCATTGCCAACACGAGTCCATCATCTTGATTTAATTATTTCCCAAACTGCTTGAATTTTCATTGCATTTTCCTTAGTCATTTTTCTTAATCTATAATTCAAAATCCAATCCAAACTCATTACTTCAATTCACAAGTAATTATTGTGGCATTGAATTCCTAGACAATCCCTTGTGGATACCATACTCAGCTTACTACTTTATTACTTGATAACCGTGTATACTTGCATGCAAAAAAGACCTAAACTTTGCATTATTTTCTGGCATATTTACATTAATTCATCAATTGTTTTCCAAGTTTTAGTCAGTTGACAAGTTTTTGACTCTATTGTCAGGGATTGCAAAGGAGTTTATTGTTTTGATTTTTACTTGTTTCCTATTATTCTATTTATTTTGTTTTGTTTGGTGTATGACTAGGAGCTGCACTACGATAGAGGATTGGCCATACGACCCAGAGGTTGAAAGAACCCTACATAGGTTGAAGAGAAAACTTTGAGAAATGGCTCTAAATGAAAATGGTAGAGTAGATGATGCCCTAAACAAAAAAAAAAAATCCACCAATATATAATGGGATACCACCAACTCCCACTGTAGCTATTGAAAATCCTGAAGAGGACCTATTAGAGAACACTTGGCACCTAACATGGATAATTTGATGCCAGGAATGATTGGTCCAGAGGTAAATGCAGTTAATTTTGAACTTAAATCAGTAATGATTCAGAATTTATTGAATGTAGGTTAATTTGATTGATCACCTACTAGAGACCCAAGGTAACACTTAAAGCAATTTATGGAGGTTTGCCAATTATTTTAGCAACCTAGTGTAGATGAAGAGATAGTGAAATTGAGATTATTCTCATTTTTTGAGAGAAAGAGCAAAAATGTGGCTAAGTTCTTTTCCACCGGGTTCAGTTACTTCATGGGAAGAATTATGCCAGAAGTTCCTTTTGAGATTCCAGCCACCTAAACTCAATGCCAAGTTGTAGAGCGAGATCATTACTTTTAGGCAAGCTGGCGATGAGACTTTGTATGATGTCTCAGAGCGTTTCAAGGACCTATTGAGAAAGTGCCCCATGTATGGATTCCCTACTTGGACCCAAATGTAGACCTTTTATAACGAGCTCAATGCTCATGCTAGGACTATGGTTGATGCTTGACAAATGGTTTGTTGCTAGAAAAAAATTACATTGAGGCATTTGACATCTTAGAAAGGATTACCACCAATGATCTCTAATATCCTACTACCATACTAGGAATTAGAACAAAAACTGTTGGAAAATTAGAGCTTGATGCAATATCATCAATCAATGCTCAGATTTCCAATCTTACTAATATAGTGAAAACAATGCAGAAGCCTACTAACATTCAAGAACTAAAGGCATTGGAACCATTCTACAGAATTTGCAAAGAGGATCATCATGTGGATGAATGCCCAGTAAATCTTGAATCAGTTAATTTTGTTGGCAATTTCAATCATAATTTTAACCTATATTCCAATACTTATAATGTAGGTTGGAAGCAGCATCCCAACTTTTCTTGGGCAAATCGGGAGGTAATCAATTTAATGCCTAGCGTCAGAACAACAATGCACTTCCATGCTTTAACTAGAATGCAATATTGCAAAGAGTACAAAAATACTTCCATCAAGGGCAGAGATCTACCCAAGGGAATTCTTTAATCGAGTACATAGAGTGAAATGATGCCACTATCTAGAGTTTAGTAGCATCTATGGAAAACTTGGAGGTACAACTAGGGCAGATTGCCAATAAACTCAGTAACAAACCCCAATGAACTTTGCCATGCGGTACAAAGGATACCCAAAAAAAGGGGATAGAAAAATGCAAAGTAGTCACACTTTGGAGTGGAAAACAATGTGAGAAGGAAACACCTATCAAACATCCAATTATTTGACACGACAAGAAGTTGATGCCAACAGTGAAGCCAAGGAAAAAAAGAAGAATGAGGTGAGCACTGATGATGCCAGGCCTCAATCTAATGCCAGCACCACTTTAGAAAAACCAAAGAAACTAGCATTTGCCTATCCACCACCACTTTTTCCATAAAGACTCTAGATACACAAGCAAGACCAATAGTTTAAGCATTTTTTGGAAGTCCTTAAACAAATACAAATCAATATTCCGTTAGTGGAAGCTTTCGAACAAATGCCTAACTATGTCAAATTCATGAAGAACATCTTGTCCAAAAAGAACAAGCTAGGTGAATTCGAGATGGTTGCTCTTACTGAAGGATGCAATGCAATGATAACTAATAGATTTCCACCGAAATTGAAAGATCTAGGAAGTTTCACTATTCCCTAAACGATTGGCAATAAATTCATGGGTAAAGATTGAGGATGTGTTGGTAAAGGTAGATAAATTTATATTCCCCTTTTATTTTATTATTTTAGAATATGAAGCAAGGCCTCCTAATGTAATAATTTTGGGAAGACCATCTTATGCACATTCCAAGGGTAAGATTGAGGATTTAATTGAAAGTAGAAAAATTTATATTCCCCACTTATTTTATTATTTTAGAATAACCAATAGGTAATGTTTAACATTTTGGGAAGACCATTTATGTGTCACAAGTAGGACTTTAGTTGATGTACAAAAAGGTGAGCTTAATGGAGTAACCACTTTTACATTTAACGGTTTTCAAGCTTTTTTCCAGCCAGATAAATCTATGAATGCCATGAAGGTGGATGATGACAATATAATGAGCGAAAAATCTTAAATATGCTTACCTAGGTGATGAATCAACTTTGCCGGTAATCAATGCTGCTGATTTGAATGATAACCATGAGGAAAGATTGTTGGAGACACTAGGTAATCACAAGCAAGACTTAGGATGGACCCTAGCTGATATCTGAGGGATAAGCCCAATAATCTATATGTACAAAATCATTTTGGAAGATTACCATGGCAAAACAATCAAGGCCCAGAGGAGACTGAATCCCAACATGAAGGAGGTAGTCAAGAAAGAATTCATAAAATGGCTGGATGTTGGGATAATTTATCCTATTTTTGACAGCTCGTGAGTTAGTCCGGTGCAATGTGTGCCAAAGAAGGGGGAATGACTATGGTCTAGAACAATAATGATGAACGGATACCTTCGAGGATCGTGACGGGCTGGAGAGTGTGCATAGATTATAAGAGGCTGAATAATGCCACTTGGAAGGATCACTTTCCACTGCCCTTCATCAATAAGATGTTGGATAGATTAGTAGGCAAGGCATTATATTTCTTATTGGACGGCTACGTGAGATATAATCAAATTTCCATCGCTCTAGAAGATTAGAATAAAACTATGTTTAGTTGTCCATATGGGACATTCTCTTTTAGAAGAATGCCCTTTGGATTGTGTAATGCCCTAATAAAATTTCAACATTGCATACTTTCAATTTTCTTAGATATGATCGAGAACAACTTAGAAGTCTTTATTGATGACTTCTCTATTTTGGGAAAATGTTTTGAGAAATACCTTTAGAGTTTGGAACTTATTCTATGGATATGTATTGAAACTAACCTGGTCTTGAACTGGGAAAAATGCCACTTTATGGTAAGGAGGGCATAGTTTTTGGACATAAAGTGACCAAGATGGGATTGGAAGTTGACAAAGCAAAGGTAGAGGTAATCAAACAATTTCCACCACCCCCAAGTGTAAAAGGTATTAGAATATTCTTGGGACATGCAGGTTTTTATTGTTGCTTTATTAAAGATTTCTCAAAAATCTCTAAACTTTTATGCTTACTTTTGGAACATAATACCACTTTTTCATTTGATGAATCTTGTTTGAAAGCTCTCCAAGAATTAAAAGAAAGGTTAAGTAATGACTCTATAGTAGTGGCACCATATTGGAATGAGCCATTCGAGCTCATGTGCAATGCTATGGACTATGTTGTTAGAGCTGTGTTAGGAAAGAGGCATGGCAAAATTTTCCATACCATCTATTATACAAACTACACACTGAATGAAGGCCCACTTAACTACACAACAATTGAGAATGAGTTCCTTGTAGTTTTCTTTGCGTTTGACAAATTCAGATCTTACCTGGTGGGTAATAAAATTGTGGTATATACAAACCACACGACACTCAAGTATCTTTTGGCAAAGAAGGATGCCAAGCCCATACTAATTCGATGGACACTTTTGTTTCAAGAATTTGATCTTGATATATGAGATAAGAAGGGGTGTGAGAACTTGATAGCTGATTATTTGTCTCAATTAGAGCATCACCATGAGGATGGAAATACTACTGCCATTAGAGATGATTTCCTTGATGAATACTTGCTTGCAAATCAATACCATGCCATGGTATGCTGACATAGTCAACTACCTGGTCAACAAAAATTTTACAACCGGACTTGGCAAGTAATGCTAAAAATGATTTCTAAGAGATATTTAGCAATATTATTGGGATGGGACATTCTTATTCAAGCATTATGCTAAAAAATCATCCATCGTTGTGTTCTAGAGGATGAACAACAAAAATTTCTTCAACTTTGCCATGCAGACACTATAGGGGACATTTTGCTGGAATGAAAACAAAAGATAAAATGTTGCAGTCATGATTTTTTTGGCCAACATTGTTCAAGGGCGTCTATTATTTTGCCAAGGCATATGATAGATGCCAACAAACTGGAAACATTTCCAGTAGACATCAATTGCCACTTCAGAATATCATGCCTATAGAGCTGTTTGATGTGTGGGGGATAGACTTTATGGGTCCTTTTCCCCTATCATTTGGCAATTTATACATACTTGTGGTAGTAGACTACATTTCAAAGTGGGTTGAAGCAATTGCTCTTCCTACAAATGATGCCAAGGTTGTGGCTAAGTTCTTACACAAGTAGATTTTCACTAGATTTGGTGTTCACGGAGCTATCATACACGATGAAGGTACCCACTTTAAATGTCAACTAATTAGTAAAGCTCTGTGGATATATGGGATCCATCAAACAATTGCAACGACTTATCACCCTCAGACGAACAACCAAGGAGAAATATCAAATAAGGAGATGGAGAATATTCTTGAAAAAGATTGTAAACCCAGCTTGGAAGGATTGGTCTTTAAGGTTAGATGATTCTTTATGGGCTTATAGGACAACCTTCAAAACACCACTAGGGACCTCTCCCAACAAGTTGTTGTTTGGGAAATCATGCAACATTTTGGTGGAATTAAAGCATTGCACCTATTGGGATAGCAAATGATTGAATATGGAATAGAGTGCTATAGGTGAGAAACATTTGCTAGAATTAAATGAGTTGGAAGAATTTAGAGCACAAGTTTATGAGAATGCCAAGTTGTATAAAGAACGAACGAAGAGATGGCATGATAGCATAATGTTGCCAAGACAATTCGAGGTCGGACATAAGGTATTGTTATTCAACTCCAAGCTCAAGTTATTTCCAGGAAAACTCAAGTCTAGATGGTCAGGACCCTTTGAGGTCATTAAGCCCTACGCTCATGGTGTGGTTTACATTAAAGATTCAAAAATAGGAACAACGTTCAAGGTGAATGGTCAGAGGTTAAAGCATTATTTGGAAGTAGTTCAAGGTAATGCCAAGGAGACCATTCTCCTGGTAGAGATCGAGTAATTTTGCCAATGTCATTTGATCATTGTAAATAGTTAGGTTAGTTGTTTTTCTCTTTAGTATTTCAATGTATTTTTATTTAGTTTTATTTTCTTTTTCTGCTTTGAAAGGTTTTTTCAGTGTTAGTACATGATATTTTGCCAGGGTAGTATGGCAAGACAGACCGACATTCTAGATGCCCATCATCACAAGATTGGACAACACGTGGACCATATGCAAGATCAGACCCAAGGGGAGAGTAATTTTTGTTGAAGCAGGAAAAACCCTAGCCGCCTATGTTAAACTTTCAAACTTTGAATTTTTACCCTAATTCTTTTACCCTATTCTTTTCCCGCACCGTCAACTCTAATAACTCGTAAACCCATCATCATCCTACTCCTCCATACACGCATAACTGCCATAACCATTATTATCTCCACTAACCTCACCTATAAACCATCTTAACCATCTCCCTTTCTATTTATTTAAACCTTATTTTTCCTTAAGAAAATCTTTACTCTTTTTATTCTCTCTATGGCAAGAAAAGAAAGTACCAAATTTTCTTTCATCTTTTTCGATCACCACTTTCTCTTAATTTCGTCCAATGTCATCCTCATCGGCACTGATTAAAATCTTTATCAATGAAAAATCAATAAGAAGTATAAGGAAAACTTTGCTGCACAAACTTTCTGTTACTAAGAAAAGGTTCAATTTCAAGAATGGACCTAACTTGGGGTTCTCGCCGAAAGTGGTTGCCATCGCCAAGAAGCACAAATGGGAAACCTTTTACCAACAGCAAGGGGAGGTTGACTCCACCATTGTTCGTGAATTCTATGCCCACCTCACTACCAAGGATTCACCTTTTATGTTTGTATGAGGTACGTGTGTTCAATTCGATTAAGGATATATTAATGGCTTGTTTGAGTTGGATGGTGCAGAAGAAGAACATTTGGCATTTGTTGAAACCATGGATGTTGCCAAGAGACAGTTGCTACTAAAAGGCTTGTGTGAGCCTGGTAAAAATGGAATGTTTCATCCAAAGGTCACAGAACTATGAAACGGCCAGCATTGAAACCATAGCTGAGGGGATGAAACCACTTCTTGAAATCTAATCTCTCGTCGACCACACATAACTACACTATTTCAAAAGATAGGATGGCTTTGCTGCATTCAATCATGATTGGGAGAAAAATCAACATGGGACGTCTGATCATTAACGAAACCTACAAGTGTGCCAGTAAGGGATGTGGCAATTTGGTTTTTCCTTCACTAATTTCCTAGAATTTGTAGGCTTCATAAAGTGCCAAAGATCAACTCTAACAACACCCAAAAATGCAAGGGGACCATGGCATATGCTTTGTGGAGCCAAATGATTGCCATGGGGAGAAAAGGAGAAGGGAAGGCTACTAAGCTGGTGTTTGCTACCAAAATGCCAAAGGTAGAACTTGTCACACCAATGCCAGCTGACACCTTAGTATTACTTTCCCATTTATTAGTGGCAAGAACTAATCCTTCAAATACTAGAGAAGGCTAATGAGAAGAATTTAATGCTCTGTAAATATACTATAGCTTGGGACCATTCCATCAAGATTACTCTTGAAAGCATGTCTGCCAATCTTTTACCATCATTCCCAAAATTCCCTGTTGAGCTTAATGTACCCAAAGGAATGCCAGCCAACCCCAATCTATTCACATTTTCACCCAGCAATCCGATGCCAAAATACATGTTTCTCTTGTTCAAGTTGAATGTACCACAATCGAGACTACACTAGAGTTTGATGATGATGTGTCTGCCAAAATCGATGTGCCACTAGTTGAACCTTCTTTTTCCCGCTCTCGTTTCCCTGCTGCCTTTGAGCCGGTGAGGATAATAGAGGAGGTAGTCCATGATGTGAGGGACTACTACATTAAAACCTCAGCTAAAAAGAAAGAAGCACGTGGCTCCAAATCGAGGGAGCTTCGTCAAGAGAAAGATATGTGTCTCACGCCGAAACATTCTAAAGGGGAGTCTTATTCCTTTAACTCCTTAATTTCATATTTTTTATTTTTATCATTCATTTCATGTATATATGTGTTTTCATGCATTGAGGACAATGCACACCTTTGGTTTGGGGTGTGTGTTGCCTCACATCTATTGTAATGTCATTCATCCACGTTCATGTTCTTGTTTGCATCTTATTTCCATATAGATTAGGTATAACCATGCATACCAAACCGTTCAATTTTTTTACCACATCATGCTTTTAACCTAATAATTTTGCCAACACTTTTGCTAGCTTAGTTAGATTTTGCACTAGTATGCCCTATCCGATGATGAAATTAGAATCTTTAGTTAGCATGAGCTAGCAGATTATGCCAAGTTTCTTGGAAATTGATCTCTAGCCTAGGGAACTATAGTCCCACTTAAACAAAGTATGCATCTAGTTCCCAAGACAAACTTAGGATTCTTGAAGGTTAACTCAGAATTAAAAAAATAAGAAAGAAAAAAATGTCAGGGTAAATATAAAGAATAAAGCAACAATGTTTTTCCAAAGGCAAGAAAAATTTAGAACACTTTTCTGCCTTAGAGACAATAAATATCTTGGGGCTTTGTGGTATGCTCCCTCTTAGTTCTCAAGCCAAAAAAACCTTAGGTATGAGTGTACTGGGTAAGCTAGTGATGTAGTATGGGTTAATGCGGGGACTAATGGTTTGCTCCTTCTTACTTCTCATGCCAAACAACATTACAACGCGAATCTTAACTTAATGCAAGCAAAATGAAACCCTTGGAAAATAAATAAATAAATAATTTGAGTTTGGAAAGTAAAGATTTGCTAAGAAGTTAAATGATGATGATACAAATTGCCTGCATGCACACGCTTCATGACCTTATATTAGAGTTATATGCTGCACTTGAATTTGTTGATCTATTGGCATTACTGCATAGGATATCTGAGGATAAAACTACGGCCAAATTCTGCTTGCTAGCATGTGTTGTTAAGCAAGACACTTTTTTTAAGGTACTTTATTTTTATTTATTGTTTTTATAGTTTAGTTGCATTACTTGAGGACAAGAAATGAGCTAGGTTTGGGGGAGTGTTAACACTTCAAAAGTACTACTTTTCATGTATATAATGCGATGATTTTGTTTGACTTTGGGTACATATTTGAGCATTTAGCTAGGCAAATCATGCATTTGCATTAAGAAGTTGAGGAACGTTTCTTTTGCCAAAGTAAAGGGGTATTTTCTTGATTTGGTGGCGGCTAGGAACAGTTGGCGGGAGTAGGACATGAGTAGTGGTAGGAAGCCAGAGGAGCAGTAGAGAAGTGCCAAGTCGAGTTGGAAAAAGAATGACGTAATTGCCAAGATCTATTGGCAAAAGAAGGATGGTCAATGTCCAGTCAGTTAGTTGTTGGTCAAATATCCAGTCAGCCCTAATTCAAAGGAGACGATAAGAGGATAAAGAGATAACACGCTTATCTTAGTGCGTAACAAAATTTCAAATTCAAACTCAATCTAGGGTTTCCACGAGTGCCTATATAAAGAAAGTCGATCAATGAGCCAAGGGGATGCATTATGGTGATGAAATAAGGTAGAGGGAAAATCGTGGTTCGACTAAGCTATGACCAAGAGATTTGGATATATTGAAGGGCTACATCGACGGATCTCCTTCTTTTCCCATTTCTCTTAATTTAAATTTCATTTTTATGATGATGTTAACTACAAACAATATTTTGTTGATGGTTTCACCAGCCGTGAACTAATTTTCTTAAGTTGGTTAGGATGTTTGCGATTAACGCTTGCTTTTTTAGTTTTTTAATAATTGAATGCCTTAACATTTTTGTCTATCTTGATACTGCTTAATTTTCCTATATTCTTTTCCATATGATAGTTGGCATTGCATGCCTATTATCCCTTTATATCTTAAAAGACTTAGGAGATAACGATTAATTGCTAGGTACTAAGGAGAGAAGCTTCGATAGAAGATTTTCAAGTATATGAGCTTACTTTGGAAGTGAATCTACCCCTTAAGAGTAAAGATTATAACTTTGCCAGGTTAATTATTGAAAAACATCACTCTAGACATATAGGAGTTAATCATAATTAACTTAGGGTATTGCTATCGATTGAGACAATACTAACTTTAAAATTTGCTCGGCAATAAAACCAAGGCTGGAAATTATTAAATGCACGCAAAAAGACCTAAACTTGGCATTAATTTTTGGCATATTTACATTAATTCAACATTTTTTTGTCAAGTGTTAGTTAGTCGACAACTCATAAGACGATAAATAAGCCCTTTATTGTCTGATTTGAGGATAATTTTTTGATACCTATATCAATGGCATAAAGGATTCCCATGCAAATCATCATAGCTTTGGTAAGGCCGACCAAGACCGAAGAAAAAATAGAAGTAGAGCCTCAAATAGTACTTCCTTGGTGGTTACGAACAATAGTAGTAATCTCAAACACAGCCTCATGGGAGTCGACAGAAGCATCGGAATTGACTTTAAGCTATCCTTCGGGAGGGGGACTGATGTCACCTAATTTTCACCGTCTTTATTTATTTTATTGTATATGTATATAAATTAGCCTATACAAAACCCAAAAAATATAACCCAAAAGAGAAAATAAAACTGGTCCATTTTAAAAAAATAAGAACCCATTGCTAACCCATTTGCCCCCAAAAATAAAACCCAAGCTAACCCTTTTCCCTTCTCCAACGTGCAGGCTTAAACTGGGAACTTTGGATCTAGGGTATGGATCTAACGGTCCAGATCGAATCATAAAAAAGGAGTGAGGAAGTGCAGCCCTCCCCCACGGGCACCGCCATGCACCAAGCAAGCCGCGTGCATGCGGTGCACGTGCGCGGGTTTAGTATTGTTAGGGAGCCTTCGATCCACCTCCTGCAGCTGCCGGTAACCATCCCGTCACCATCAGCCGAAGCTGGCGATGACCACCATGCCTCACCAGTCCCAGTCGTGACCCTTGCCACTGCTGCCTCCTCCTCGCGAAGCTTCAGGCGCAACGCCTCGCCCTCGCATTGTCTTCGCAACGCCACCACCACGTCGTGCCAGTGTCGCTCTCTCTCTTGCCCGAAACCCTAAGAAGAAAAGTAGAAAGTTAGGGTTAGGGTTTCTTTTGGTTCGAATATAGAAGGAATTAGATTAGATTTGAATCAAAATTCAAATTGAATTTTCTCCAAATCGTATCTAAATCTGCATTGAATGAAAAGGGGAAAGAATCAGCCCAAAGTTGCCCAAAATTCAAATCAAATCTGCCAAAATCTGCATTAAATGGAAAAATCACCCAAAAATATGATATTTTTATTCTGAATTTCTATAATTTTAGGTAAAAAAATATCTATATAAAGGGGTTCATTCTTGAGAACACACAATTCACTGGAGAGAAAACACAGTTGAGTTCAGAGAGTTTTGAGTTTTTTTGGGAGAATTCTATGCAGTTTATGCTTGATCGTTTGTATTTGGATTCGAAGTTGGAATAAATGTTTGAAGCATCATTCGAGGAATTTGATTACTTTTTTATGTGTTCTTCTTGTTCGAATGTATGTATAAAAATATTTTTCAATTTGGTTTCTTCGTTCGTGTTTAAGAATAAAAGCAGGTGTTCGATTTATTTTCTTTGAAAAAAATTTGGAAAGAGTTTTCTAATTTAGTTATTCACATTCGATTCACCATCTCCGTTGATCCTTTAATTCTCATGTTTTTTAACCATTGTTTTAAATTCAGTTTCTGCTTTAATATTTTTAATTCAATTAATATCTTGTTTTTTTTAAATTTAATTGTCTTCTTTTTAAATCTTTGTTTTTTAACCTTTTGTATATTAAATTTTAGTTTTCTACCTTCTTTACCCTTCTTTAAAAATAAATTTGATTAATAAATTGTGTTGACCCATTTTAGGGAAGGATACAAATGCCTTTTAAAAAGGTTTTCTTTCTTCATGGTTTTTTACTAACGCGTTTTAATTTTTTTCTTTTAAAGCTTGTAAATATGATAATTTAGTTTTAATTTCCTTTTTTAAAACTAGACACTTTCTTAAAAAAACTTAAGAATTAAAGGTTGTCTTAATTAAAGCCTTTAGGGTTACGTACTAAATAACCTTAGTTAGTGCCTTTAAAGAGAAAAATAAGATTATTCTTCACATTTAATATTCATAAGATACACTTAACCATATTTTTACCCTAATCGGTAAAATTTACTTAGACAATATTTTAGGATAATAATCACTAACTTAGAATAATTAAAAGTCACAACATACTAATTCTTTCCTTGTTTATCTGATTTAAAAAGCAAAACGTAATTAATGTGGTGTCCTATTGAAGAAAAGTGACGAGTTAGCACCATAAATGTTGGCGGTGATTGCAATTCACTTTCTGGATATTAGGGTCATTAAAATGAGATCATATTCATATGTGGATAATGAGTTGAATCCTATACGAACTCACAAATTCCGACATTAAAATGTTTTGTAATCGGCTTGGTACCAATTTTTGGGCACTGTGAGGCTGCTAATATTTCCCCATGCGTAACCGACTTCAAACCCATTTTTTTCGTAGACCAAAATGTTGTTTTGATAAAATAAAATAATTTTATTAAAATGACCCATTTTTAGGTAATCCAATCATACTGTTTTTAAAAGATTGGTGGCGACTCTGTTGCTGTTTTTGTTTTTAAAATGTCAAGCTCTGAAAAAAGGTTGCGACAGCTTGCCGGCTCTGCCGGAGACAATTTTTTGTTTTTACAAACAAAGTCAAGACACAAGCGGATTACATTTTGTTTTACTGTTGGAATTTGCTAAGTTCGTGTAAAATTCAACTCAATTATCCATTTATGAATATGATATCATTTTACGCATTTAAAGCTTAAGGAAGCTCTACACCCGATCTTTGACTCGGTTGTTTAAGTGAGGGGAAAATGCTTTGCTCATGTAAGAATACCGATTCTCCGTATGAGCCTAACATGTACCTTCAGGATTCATGTGCCCTATGTCTTCGTAAGGATACTGATCCTTCGTGAAGAATAGGAAATGGGTCCTCCTGAGTTGAACTTGATTCCATTGAAGCCTATAATGGGTGAGAATCAAGGGCTTTGCTACCCTTAGTAGGGGACAACGAGGACATTTTGGGTACCCTTATAGAACCAAACCACGTATGAGAATCTAGAACCCCACCCCATTAGAGCCATGTGGAAAGTTTTAGGAACTAGAATTAGATCAAAACCATTTCATAAGAATAGTTTGTGGAACATGTCCAGAAGTGTTGGAATGCGCTA
Source organism: Hibiscus mutabilis (assembly GCA_019671005.1). NCBI lineage: Eukaryota > Viridiplantae > Streptophyta > Magnoliopsida > Malvales > Malvaceae > Hibiscus > Hibiscus mutabilis. The sequence goes on along the minus strand of CM033735.1, from coordinate 22,166,263 downwards.
CCTAGTTTTATTCATTACAATAAAATTGTTTTGGACCTTTTAAGTTTTTATTTCTTATTCAGTATACTAATATTTTGCCTTTTTTATATTCTATTTTGCATGCATCATTATTCCATATTTAGAAGGGGTTGGATCTTAAGATACTTGATCAAATAGAAAACTACTTTAGCTATGGATGGGAGCTACTTGAAAAAGGAGGAAGACAATGCAGATGTACGTCACTAGTTTGAGGTCAACTAATGAGCACATAGAGATAGTTTGACAGCCAGGTCATGAGACAGAGACATCAGAGTATGCCACATCAATGTCAAACATAGTGAGGCACTAAAGAAGCAAGTAGCGAATATGGAGACCATCATTCAGGAGTATAGGATGAAGATTTTAGTCCTCGGGGATGTCAATGAGGGAGGAAATGACTACTAGTTCACTTGGCTTAGGGACAATGCCAGAAGGTTCCAAGAGCGAGACAAATTCGACGAGGTCGTTATGGCCCAAGTTCAGGACGCGGCTAGTAATGATGTTAGAAACAGAAGCCACAACCTTCGCCAGTAGGACCAAGACTCATGTGGTTGATTGAAGAAATTAGAGAGCTAGGTGTTCAAGCAGAGATGTATCCATAGAATAATATGAACTCTTTGTAATAAGGACCTTTGATATCCAATAAAAGCTATATCTAGACCAAAAACTTCTGTGATCAACGCCCTTTGCTTGCATTTATGCATCTTTATTCATGCATCGTTATTTTGTTTGTTTTCATTGCATTAGCATAGTCAATCTTATTGCATACATCCACACAAAATTAACTTAAGGTAAATTACATGAAAAACTTCTCAAAATAGCTAAAACTTCACCCCAAGTATGGTACTTGTGCCCAAACTAAAGCAATGGACATGGAGGGCAGATTGACGACCTTAGATGTCAACCACCAAAGCACCCATGATAGGTTAGACAAGATAGAAAATGACATGAAGCAAGAGATCGAACTAGCCCACCAGAAAACTATCAGCCAGATTGCAACCATGTTAGGATTTAAGGACCTAGATGGTGGTAAGACAATAGAACACATTAATACCCCATCCTATCTTCCTGGGATTGCCCATGTCTACCTGGGAGCTCAAAAAGGAACAACTGCGTCCAAAGCTAAATTCCTGCTTCATTTAGGGGAATCTTCCGTTCATATAATGAATAAGCTGGAAGTTAATGAGGGTGCTCAGAAGGTTGAGGTGTCTGACCTTCATGAAATTGATGATAAGGCCAAGGCAAACAAAAAGCTGGAGGACTGTTGTGACAAGTTCGAGGGGATTATTAGGGCCTTCCAAGAAGGAAACATCCTTGGCGGTATGCACACTAGAGACTTGAGCTTGGTAACTGATTTGGTGATTCCTCCAAAGTTTAAAACCCCTAATTTTGACAAATATAATGGAACCACTTGCCCTACGGGACATTTAACCATGTACTGCTGAAGGATGTCAATGTATCTAGATAATGAAAAGATCCTGATTCACACCTTTTAGGATAGCTTGATGGGATCTGCATCATGTTGGTACACATAGCTGACCCAAGAAAATATAAGAACATGGAGAGATCTGTTATGAGTGTTCAATGAGCAATACAAGTATGTGACTGATATGGTCCCAAACCGGCTTGTCTTACAAGGAATGGAGCAAAAACATAATGAAAGCTTTCGTCAATATGCACAAAGATGGAGGGATGTGGCTGCTCAAGTACAACCACTGTTTTTATAGAAAATGTGATTACCCCTATGTTTGTGGAAACATTGAAAGGCACTTTCTATGATAGGATGATACACCACGTAACTAAGAGCTTTGCAAACATGCTGATGAATGGAGAGCTAATCTTGACGGTTGTCAAGAGTGGGAAACTTGAATAGAGGTGATGCAAATAAGTCATATAAGAAGAGAGATAATGAGGTTAGAATGGCAAGTGTCTACAACCCCATTAATCGAAGGGGTTGTTCCTTAGTAAGCCCAATGTGCCAATTGCAAATCTGTGGCCCCAAATCCACCTAAAGATGAACGAAAGTATTAGAGGAATTAGAAGGCTTACTTCTCCCCTATCCCTATCACCTACACAGAGCTATTCTTAGAGCTGGTTGAAGCGTTAGTGGTGTTACTGTGACATGTCACTCCTTTCTCACCCCCATACCCACCATGGTATGATGAAAAGGCGTAGTGTGAATATCACGCTGGAAACAGAGGGAATATTATCAAAAATTGCACTACTTTTAAAAGAGTAGTGGAGGATCTGCGGAAATCAAGGATGTTATCATTTGAAACAATGGAGGAAAAGAGGAATCCCTTACCAAATCATCAAAAAACTAGAGTAAATGCAATGGCGTAAAAATGATGGCAAGTTGGTCAAAGAATGTATCTCAAATGTTCAAGATACCCTTAGGATGGGTATGGGCCAAAATGATTGAGGTTGGAGTACTGAAGGTAGGGAACCAAGGTATGAGAAGTGACGATGAAGCTTACTGTGAGTATCACGGGGAAGGAGGGCATGAGATTCAGTTTTGCCCAGAGTTTAGGTGGCTGGTCCACACTAAGATGGATAACAAGGAACTGGAGTTCTTTGAGAAAGTAAAACTTGAACTAGGTCCTAGATATATATGCGTTGGAGGAGTCTCTTGACAGGGAATTCCATGAGAGTTAAGCCATTGGTGATCAAGGTTAAGATAAAAGTCAATGAACCACCGAAGAATGCAACCTTGAGGGTAATAATAAAGACACCAAACCTTTTCCCGTATAAGGATAGCAAGAAAGTACCTTGGAACTATGCTTGCACAGTGATAACCTCGGAAACACCTCGGGCAAGGAAGAGCCTAAAGAAGAACCAGTCAATGAGGTGGGCAAGTTCACAATGTGTGGGAGGTGTTACTCGTTGCATGTCTTTCTAGAACGACCCCCGATGTATCACGAGCCAATGAAGGAATCAAAAGCTCAAGAGTTTCTAAAAATACTCAAGCATAGTGAGTATAGTGAGTTAGAACAGCTTCATATGCTCCCAACGCAAATCTCTATGTTATCATTATTGTTGAGCTCAAAGGGTCACCGAGATGCCCTTTTGAAGATCTTGAATCAGACGTTTGTCCCCAAGGAAATAATGATCGACAAGATGGATAGGTTGGTTAATAACATTGCAATGGACAATTTCATCTTATTTAGTGATGAAGAAATTCTAGAAGGTGGGAGAAGGACGTACAAGGCCTTTTATATCTCAACTTGGTACAAAGGACATATGCTACTAGGAGTCCTCATTGATAATGGGTTAACCCTAAATGTTTACCCCTAGCAACCCTAAAGAAGTTGCCTGTTGACAGTACTCACACGAGGGCTTATCAAAACACCATGAGGGCATTTGACGGAACCCAAAGAGATGTGCTAGGCAAAATTAAAGTGCCCTTACAAATTGGACCCTCTACTTTGATATCGACTTTGTGGTGATGGATATTAAACCCACATGTAGTTGTTTGCTTGGAGGCCCTTGGATCCATACTGTAGGTGCAGTACCTTCCATCTTGCACCAAGAGATGAAATTCATGGTTGACAGTCAACTGGTGACCGTCAATGCTGAATAAGATATCATATCCTTGTGTCCACCGATGCACCTTATATTGAGATTCATGAAGGGTAGAGTGTCATTTTAGAACCCTGGAGCTGATCAATGCTAATTCATCACCGAAGAGAGCAAACTCCCTCAACCAAGACTATCTAACTGTGCTAATATGCAAGTGAAGAAAACCCTTGGATAGGGGCAAATTCCGAGAAAGTCTTTGGGAAAGAGCACCAAGGAAGGTTATACCCTATTGTTTGTCCTCGAGAAGAGAGATCAATTTGGACTGGGCTACAGGCCCAACCTTCTATAGAGAAAGGCCGAGATGAAGAGAAAGCATGAAAATAGGAAAGTGAGATTGAGTGGAGAAGAGATTATGTAGGAATCGATGATATTCCCACCTTTGAGTCTTAGTTTCAAATCTGGAGGAGGAGGAGGGAAATAGTGACTTGGATGAGATTTTTGGGGGCCTAAACATCAATGTTGTGATGGACGAGGATGAAGGAACAAGTACCTGTCTATAATATGCCCCTGCTCTAAGCTTAACAATTGGATTGCTGAAGAAATTCTTGTAGTCTTTAAATCATTTACAAAGTAATTCCCAAAACCAACCCTTTTGCCTTAGGCCTGGGGCAAGAAGGGATCTTTTGTAAAGGGCATATGTTAAACCATTATGGTCATTATCATCAATAAAATGATGCATTCCCTTTTTTCAAGTGGCTAACGTTTCATTTTTTCATTCATTCCATACAAAACATCCATTTCTCTTCCAAAATACATCTTTTTGGCAGAGCCCTTATTATTGATTGTATGAATGATTCTTGAATTTAATCCCAAGATAGAATGGCAATAAAGTGTGTTCAAGATTAATGGGGAGATCCCCATTTTGAGTGATTTTCCTCTTAGACATTGTTGTTAGGGTCTTTGTATGAAGTGATAACTCTAAAACATCTACCAACTGAAGACTACTTCTCTTCGATGATATCTGTGTCTTAAATGACATTTGGCATTCCTTTATTTCCCTTCATGAATAAGAAAATAAAAATATCCATTATTGTCCCATTTGAGCTTGATATTTTTCTTGTTATTGAACCCTAACCAAGGATCACTCCCCACACTAGGGGGAAAACATGATGAAAGATTGTTTGCAAGCAAGAAAGAAAATATATCAGATCAAGTTGAATGTCCTAATTCAAAATAAAAGGACAAAGAGAAAAACAAAAAGAAAGGAAAAGAGGAAAAATATAAGAAATTAAGTTGAAAAACAAAAGAAAAATTGAAACAAAAGAGAAGCATCCTTCAAATAAAGATATGTGCCCAAAAAAGAAATGAACTTTAGGGTGAAAACCTAAAATGGGCAGTCTAGAGTGATCCAGAGAATAAAAGAAGAACGAAGATTTCATCAAGAAAGATTGATCCTTGGTTTAATCACCCTCAATCATGTATTTGAGCCTTATATATCCTTTTTGTAGCCCGAGCCTAGCCTACATTACAAGCCTTTAAAGTCTATTTGGATCACACATGAATATCATAGAAAATGAGTTTTTTCAGAACACATCTCGCCTAATTGAGTTAACCTTTCTTTATGGACCTCTAAACTTATAATGTCTTATTGAGATTAGAAAAGAAGGAAGATTGAAATTTGGGGAGTTGGTGAGTTAAAGAGAGCCACCTAAAAGTGGGAGACTATCTGGTTGATGGATTTGTGAATCATTCATACTATGAATTTTGGGGCATATGACTTTTCTCTTTTCCCATGTTTGCCACAATATTAATAAAGTTTTCTTTTAAAGACTTTCCTCGCTTGCATTTTCCTCCCTTGCATAAGCATCTAATATTGGGATAAGAGCTATTTGGTTAAAATCATTAAAATGTACAACATATTTTTGAACATTACTCTAAAAATGGTCTAAAAAGTATAGAGACTCCTACACGTAGTTTGTTGTTAAGTTTTGAGCCATAGATAGGAGATTCTGCTCGATGAATATGCCACAGTTGGGGCAATTTATGTCAATGAAAATAGGTGTGATGGAGAAGATTAAAATGCCAAAATATCCAAGGTAGACACTTACTTATGAATCATTTGGAAATTCACAAGGAGACATAAAAGGGGGTTAAGTGTAGGGACACACATAAAACTTAAAGCTTTTAGAATTGGCAAGGGAAGGACTTCCACTCAATATTGATGTATCAACTACAATGATAGTGGGATTTGTAGAAATATGAGACATTTTTGTATAGAAACCATATGTTTTCTATAAAAAAAAGAGGTACAAAAAATGAGAATGGCAAAGTAGAGACAATGAAGATGATTGCTTGGCTGGGTTAAATGAGCAAAGTAAAAAAAATATAAAACCAACATGCATTCATGTTTTAGACATCCTTAGGTGTATGATCATCATAAATTGCATCAGTCATTGAATTTTGACAGGTATACAAAGGCTTTCACAATGAAAGGAAGAACTTGCTTATCCGTTCAAGCGTAAGGAGAATGGAACCCGTCTACCCATTTAGATGTAAGGAGAATAGAACCCGCTTATCCATTCAAGAGTAAGGAGAATGGAACCCGTCTATCCGCTTAGACGAAAGGAGAATGGAACCCGCTTATTTGTTCAAGCGAAAGGAGAATGGAACTCGCTTATTCGTTCAAGCGTAAGGAGAATGGAACCCATCTATCCTTTTAGACGTAAGAAGAATGGAAGCCGTTTATACGTTCGGGCGTAAGGAGAATGCAACTCGTGTATTTATTCAGGCATAAGGAGAATGGAACTCGCTTATTCGTTCAGGCGTAAGGAGAATAGAACCCGCTTATCTATTCAGGCGTAAGGAGAGTGGAACCCGCTTATCCATTCAAACGTAAGGAGAATGGAACCCGCTTATCCCTTTAGGCATAAGGAGAATGGAACCCGCTTATCCATTCAAGCGTAAGGAGAATGGAACCCGCTTATCCATCCAAGCGTAAGGAGAATGGAACCTGTTTAATCGTTCATGCATAAAGAGAATGGAACCCGCTTATCCGTTCAAGCAAGAGGAGAATCGAACCCGCTTCTCCATTCAAGCGTGAGAAGAATAGAACTCGTCTATCCGTTTAGACATTATAAGAATAAAACTTGTTTTTCCGTTTAGAAGCAAAGAGAATGGAACCCGCCTATTTGTTCGGGTGAGAGAAGAATGGAACCGCCAAGCGAGTTGGCAATCGGTGAAAATTAGTGCCTTTCATTCTTTGCTCAATCTCTATTTCACAAGAATAAGCAAAGAGGTGTAGTTGTTGTCACCTAATTTTTACGTCTTTTATTTATTTTATTGTATATGTATATAAATTAGCCTATAAAAAACCCCAAAAAATATAACCCAAAGGAGAAAATAAAAAGGATCCATTTTAAATAAATAAGGACCCATTGCTAACCCATTTGGCCCCAAAAAATAAAACCCAAGCTAACCATTTTCCCTTCTCCCATATGCAAGCTTAAACTGTGAGCGTTGGATCTAGGATATGGATCTAACGGTCCAGATCGAATCAGAAAAAAAGAAGTGAGGAAGGGCAGCCCTCCCCCACGCTCAGGTTCAGCACTGTTGGGGAGCCTTCGATCCACCTCCTGCAGCTGCCCGTGACAATCCTATCACCATCAACCGACGCTGCAACGACCACCCCGCCTCACTAGTCCCCGACCGTGAACCGCGCCACTGTTGCCTCCTCCTCGCAAACTTTAGGCACAACGCCTTGCTCTCGTGTTGTCTCTTCTGCCACCACCAACAACGCAACTAGGCCTGACCAAGTCGTGCCACCGACCAAGCCGTCCCACCCCTTGGTTGAAACCCTTAGAAGTAAAAGGGGAAAGTTAGGGTTAGGGTATCTTTTAGTTTGAATATGGAAGGAACCAGATTAGATTTGAATTAAAATTCAAATCGAATTTTCTCCAAAATGTATCTCAATCTACATTGAATGGAAAAGGGAAAGAATCAGCCCAAAGTTGCCCAAAATCCAAATCAAATCTGCCAGAATCTACATTAAATGGGAAAAAGAGAAAAATCACCCAAAAATAGGATTTTTTTATTTCAAATTTCTGTATTTTTTAGGTAAAAAATACCTATATAAAGGGGTTCAAGCCTTTGTAATTACACACGGTTTATTCTTAAAAACATACAATTCACTGGAGAGAAAACACAGTTGAGTTCAAAGAGTTTTGAGCTTTTTTGGGAGAATTTTATGCAATTTATGCTCGAGCTTTTGTATTTGGATTCGAAGTTGGAATAAAAGTTTGAAACCTCTTTTGAGGTATTTGATTACTTTTTTATGTGTTCTTCTTGTTCAAATGTATGTATAAAATGATTTTTCAATTTGGTTTCTTCGTTCCTGTTTTAAGAATAAAAGCAGATGTTGGATCTATTTTCTTTGAAAAAGAGATTTGGAAATAGTTTTCTAATTTAGTTATTCACATTTGATTCACCATCTCCATTGATCCTTTAATTCTCAATTTTTTTAACCATTTTTTTAAATTCAATTTCGGCTTCAATTTTTTAATTTGGTTAATATCTTTTTGTTTTAAAATTTAGTAGTCTTCTTTTTAAATCTTTATTTTTTTAACTTTTTGTAAATTAAATTTTAGTTTTCTACCTTTTTACCATTCTTTAAAAACAAATTTGATTAATATGCTGTGTTGACCTATTTTAGGGAATGATAAACATGCCTTTTAAAAATATTTTCTTTGTTCATGTTTTTTACTAACTCATTTTATTTTTTTTTTTTTAAAGCTTGTAAATATGATAATTTAGTTTTAATTTATTTATTTAAAACTAGACCATTTCCTAAAAAACTTAAGAATTAAAGGTTGTCTTAATTAAAGCCTTTAGGGTTAGGTACTAAATTACCTTAGTTAGAGACTTTAAAGAGAAAAATAAGATTCTTCTTCACATTTAATATTCATAAGATACACTTAACCATATTTTAACCATAATAGGTAAATTTTACTCAGACAATATTTTAGGATAATAATCACTAACTTAGAATAATTAAAATTCTCAACACACTAATTCTTTCCTTGTTTGCCTGATTTAAAAAGCAAAATTTAATTAATGTGGTGTCCTATTGAAGGAAAGTGACGAGTTAATGCCAGAAATGTTAGCGGTGATTGCAATTCACTTTCTGGATATTAGGGTCGTTAAAATGAGATCATATTCATAAATGGATAATGAGTTGAATTCTATACGAACTTGCAAATTCCTACATTAAAACGTTTTGTAATCGGCTAGGTACCAATTTTTGGGCGTTGTGGGAGTGCTAAACCTTTGCCACGCGTAACCGACTCCGAACCCATATTTTTGTTTTTTGCAGACCAAAATGTTATTTTGATAAAATAAAATGATTTTATTAAAATGACCCTTTTTTAGGTTATCCAATCACATCATTTTTAAAAGATTGGTGGCGACTCTGTTGTTTTTGTTTTTAAAACGTCGAACTCTGAAAAAGGGTTGCGATAGGGACCAAGCCTCACTTGAATTGGGTGATGCAAGAGAAGAAAGGCCCTCGTCTGAAATAGAAGAAAAGAATTCATTAAATTCTTTAGCTACACACTTCCACATCTCGATCAAGTCTAACACCAAGCCGAACAAAGTGAAATCGTTACAAGCTTTCCACATCATCCAGCACAAAAAAACGATTAGAACCAAACCCTGAAAACCAAGAGCATTATCCTCAAAAAGGATTTCCCCACCATTTTGGAGAACCTGCAAAGCCTTCCTTCCTTGGGCTGTAACCAAACTTGAAGACCCTCCACACCGCTTGAGCGAAAAGGGCAAAAGAAAAGCAAGTGCCCGATGCTTTCTACCTTAGAACCACACTTTCCATATATTGGGGAAATAGGAACAAACCTTCGTGACAAGTTTCCATTTGAAGCTACCACGTTCTTACAAGCTTTCCAAATGAAGGTTCTAATTTTAGGTCGGGTTTTGATGCTCCACACAGACTTCCATAATTTGGAGTCCTTTTGCAAATCCTCACTAGAACAAGGAAACAAAGAAATGTTATTGTGTTCCAAGATGGCCCTATATCCCAACTTTACAGAATAGTCCCCATTTGTACAAAGATTCCATATTAGTTCATCTTGCACTTAAGGTCCGCAATTGGAATCAACTTCATATTCTCGACAACCTCAAAGGTGAAAATGGTCTGAAGTTGATCAATATCTCATCTTCTTTCCTCCTGTAAAATAAGGTGAGACACAAGGAAGCCTGTATAATTCTCTGATCTTACAGATGTAATCGAGATGTTCCCCATTGGAATAACTCTTATCCCAAATGATCATATCCACACAGCTCTTTATGCTCTTTCAGGCCCATGAAGGGTATTGGCATAGTGGAGCTTTAAAAATGTCAACAAGGAAAGTAGACCCCCCTAAGAAAACGAGCAATAAGTGAGTCAGGATTCTTGACGATTCTCCAAGTTTGTTTGGAAATAAGAGTTTTGTTAAAGGAGGATAAGTCCCTAAAACCCTAATCCCCCTCTTCTTTCAGAATGCATATTTTATCCCAACTAAGCTAGTGAATTCCACCTCGGGGTTCAAGTGAGTTAACCCACCAAAAATGAGCAATCAAAGAATTGATAGTATCATAAAAAGAAGTTGAGAGATAGAAACATTGCATCACATACGTAGGGATTGTCGTAGCCACAGATTTGATGAGAACTTCCTTCCCAGCTTGGGAAAAAAGATGACCCTTTTACTCTTGAAGTTTGTTTAAGATTCTCTCTCCAAGAAGTGAAGGGCTTTTCTTTTCCCTCTTCCCCAAATTGAGGGTAGGCCCAGGTATTTACTACCTTCATCCATTAAATAGAAACCAAGGATGTTAATGAAATTATGTTTGGAGTTGACACTCACATTAAGGGAGATGAAAACGGAGGATTTGCCACAATTTATAGATTGCCTTGTGGCTTTCTAGAAGAGATTAATAATCTTCTTTACACTATCACAATTCACAACATCTACCTTAGTGAAGAGAATACAATCATCTGCAAACATTAAGTGGTTGAGTAAATGGCATTTCCTTCCAATTCGAAACCCACTAAACTTCTGGTCCCTATTTTCTTTTTCGTTGATCCATGTGAAAATATTATAAATGAGAAGAAAAAGGTAGGGAGAAAAGAGGGTCGCCTTGACAAATTCCTCTTTCAGAAAAAAAAACTCTCTCCTTTTCCCCGCTTTTAAGGCCAACAAAAAATGAGTTCTTACACATTCCATAACTCTAGTAGCCCACCAATCCTCAAATCTCATCCTGGTCATGAGACGATGAAGAACCTCCAAATCCACTTTGTCGTAAGCCTTTTCTAGATCTAGTTTGAGGTCCATGCACTTATCAGCCCCTCTCGTTCTTCTCTTTATGGCATGGAAAGCTTCGTGCACTATCATCACATTATCCTGAATTTGTCTTCTAGGCACAAAGGGAGCTTGCGATGGTGGAATTATCTCTAGTAACAAGGGTTTCAATCGGGAGTTTAAGACCTTAAAGATGACTTTATAAGCAAAATTACATAGGCTGGTAGGTCTAAAATGGTTCACCTTCTCTATATTGGGTTTCTTGGGAATAAGAATAAGGTTCATTTTGTTGATTTCTCTTAATATTTGACCACTAGTAAAGAAGCTTAAAACCATAGCTGTAAGATCATTCATGACTTCATCCCAGAACATGTGAAAAAAGATACTCGGAAAACCATCCGGGTTGGGGCTTTAAGAGGTCCCAAGCTAAACACTGCAACTTTTATCTCTTCAACAATTACTTATTTGCATAACAATGATTCATCTCTTCTGTAAAAATCATCAGAATACAGTCCTTGACTATCTTGAAATCGATATTGGGATCCTTCAAAACAATCATACAAAATGGTCTTGAAAGTGGTTGACAATATTTTCCTCATCTTCGATCTAGTTGCCACTTTGGAATCTGATCCTCCATATAGCATTTTTCCTTCTATTCTAAATTGTTGTAGCATGGAAAAGCTTGGAATTTTTGTCACCCAATTTCAACCAATTCAATCTAGCTCTTTGGTGCAAACATTTCTCTTCCATTTCCCATTCTTTGTCCAACTCCACTTTTAGTTCCTTAATTATGCAAACGGATGAAAAAGTAAGAGGATCTTGTTGAAGAGTGATTTTTTTTACATAAATCATCAATAGATTTCCTTTTCCCACCGAACTTATCTTTACTCCACTTCTGTAATTTCAATCTTGTTTTTTTTTTTTTTTTATTTTGGTGCAGAACCGAGACTCTTGTGGATAACCAGCATTGTGCCTCCAAACTTCCTTCACTGTAATCTTACATTCATCCTCTGTGAGCCACTTCGTTTCAAATTTAAACTCCCTACACGCCTTTTTATTTATCCCTAAAGGTTAGCAGACTAAAGGGTAGTGGTCGGACTCAACTGTTGGTTCGCACAAGCCAACCACTTTTCTAAATCTTGAACTCCACATCAGATTATGAAAATTTTATAGTCTTTTCAAAAATAGCTGCTTTGTCCATTCTTTGTTTTGACTAGGTGAAAGAACCTCCTTGGACTAGCATATCGATCAGACCACACTATCAAGGAAATTATTAATCTAGTTGGCCGAAGCTTTATTGTAGAAATTACATCATTCTTTCTCATCTTGACAGGACACCACATTCGAATCAACCATAATGAGCCATGAATAGCTATAATTGGTTCTAATCACAGAAAGATTATCCCATAAATGAATGAGCTGAACCAAGGATCTTCTTTGTTAAAAGATATAGATGAATCAATGCAAAATCAATGGGCATATAAGATAAAAAAATATTAAGGTCAGCAGTCCACCATAATGCTAACCCCCTGCAATCCCAACAGGGTCAACATAAAAGATGTTTGAAAAATGAAGCCTATTGCGGATACGTTCCAAACTTAGCTTTTTTCTGTTTGGTTTTGCTAAGGAATATGATGTCAGGCCGATGCTTAAAGATAAGATGACTTAGAGCACGCTAAGTTTTTTTATTACCCAACTCTCTAATATTCCAAGCAATACACGACATCAGAGAAGAAGAAATCAACAACCAAATAAAGCAAGACTAAGAGAGGCACTTGAATCCAAATCAGTCGACGGACAAGAAAAGACCGTCACTGACAACCGATAAACCCAAAAATTAGGAGACCACAACAACAAACTTAGAAAATGCACCTAAAATAGACAGTAGCACAACACCCACTCGAGCAAGAAGGTGAGTTTAACCCCCAAACACGTAAAGAGTTGAAACCCGAGGACAACAAGGTAATGCCGCGAAAGAGAAAAGACCTACCCTTCCACCACTAAGAGAACACTGGGCGATCGACTTTCAAAGAGGACCGAGGATAGTGGGGATTGTCTTGAGTACAAGAAAACTCAGGAGCACAAACCCTTACAGAAATCACCGAGCAAAGAACAAATAGAAGGAACCAGAAACCCTAGGATTCGAGAGAGTTTTTCTATTTTTACTTATCATAGCTGATAGTCGACTAGTTGATTGACTGCACTCTACCTCTTAGATTTCTTTAATCTTGTTACATTTCTACTTAAAATTTACCTCTTTTTCCCTTCATCAATTTAACTTCAAGTTCAAACTTAGCATTTCAGTTTATGAAGTATAGTAAGTAACTAAGTTTGATGGCGAGTCTAGTGATTAATTCAGCATTCGTTGGTGTGAGGGTGAAGAAGATGGTTACGATTTGAGATATATGATTTGGGATATGATTTTGGGTTTCAGGTTTGGGTTTATAGGTATGATTTGAGTATTTTATTTTTAATTTGACATTTATTAGAGCGACCAAAACATGAGCAAATTGAAAATTGAGTGAGTAAATTAAACGTTTTGAAACTCTAGTTAACCAAAATAGGCCTGAGATTTAAGTTCGGTAATGATTTACGTAATTTACCCTAATAAAAATGGCTCACAATTTCAATTTCAATTTCGCTTAAAAACAACAAATAAATCTTTGTTTTACCTCTTTAAGAAAAGAAATTTAAAGAGCTAAGGTGTGTAATCTTATTCACATATTTCAATAATTCAATTGTCATAAATTAATCTAAAACTCAATTAGTTTTACAGTGATTTGTGACCACTGGAAGAGTGAAAATGGATAAATAAAATTAAAAGTTGAATATGAGGGAAAAGAGAAAGGAGTGTTTAATCGTATGCATCTATTTCAATCATCTAATGATCATAAATTAGTGTAAAAATAATTGAATTTTACATTGTATCACACCATGCGTCAAATGTACTATTTTGCAATAAATTTATTTTTTAAAAAATATTTTTAAATTATTTTTTGATGTAACAACATGTCTCGTCGGTAATAAAGTACATGTGGACTATCTCATAGTTGCTACATCAATCATCATTTTCGTTAAAGACAACAATTTAACTAAAAATGTTGAGGGTTTAATTGATAAAAAATATAAATATCCAGGGCAATAAAACTTTCAAAAACCGTAGAACTTTTCTTGAGGAAGGTTGCATTATTGTACACTTCTATATTTTGGTCCTTTTGATTATAAAAATAATCATCATTTATCTCTTTAGGGTATCTACATACATGCACACTTCTACCATGAATTTAATTTTTTTTATCATTATTCATTATATGAGTTAGGCATCCTCATATCTTAAGGTGATTTGGGTTGAGCTTCTGAAATGGGACACTTTTCGAGTTAGTGAATCGGGTCTAGGACTTGAGTTATGGGCCATTATTTTAGAAGGAATGAATTATTTAAATTTAAATTTAAATAGACGTGTGCAGGAGAAATAGAAAGTGAAGATGATTTGATAAAGAGAGAGAAAATAAAAAAAGTAGGGAAAATAGAAAAAGTGAGAGAAAGAGAGGGGGAGAGATTCCTCAATGGCCAAAAGTTTAAAAAATGAAAACAAAAGTGATCACAATATTAGTTTTTTTGAAATTGGTGAATAAAAATAAACACTTACTTTTTAGTAAGTGATTATCTCGATATTTGATCCTAAAACAAATTTAATAACACAAATATCATATAGAACAATCTTAAAATAAAAATATATAAAGTAAAACTTTTTTAAAAGAACTTTTAAAAGAGGTAAAAATTTAATTAGACTTCAAGTTTAAACTTATCAAATATTGTGTCTCTTTATTTGTAATAAGGGATAATATTCTCTGCGGTAAAAATCAAATGTTTTCACAAGTACTTTAGTTTTAGAGTTTATGGTTCATGAGCTTAGGTGTAAGGGTTTATAATTTAAGGCATGTGGTTAGAATTTAGGGTTTATGGTTAGAATTTAGGGTTTATAGGTCAGGGTTTAGGTTTTAGGGTAATATGGTTAATGATTTAGGTTTTAACTTATATACCATAAATTTTAACTCAAAACCATAAATTTTAACTCAAAACCCTAAATTATAACTACACCCCCTAAATTCAAAATCCTTACATATAAATCCTTAAACCCTAAATAAGGTCTCTAATCCTTAAAATCGAAGCGCTTGTGGAAACAAAATTTACACAAACGCTTGTGCATGGAATAAATACCTTATAATAATGCATATATGACAAAATATAAACTCAAATAAAACAAAATTCTTTTTATTTTCACAACTTTAGTGATAAACCATATATATAGTTATACTAATATTTGGGACTCTTCAAAACGCTTAAGATATAGCCACCTTAATTTACCAACAATAATTAATAATAAATTAATAATTATGATTAGAATCGACCGAATACTTGTTTGTTCACAAACACTCACTTTGTAAATGGATTTTTGGAGGTTTGCATCGCCCAATTATCAATTATTATACACAAATACAATAATAAATATATGTTTCTAGGTTTTAATGTTAAGGTTTTTCAAAGAATAATTCATAAAATAGTAGCATTTTTCAAATGACTACGTGTGTAAAAAACAGTCAAAGTAACAATTCTCAACATTCAAACACGTGCAACTTAGTGTTACTTTTTATTCAATGGCATTACATTGTTGAATTCTTCATATAATAAGAAGAAACTAGAGGAAGTTGACTATTGAGAGCGAATATTATTATTAGGAAATGTTTGACTGTTTTTAGTGGTATTGTTTAAGGTGATTTATACATATATACTAGTTAATATTTTTTTTATTTCGATAAAGCAATATATTACAAATAAATATGTAAAAAATAATAGTTAAAAAAGACTGTTCACCAGCCTTTGTGGATACACACTTACACATTATATATATATATATATATATATATATAGGGTTAGGATCCACTTACACTGTGTAAAATTCAATTACTTTTACACAGTTTTTAGACCGTTAGATGAAAGTAATAAATGGATCAGATTATTATTTATCTTTTTTTTTTCAAGTGATAATCTTCACATTTTCTACTGTTAATCTCATACATCCATTTTACTCATCCAATGACTATAGATTAGTGTAAAACTAAATGAGTTTTACACGTAAAACTAAATGAGTTTTACACCATGTATCTAGATCTCATCCTATATATATAATTGGAAACGAAAAGTATTACCTAAAGCCTCGTTAAAAAACCTCCCTAAACTTAAATAGAAGAATTTATTTTACAAGTGAGAGGGAAGAATTTGAACTCTTAAGAGATGTTAATATCTTCCAACCACTGAGACGATGAAGTTATTGGCACATTACATTATGATATTATGGCATTTGAATTATCCAAAAATATATTTATGCCCTTTGCTAATATTATTGGAATATGTTGTTCAAACTTTGTTCAAGTTTGAGACAGTGTTGGGCTTAAAATTCAACTTATTGTTTTAATTATTTATTAATATTTTTAAATAAAAATAAAATAATTTTATAATAAAATTATATAAAAATGTCATTACAGATAAAATTTTGAATTCGAGTAATTTTATTTGTGATGTGTGTGATTTTATTAAGAACTAAAAAATAGAACATAAGTTATAATGAGATGAAAGAGTGATTCTACTTTAAAATATGCAAGAAGGACCATAGTTTTTAAGTGAAAAATGATAGACTTTATATGTTTATAAGTTTTTTTTATGTTGCTCAAACATTTTTTTGTATTAAAGAACTTTATTTGAAAAAACCTTATATATATATCTCATATTATAAATGTTTGTAAGTTCTTTTTATGTTGCTCAAGAGAATAACCTAACATTTTTTTGTATTAAAGAACTTTATTTGAAAAAACCTTATATATATCTCATATTATAAATTAAGGGAACTATTTTAATAAATTTGATGGATTTTACATTTTGGGTCTAAATAGTTTTCAAACCATTGCAATTAAATCCTTGTCCCTCCCAAAACTTTTTGGTTTATTATTCTTTTAGGACTCTATCATTTAGAATTATTGGACCCCTCATTTTTTTAGTTTAATTATTTTTAAGACCTTTTAATTTAAAATTTTATAAAATTAAACCAAAACTCTCTTAATTTTTATGATTTAATTACTTTTTAAGACCTTATTCGTTCTAAAGTTAATCAGTCTGCCTTTCGTAGTTCAATTTCGACTCCATCTCCGTGTACAGTATCCCTAAATTCTTTAGACCGTCCCTGATGATGAGATGAATACGAAAACAATTAAAAAAAATTCTAAATCCTGACTTCTTTTTACTCATTTAAAATGAATAAAATTACAGCATAATAAAAACATATTTTTTGAACGAACCCAATCAGAGGAGGTAATTTTAAATTGACAAATGATAAAAGATCCAAATTACGGGTGAACATGGAACAATAATAAAATAATATATAGAAGTAATAAAATAAGAGTAATTATACCATACACTGGCGGTAAAAATATTTTGTTTCTACAAGCGTCCTAATTTTAGGGCTTAGAGATTTAGTTTAGGGTTCATAGTTTAGGGATTTAGGTTTATGTACTTAGAATTTAGGGATTGTGATTTGAATTTAGAGTTTAGGGTTAGAATTTAGAGTTTAGGGTTAGAATTTAAGAGTTATAGATAAAAACCTAAGTCCCTACCATATTATCCTAAAACCTAAGCCCTAACATCTAAACCCTAACAGTAAACCCTAAATTCTAACAACGTACTCTAAATTCTAAGCCCCTAAACCTAAACCCCTAAGCTATAAACCCTAAACTTAATCCTTAATCCCTAAAATTAAAGCGCTTATACAAACAAAATATTTTCACCGTCAGTCCATCATATATTTTCTCATAAAATAATACAGTTCTCAATCGAAACCTGAACTCTTTTGTTTTGAATCCAAATCTAAAAAGGAAACAGCCAGGAATATTATTATTACAACGTTGGACTCGCATAAGTACTCTTCCCCGAACTCCCTCTTCACTAATAAACTCAAACTCACATAACTCGTTTGGACTCGTATCGAACATAATTTAAACTGACCTAAAAATTTAATGATTGATTTGATATGAAAATCAACTGTTCAATATTGAATCAACCCTAAAATAAATAATATGATATTGATTGTACTTGAAAATTGGCCGATTTAATACTGATTCGACTAAAAAATAACTGTTTTGATATTGACGTGATGAAAAAATCAACCAATTTGATACTGACTTGACCCGACTCGACTTATCACAGACCTAGATTAAATCCACACAAGATCATATCAAACCCGAATCAAACCAAATCCAAATGCAGGCCATATCCAAATTGGATCCGAACAACCCGATTACCACCTCTCTATATAATAATAAATATGGGAATTCTTGAATGCAATACAGTTCTCAATTGAGTGTCCCGGGATGCCACCATGATATTCATAGTTTTCTTTTTCATCGTACCACACTGGGAATGGTGGTTTGAAATGAGTGACATAGTAAGGCCGACCAAGTTAGCCTCATGCAGTTGCGAGTATAGTTCGACATACGATACCGAGAGGGGAGTAAATGAAATATTCTCATTTTCTTCTTCGAGACTCAAGTCTCCTTCTTCTTTGAGCTTTGCCCTCCTCTGACTGTGACTCGTGGTTGTGAAATAGTGAAACTCTTCGGGGTTACGTAGACGCTCGTAGTGTTCACCTTATTATCTCTTTTCTTGTAATTCGTAAGAGTGTTCTCCCACTATCGATCCTTCCACTCTTTATTGCTGCTTCAATCAATTCCCTGGTTCTCACCATGTCAGCAAAGCTTTGGGTGGTGTTGTTTATCAAACGATCGAACAACGTCCCCTTTAAAGTATTGACGAACATCGGTGTGATTTATGTTCGGGGATTGGTGGCTGAATTTGAGCGTCCATATCATGCCATCTCTGGGCATACTAGCGTAGATTCTCATTCGACCTTTGCTCTATTCCTTCTAGCATGATTTGAATAGGGGTCATGTCTGTTACATGCTCGTATGTTCTACGAAGGCCTTTCGAAGGTTCTTCCATGATTTGATATTAGTTCGGCTAAGCATGGTATACCACCGAGTTACAGATCCAGTCAAACTCTCTTAGAAGCAGTGGATAAGTAACTTCTTATCCTTCATGAAAGCAACCATATTTCTATAGTACATGGTGATATGGGCTGATGGGCAAGTGGTCCTGTCATACTTGTCAAAGTCAGGCACTTTGCATTTGGGCAGGAGAATCAAATCGGCCACTAAACTCAAATCACTCGCATCATTTTCATGTCCATCCGTCCCTTGAATGGCTTTTAGTCTTTCCTCGAGTAGGCGAAATTGCTCCTTATACTTTTTCTCCATATCAGCCCTAATTCTCTTCTCAACTTCATCCATCATGCTCAAGTCTAGCACTTCGTTCTTGTAGCCTAGACCCAAATCAACAGGTTGATTTGTTGGAGCTTCCCCATGGTGACTAGCAGACTCCCTCACAGTAGGATTAGAAGAAACTCCCACGAGATTAATGTAAACTCTTTTTTCAGATTCTGACATATCTAGTTGTACCTTCGCATGAGACACAAAACCTTCTTGCTCGTCAAAATTTGGGTTGTCGACAGAAATTTCCTCTTTTCCCTTCATCTTTGCTAACAAGCTAGTTATCTGAGCGATAATGGCGTCTTGTGACTGAGCTATCTGATCCTTAATATTCTGGCCAACCCTGTCTAAATGAGTGTCAAGGTCTTTTTGCCCTTGTTCTACCTTAGCTAGTCTATCATCCATCATTTGAGACTGTAACTGGGTTTCGTATTGGTGCGAAATGATTGAAATTTTAAGAATTAAAATGCTATCTAAAATGGATAGTCTTTTAATTAATTTTGGTAATTAAATGAGGTATGAAAATAAATGTACTATGCATGAATGCAAAAAGCAACATTGAATTCGGCAAATATCATCCTTAAATGACTTTCATTGATACATTGTCCTATTACAATAACTATAGAAAGCTAACTACACATATGGCTTTAAGGTAGTATCGAGATCAATTATCTCTCTCAAAATCCACACAATCCTCTCTTCTTCTTCGGATTCATCATTGATACAGTCATAAAGCTCATTAGCATCCTCGGCTAGAAACTGTATCTTCCGGGCAACCTCTTGCATCTGAGTCTCCTACCATGCCAATTCTTGCTCTTGCCTCCAAATTGTATCGGCGACAAAGTGTAATTGCTCCAAACTCAGAGTCGGACATACTTAAATTACTCATCTCATGCTTGCTACATGATCCTTGAGCTGTTGAACCTCGGCTTCCAACTCCTCGACATGTGTCATCAAAGCTTGATTCTTTGATTTGCTAGCTTTTAACTTGCTAGTTGAACCCTTATGTTTGAAAAGAGACTTTTCCAAACATTTCACTTGATCTCTCAAGGGTTTGTTTTGGTGTTTTTCTTTCTTAATTTGTCTTGACTGAGAGGTTCATAGATTCTTCATTTCTTGGGTCAAAGTGAGCACTTGATCCTTGTGCTCGAGAAATATCTTCTTATAGTTCTCGGCTCGTGCTTTCTCTTCCTTAAGTCAGAGCTCTAGCCCCTCGTTTAATCCATCTTCTGTGGGCTCTCCGACTTCTGTTTAACCTTTTAAGCTGTCGAATCTCTACTTTTTCCATCTCGAGTTCGAGTTCTAGCTTATCTCTTCTCTTTTGTAGGTCTTTAACCACTCCTTCAAACTGTGTCTTCCCTAACTCAAAGTCGAACTTCTCTTGATGGGATTTCTCCTCGAGCTTGAGGTATTTCTTTCGTTCTTCTTCAAGTTGTTTCCTCATCAAATCAGTCTTGGTAGGAAGTGTGGTCAATCTCTCTTCTAAAGATCTCATTCCATCGGGAATCAAACGGAGGATGTTGTCGTTGACACGATTAAATCGCCATGCTTTGTATTCAGAAGTGACCATGTACAGAGCATTCACGATCCTAACCCATCTTGCGTTATTCCAGGTTGAAGAAGCGTTGTATACCATCATCTTATAGCCCTTTTCCTTTGCATAGTCCATGTTGAATTCATTCAGACCCTTGGTGGCTGGCACGAACTATTTTGAACCGTACTGTCTCAGAACTAGCAGAGGTGCATAAGCGGTATGCCCCCAAAGGCCAAGTAGTGGTACCCACGAATGCTCCCCGCACATATAGATAACGTTCTTTGCCAACAACCACGGTGCTCTCCAAACTATATCCTCATCCTTTAGGTTCCAAAGAATGTTCTACCATACCTCATCGGATCTTCGGGTCAGCCAGTCGTTCTTTCATAGGAACTCTTCTAAGGGTGAGAACTTGCCATCATAAAGGGGCCTAGAGAAACTGGGATTGGTCCAAAGGTGGCTGTAGAACCAAACTGTCAAAAGCTGCGGGCATCCTCGGAAGTTCCCTTCACCATTCTCACGATAGAACCTCAAGGATCGAAAAGTTTCAACCATAATTATAGGTACTGGATTAGTCCCACTACCCAAACGGTCAAAAAGATCCAAAACTGACAGATCAATGAGCCCTAATGCTCGAGGAAACAGTACCAATCCATAGATCAATAACGCAAAAAGGTTCCACTAAACTCGACCTACAGGACGCACAGAGGCTAAGGCCAAGATCCTTTCCCACTTAAGATACTCCTTACTGTTCCAAGTGGTGACCTGTTGTTCGATCCAAGACAACAATGTGTTCGAGATTCTAACAAGCTTGCCTCGAAAAGCTTTGTTCTTACTCAGCTTAGAATACACTCGATCCATGTCAATACTCTTGGAATTTAAAAGATCCCAGTATTCTTCAATTGTCGAAATGAGATCAAAGTTACCAATCGTAAAGCAGCTGTAGGCGGAGTTCCAAAAACCTACCAAGGTTTGCAGTAGTGCTTGATCAACTAGGACCTCTAGCAAATACACGATGTCACCATACTCTTCTCTAAAAGTGCTCTTTGCTTCAAAATCCCAACTGTTCCATACTGACCTCAAATCAGACACATCATTAAACCTGGTGTTCATGAATGCCGTGGCTGACATGGTTGATCTGAACCAAGTGGCAATACTATCTCCCTCATGTAATTGTTCCCCTTCCGACCATATTTGGACATCAGAATTCTTTTCGTCATTGCTGCGAACTAAGTCTCCCATCAATCTAGTCTTTAAGTTCAAACTATTTCCAGACTCAGTGTGCTCTTCATGATTATGACATAATATGCAAGATAAAGGTAAAAAAGGACAGGAAACGAGGAAAAATGATAGTCATGAGATGAACAATAAACTTGAAAATGAGAACAGATAAGTATAAACAAATTAAGCAAAAATCAAGCATATAAAAGAAAACCCTAAACACATGAATTCTAATTTGCTATGGTTATCCGCATGGCTCTAACGGGGTGGGATTCTTAAATTCTCACACATGGGTTTGGTTCTAATTGAGGGTACTCGAACCTATCTTATCACCTACTACGGCAACAAGAACCCCAATTCTGGCCCATTACAAGCTTGCGAATTGGTTTCGGTTTGAGGGAAAGCACGACCTAATGACGTAGAGGACTGCTCACGTGTCAAAAGGCGTGGATTTCGAAAGTGAACTACCGACCCGTGGAGGGCTACTCATGTGGGTATGTGGAGTTTCTCTCCCACTTAAGGGATGGAGCTCGGGCATAGAGCTTGATGATATGATGCAACACATGTCGCTGATTCCTTAGAAATTAAATGAAGAATTAATTAGAAAACCACCAATTAACAAAGCCCGTTCAATTGCTGCTAAATTTTCAAGAAAAGATCAAGCTAACTAGAATCGATTGAAATTCTAACAATTTTCCATCATTAAAAACAACAAATATTTTCTTGGCTTAACTTTCTTTTTGTTTTTTTAAAGAAACAAAATGGTCCCTAGCGGAGTCGCTATGCTGTAGCGACATTATTTTGAAAAACTCTAAAAGATCATAAGTTCGGCGCTACGGGTTATGCCCAAAATCATTTCTTTGTAATCTTGGTTTAAAGGAATTTCTTTTAAAAATTCTTTTTCGTTTGAGAATTGATTGAAAACTGGGAGCCGCCACCGGCAACTTGGATAAGGTAGGTCGGACACCATAAAACCAAAGATTCGTTTTGAAAGGGTTCGGAAGTTAGTTACGTGTGGGGAAGGATCAACACCCCCATCACGCCCAGAAATCGATACCAAAATATTTGTTACTTTTAATCGAAGGAAATTGTCAAAATTTAAAAAGAATTTAATTTGGTGACCTTAATTAAAAATTAACCTTAATTGAACGAGCTTCATCAAATTGGTGGGTTCAAATTAATTGGACATTTAATTAATAAGGTTGATAATACATCAGACCATGGACTAAACCGACATCATATAAGCCTGATTGTCGTGTTAGTTTATGGTTCAAATCTCGCACGTCACCTTTATGCATGGTGCAAGCAGTTAGAGACTGATGTAATGACTTTGTCGAGTTTTAATTTTACCCTGAGCCGGTAAGGATTAATTCAAATATTTGGTCAACATCATTTTAAGCTCGAACTGTTACGACACAAATATCGAAATTAATGAATACCTCGCTTTTTATGATTTAAATTAATCTACATGCAATCAAAACATTTAAAGTCACATGAATGACAAGTAAGGGATGGAAAACAAAGGCTTCAAAAGATAAACACTCAAGGCCCATCCCAAGATGTAACCTATGAAGGCCTAAATTATGGAAAGCCTAAATAATGATCTAATTATTAGCTAAGTGACTCTAATATTAGCCTTAAATTGATTAATTATCCCTAAAAGACTAAAACCTTAACAAATTATGAGGATTAACTTTAATGTCGATCTAAACTTCGAAGTTAATTTTATCTTAAAAGTTATTAAGAAACATTCGATTGATTTAATGAATTTAACATTTACCTGAATGAGCTAAGAGCAAATTTAAATTCACTAAATTAATTCGAACCCTAATTTAGATAAGGCTCTAAGGAATTTAAACCTAGAATTAACTTAATTAATTTAAGGATCGTACCCCTATGAGACGAGCACACGATCTAAATTAATTAAATTGATTCACCTAATCTAGTCCTAAGCTCAAAAGACTAAAACTAAACCTAGGCCCAAGAACAAAAGCCCAAAGCTACTACAAAACTGGTCCTACACTAAAAAGACTAGCCAAGCCCACATATAACACAAAGAATATTTAAAAAAAAAACATTATAAAAAAACACATGTCATTTACTTTAAGATATATTATAAAAAATTAGAAACAATATATACATTATACTTTACTTTATATCATTCTAAAACATATATTATATGCACCTATAAAACTATATATATACATCATTTTGCAAAGCTATATATATATATTACATATTATAAGGAAATTATATACTATATAAAGGTTATGTAAAAATGATATATTTTATATCCTATGCAAAGAAAACATACTACATACATAAAGAACACTATATATATATATTACAAACTTTAAAAGAAAATATATTTTTTTAAAATAATTATAACCTTTTGAGGCTATATACTAAAAAGATATATTACATATATTTTAACAAACTATATATTATACCCATTTCCCTTTATTAATAAAAAAGAATCTATATGTTACACGTGTATTATTACATATATCATAAACATCACATAAAGGCCACATTTAAAGTTAACACAACATATTAACATTTCAACCACAAATAACAAATCCACAACCATTAAACCAACATATCAAAACATAAAAAAACAACAACGTTATGAACAACAAGAACTGAAAATAAAATGAATGGGATTAAGGGTCTAACACTGGAATCTGGACTAAAACAAAAAAAAAGAAAATAAAGGGAAAAATTTAAAAGTAAATGAGGACGTGATTGTAAACAGTTTAGAAATCACAAGGACCGAGAACGGAATTGTGAAAGACAAAATGGCTTGGAACTATAATTAGCCCATACGAAGGGACTAAATAGGTGATTTTAAAAAACGAAAACCCTGCGGGTGTGATTTCAAAAGGACGGAGGTCCTTAAACAGCTATAAAATCATTTTTAAAATGTAAAACTATTATATAAACCCTCTTTCAGATTTGTTTTACCCTTTTGGCAAAAACCGAGAGCTTTGAGGAGCTCTCTCATTTCCTAGGTGAGCGTCGCCTCTCACCGATGCCCAAACCCAAAGGCCACCACTCTTTCGTCGTGTTAGCCGCCATACGTCGGTAGCTGGCAGCCCAAACTAAACCCAAAAACCTTTTTTTTACGTTTAAAACCAAAACCAAACTTAGATCTCCCAAAAATGTTAAAAACCCATTTTTGAAGAACCTGAAACCCAGAAAACCCAACCTTTTCTTAAAACGACGGTGGCCTCTCCCTTCCCCTAACGATTCACCTCATTAGAAGCCAAAAAGGAACGAAGCTTATCATCGGGGGATGGGAGACCAAAGGACACGGAGGCCGACGGGCGACCCAAACAGGTAACAAAAATTGAAACCCTAATTTTCTATATGAAAGTGTTTAACGCGAAGAAGAAGATATATACCTTCAAATTTGAGAGGTTTTCTACTTTTTGCTCTATTCCATTCAAGATTCTCCAATGCTTATAATTGATTTAGGGTATTGTTTTATACACCCTAAATTACATGTATTTTAAAAAAGGGAAAGTGAAATCAAAAAAACCTATTGGTTGCTCGTTATTTTGTTTTGATTCACAAGTATCTCTGATTTTTGCTGGTTAATTCTCTGAAATCCCTGTAATTGTTGTGCATTTTTTTTGCTTTGACATTCTTATTGGTTTGTTTGTATGCGCCATGGCTGCTGAGAGGGACTGGAGGAGACAGGGTGGCTCGGTGGCTGAGGCGATGTGGCTTGAGAGCTGAGGAGACGGCGTGGCTTGGGAGCTGAGGAGACAACGCGGCCTGGGAAGCCGAAGAGTCACGGGGTGTGGCACACGCGCACGCGGGGAATACAGAGGGTCGCGCGTTGATCGTACGCGCGCAACAAATGCAATCATGGCCATTTGATGTATTCCCGATCCGACGGTTGTAATCAATGCGGCGCTAGGGTAACAATGGGCCAGCTAGGGCTTCTGTCAATTGTGTGATCTGGACCATCAGATTTAGATTAGATCTGACGGTTGTGGTTTAGCTGTACAAAGAGGGCAGATGCATTAGGGCTTTCACTTACCAGATCAGGGCTTAATTGGGCCAAAATGTAATTAAAAGAACTCTGGACTCTTTCTTTTTTAATGTAAATGAACTGTGTATTTTAATAAACTTGGGCTGTTATTTGATTTTAGTTGTTGGTCTTTTATTATAACATTTGGATTTCATTTATTTATACTGGGCTTTATTTAATAGTTTAGAATCTTTTTTCATTTTCAGTTTGGTTATAATAATAATAATAATAATGGAAATAATAATAATAGTAATGATAATAATAACATGGTAGTAATAATGATAATAACAATAGTATTATAACTATAATCGTACTACTAACAACAACGGAAGATAATGAGATAAGAACTATAATACTAATAACAAATAAGATAACAATGGAATATAATAGTAACACACATGCATATTACTTAGTAAAAATTTTGGGTTTTAAAATTAGATAATAACATAGTAAATTATAACAAAGATATGGCAACATATATATAACATATGCCTAATTAAAAAACTAGCAATCAACTAAAAAATTTTGGTTTTTAAGGTAGCAACACACACATATATATAGCTAATAAGACATATACTAATAGTAGTATTTTTTTGCTCTTTTTGGGTTTTAATAACAACCACATATAATTTAAGCAATAGCCCATATAAGCCCGTTATTTATAAAAGGAAAATGAGAATGAGTCCATCCCTGACAAAATTAGTGATTACACATTGATATTGGACTCTAATTGAGTCAATTTATCGATAGAGGACCTTATTGAATTTAGCAACCACCATATAGTGACTATATCATGAAAATTGAAAGTTTAGGGGGCAAAAGTATAATGCATCGAGAGTTGATGGACTACCTTGTGATTAGTCCCTCCACAAACTCATTTATCCATACATGGAGTGACCAGATGACTTTCCTTCATGTGAAAGAAAGCTTTCAGTCACCAAATAATTAAAAGGGGAGAACTAGAGAGTTTTGAACTTACCCGATTTGAAAGGAACCAAGCACCTTTTTGTCATCTTCAACCTTGGTGCAGCTAAGCACACACCTCCATTGGAGACCTTGTTGAAGTTTGAATATCTTCAATTTCTTAATCCTATATTATTGCCATCGGTTGGGTAAGCTTAACAACTCAACCTATTGCTCGATTCCATGGATAGTGATGATTAATTTCTAGTTAGATTCATACTCTTCAAGGTTTAAATCTATGGAAATTTAGTAGCTAATTGCTAATTCGAGTCTAGATATTGATTTTTGATATTGTTATATTGATTTCGATATCGTAATATCAATTTTAATGATCTCCTATTGTTGTTACCTAGCTCAAGAATTGGAGAAAGCTAATCCATCATCTTCAACAAAAGCTAGGAACAAAGGAATCGTAATCCGAGAGCCGTAGGAGCTTCAGAATCGAGGTGATTGTAGTTGAGGTCTCAAAATTAGGCTAGGTTCCTTTTTTTTATTCCATTGATACTGAATTATGTATAGATAATGTTGTTTCTAATGAAAATCACATCGAATCTCATAGGAGATTATATTGGTAAGCATTGGTAAGTCATTGCATCGAACCATTGCTCATTGAGATATTGTTATTGTTATAGTTGTCATCGAACCCTTGGAATATTGAACATTGATCATTGAACACTAGCATTGTCATTGAAATAGATATTATTATTGTCATTGTTATGGATCATTGATATTCACATAGGCATTGCAAAAATGCTCATTGATATCAGCCCAATATATTGACATTGAATCATTGACCGTTGATATTGCTATTGGAATATTGAACATTAATATGATTACGAAACCTTGGATTCAAATGGACATTGGATAAAATTGGCATGCCATAGAATTCATGAGCTCATTGGTACAGGTGGACTAAGGTCTTTGGCTACGACCATTATTGTGGCGAGGCAGAGGGATGTTTGTGATTTGGTCATTTGGAGAGGCGAATAGACTAGATCATTCATTGATTTGGCGAGGTGTAGGAATTCACGTATCCACTATCTTGATTCGATCCAAGGATTAATATTGAAACTTGATATATTTGATATTGAACACGGAATATAACATTGATATTGTTAAAGCATGAGTTGTTATACATTCCATTGATACTTACATTGTTGTGACTACCTCACTAGGCAAAGTATGCCTAATGCATTTCAGGTTTAAGGGTTCGTATTGAAGAGATTGGAGAAGTTGGTTGTCTTTGGCAAGTCACTACAAGTTTACAAGTAAAGCATATTTACCTTTTAAACTCCTAGTATCGTAGCAAAGTAGTTGAAATAGTTACTTGTAGCCTTTTTTGTATGTATGCATTATCTATGTTATGTAATAGGGTTTAAGGCTCCTTATGGTGTTTTAGAAATAGTTAAAAGTGACATAATTTGCATATTTGGCCTAAAAGGGTGAAAACGTAGTAAACAGATTCGAATGACTATGAAATTTGACATGCTAGTAGATTATGGTGTTTTAATGTTGTTGGTAAAATTTCATTGAATTTGGACATCATTTGATGGGTTAAATCAATTAAAAACTAGACAAAACTGTCATTACAGTACAAGGCGTATCGATACGGGTGATGGCATATCGATATAGGTATGCATATTTGGACATGGTCAACAGGGGGAATGGGTACGTCAAAAGGGTTTATCGGTACGAAAAGTCAACACTGGAATTTGGCAAATTAAATGCATTGATACAGTCTTAGTGCGTACGATATAGGTCAACCTGGTCA
Source organism: Hibiscus mutabilis (assembly GCA_019671005.1). Classification (NCBI taxonomy): domain Eukaryota; kingdom Viridiplantae; phylum Streptophyta; class Magnoliopsida; order Malvales; family Malvaceae; genus Hibiscus; species Hibiscus mutabilis. The sequence goes on along the minus strand of CM033735.1, from coordinate 22,137,480 downwards.
ACTCGTATCAATACAATTCCCAAGCCGTACCGGTACGAGCTTGAACACTTGAATCTAGACAATTGTATGTTATGCATACCATATCGATACGGAAAACATTGTATCGATACAGGTTCTCTGACTCTTAACCGTTTTAACGGTCATGAATAGGCGTATTGGTAGGGCCTAACGAGTACCGATACCAACTACAAGTAAATCAGTTATAAGTTAATGGAATAAGTTTGGAACATTGCACATTGGTCACTTAACATTGTATAGTTAAATTGAAGAGGTAATTGGACTCAAATTATTGTGAAAATTTGCATGATCATTGAATATAGGTTGAATTTCAGTATAGTAAGATTATTTTTGAAAAGAAGGGCCTCTAAAATACTAAATTCACATGTTAGTCCCTAAAACTTGTAAAGGTTTAAAATTGGTCCAAAACTGACAATCAAAGTATTGTATTGAGTTATTAAGCTTATTGAATTGATATTGTATTGTTTGAAAAGAATGTTATTGTTAAATTACCAAATTTTGATTGAAATTATTACACCGATCATCATATTGCTTTTCGGTAGCATACTCCGACCTGGTTCTCTACCAGGCTGAGAATGGGGTGTTACAGAATGGCTCTCCTCACGACTTTCTTGGTAGGGTTTGACATACCTCGCCATCGAGCTTTTTCTGAAAACACAAGGAAATAAGGCAACATCATTAGGATTCCCAGTCTTGGAAGAGTACAACTTAACTTTAAGGGCTTGTATTCACTAGACCCCTTACCACAGCCTCTATGCCACCCCAAAGTTTTCTAGAACCGGCTAAAACTAAGCTCTGATACCATTGTTGTAACACCCCGATCAAGATTTGGATCTGAAGTACTACATTCGGGTCACTCAAAAACCTATCCATTAAATTCTCAATTTAAAACCACAAGTTTAGCCATCATTTAAAAGCATTAAACATCCATAAATCCATTAAAGTAAATAAGAATTTAATTAAGTTTACAAAACAGGAACTCCAAGTTTAAAATATCGTAAACCAAAATAATATTTCAAATAGAGTCACAAAGTCAAAAATGTTAAGGTCCTAGAAATACATTAGCCCAAACTAAAATAACAAGTATTGCACTCTGAAGCGAATGCGGTGCTGGGAAATCCTCGTCGATGAACTGTCAACCTACGCATGGAAAAACCACACATCCACACATTGAGCTAACAAAGCTCAGTGGTACATTTCTACTTTACATTATTTTGTGATTATCATAAAATAAGAATGTAAGATAATATAGCGTGGAGAGCATAGATAATGTCTTTCAATCTATAAGTTGTCATCTAGCCTACACTAGCTAGAGTTCTTAGTTTACCTATCTCAAGGCATCATTAAGTCTACAACAAGCCTTAAATGATCCACAAGCTTTATCATACTCGAGGTCACATAGCCTATTGAGATACTCGAGCTCACATAGCCCATCAAGTTAATACATATCGTACCGTGATCACTCAGCCATCAGGTACACAAGCTATCATCTATAGCAACCACACAACATAAATGATTACATCCATACATCATCTATATAATGGCCAACGAAACCATACCTTACTCGTGCTCACACAGTCGTCGGGTTACCCATGCTCACACAGTTGTCGGGTCAATATACCATATCTGGATCACCATAGCCACAAATACGTCCTAGAAATACTTGGATCACATTAGCCAAAAGTAGTCCTTACTTGAGGTCACTTAGCCAATCAGGTTACTCGAGCTCACTCAGCCTATCGAGTTAATTACCTTATCCAAATCACCATATTCATAGATAGGTTTCCAACAACACCCACATCACTCAGCATGTGGGTACGTCAGATGTACTTGATCACTCAGCCCGATGTACACATCCCTTTATATAAGTATTGTAGTACTAACTCTAGGACATGCAGATTCCTTTACCACAATATAAGACAACACATGCTCCACGAGCATTCATACGCCTCAACAAGAGGTAGTGGCACCAAGCCAAGTCATCAACAAACGCCCCAAGGCATAACACTAATCATCACATCTATGTCGAGTCATTATTTACCAAGCTATTTCATGTTACTCTTATATGTGAGGATTAAAATTCAGTTTCTCAATTTTACTATTCATTTTATCACATTAGAAGCCCATTTGGGCTCTAGTCCTCGAATTATAAGCCCTTCAATCTCAAAATGTATTTTTCGGGCAAATTGCCCTGTGGGTATCGTTACCCACCCAAGAGTATCGGTACTGGTCTCTTGGTACCTATACCCAGACTAAGCATATCGATACTCAGCTTCATAGAGAAAGGGGGTTGACCGTTGACCCGTACTGATACATTGTCCCCGAGTATCGATACCCCTAGGTATCAATACAAGTCTGAGCGTACTGATACCATTTTAAACTAATAGAATTTGCATAAGGCATAGGGTATCAATACCCTCCTTAGGCATACTGATATGCCCTTCTAAAATCGCATGTGTCATCATAATTAACACAGGGTATCGGTACGGGCTCCCCACATACCGATATCAAAGCCTAGATATGGCTTCCAAGGCTCGAGAAATCACTTATCAAGCCCCCCAAAATGTAACATTTACCTCCTTTCCTTAATCATATATCTTATGAGAGTTGATTAGAGTGAGTTGCTACCCTTTTACACCATATTAACATTTAATTCGGGATTTACCATTAATGAAGCTTTAAGGTACCTTAACACCAAAACTAGCAATTTGAACCATAAAATCAAGCAAGGCAATTTACTTTATGACATTCAAGAATCAAGGATTTAGAGATATACTGACCTCAAGCCAAAATCCTGAAATATGTTGTTACCCAAAGCTTCCTTAACCCTCCTCTTTGACTTAAGCTTGAAGAAGCCTCCTAATCACATTCCCCTTCGCCAACCAAACATGAAAATCGAATCAAGGCCTGAACTAACCAACAAGGTAAGCTTAACTACGAAAATACAACCTTAAAATCGCGAGAAAGCTCTATACGAACCCCTAAAACTTAAAACATTTTCAAAAACCCATGGAAGAAGACTTACCCCTTTATCCATAAAATTATACTTTTCTTGCAAACCATAGAGAGGAGATCATCATAATCAAATCTCGGTTCTTGGAATGAAGAAATAAGGTTGAAAGCTTGAATCTTTAAGCTTGGTGGACATGGGATTTTTGAAGAAGAAAGATAAAGATGGGTGATGAAAATGTGTAAAGGATGATATCACCAAGCCTACATAGCCCATTTATTTAGAAATGGTATATTCTCCTCATAAAACCCTCATCTCTCACTCTTACTAAAAAAATGCCACTCCTCAAGCCTACATAGCCAAATTCTCATCCAAAAAGACCCAAACTTCGCTTAATGGGTCCAACTACTCCAACCAACACGAAGGCCCACAACCCAGGTCAACGCCCAAATCATTGACTCAAAAATTTGGTTTGTTACAGTACCTGTACGTGAATAGTACTCATCGTACCTATACATAAGTAGTATGTATCAGTACTCCCCGTACCTGTACGTGTATAATGGGTATCGAAACTCAATATTCATGAACATTGTCATGAATAATAACAGTGCCAAATGTGTATAGAGGTAGTGGCATAAATGCAATCGAAGAGGAGTACACTAGGAGAGCCAAGACGAATGTGTCCAAGGTCAAATATCCTCTAAGGTGGGTATTCCAGCAGTTATGTATCGCGCTCTTAATCGATCGGGGCATGGAAATTGTGCAACAAGGAAGCAGATTGTATTGTGAGTTCCACCAAGAGGAAGGACACGACATTCAATGCTGCGAGGAGTTTAAGCAAGTGATTCAGAAAATGATGGACAATAAGGAGATTGAATTCTTCGAGAAGGATGAAGAAAGAAAGGAGTTAGATGTATGCACATCAGATATCCTCAAGGTCAAGTATAGGGTAGATAGGCATTTTGTCATATCGCTCAAGCCAAAGCAAGAAAGCTCGTCCCAAGATGAAAGCTCCAAATTAACTCCAAAAATATGAATTTCAGCTCCGACCCCTTTTCCATTTAAGGATGCTCGGAAGGTCCCTTGGAGCTACACTACCTACGTCTCTATACTAGAGAAGTTGGAACTACAAGAAGAGGAGAAACCATCCGGTGAAGAACTCACAAAGAAGGAAGACCCGGTAGAATCAAATGCCGAAATGATAAATGAAGTAGGACATTTTACACGAAGTAGCAGATGCTATTCACCGAAAACGATAAAGGTGGCGGAGGAGTAAAAAGACAAAGGCAAAGCAGTAACCGCTGAACCTGAAAAGATTTTTGGAGAGAAACCTCCCGGAAAGATTCATGAGCCAGTGATAGAGAGTTAACGCAAGAATTCTTGAGGTTCCTAAAGCACAGTGAATATAGCATTGTTGAGCAACTCAAAAAGCAACAAGCGTGAATTTCAGTACTTGAGTTATTGTTAAGCTCAAAAAAGCACCACAATGCATTGTTGAAAGTATTGAATCAGACGTTTTTCTCGGACAACTTCTCGGTAAGCAAGTTAGATAGAGTAGTAGTTCATATTGTTGCAGATAACTACATCATTTTTAGTGACGATGAAATTCTAGACGGAGGCATGGGATCAACTAAAGCTTTGAACATTACTACCCACTACAAGGGGCATGTCTTACCAGGAGTGCTTATCGACAATGGGTCCACTTTGAATGTATTGCCAATGCTGACTCTGCAAAGGTTGACAATAGATAGTTCACATATGAAGCCGTGTCATAACTCTGGTAGAGCATTTGACATAACCAAAATGGATATCATTAGGAAGATAGAGATACCTTTGCTAATCTGGCCTATCTAGTACGTTGTTGAGATTGTAGTAATGGACATCCGATCCACTTATAATTCTCTACTGGGAGGCCATGGATCTACTCGACCGGAGCCGTGCCTTCATCTTTGCACCAAAAGTTGAAATTTGTTATTGACGAGAAGTTGGTAAGTGTGGGAGCTGAACAAAACATCATTGCTTCTGTAACCACCGACGATCCTTATATCCAAACCGACGAAGATACTGTTAAATGCTTCTTCAGGGCCTTGGAATTCATGAATGCTACCTTTGTAGAAGAGGGAAGCAAGATCCCATGCCCTAGACTAACAAGCTGCACCAAGATAAGAGTCTGGTAAAGTTTGGGGTGAGGATCCAAGAAGGGCAAAGGACTCGAAAAGAGTTTACAAGGACGCTTGCGCGCTAAGAGTGTTATCGGCAAGAAGGATTGATTTGGGATTGGCCATAAACCCAATTTTCATCAAAGGAAGTTAGAATGGAAGAAAAGATAAGAACAAATGAAGGCTAGATTCAAGGGAGAAGATATCCCATGGGAACCAATGACTTTCCCTCACTTAAAGAATGTTTTTGTGTCTGGGGGGATAATCAATATGGGGCAAAAGATACACGAGGCCACTTTAGAATGCCCCAAGTTTAACGAGGAGGAAAGGTTCAATGAGGCGTTAGAGGGAATTGATGTCAATATGATAACCAAAGATGGAAAGAACGATAGGTTCTTGACTAGAATTCGTCCTTGCTTCCCCGGGGAAACCCTCAACAATTGGACCAACGTGGACTTGCATATAGTTTCTAGGTTTAAATAAGAGTAATGCCCAGAACCAACCATATTCTCTTTTGCTCGCTGGCAATAGGGATCTTTTGTGAAGGGCTTCTATGTCAACTTGTTTGTTTTTCAATCCAATGAAATGATGCTTTCCACCTTTTCTCAAATGGCAAACATCATATTTATTGCATTCTTTACATTTATATTTATTATTTCATTCATAATAATATTATTTCCAATACATATTCATTTCAAAATTGTTTCAGGGACCCTATTATTAACTGTATGAATGATTGTGAACCTAATCTCGAGATACATTTTGAGCAACCCTCGTGTTTGGCTGAAATTAGGGAAGAGGATGATAAGATAGAAGTTGAGATCCCAGACGAATTACTCAGGTTGATGGAAAGTGAAGATAAACAAATCTTGCCTCATCAAGAAGAGTTAGAGATTTTCAATTTGGGCACGGAAGACCAGAGAAAAGAAGTGAAGATTGGTACTGCCCTCTCGTCTGAGACCCAGCGTGAATTGACTGAGTTGCTTTTAGAATTCAAGGATGTTTTTGCATGGACCTATTAGGACATGCCAGGGTTGGACACGGATATCGTAGTGCACAAGCTACCGATCATGTCAGAATGTAAATTGGTCCAACAAAAACTTAGAAGAATAAGACCTGAAATGTTATTAAAGATCCGATAAGAAGTAAAGAAATAGTACGAGGCCAACTTCTTAGGAGTCTCTAAATACCCAGAGTGGGTAGCAAACATAGTCCCTGTTCCCAAAAAGGATGGAAAGGTTCACATGTGTGTAGATTATCGAGACCTTAATAACCCCAAGGATAATTTTCCTCTACCTCATATTGACACCTTAGTTGATAACACCGCGAGACACTCGTGGTTCTCTTTCATGGATGGTTTCTCGGGATACAACCAAATTAAGATGAATCATGACGACATGGAGAAAACTATGTTTTTGACTATGTGGGGAACATTCTGTTATAAGGTGATGCCTTTTGGATTGAAGAATGCCAGAGCAACCTACCAAAGAGCATTGTAACCCTTTTTTATGACATGATGCACAAGGAGATCGAGGTATACGTAGATGACATGATCGCTAAATCTCAAACCAAAGAAGGGCATGTTCAGAACTTGAGAAAGCTTTTCCAAAGGTTAAGAAAGTATCAGTTAAAACTCAACCCGGCAAAATGCACTTTCACCATCATGTCCGGTAAGCTTTTAGGCTTTGTGGTTAGCCGAAAGGGAATCGAGAGTGACCCTAATAAAGTAAAAGCTATCCAAAATATCCTATCGCCTTAGACCCAAAAAGAAGTTTGAGGTTTCTTGGGAATATTAAATTATATATATCAATTTATTTCTCAGTTAACCGACAAATACGATCCCGTCTTTAGATTGCTCCGAAAGAATAATTCGAGAGTGTGGAATGAGGAGTGTCAAGGGGATCTAGACAAGATCAAGAAGTATTTGACTAACGCTCAAATTTTGGTAGCGTTGGTACCAGGTAGATCACTGACCTTGTACCTAACAGTCATTGAGAATTCAATGGGTTATGTTTTGGGGTAGCACGATGAGTCCGTGAAGAGAGAGAAAATGATCTACTATTTGAGAAAGAAGTTTAATGATTATGAAACACGGTACCCACCGATTCAAAAGTTGTGTTTTGCCTTAGTATGGGCCACCAAAAGGCTCAGGCAATATATGCTATATCACACCACGTGGTTGATATCCAAGTTGGATCCTTTGATGTTCTTAATGGTAGCACCAACACTAAACGGAAGGTTGGCCCATTGGCAAATGCTGTTTTCTAAATTCGACATATTATATGTAAGTCAAAAGGCAGTAAAATGGAGTGTTATAGCAGACTTCCTGGCAAGCCGCACTTCAGACAACTATGAATCTTTGAACTTCAATTTCCCCGATGAAGACTTACTGTGCATAACAGTTAAAGAAAAGACTACTTTGGAGGACGAGTTGTGGAAGCTTTATTTCAATGGGGCATCCAATCCCTTAGGTCATGGGATTGGGGTCGTGTTAATATCTCTAGAAAATGTTTATTATCCCTTAACCAGTAGATTGGAACTCTTTTGTACAAATAACATAGCCGAGTATGAGGCTTGTGTTATGGTTTTAAATGCAGCCATTGAAAGGAAAGTCAAGGTGTTTCAAGTTTTTGGGGATTCATCTTTGGTAATCTACTAGCTGCAGAAAGAATGGAAAACAAGAGACCCAAAATTGGTCAAGTATCACAACTTGATCCAGAAGATAGTCAAAAGATTCGAAAAAATTAGTTTCACCTACCTTCCAAAGGAAGACAATCAAATGGCGGACGCTTTGGCAACATTGGCTGCAATGTTTAAAGCAAGTACTGAAGCCGAAATGAAGCCAATCGAAATGCAAATTTTCAAAGTACCAGCTCATTGCTATAGTTTAGAAGAAGCGAAAGACGGTAACCCATGGTACTACGATATCCTTCAGTATATCAGGTTCCAAGCCTACCCTAAAGAGGCCAATGATAATGACAAAAGAACTATTAAAAGAATGGCAGCGGGATATGTTTTGGATGGAGAGGCTTATACAAGAAGGGTAAGGACCAAATCCTATTAAGGTTTATCAATAATCAAGAAGCCAAAAACATATTGGCTGAGGTACACGATGGGCTCTCTGGGACACATGCCAATGGTTTCTCGATGGCTCGAAAGATCATGAGATATGGGTATTTCTGGTCAACCATGGAAGGGGATTGTATCGGCTATGCAAAGAAATGTCATAAGTGTCAGGTATAAGCTGACAAGATCTATTCTCCACTATTACCTCTACACACTATGAACTCGCCATGGCCGTTCGCTGTATGGGGGATGAATGTTATTGGTCAGATTTATCCTAAGGCATCCAATGGGCGACGTTTCATTCTGGTTGTCATCGATTACTTTAATAAATGGATAGAAGCAGCATCCTATGCCAGTATTACAAGAGCGATAGTTTGCAAGTTTTTGAAGAAAGAGATCATTTGTCGCTATGGCTTTGCCGAAAGGATTATCACTGATAATGCTTCCAACTTAAACAACAAGATGATGGACGAGGTATGGGAGCAATTCAAAATAACACACCACAATTCCACCACCTATCGTCCCAAGATGAACGGAGCAGTAGAGGCGGCAAACAAAAATATCAAAAAGATCATAGAAAAGACTACAAACACCTTCAAAGACTGGCATAAAAAGTTGCCATTTGCTCTATTTGCCCACTAGACGTCTGTACGTACTTCTACAGGGGCAACCCTATACTCATTGGTCTATGGTACAGAGGCAGTACTACCTATTGGAGTAGAGATTCCTTTGCTTCGAATTCTAAATGAGGTAAGGATGGAGGAAGCCGAATGGGTGCAAGCTCGGTTTGACCATTTGAATCTTATTCAAGGAGAAAAGATTGAAAGCTCTTTGCCATGGTCATGTGTACCAAAAAAGGATGATGCAAGCTTACAATAAGAAGGTTCGCCCAAGAGAATTCTGAGAGGGGGATCTGGTGCTTAAGAAAATCTTACCAACACAAAAAGATTCCCGCGGGATTGGATGCCTAATTGGGAATGACCTTATATCGTTAAGAAGACCTTCTCCGGAGGAGCATTAATCTTAATGGAAATGGACGGAAAGGTGCTAAACAATCCAATGAATTCAGATTCGGTTAAGAGGTACTATACGTAAAAAAAAAAGGTGGAGTGAAAACCCAAAAGGGCGTTTCGCAAAATGAGCACACCTAAAGCAAAAACCCCAAATAAGCGCTTTAGGTATCAAAAAATCAAAATAAAAAAATAAAAAATCAAAAAAAGAGGAAAAGGAAAAAGAGAAAAAAAAATGGGGGGGGGTTAGGATGAAAACCAGAAAATGGCGTCTTGGAACCAAATGAGGATTTGAATCGAAAACCTAGAAAAGGTTGCTCAGATGATCGTTTCGAATTAGGCATCCGAAAAAAGGAACCCTCTCGCGAGTTAAAAGTTTCAGTGAAGAATTTCTAGCAAGATATCTATTTCGGTCGATCGGCTATCGCATTATTCATAAAATTAATGATTGGGATGTAACATCATGCTTTGTATTCATTTTCTTTTGTTTGCCATGACTTCCAAATTAATCCCAAGTTTTTGAAATATTAATAAAGTATTATTTTGTGCCTTCTCATATAATTTTTTTGCAAGTATCCTGCAAGTGGATTGACATAGATATATGAAAGGTAAAAGATTTCTTGGTCTTACTATGATCTAACTTTTTAAATACAACGGTACAAAGAGGTATGATGAGAACTAGGAGGATACTTCATTTAGTGGACCAATAAGGGAAAACAAGTTCCGACCACATCAAATTTCAAACATATCACATGGAAGCAAAAATGATTATGGAGATGAAACCATCCCTAGGTGAAAACCCGAAAGGGCACCTAAAAAACCCCAAAAAAAGAAAAAAAAACAAAAAGAAAAAAAAGAGAAAGAAAAAAAGCTAAAGTGAAAACCCAAAGAGGCACTTTAGAACTAAAAAGAACTCAAAAAGATCGAAACAAAGAAGGGAGCATGAATGGTAGAACCCAAGCATGAGATAAAACATTGTTCATTGCAAAGGTCAAGAAAAAGAATAGGGAGGTAAAGAAGAAGTCAAAGAGGATCGACTGGGGAAGCAAAGGCTTTGAATAGTGATTAGATCCCACTAGTCATGAATCATATGTAGACTAGACATCCCCAAGATAGGAGTATGCTAACCTATACCATCATAGCATTTCCTTTCTTTCCACAGATAGTTAAACAATAAAGTAAAGAACCAGGAAAGGATTTCAAGCAAAGGATTTCAAACTCGCGACACCAAGATTTCAGAGCAAATGAGGCAAATACTCAAAGCTCGAGGATTTCAGGCGAAGGATTTCAAACTTGCCACACCAAGATTTCAGAGCAAATGAGGCAGATACTCAAAGCTCGAGGATTTCAGGCGAAGGACTTCAAACTTGCCACACCAAGATTTCAGAGAAAATAAGGCAGATACTTAAATCTCAAGGATTTCAGGCGAAGGATTTCAAACTCGCCACACCAAGATTCTAGAGAAAATGAGGCAGATACTCAAAGCTCCAGGATTTCAAGCGAAGGATTTCAAACTCGCTATATTAAAACCACCAAAGGAGGAAGATACTCATAGTTTGAGGCATTTAGAGCAAAGGAGATAGATACTCAAAGCTCCAGGATTTCAGGCGAAGGATTTCAAACTCGCCATATTAAAACTATCGAGCGAAGAAGGAAGATACTCATAGTTCGGGATTTTTATATCAAAGGAGGTAGATACTCATAGCTTCATGCTGTAGGGAGAGGGAGAGTGAAAAGTCCTATATAGGAGGGACTGGTAGCTTCAGATCTCAAGAACAGGGAAGTCGGACAAAATTAATGCTTATAGTCTTTGCTTTATGCTTGATCCACAAGTATAAGCAAAGAGGGGCAGCTATAATCACTAATTTTGTCCGGGATAGACTCATTCTCATTTTTCCTTTTACAAATAATGGGCTTATATGGGCTAGTGCTTAAATTATATGTGGCTGTTATTAAAACCCCAAAAGAGCAAAAAAATACTACTATTAGTATATGTCTTATTAGCTATATATATGTGTGTGTTGCTACCTTAAAAACCAAATTTTTTTAGTTGATTGCTAGTTTTTTAATTAGGCATATGTTATATATATGTTACCATATCTTTGTTATAATCTACTATGTTATTGTCCAATTTTAAAACCCAAAATTTTTACTAAGTAATATGCATGTGCGTTACTATTATATTCCATTGTTATCTTATTTGTTATTAGTATTATAGTTCTTATCTCATTATCTTCCATTGTTGTTAGTAGTACGATTATAGTTATAATACTATTGTTATTATCATTATTATTACCATGTTATTATTATCATTACTGTTATTATTATTATTATTTCCATTGTTATTATTATTATTATTATAACCAAACTGAAAATCAAAAAAGATTCTAAACTATTAAATAAAGCCAGTATAAATAAATGAAATCCAAATGTTATAATAAAATACCAACAACTAAAATCAAATAATAGCCCGAGTTTATTAAAATACACAGTTCATTTACATTAAAAAAGAAATAGTCCAGAGTTATTTTAATTACATTTTGGCCCAATTAAGCCCTAATCTAGTAACCGAAAGCCCTAATGCACCTGCCCTCTTTGCGCAGCTGAACCAAAACTATCAGATCTAATCTAGATATGATGGTCCAGATCGCATAGTTGAAGGAAGCTTTAGCTGGTCCATTGTTACCCTAGCGCCGCATCGATTGCAACCGTCGGATCGAGAATACATCGAACGACCATGATCGTATTTGTTGCGCGCATACGATCAACACGAGACCCTCTACATTCCCCACATGCGCGTGTGCCACATCCCGTGACTCCTCAACTTCCTAGGCCGTGTCGTCTCCTCAGCTCCCAAGCCGCGCCAACTCCTCAATTCTCAAGTCGCGTCGCCTCAGCCACCGAGCTACGTTGTCTCCTCTAGTCCCTCTCAGCAGCCATGGCGTATACAAACAAACCAACAAGAATGTCAGAGCAAAAAAACGCACAACAATTGCAGGGATTTTAGAGAATTAACCAGCAAAAATCAGAGATACTTGTGAATCAAAACAAAATAACGAGCAGCCAATAGTTTTTTTTCAATTTCACTTTCTTTTTTTCAAAATACATGTAATTCATGGTATATAAAGACAATGCCCTAAATCAATTATAAGTATTGGAGAATCTTGAATGGAATAGAGCAAAAAGCAGAAAACCTCTCAACTTTTGAGGTGTATCTCTCATTCTTCTTCATTTTAAACACTTGCATGTAGAAAATTAGGGTTTCGATTTTCGTTACCTGTTTGGGTCGCTCGTTGGCCTCCATGTCCTTTGGTCTCCCATCCCCCGATGATAAGTTTCACACCTTTTCGGCTTCTGATGAGGTGAATCAATAGTGGAAGGGAGAGGCCGCCGTCATTTTAAGAAAATGTTGGGTTTTTTGGGTTTTGGGTTCTTCAAAATGGGTTGTTTTTTAACGTTTTTGGAAGATCTAAGTTTGGTTTTGGTTTTAAAAGTAAAAAAAGAGGGTTTTTGGGTTCAGTTTGGACTGCTAGTCAACCGCGTATGGCGACCGACACAGTGAAAGAGTGGTGGCTTTTGGGTTTTGAGCACCAGTGAGTGGCAGTGCTCACCTGGGAGAGGAGAGAGCTCCTCAAAGCTCTGGTTTTTTCCAAAAAGGGTAAACCAAATCTAAAAGAGGGTTTATATAATAGTCTTACGTTTTAAAAATGGTTTAATAGCTGTTTAAGGACCTTCGTCCTTTTCAAATCACGCCCGAAGAGTTTTCATTTTTTAAAATCACCTGTTTAGTCCCTCTATATGCGCTAATTACAGGTCCAAGCCATTTTATCTTTAAAAATTCCGTTCCTGGTCCTTGAGATTTCTAAATTCTTTACAATCACATCCTCGTTTACTTTGAAATTTCGCCCCTTTGTTTTCTTTCTTTTTGTTTTAGTCCAAATTCCAATGTTAGACCCTTAATCCCATGCATTTTATTTTCAGTTCTTGTTGTTCATAATGTTGTTGTTTTTTTATGTTTTGATCTGCTGGTTTAATGGTTGTGGATTTTTTATTTGTGATTGAAATGTTCATATGTTGTGTTAACTTTAAATGTGGCCTTTATGTGATGTTTATGATATATGTAATAATACACGTGTAACATATAGATTCTTTTTTATTAAAAAAGGGAAAGAGGTATAATTTATAGTTTGTTAAAATATATGTAATATATCTTTTTAGTATTTAGCCTCAAAAAGTTATAATTTTTTAAAAAAATATATTTTCTTTTAAAGTTTGTTATATATATATAGTGTTCTTTATGTATGTAGTATGTTTTCTTTGCATAGGATATAAAATATATCATTTTTACATAACCTTTATATAGTATATTGTTTCATTATAATATGTAATATATATATATATATATCTTTGCAAAATGATGTATATATATATATAGTTTTATAGGTGTATATAATATATGCTTTAGAAGGAAATAAAGTAAAGTATAATGTATATATTGTTTTAAAATTTTTATAATATATCTTAAAGTAAATGACATGTGTTTTTTTTATATTCTTTGTTTTATATGTGGGCTTGGCTAGTCTTTTTTAGTGTAGGACCAATTTTGTAGTAGCTTTGGGCTTTTGTTCTTGGGCCTAGTTTTAGTTTTAGGATTTTGGGCTTAGGATTAGATTAGGTGAATCAATTTAATTAATTTAGATCGTGTGTTCGTCTCATAGGGGCATGATCCTTAAATTAATTAAGTTAATTCTAGGTTTAAATTCCTTAGAGCCTTAGCTAGATTAGGGTTCGAATTAATTTAGTGAATTTAAATTTGCTCTTAGCTCATTTGGGTAAATTTTAAATTCATTAAATCAATCGAATGTTTCTTAATAACTTTTAGGATAAAATTAACTTTGAAGTTTAGATCGACTTTAAAGTTAATCCTCATAATTTGTTAGGGTTTTAGTCTTTTAGGTCTAATTAATCAATTTAAGGCTAATATTAGAGTCACTTAGCTAATAATTAGATCATTATTTAGGTTTTCCCTAATTTGGGCTTTCATAGGTTAGGTCTTTGGGTGGGCCTTGAGTGTTTATCTTTTGAAGCCTTTGTTTGCCATCCCTTGTCATTCAAGTGGCTTTAAATGTTTTGATTGCATGTTGATTAATTTAAATCATAAAAAGGGAGGTATTCATTAATTTTGATATTTGTGTCGTAATAGTCCGAACTTAAAGGATATTGGCCAAATATTTGAATTAATCCTTACCTACTAGGGTAGAATTAAAACTCGACAAAGTCATTACATCATTTTCTAACTGCTTGCACCATGCATAAATGTGACGTGCAGGATTCGAACCATAAAGTAACACGACAGTCAGGCTTATATGATGTCGGTTTAGTCTATGGTCCAATGTATCATCAACCTTATTAATTCAATGTCCAATTAATTTGAACCCACCAATTTGATAAAGCCCGTTCAATTAAGGTTAATTTTCAATTAAGGTCATCAAATTAAATTATTTTTAAATTTCGACAATTTCTTTCAATTAAAAGAAACAAATATTTTGGTACCAATTTCTGGGCATGATGGGGGTGCTGATCCTTCCCCACATGTAACCGACTCCCGAACCCTTTCAAAATGAATCTCTAGTTTTGTGGTGTCCAGCCTACCTTATCCAAGTGTTCGGTTGCGACTCCCAGTTTTCAATCAGTTCTCAAAAGAAAAAGAATTTTCAAAAGATATCCCTTTAAACCAAGATTACAAAGAAATGATTTTGGGGATAACTCGTAGCGTCGAACTTATGATCTTTTAGAGTTTTTCAAAAACATGTCGCTACATAATGGAATTGACCACACAGTCAAAGTCATTACAATATTTGGACCTTAATAGTGTAGGGATTCCGATCACCGGAACCCAATCCTGACTAGATCATTTTTAGGGATGTTACAACTCCCCCTTAAGAAAATTTGTCCTTGAATTTTTACCTGAACCGAAGAGATGGGGGTATTGCTTCTTTATTGTCTCCTTCGGTTCCCAGGTTGCTTCCTCAATAGTGTGGCTTCTCCATAGCACTTTAACTAACAGTACAGATTTGTTGCGAAGTCTTTTAACTTCCCTTGTAAGAATATGAACTAGTTTCTCTTCATAAGTCAAGTTAGGTTGAATCTCAACAGAATCGGGTTCAATAATATGCGAAGGGTCAGAGCGATACTTCCGAAGCATTGATACATGGAATACATCATGAATCTTGCTTAGTTCTGAGGGTAACAACAATCGATAAGCCATAGGGCCAACTTTCTCAATGACTCCAAAAGGTCCAATGAATCGGGGACTCAGTTTCCCCTTTTTGCCAAACCTCATAACTTTCTTCCACGACGAGACTTTAAGGAAGGCTTTCTCACCTACTTCATATTGGATATCCCTTCACTTAAGATCGGCATAAGCCTTTTGATGATCAAAGGCAGCTTTCAAACGATCATGGATGATGGTAACCCATTCTTCAATTTCTCGAAGTAGGTTAGGGCCCAACATTTTGCCTTCACCGAGTTCAGACTAGCATCATGGAGTTCTGCAACGTCTACCATACAATGCTTCATATGGTGCCATCTTAATGGAAGCTTGATAACTATTGTTGTAGGCAAACTTGGTGAGAGGTAGGGATTTCTCCCAAGATCCGCCAAAATCAATAATACATCCACGTAGCATGTCTTCCAAGATCTGTACAGAAGGATTCAATAACGGTACACATTTTCAATTATTCAATGGAAAGAGCTTTCGATGATTACCTGAATCACCCTTTTTGACTAACTGTCAGATTGGGGGTGGAGTGCAGTACTAAAGTTAGCTCTGTTGCCCAGAGCTCATTGCAACTTTCTCCAGAATTGAGAAGCAAAACAAGGGTCTCGATTGGAGATGATAGATTGTGGTACTCCATGGAGTCAAATGACTTCCTTGATGTACAAGTCAGCTAATTTAAGAAGATCGTAATCCATTCTAACTAGTAAGAAATGAGTTGACTTGGTGAAACGATCCATAATAACCCAAATAGCATCATGCTTAACATGAGTTTGGGGAAGACCACTAACAAAGTCCATAGTGATCTTTTCCCACTTCCACTGCGGTAGTTCAATAGGTTGTAGTAATCCAGTAGGAACACCGTGCTTAGCCTTGACACATTAGCACATAAGACATTTACACACGAAGTCGATTATGGCTTACTTCATGCCTGGCCACCAATAGAGCTCACGAAGATCCTTGTACATTTTCACAGAACCCGGATGAACAAAGAATGAACTCGAATAAGCTTCTTTAAGGATATCATTACGAAGAGATTCATCATTGGGTACACAAACCCAATGGCGAAAGTACAAGAGTCCTTCATATTTAATTCTAAAGTCAGGATTATCTTACAACTTGTAGACAATAGATTGAAGTTCAGGATCTTGGATTTGCAATATTTTGATCCTTGAGACAATAGTAGATTGAACTTGTAGTTCAGCTACGAAGTAGGTAAGCTTTTGGAGTAAAAAATGAGCATTAATAGCTCGTGAAGTTGCGATACAATGGTTTTACAAAGGGTTGATATGCTATACAATACATAGGATTCAATGATCAATAATGATACTTACCAGGCAGAGGTTTGTGGCTGAGTGCATCAGCTACAACATTGGCCTTGCCCGAAGGATAGTCAATAACAAGATTGTAATCTTTGAGAAGTTCCATCTATCTTTGTTGCCTAAGATTCAACTCTTTTTGAGTTAGTAGATATTTGAGACTCTTGTGATCGGTAAAAAGGCAACATTTCTCTCTGTAGAGATAGTGTCTCCAAATTTGTAATGCAAACACAACTGCAGCCAACTCTAAGTCATGAGTGGCATAATTCATCTCACGTGGCTTCAGTTTCCTTTAAGTATAAGCAATAACTTTTCCTTCTTGCATAGACACACATCCTAACCCGAGATACGAGGCATCACTATAAACTGTGTAGTCTTTTCCAGACTTAGGTTGGGTTAGGATCGGTGCGTGATTTAAAGCTTGTTTTAATTGGTCAAAACTTCGTTGTTGTTCTTCAGCCCAAATAAATGGGACCTCTTTCCGCAATAGCTTAGTCAATGGGGCTGCTAACATAAAAAATCCCTTGACAAATCTTCTATAATACCAGCGAGACCAAGGAAACTTCTCACCTCACCAATATTCTTCGGTGGATGCCAATCAAGAATGGCCTGAATTTTCTTTGGATCAACTTGGATACCTGAAGCTGATGCAATGTGCCCGAGGTAGGCAACTTCAGTGAGTCAAAACTTACACTTATAGAATTTGGCAACCAATTGCTTCTCCCTAAGAGTTTGAAGCACAATACGGAGGTGATCTTGATGTTCTGCCACATTCTTGGATTAGATTAAGATGTCATCAATGAATACCACTACAAATTTATCAAGATAGGGCCTAAAAACCTGATTCATTAAATCTATAAAAACAACTGGTGCATTGGTTAGCCTGAAGGGCAGCACTAGAAATTTGTAGTGTCCATATCTTGTATGGAATACAGTTTTGGGTACATCATATTCCTTGAATCTCATCTGATAATACCCGAACCTTAAACTGATATTGGAAAACACAGAGGCATCATTTAGTTGGTCGAATAGGGAATCAATCCTTGGTAATGAATACTTATTCTTGATGGTCACCTTATTCAGTTATCGGTAATCGATACATAATCTCATGGAACCATCTTTTTTTTCTTTACAAAGAGGATCAAAGCTCCCCAAGGTGAAGAAATCGGTCGAATGAAGCCTTTATCAAGTAAGTCTTGAAACTGGGCTTTTAATTCTTCAGTTCTACGGCTAGCATTCAATAAGGTACAATGGAAACTGGAGTAGTCACGAGCTGCACTTCGATACTGAATTCTATTTCATGGGTTAGAGGTAAACATGGAAGCTCATCGTGGAAAACATCAAGGAATTTACATGTAACACCCTCTTCCCGACCTGGTAAGGAATCGAGTTAGAGAGTGCTATCGGAGACGGATTCAGAGTTTGGAGACTTCGATCAGAGATCGAAATCTTATTCAACATGTCTTTTTAATCTTCTATTATGACTTATTAAACTAATTCATAATTAGCTTACTCAATTTGGGGTCAATTTTAAACTTTTATGAACTTAGGGACTAAATTATAAATTTAACAATTGAGGGACTTAATCAGAATTTATTTTTACCAATCATCAATTAAAATTACCAATTATTACCCTGTGAAGTTTCGTTACTAACGAAGGTCGTTTACCTATCCAATTAGGCTATACAAGTTTTAGTGAACATTTTATAAACTTCTTAAAACTGTGGTTTAAGCCTTTTAACAGAATTAACTAACTCCGTACCGATACAATTAGGGCCATATCGGTATGCTAAGGCAAATTTTCATTTTTCAGATTCAAGGTTAACAAGTCGGTATCGATACCCCTAAACCCGTATCGATACGTGTCAACCTAGGTTGACCGTTTCGATACACCTTAAAGACCATATCGATACAATTTATTTTACAGACCTTACTGTCCAATTTCGTATCGATACACCCCCTATGTGTATCGGTATGCCCTGTTTTATCAAGTCCAATTATGCAAGGCCGTACCGATACAACTTGACCCTTATCGATACGCTTGCCTTATAATGACAGATTTTATCTATTTTTTTTGAATTAACCTATTGAATGATGTCCAAACTTAACCAAATTTTACCAGCAAGTCCAATATACATATTTTTAATAGAATTCAAAATTTTAGAGCATTCTAAGTCCATTTACCTAGTTTTCACCTTTTAGGGCTTTTAGGCTCGTTTTACTAGTTTAACTAACTCACATTCACACCATATTAACCATTAAGCATTTGGTCACCTTTAGGCTATTACACGTACATAGTAAAGCACATTTATAACATGTTTACACCATATGCCACCTTATTAGGAGTTCAAATCAAAAGTTAAGCATACATGAGGTCGATGAGAGTGACTTGCAACTACAACACACGATCAAGGCTCAGATTCTTTCAAGGTCCTGAAAATGCATGAGACACTACGACGTTAGACTTACTTAGCCTAGTGAGGTGGTCATAACAAATACACAATAAATCTATTAATTACATGAATGTCGTATAAGCATGCTTGGTTAAGAATTTACATAACATCAATCATAGCAAAACATATTCATAGTCATTAGTCATGATTTCATATAGCAAATATATATCATATAAGCATATCATTTCCCTGGACATGGTAACCAATGGATACGAGGATCCCCCTATACACCATACATATCGAAAATAGGTCATAGACTTGAGCCGTAGCTTGGATAGAATCCATCCTTATTTCACCACATATATAGGTCGTGGTCCCGGACCGTAGTCCAATCCCTTACTTGGTGAGCTCAAATAACCCTATGGAATGCCAATTGTATCCAATGTCCACAATGTCCAAGATCACATAATTCACCATAATTCTTATCGTTCGGATCACATCATATCGGATAGCAAATTGAGCCATAGCTCCACATAACATATCATAACATAATTATATCAAAATCCATATACAAGCATGAATCGGATATCACACATGAACTTACAAATATATCAAACAATATTGAAGCTTGCCATGCTTACCATTAGAGTCCACATATGCTTGCTCTACTTGAACCCTTAAACAAAAATGCAATCATAACACAAAACGAATGCAACGAGATGGCTCCGTGCCTATCCCTTGACACAACTACACTCACCTTGATCCCTGATAAGTGTTTAAAAGTACTATTTTTCTTACCCTTTTTACTCATATTATTTTTAGACTTAGGCTCATATTAGTTGCATAATTAGCCATTCATGCATTAATCCATGTTTCCTTCCATCGTTGAGCTTGATTACATAACTTGGTAGTTTTTATGGGAAAAGATGCTGCTTTGGTGTGTTTTGTGTGTATGTGCAGGATCACTTGCCAAAGCAAGGCTAGAGCTAGTTGCCAGGGCAATGCATGAAGGAGACGTCGAGCTAGTTGCAAGGGCAATGCATGAAGGAGACGTCGAGCCAATTTCCAGGGCAATTGTCGATAAGAGAAAAGGTGATATGGTAGTCAAAATTGATGAGTAGACAAGCCCAAGATGATGTGGAGCAAAGCCCAATCCCAAAGGAATTTGATTTCCATGAAGAGATTAAAGAATAATTAAATTCTAAGAAGATAGGAGAAGTTCTAGTAGGAATATAATTATAATAAAGAATTCTATTCTTTAAAGATAATTTAATTCCAACTTAACTTCCTCCTCAAAGAAGAACTTTGACCTAGCCCTATAAATAAGAGGGAGATTTCGACAATCCAAAGAGATCAAGAGAGGGGAATTTCGACAACTCCAAGGAGGGCAAGAGGAGAGAATTTTCGACAAGCATCTAGGGCAAGGAGGATTTCGAGAAGCTTCCTTATTCATCTTTTCTTTCTTGTTCAATTGGGTTCATGCTAGGGATTAATTATCTTGTGTTTCTTTGGAACCTAGCCATGAACTAAATCTATTTGGCTATGGTTATTGTGTTTTGTGGTTGTGAGAAACTATTGGTTTTTGTTTAGGTAATAAGAGTTTGCACTTTTCTATTCAAGGTTTATTAATTCTTGGTTCTTATTATTGTTTGCGAGTGAATTGGGAGAGGATCTCGTGATTTCATCTATTTATCTAATATCGGGAGAGTTAGATTCAAGAAACGAATGAATAGGATATTTATTCAATCTATTGATGGTAAAGATTAATCCGACTTAGGAATAAGTTAAGGATTTCAACGGCTAAGAGGAGCGCAAGATTGGTTGTTGTTCACCCTTGATTCACGCAGGGATGTATTATCAAGGCATGCAAGTAGCTAGAGTTTCGACTTAGGGATAAGAAGAAACCATTGAAGAACGCTCTGCCGAACCTTGAAGGTTGCTGCCCAGACGCCCAAGTAGATGCCCAACTAGTTGCCCAGGCAACCATCGATTAGTTGCCAAGGCAACACCGTTGTGCAAGTTGCCACGGCAACTGAATTGCCCGTGCACTCTTTTACCAAGACGATCGAATCGGCTATCACACCTCAACTCACGATAACCTGGCATATCTCTCACTCATTTGATCTCATCTTTTCTTTTACCTTATTACTTTCTAGATTAGTTATTAGTTAAACTCCTATAATCCTTTATTTGTTTTTTTACTTTTTACAGTGCAAGAGACTAGATTCTTGAAGTGGCACCAATCCCTGTGGAGACGATATCTTTTATACTATAACTTGCAACGTGTATACTTGCACAATTGCGTAGCACTTATTACGTGCAACAAGTTTTTGGCGCCGTTGCCGGGGATTGGCAATAGTGACTTTGTTTTTTATTTTCTTGCACTTTCTTTTTACTTTTCTTGTTTAAGATTCAAAGGGCTAACAAACTTTGGTTTTGCATTGGTATATGACCAGGGCGAGACCGACTACACCAGAATATCCCTTTGATCCAGAAATCGAACGAACCTTACAAAGACTTAGACGAAGGATAAGAGTAGCAATGGCTAATCAAGACGGCAATATGAATCACGATGTTCCAGTAGGAGGAGTGATTCTTGCACGAAACAGAACTATTCGAGACTATCTTGAAGAAGATCTAGATGGACTTAATCCAGGAGTTGTCGCACCTGAAATTGAAGCCGACCACTTTGAGTTAAAACCGGTAATGTTTAATATGATCAACACAATTGGTCAATTTGGCGGCTCAACAACTGAAGATGCATGAAAACATCTGAAATCTTTCCTCGAGATTTGCAACTCGTTCAAAATACACGGAGTCACCCCTGATGTCTTACGATTAAGATTATTCCCCTATTCACTGAGGGATAGGGCGAAAGCATGGTTGAATAGCATTCCTGCCGGATCAATAGCATCTTGGACCGATCTTTGTCGTGATTTCCTTGCTCGATTTAATCCTACAAATTTGACTGATAAGCTTCGTAACGACATTACTTCTTTTCGGCAAGCAGATGATGAATCCATGTACAAGGCTTGGGAGCGATATAGAGAACTTCTACACAAATGCCCCTACACGGATTCCCGGTGTGGACTCAAGTAACAATGTTTTACAACGCCGTGAATACACCAACAAGGATGATGCTAGATGCCTCGGTAAACGGCATACTCCTAGATAAGTTGCCGGAGGAAGCAATGCAAATTTTAAACAGGCTGGCCAAGAACGATTATCAATTCCCATCTACTAGAAGAGGAGTAGTTAGGCGCCAAGCCACAATACATGAACTAGGATCATTAGATTCAATTTCGGCACAATTGGCCACTTTAACCAAGATGGTCCAGAACATGCAAAAACCAAATAATACACATGAAGTCAAGGTAATGGATTCTTTTTGTGAGTTATGTGGCGATAACCATGATTCTTCTGAATGTATGCAGAATCCGGAATCCAACTTCTATGTGGGGAATTACAATCGGAACAATAATGTGATGTCCAATACATACAATCCAGCTTGGAAGAAGCACCTGAATTTTTCATGGAGTAATCCCAACAATGCTCTAAACCAGAACAATCAAAATGCACAAGCATCAGATTCCATCAGAATATGCCACGGCAACAGTTGCCACAGCAACAACCGATAACATCTAGTTCTTTGGAAAATTCTCTAAATGTTTTTATGATGAAAACTGAATCTTATATGGCTGAGAATAGTAACTTCATAAAAAGAACTGATGCTTTTATTAACAGGACCGAGATGAAATTGCAAAACCAAGAGGCGGCAATCAAATCATTGGAAAATCAAGTCGGACAGTTTGCTCAAAATCTGAATACTAGACCGCAAGGAGGTTTACCTAGCGATACTGAAGTCGCAAGAGGAACTGGCCATGAGCAATGTAAGGCAATCACCACTAGATGTGGCCAACAACTTAGAGAGGCTCAAACCCGCTCATCAAACAAACCTCCACAAAAAGATCAAGACGAACCTAGCGGAAAAGCCTCAGATACTGAACCAGGAATTGCCTCGGCAACCGGCAATAAGCATGCCTCGGCAACCGACGATAAAAATACCTCAGCAATTTGTGAAAAGCATGCCTCGACAACCCCAATTGATAATGCCTCGGCAACTCCAGTTGTCCCAGCAATGCCGTCAATCAGGTTTCAAACCAATGAAAGGATCAAAGATATCCGACTTCCACCTCCATTCCCACAAAGGTTGAAGCGACAAAAGCAAGAATACCAATTCAAGAAGTTTATTGATATCCTAAAGCAAGTCCACATCAACTTGCCATTGGTGGAAGCAATTGAACAAATGCCAAACTATGCCAAGTTTCTTAAAGACATTGTGTCCAAGAGAACAAGGCTAGGAGAGTTTGAAACAGTTGCCGCAACAGAGGGATGCATGGAAATGTTGCACAATCGTATGCCACCTAAGTTGAAGGATCCCGGAAGTTTCACAATACCCTGTTCTATTGGAAATCACTATGTCGAGAAAGCATTATACGACCTTGGGGCTAGCGTAAACTTGATGCCTAAATCAGTTTTCTAGAAACTAGGAATCGGGAAGGCAAGACCTAAAATAGTTATGCTACAGCTAGCCGACAGATCCTATGTGCATCCAGAGGGAAAAATCGAGGAAATACTGGAAAAAGTTGATAAATTTATTTTTCCCGCTGACTTTATTATTTTGGATTGTGAAGCAGATGAGCATGCACCCATCATTCTCGGGAGACCATTCCTAGCAACAGGGAGAACCTTGATTGATGTTGAAAAGGGAGAACTCACAATGAGGGTAAATGACCAGCAAGTTAAACTAAATGTGTTCCAAACACTAAGGCATGCCGATGATCCAGAAGAATGCCAAATTCTTCATGCCACGGTAGAGTTTAACTTCGACGAGGAATTTAGTTGCCTCGGCAACTACATTTCCGATCAAGAGGAACCTGGGGAGTATGAAGAACCGGTCGATGAGGAACAACAAGAAGAGGCAAATTGGCTAGTCAATCGACCAGGTACATACTTTGAACCACTGGATTACTCAGGTAAGAAAGGTAAACTCGAAAAACCCTCTATAGAACAACCACCGATTCTTGAGTTGAAACAATTGCCAGAGCAACTAAAATATGCATACTTAGGAACCGATAATACATTGCCTGCAATTATTTCTTCTAAGTTATAGCCTGAGCAGGAAAAGAAGATGATCAAGATGTTGAAGCTACAAAAAAAGGCAATAGGGTGGACAATTGTCGACTTGAAGGGAATTAGCCCGGCAGTGTGCATGCACAAGATTTTGTTGGAAGATGATCACAAACCTTCAATTGAGGCCAAGAGGAGACTGAATCATGCCATGAAATGGGTTGTAATGAAAGAAATCATCAAGTGGCTTGACGCTGGCATTATATACCCTATCTCTGATAGTACTTGGGTAAGTCAGGTACAATGTGTACCGAAAAAGGGAGGTATAACGGTGGTAAGTAATGAACTTTTTCCAACAAGGACTGTGACCAGTTGGAGGGTTTGTATGGATTATCAAAAGCTAAACAAAGCCACTAGGAAAGATCACTTCCCATTACCTTTTATTGATCAAATGCTTGACCGTCTTATAGCTAAACCCTTTTATTGTTTTCTTGATGGTTATTCAGGTTACAATCAAATTGCCATAGCACCAGAAGATCAAGAAAAGACAACCTTCACATGCCCATACGGTACTTATGCCTTCTGAAGGATGCCGTTCGGATTGTGTAACGCCCCGGCAACCTTCCAAAGATGCATGATGGCACTCTTTTCAGACATGGTCGAAGACTTCCTTGAGATCTTCATGGATGATTTTTCTATTTTTGGTAATGACTTCGACAGCTGTCTCGGCAATTTAGAGAGGTGTTGGCAAGATGTGAAGAAACTGATTTAGTCCTCAATTGGGAGAAATGCCATTTTATGGTAGATGAAGGAATAGTGCTCGGCCACAAGATTTCATCCAAGGGAATTGAAGTAGACAAAGTCAAGGTAGACGTGATCGAGAGATTACCCCCACCAAGTTTGGTTAAAGGAATTTGAAGTTTTCTTGGACATGCAGGTTTTTACAAGAGGTTCATTCATAATTTTTCTAAAATCACTAAACCCTTGTGCAATTTGCTTGAACATGATAAAGTCTTCGATTTTGATGATTATTGCACCCAAGCATTCGAAACCCTAAAGAAAAAGCTTGCCTCGACACCCATTGTCGTTCCACCAGATTGGACGCTACCTTTTGAGCTCATGTGTGATGCAAGTGATTTCGCGGTAGGAGCAGTCCTAGGCCAATGCACAGGTAAGACCTTTCATGTGATATACTACGCTAGTAAAACTCTTAATAGTGCTCAAGTGAATTACACAACAACGGAGAAAGAGTTACTAGCTGTAGTTTTCGCATTTGACAAGTTTCGATCCTATTTGATTGGTACAAAGGTAATTGTTCATACGGACCATTCGACAATCAAATACCTATTTGCTAAAAAGGATGTTAAACCTCGTTTGATTCGTTGGATATTACTTTTACAAGAATTTGATATTGAAATTAAGGATAGGAAAGGAACATAAAATCAAGTGGCCGATCACTTATCACGTTTGGAACGCAATAGGGAGGAGGACGCAGATCTAAAGATATGTGATGCATTCCCGGATGAACAACTTTTAGTTGCCTCGGCAACCATGGACGCGCATGCCTCGGCAACTCTCGATGCCATAGCAGCCTTTGACGCTCACGCCTCGGCAATTTTGGGAGCAGTCACCACGGCATCACATGCCTCGGCAATACCCTGGTACGCGGATTTAGTTAATTTCCTTGTTTGTGGTATTTTACCTTATGGCATTACTCACCAAGGGAAGAAGCGGTTCTGCCATGATGCTAAGCATTTCTTTTGGGATGAGCCTCTTTTGTTTAAACAAAGTGTAGATCAGGTTATACGTCGATGTGTCCCTGAAGAAGAGCAACAAAATGTACTCTGGCAATGCCATTCTTCACCCTATGGAGGACATTTTGGAGGAACTCGTACCGCGGCCAAAGTTTTGCAATCCGGTTTGTATTGGCCAACATTGTACAAAGATGCCCAAGACTTTTACAAGCAATGTGATCGTTGCCAGAAGACGGGCAATATCTCTAGATGACATGAGATGCCACTCTAGAACATCATCGAGGTGGAATTGTTCGATGTGTGGGGGATCGATTTTATGGGACCTTTCCCATCTTCATTCGGCAACCTCTACATCTTACTTGCCGTCGACTACGTGTCTAAATGGGTTGAAGCAGATGCAGTTCCCAACAACGATTCCATGACCGTGCAACGATTTGTGCAGAAAAACATATTTACACGATTTGGGATGCCGAGAGCAATTATCATTGACGAAGGCAAGCATTTAGACAACAGACTAATTGCCAAGATGTTGCAACGCTTTGGTATATCACACAAGATCGCCACGACATATCACCCACAAACCAACGAGCAAGCAGAAATTTCCAACCGGGAATTTAAGGGTATACTCGAGAAAGTTGTAAATCCCTCTAGGAAGCATTGGTCATTAAGACTAGATGACGCACTTTGGGCATATCGCACTGCATTCAAAACACCCTTAGGTATGTCCCCCTTTCGACTTGTCTATGGCAAAACATGCCATCTACCGGTAGAAATCGAACACAAGGCATACTGGCAATCAAGACCGTGAATATGGATTGGGAAAGTGCTGGACAAAAGCGTTTGTTGGACCTCAATGAGATAGAAGAATTCCGTGCACTCGCCTATAACAATGCACGAATCTACAAGGAGAAAACAAAGCAATGGCATGACAAGAAACTATTGTCGTGGCAATTCACGCCAGGGCAACTAGTTCTCTTATTCAATTCTCGGCTAAAACTTTTCCCGGGAAAGCTGAAATCAAGATGGTCGGGACCATTTGAAGTCGTCAAACCATTCTCCCATGGTGCTGTGATAATCAAGTCCATCTCTGACAATGGACAAAGATTGAAGCACTACAATGGTGCCCATGTGGAACGTAACAAGGAAGTGGTCAACTTAGGAGATGCATGAGCATGCTCTCCGTTTTGATATTTTATTTTATTTATTTATTTATTTTTATTTTTATTTTCGATTAATTATTTATTTTATTTTATTTTTTTTATTATTTCTGATTATTATAAATTTTCTTTAGGATAGATTTTTTTATTTATTTTTTAAGTTTAAGAATCCCATTACACATCTTTATTTATTTTCTTTATTAGTTTATCTTTAATTCTAATCCTTATTTGATTTGTCTTTGAATTGTAGGAAAAAAGTTCAAGATAAAGAGGAATTTTAATCCAAGTAGGAAAACATCTTCATTGGTGAGCCACCTAAGGCAAATTGAAGACCGGCAACTAATGTTCATGCGGTACATGAAGGATCACAACAATGCCATCACCCAAGTCATCCTAGAAAGGTACTCAGACAGTCGCGTGCCGTTCCCAATCTTTCATGCCGAGATCCTTGCCCCGGCAACCAATGAAGCAGTCGCCACAGCAACCGCAACAGATGATGCCGCGGCAACCTACATCGTGCCTGCACAAGCTGATGCCACGACAACCAACCCTGAAGATGCCACAGCAACCAAAGCTAAAGACATCCTGACAACCACTGCAAAAGCCAAAGGTAAAGCACCTATGCCCGGATCAACTCCTACAGAATCATTTTCTGATCTTTCAGATTCAGACGAGTCCTCCATTGCACCAACAAAGACTGCACCAATTGAATCCTCCAAGCGAAAAGCCAATGACATTGATGAAGAGGATGATGAGGACAACCCCGTACGAGGATCGATTCCACCACCGGCAACAAGAAAACAACCATCGCGTTCAAATAAGAGAATCAAGACACTGACCAAAAGGAAACTAATCATCTACAATGACGAACTCTCAGAGTAAGTCCTCATATGCATTTTATTTTTAATTATTTTTATTTTTCTTTAATGCATGCGTTGAGGACAATGCCTCACTCGAGTTTGGGGGGGATTGTTATTAGTACTTACCATGTTTAGTTACATTCATCTTAAATATTACATTTAGGATACATAAATTGCTTGCCATGCCTTTAATTGGAACAAGAATTGCTTAGATTTGATGAATATCCAATGATGACTTTGCCAATGCACTTAATTGATAGAATTTTTATTCTAGGATAGCCATGGAAAAACTTAGAATTTTACTATGATGCTAAATTTGATGAAACACTGTTGTGGTTTGATTGATTTAAGGAATTCTAGTGAACTTAGGTTGATAATTAACAAATTGGGGGATTAGAATAAAAATTGGATGAATGCTAGAGGTGCCCGAAATTGGCTCTAGCATGTGCTAAAAAAATTGATCATTAGAGGTGCCCGAAACTGGCTTTAGTATGTGTTAAAAAAATTGATAGGTAGAGGTGCCCAAAACCGGCTCTAGTCGAATAAATTAACTTAAGAAAACTAAAAACAAAACACTAGAGGTGCCCAAAATTGGCTCTAGTTAAAACATGTTAAAAAGAACCCAATGAAGTAATTTGAAAACCTCTTGTTTGCATAGAATCCGAAAAATCAACTTGCACACAACTCCGCACACACTCACAAGCATTATAGTTTGATTCCAAGTAATTCCTAAGTTTTCCAAAAAATAAAAAGCCAATCATACTTTGTGCCCCGGTTCAGAGAATTGAAATCAAGTTCAAAGCTAAGTTTGTGAAAATTAAAGTCTTGGCAGGTAGTTATGAGTTTGCATTGCTTGAGGACAAGCAATAGTTCGAGTTTTGGGGTGTGATAAGTGTTCAAAAGTACTATTTTTTTACCCTTTTTACTCATATTATTGTTAGACTTAGGCTCATATTAGTTGCATAATTAGCCATTCATGCATTAATCCATGTTTCCTTCCATCTTTGAGCTTGATTACATAACTTGGTAGTTTTTGTGGGAAAAGATGCAGCTTTGGTGTGTTTTGTGTGTATGTGCAGGATCACTTGCAAAAGCAAGGCTAGAGCTAGTTGCCAGGGCAATGCATGAAGGAGACGCCGAGCTAGTTGCCAGGGCAATGCATGAAGGAGACGCCGAGCCAATTGCCAGAGCAATTGTCGACAAGAGCAAAGGTGATATGGTAGTCGAAATTGATGAATAGACAAGCCCAAGATGACGTGGAGCAAAGCCCAATCCCAAAGGAATTTGATTTCCATGAAGACATTAAAGAAGAATTAAATTCCAAGAAGATAGGAGAAGTTCTAGTAGGAATATAATTATAATAAAGAATTATATTTCTTAAAGATAATTTAATTCCAACTTAACTTCCTCCTCAAAGAAGGACTTTGACCTAGCCCTATAAATAAGAGGGAGATTTCGACAATCCAAAGAGAGCAAGAGAGGGGAATTTCGACAACTCCAAGGAGGGCAAGAGGAGAGAATTTTCGACAAGCATCTAGGGAAAGGAGGATTTGGCAAGCCTCCTTCTTCATCTTTTCTTTCTTGTTCGATTGGGTTCATGCTAGGGATTAATTATCTTGTGTTTCTTTGGAACCTAGCCATGAACTAAATCTATTTGCCTATGGTTATTGTGTTTTGTGGTTGTGAGAAACTATTGGTTTTTGTTTAGGTAATAAGAGTTTGCACTTTTCTATTCAAGGTTTATTCATTCTTGGTTCTTATTCTTGTTTGCGAGTGAATTGGGAGAGGATCTCGTGATTTCATCTATTTATCTAATATCGGGAGAGTTAGATTCAAGAAATGAATGAATAGGATTTTTATTCAATCTATTGATGTAAAGATTAATCCGGCTTAGGAATAAGTTAAGGATTTCAACGGCTAAGAGGAGCGCAAGATTGGTTGTTGTTCACCCTTGATTCACGCAGGGATGTATTATCAAGGCATGCACAAGTAGCTAGAGTTTCGACTTAGGGATAATAAGAAACCATTGAAGAGCACTCTGCCGAACCTTGAAGGTTGCTGCCCAGACGCCCAAGTAGTTGCCCAGGCAACCATCGATTAGTTGCCAAGGCAACCCCGTTGTGCAAGTTGCCACGGCAACTGAGTTGCCCGTGCACTCTTTTACCAAGACGATCCAATCGGCTATCACACCTCAACTCACGATAACCTGGCATATCTCTTTCTCATTTGATCTCATCTCTTCTTTTACCTTATTGCTTTCTAGATTAGTTATTAGTTAAACTCCTATAATCCTTTATTTGTGTTTTTACTTTTTACAGTGCAAGAGACTAGATTCTTGAAGTGGCACCAATCCCTGTGGAGACGATATCTTTTATACTATAACTTGCAACGTGTATACTTGCACAATTGCGTAGCACTTATTACGCGCAACAATCCCAAAGCTTTCAAGGTTCCTGAATTAAGATCCCTTGATGCCTAGCTTTCATTCGAGATGGCGAGGGGTTATTCTTCACTTCTTGAGCTAGCACAAAAGTTAGGGGTTGCTTTAGAATTTAAACTAAGGATCCGAAAATGTTTTTAAAGCTTACCGAAGCTTGTAGTCAACATCGAAACAAGGAAATTAGCCTACTAACATACGGGCTTGACTTGAATAATCAAGGGCTTAATTCTTGAAATTACTTCTCAAAGATCAAAGAAATTGTTGAATTGATAAGGGGGTTTTACTCACTGAGTTATAGGCTTTCCAACGACGTATTAAAATCGATCGAAGGTTGAGAATTGAATCGAGGTGCTTGCTTAGCTCAAGATTGAAGACAACAATGGTGGTGCTTTCTTGTTGGATGAAAAAAGGTGAATTTTAGCTTTCGGAGGATTCAAAGGTAAGGGAGAAAGCTTTGTTTCTTATTTTAAAACCCGACACCACCCTTAATCATTCTCCCGCCTACCTAACAACCAATAGAAAGCTTTCCTATCCTTGAGGGTTTGCTAATCTCAATTCAATCATCTTCTCCTCATTTATTTTAATTGTCAATTGGATGACAATTAGTCACCTCTTCTGAGGTATTTCACGTGGGAAAGGCAAGCTAGGTCGTGAGTCGTCACCCTAAGCCCTTTTTCTTTCAATTTAGTATTCAAAACAGATTTCTGCAAGGGTTTATATCGATACACCTTATGACCGTATCGATACGGCTAAGCTAAAATGGTTAAGTTTGTTATGGCAGTTAGGCTGTACTGATACAGGTCTTGCTGTATCGAAATGCCTAGCCAAAATCGTACCAATACCAGTCCCACCATACCAATACTCCAGCTTAAAAACAACATTTCCAACTTTGAATTTCTTATAAAAAGTTCCATTGATCAATTTAATGCCCCACAACTTTCATTGATTACAAAATTGGGTACAAGGATCATGAAATTACATTTTCGGGCATGTCCGGTACAAAATTTTTGATCACCGGAGCCTTATTCCGACTGGCCGATTTTCAGGATATGACAAATCTCCCCTTAAGAAAATTCATCCTCGAATTTTCACTTTAGTTGAATAGATAGGGGTACTATCCCTGCATTATCTCTTTTGGTTCCCACGGGGCTTCTTCCATCGAATGACTTCTCCACAAAACTTTCAATAAGGGCACGGACTTGTTTCGAAGTCTATTGACTTCTCGTGCGAGGATCTGCACAGGTTCTTCCTCGTACGTCAGATTAGACTGAATTTCTAGTCTCTAGCTCGGTTACATGAGAAGGATCTAACCAGTACTTTTGTAGCATAGACTCGTGGAAGACATTATGAATTTGACTTAACTCCTCAGGGAGAGCTAGTCGGTAAGCAACAGGTCCGACTCTTTCGATCACTTCTAATGGACCAATGAAATGAGGACTCAGTTTCCCATTTTTGCCAAAATGAAGGATCTTCTTCCACGGTGATACTTTAAGGAAGGCTTTCTTACCAACCTGATACTGATGTCCCTTCTCTTAAAATCAACATAAGCTTTATGCTGATCGAACGCAGCTTTGAGCCGATCTCAAATGATGGTTACACTTTTTTTAGTTTCCTGAAGTAAGTCAGGGCCTAACATCTTGCCTTCACCAAGTTCGGTCCAACAGAGAGGGGTTCTACATCTCCTCCCGTAAAGGGTTTCATAGGGTGCCATTTGAATTGAAGCTTGGGAGCTATTATTGTAAGCAAATTCTACCAAAGGCAGAGATTTCTCCCACATATTTTCAAAGTCGATAACACATGCTCGGAGCATATCTTCTAGAATCTACAAGGAAGAATTGGAATTCATATGGATTATTTATACACACGAATCAAAAGAAGATATAAGGTTACCTGAATAACCCTTTCGAATTGACCATCGGTTTGAGGATGGAAAGTAGTGCTTAGATGTACTTGAGTTCCCAAAGCCTCTTGTAGGGTTCTCTAAAATCGGGATGCAAAGTGTGGATCACGATCGGAAATGATGAACATAGGAACTCCGGGCAAACGGATAACTTCCCGGATGTATAACTCAGCTAGCTTAGGCAAACCGAAGTCCATTCTTACCAGAATGAAATGAGAAGATTTGGTAAATCGGTCAACAATGACCCAAATAGCATCATTCTTTTTTGGTGTCATCAGCAAGCCACTTACGAAGTCCATCATAATACATTCCCATTTCCATTATGGAAGTTCAATAGGTTGCAAAAGACCAGTAGGCACCTTGTGCTCCGCTTTAACCCGTTGGCGAGTCAAGCACCTAGCCACAAAGCCCATGATCTCACTTTTCATGCTGGACCACTAGTACAACTCTTTTAGGTCTTTATACATCTTAATAGCTCCAGGATGAATAGAAAATAGGCTCGAATAAGCTTTGTTTAAGATTCGATCCTAAAGATCGTCATCATTAGGGACACAGACACGGTTTCAGAAACACAACAAACCTTCAGAGTTCATAGCAAAGTCAGGATTCGGCTTATCCTCGATCATTTCAATAAGAGTTCACAACTCCTCATTAGATTCTTGGAGTGCTTTGATTTGGGACACAATGGTTGACTGAACTCTCAATTCATCTAACAACTTGCCATGCTTTCTGAGTCAGAAATGAGCATTCAAACACTTTGGAGAAGGAGTAGGTTTCAACTAAGAGCGTCAGCTACGAAATTGGCTTTACCGGGGTGGTAATTGATAACCAAGTCATAGTCCTTCAGAAGCTCCATCCACTGACGTTGATGGAGATTCAACTCTTTCTGAGTCAGAAGATATTTTAGACTTTTGTGGTCAGTGTACAAATAACACTTCTCATCGTATAGATAGTGTCACCAGATCTTCAAGGCAAACACAACAATAACTAGTTCCAAATCATGTATCGGATAGTTCAGCTCGTTTGGTTTGCGTTGACGTGAGGCATAGGCAATGACCTTTCCTTCTTGCATAAGTACACAGCCTAATCCCAAGTGGGATGCATCACTGTATACGGTGAAGTTATTGCCTGACTTAGGTTGTATTAAGACAGGGGCATAGGTTAGAACTTGCTTAAGCTGATCAAAACTTCTTTGTTGTTCCACCGTCCACACGAAAAAGGGGTTTCTTTTCAGAGAAGTTTCGTCAAGGGTGCAACAATCATAGATAATCCCTTAACGAATCTACGATAGTATCCCCAAGGCCTAGAAAGTTACGAATTTCTCCAACATTCTTTGGAGGAATATAGTCAAGAACTGCTTGGATCTTCTTTAGGTCAACTTGAATTCTCGCAGAAGAAATCACATGTCCCAGAAAGGATACTTCAAATAGCCAGAACTTGTATTTGCTGAATTTGGCATATAGCTGTTTCTTTTAGATAGTCTGAAGCACAATTCAAAGATGTTCTTTATGAGTAGCTGTGTCTTTGGAGTAGATCAAGATGTCATCTATGAACAAAACCATGAATCTATCTATATAGGGCCGAAACACATGGTTCTTCAAGTCAACGAAGGCTACAAGTGTGTTAGTAAGCCCAAAAGGCATAACCAAGAACTCATAGTGGCCATATCTAGTTCGGAAGGCAGTTTTTGGAATGTCAGACTCCTTCACTTGCATTTGATAGTATATGGATCACAAGTCTATCTTAGAGAAGATAGAAGCATCTTTCAATTGATCAAAGAGATCATCGATCCTTGGTAACAGATACTTGTTCTTAATGGTCACTCTATTCAACTGACGATAGTCAATGCACAGACGCTTCGACCTATCCTTCTTTTTGATAAGAAAAACCGGTGCTCCCCAAGGTGAAGAACTCAGTTGTATGAATCTCTTATCCAAAAGCTCTTGGATTTGGGCCTTTAACTCCTTCAACTCAACTGGAGCCATTCGAAACGGAGCAATGGAGACTAGGGTAGTCCCCAGTTGCACTTCAATTCTGAATTTTACTTCTTGGGTTAAAGGGAGTCCTGGAAGTTCATCGAGAAACACATCAGGGAATTCTTTCACAATTGGAACATCTTCAAGTTTCAACTCTTCCTTAGACTCCATAGCACATACAAGGGTCTTTTTAGGCTCGGGTTTGGATTTCATCAAGGTTATGCTCTCCTTATCGAGTCTACGAAGGTACAACTTCTTCTTCGAGAAATCTACCCATGCTTGATGCTCAGCTAGCCAATCGAGACCTAGGATAAGGTCGAACTCATGGAAGGATAAGTCCATCAAGTTAGCCAGAAATAGGATCCATTGGATCCATAAAGGACAAGCTTTACAGATTCATCGGATAACCACACTATCTCTTAGTGGGTTAGAGACAACAACCTCATAAGTAACTGGTTCAGATTCTATAGCATATTTTTCAATCAACGGTTCACTAATGAAGGAATATGTCGAGCTTGGATCTACCAAAGCATAAACAAGTTCGAAACATCATTCCACCATACCTGCTATCACATCAGGATAATCTTCTTGTTCTCGGCCTCGAACATGATAAATCTGTGTTGAGGTCTGAGGATCACGTCCATTTTCTGAGGCATAAAAGGCTTGGAATCGTCTCAAAACCTCTAATCGGACCGGGCTTGGTTCTCTTTTCTCCTTTCATAAGACTTTTTGGAGGCTTCAGTAGCAATGGCTCGATTGACCAAGGTCTGGAAATCCTCTATCTCCAAAGTAGTGAAGAGAGACGTAATTCATCATAGAGACCATTAATGAACATTATGCAATTCTCCTTTTCTATGCGTATGATCTCAACACCATACCTCACATACTTTCAAAAATCGTGGATATACTGCTCCACAGGTCTTCCTCCTTATCTCAGATGGAGGAACTTCTTACGTGTTTCAGCAACGTAGTGCTCACTGCTGTATTTCTTGTGGAACTCTTAAAGAAAGAAGTCCCATGTGACTTTATGCTCGGGTACCGTGAGCGTAACAGTGTCCCACCAGCTCTGAGCTTCTTTAGAGATTAACTCCAGAGCGCACTCTAGTTTGTGTTCCTCGGGGCACTTCATTTGCTTATTTAGAACTTTAAGAGTATTCTCCAGCCAATACTCTGCTATTTTAGGATTATCTAGGTCCTGACTAGTGAAGGTGTAAATTGGATACTAACGAAGCTCGCTAATGGGAGCCTTCAAAAATAGAAGAAGACGCTTTAGCAGGCTAAGGTGGTGGTTCTTGCCTGAGAGACACGACCACTTGTTTGATCATGTCGGCCATCTTCATTAGGTACTTCTACTAAACATGAGGCATCAAAGGAAGAAGAGGTGTGTCGTTCTATCCCACTTGTTCGGGCCTTACTTCTGCCCTCAGATTGTCCCCCTATATCGAGGAGGAGCCGAGATATGGTTCATTTTTCAGCCGCCTATCCGTGGGTATGGACATTTTCAAATCTATTTATACAGAAGGATTTAATCGTGTAAGTTGAAAGTCACAAATAACATATACAAATAAACTCCTAGGTGTCATATGCAGATGTAAACTCATAAAAAACTTCAGTTTAGTCCTAGAACCGACTAAACCTAGGCTTTGATACCACAAATGTAACACCCCCTTCTCGACCTGGTAGGGAATCGGGTCAGAGAGTGCTACCGGAGACAGATTCGGAGTTCGAAGAATTTGATCAGAGATTGGAATCTTATTTAGCATGTCTTTTTAATCTTTTTTTATGACTTATCGAACTAATTCATAATTAGCTTACTCGATTTGGGGTTAATTTTAAACTTTTATGACCTTAGGGACTAAATCATAAATTTAACAATTGAGGGACTTAATTGGAATTTCTTTTTACCAATACTCAATTTAACTTACCAATTATTACCTTGGGAAGTTTCGTTACTAACGGAGGTCGTTTACCTATCCAATTAGGCTATACAAGTTTTAGTGACTATTTTATAAACTTCTTAAAACTGTGTTTAAAGCCTTTTAACAGAATTAACTAACTCCGTATCGATAAAATTAGGGTCGTATCGGTACGCTAAGCCAAATTTTCATTTTTCATATTCAAGGATAACAAGTCGGTATCGATACCCCTAAACCCGTATCGATACACGTTGACCTAGGTTGATTGTTTCGATACACCTTAAACACCGTATAGATACAATTTATTTTCCAGACCTTACTATCCAATTTCGTATCGATACATCCCCTATGTGTATCGGTACGCCCTATTTTATCAAGTCCAATTATGCAAGGCCGTACCGATATAGCTTGACCCGTATCGATATGCCTGCCATGTAATGCCAAATTTTATTTGGTTTTTATTCAAATTAACTTGTTGAACGATGTCCAAACTTAACCAAATTTTACCAGAAAGTCCAATATCCATATTTTTAATAGCATACAAAAGTTCAGAGCGTTCTAAGTCCATTTACCTAGTTTTCACCTTTTAGGGCTTTTAGGCTCATTTTACTAGTTTAACTAACTCACATTCACACCATATTAACCATTAAGCATTTAGTCACCTTTAGGCTATTACACATACATATTAAAGCACATTTATAATATGTATACACCATATGCCACCTTACTAGGAGTTCAAAGAAAAGTTAAGCATACATGAGGTAGATGAGAATGACTTGAAACCGCAACACACAATCAAGGCTCGGATTCTTTCAAGGTCCTGAAAATGCATGAGACACTAAGACGTTAGGCTTACTTATCCTAGTGAGGTAGTCATAACAAATACACAATAAATCTATCAATTACATGAATGTCGTATAAGCATGCTCGGTTAAGAATTTACATAACATCAATCATAGTAAAACATATTCATAGTCATTAGTCATGATTTCATATAGCAAATATATACCATATAAGTATATCATTTCCTTGGACATGGTAACCAATGGATGCGCGGATTCCCCTGTACACCACATATATATCGAAAATAGGTTGTAGCCTTGAGTCGTTGCTCCGAATAATGTCCCTTACACAATCCATCTTTATTTTACCGCACATATAGGCCGTAGACCCGGACCGTAGTCCAATCCCTTACTTGGTGAGCTCGAATAACCCTATGGCATGCCAATTGTATCCAATGTCCACAATGACCAAGATCACTTAATTCATCATAATTCTTACCGTTCGGATCACATCATATCGGATAGCAAATCAAGCCTTAGCTCCAGATAACATATCTTAGCATAATTATATCAAAATCCATACACAAACATGAATCGGATATCTCACATGAACTTATAGATATATCAAACAATATTGAAGCTTACCATGCTTACCATTAGAATCCACATATTCTTGCTCTACTTGAGCCCTTAAACAAAAATGCAGTCATAACACAAAATGAATGCAACGGGATGGCTCTGTGCCTATCCCTTGACACGAGTACACTCACCTTGATCCCAAAACAGTCAAGGTTCCCGAATTGCGATCCCTTGATGCCTAGGTTTCGTTGGAGATGACGAGGGGTTCTTCTCCACTTCTTGTGCTAGCACAAAAGTTAGGGGTTGCTTTAGAAATTAAGCTAAGGATCCAAAAATGTTTTTAAAGCTTACCGAAGATTGTAGTCAACATCAAAACAAGGAAATTAGCCTACTAACATATGGGCTTGACTTGAATGATCAAGGGATTAATTCTTGAAATTACTTCTCAAAGATCAAAGAAATTGTTGAATTGATAAGGGGGTTTTACTCACTGATTTATAGGCTTTCACAAGACGTGTTAAAATCGATCGAAGGCTGAGAATTGAATTGAGGTGCTTGCTTAGCTTGAGGTTGAAGACAACAATGGTGGTGCTTGCTTGTTGGATGACAAAGGGTGAATTTTAGCCTTCGGAGGATTCAAATGTAAGGGAGAAAGCTTTGTTTCATATTTTAAAACCCCACACCACCCTTAATCAATCTCCCACCTACCTAACAACCAATAGAAAGCTTTCGTATCCTTGAGGGTTTGCTAATCCCAATTCAATCATCTTCTCCTTCTTTCTTTCAATTCTCAATTAGATGAAAATTAGTCACCTCTTCTGAGGTATTTCATGTGGGAGGGGCAAGCTAGGTGGTGAGTCATCACCCTAAGCCTTTTTTCTTTCAACTTAGTATTCAAAACATATTTCTACAGAGGTCCGTATCGATACACCTTATGGCCGTATCGATACGGCTAAGCTAAAATGGGTAAGTTTGTTATGGTAGTTAGGTCGTACTGATATAGGTCTTACTGTATCGAAATGACTAGCCAAAACCGTAACGATACTAGTCCCACCGTACTGATACTCCTAGCTTAAAAATAACATTTCCAACTTTGAATTTCTTACAAAAAGGTCCATTGATCAATTTAATGCCCCACAACTTTTATTGATTACAAAATTGGGTACAAGGATCATGAAATTACATTTCTGGGCATGTCCGATACAGAATTTCCTATCACCGAAGCCTTATTTCGACTGGGCTAGTTTTCAAGATGTGACATTACACACAGTGTCAATATCCGACAATCAAAGTTTATCCTCGGCTACCAAGGTCAAAGCATACAATAAAGGGTTTCGAGAATTCATCAAAGCAATGCTCTCCTTGCTGAGGCCTCGAAGATACAACTTTCTTTTATTACAATCTACCCAAGCTTGATGTTTACTAAGCCAATCCAAACCCAGTATGATATAAAACTCATGAATTGGTAAGGCCAATAGGTCAGTTGGAAATAGAATCCCTTGGATCAATATGGGACAACTCTTACATTCTAGGCTCACAGTGACACAATCACCCAATGGATTTGTCACAGAGATTTTCGATACTATTGGTTCAAAGGGCATTATATGCTTTTTAAATAACTCGGTACTTATAAAGGAGTGAGTAGAACCAGGATCAATCAATGCATATAAAGAGTGTGAATACAGTTCAATGGTACATGCAATGACATCAGGTTCATCATCTTCTTCTCGGCTCCTTACATGATACATTTGGGCAGGTGCCTTTAATTCTTGTCTGTTCGATGGTTTGCTCGAGCCACTAGGTCTCCCTGTAGCTCCTGATGATCCTCGCCTTGATCCCTTTCCCCAAAAAAATTGAGCAGGGAGTTAACAGTAGCTGGTGTGGCAGTAGATTTGGTTACATTGAGGGTGAAATCACAAATGAAATGGCCTTGCTCACCACAATAGAAACAAGCTCCTAATTGCTTGCAACATTGCCCAGCTGGATGTTTATTTTGGTAGTAGCTTCAAATAGGATACTAAAAGCTCCGATTTGAGCCTCCAGTGCTTTCAACTGAGGCCATCTTGGCAAAAGAATGTGTCACAGTTTGGGGCCTCTCAATGTTCCCTGAACAGGAAGTCTATGAGCATACATTCTATTCAGGGCCTTGATACTTTCCCTTCTTGTTCAACTTAAGAGGTTGGGAATCATCTCTGAACCTCTTCTCAAATTTGCCCGACCCACCTATTCTTTAGGGCTTTCTATGCTGCTTCGATAGCTTGACTCGATTTACAAGATCTTAAAAATCGATAATACCCAATACAATGAACATAAGGTGTAGCTCATCACTAAGTCTAGCAATGAACATTCTGCACTTCTCTTCCTCCTTCTTGATGTACTTGGCACCGTATCTACAATACTTATAGAAGTCATGGATGTACTGCTCAACGGGCCTTCCACCTTTCTTGAGATGGAGAAAGATATTGTGTCTTTCTGCGAGATAGAACTCGGTAATATACTTCTTTTGGAATTCTTGAAAAAAAACTCACAGGTAATAGTTTCCTCAGAGACTGTAAGAATAGTAGTCTCCTACCATTGTAGTGCCTTATCGGCTAGCAAAGCAAGAGCACACTCTAGTTTGTGTTCATCCGAACACTGCAACTGCTTGATTTGGACCCTCAATGTATTGTCCAACCAATACTCAGCAATTCTAGGATTATCATCGTCTTGGCCAGTGAAGGTGTAAGCTCGATGCTACGACAGGTTGTCAATGGGGGCCCGAGCATACTAGACAACAGGTGAAGTAGGTTGTACCACTTGCTTAGCTCTCATCGATGTCATGAATTGTTTGAACATGTCAGCCATGTTCCGCTAACATTCAGCTTGAGCTTTAGGTAAATCGGGTCCAATATTCTGCGGTGAGGGATCTTTTGGGTTAGAAGGATCTCCCCCTTATCTCCTCGCCATGTGTCGAGGATCCAGTAACAGGCTCATTTATATGAGCTTTATTTCTATAACAAAAAGAGATCGGATTAGTCGGCAAGTCACTAAATACACAATAAAACAACTCCTAGGTGGTAAAGCAACACAATAACAAAACGATAGGCTTCAGTTTAGTCCTAGAATAGACTAAACTCTAGCTCTGGTACCACAAATGTAATACCACATTCTCAGCCTGGTAGAGAGTCGAGTCAGAGCATGCTATCGACGAACAATACGACGATTGGTGTAATAATTTCAATCAAAATCTGGTAATTTAACAATGACATTCTTTTCAAACAATAAAATATCGATTCAATAAGCTTAATAACTCAGTACAATACTTTAATTGTCAGTTTCGGACCAATTTTAATCTTTTACAAGTTTTGGAGACTAATTTTTGAATTTAGTATTTTAGAGGTTCTTTTCTGAAAATAATTTTACTATACTGAAATTCAACCTATATTCAATGATCATACGAATTTTCAAAATAATCTGAGTCTAATTACCTCTTCAATTTAACTATACAATGTTCAGTGACCAATGTGCAATGTCCCAAACTTATTCCATTAACTTTTAACTGATTTAGTTGTAGTCTATATCGGTACTCGTTAGGCCATACCGATAAGATTATGTCATAACCGTTAAAATGGTTAAGAGTCAGAAAACTCATACCGATACGGTGTTTATCCGTATTGATACGCTATGCATAACATACAATTGTCCATATTCAAGTTCAAGCTCGTATAGGTACGACTTGGAAACTATATCGATACGAGTTGACTAGGTTGACCCATATCGATACACCCTAAGTCTGTATCGATTCATTTAATTTTCCAAATTCCAGTGTTAACTTTTCGTATCGATACACCCCTTTGACGTATCGATATGCCCTGTTGACCGATGTTGATCATGTCCAAATATGTATACCCGTATCGATACGCCATCACCTGTATCGATACACCCTGTACTATAATGATAGATTTTGTCTGGTTTTTAATCGACTTAACCTATGAAATGATGTCCAAATTCAATGAAATTTGACCAACAATATTAAAACACTATAATCTACTAGCATGTCAAATTTCATATTCATTCAAATTTGTTTACTATGTTTTCACCCTTTTAGGCCAAATATGCAAACTATGTCACTTTTAACAATTTCTAAAACACCATAAGGAACCTTAAACCCTATTATATAACATAGGCAATGCATACATACCAAAAAGGCTACAAGTAACTATTTCAACTACTTTGCCACCATATTAGGAGTTCAAAAGGGCAATATACTTTACTTGTAAACTTGTAGCGACTTTCCAAAAACCACCAACTTCTCCGATCAGTTCAATACGATCCCTTTAACCTAAAATGCATTAGGCATATTTTTCCTAGTGAGGTAGTCACAACATTGTAAATATCAATGGAATGTATAACAACTCATACTTTAACAATATCAATGCTATATTTCGTGTTCAATATCAAATATATCAAGTTTCAATATTAATCCTTGGATCAAATCAAGATAGTGGATACGCAAATTCCTATGCCTCGCCAAATCAATGAATGGTCTAGTCCCCCTAACTTGCCAAATAACTAAATCACAAACATCCCTCCACCTCGTCACAATAATGGTCGTAGCCAAGGACCATAGTTCACTCGTACCAATGAGCTCATGAATTCTATGGCATGCGAATTGTATCCAATGTCATTTCAAATCCAAGGTTTGGTAATCATATCAATGTTCAATATTCCAAAAGCAATATCAATGGTAAATGATTCAATGTCAATATCACTGGTTGATATCAATGAGCAATTTTTCAATGCCTATGCCAATATCAATGATCTATAACAATGACAATAACAATATCTATTTCAATGAAAATGCTAGTGTTCAATGATCAATGTTCAATATTCCAAGGGTTCGATGACAACTATTACAATAACAATATCTCAATAAACAATGGTTCGATGTAATGACTTATCGATGCTTACCAATACAATCTCCTATGAGATTCGATGTGATTTTCCTGAGACACAATGTTAGCTATACATAATTCAATATCAATGGAATTGAAAAAAGGCACTTAGCCTAATTCTGAGACTCCGACTACACTCACCTTGATTCTGAAGATTCTATGGCTCTTGGAGTGCAATTCCTTTGTTCCTAGATTTTGTTGGATATGATGGATTAGCTTTCTCAAATTCTTGAGCTAGGTAACAACAATAGGAGAACATTAAAATTGATATTACGATATCGAAATCAATATAACAATATCAAAATTAATGTCTAGGCTCGAATTAGCAATTAGCTACTAAATTTCAATGGATTTAAACCTTGAAGAATATGAACCTAAATAGAAATTATTCATCACTATCCATGGAATCGAGCAATAGGTTGAGGCGTTAAGCTTACCTAACCGATAACAATAATATAGGATTAAGAAATTGAAGATATTCAAACTTCAACAAGGTCTCCAATGTAGGTGTGTGCTTAGCTATACCAAGGTTGAAGATGACAAAAAGGTGCTTGGTTCCTTTCAAATCGGGTAAGTTCAAAACTCTCTATTTCTCCCCTTTTAATTATTTGGTGACCGAAAGCTTTTCTTCAAATGAAGAAAAGTCATCCGGTCACTCTATGTATGGATAAATGAGTTTG
The DNA here is from genome assembly GCA_019671005.1 of Hibiscus mutabilis. NCBI lineage: Eukaryota > Viridiplantae > Streptophyta > Magnoliopsida > Malvales > Malvaceae > Hibiscus > Hibiscus mutabilis. Next base: position 22,094,180 of record CM033735.1, on the reverse strand, counting down.
GGGAGGGACTAATAACAAGGTTTGTCCCTCAACTCTCAATGCATTATACATTTCCCCCCTAAACTTTCAAGTTTCACAATATAGTCACTCTATGGTTGTTGATAAATTCAATTAGATCCTCTATTGATAAATTGACTCAATTAGAGTCCAATATCAATAGAATTGACCATGCGTTCAAAGTCAATACAATATTTGGATCTTTACAATATAGGGATTCTGATCGCTGAAACCCAATCCCGACTAGATCAGTTTTAGGGATGTTACAGTGTTTCTCAAGTAGAAGACTTCGGTAAGGAGTTTGTCCCAAATGTTGGGGACACAAGCCTTTTAGGAGGTACCATAAGTGGAGGGGCGATCCATCTCTATGATCTTACCTCTACTCTCTTGCAAGTGATGCAATCTATCTTGAGGCCATCTAAGACGCCTTGCATGACCCATGTTGAGAGGCTTCACATTTTGGGCCAAAAGATTTTGAAGGTTTAGGTGAGGATGACCTAATCTAGACTGAACAGTGGCTAAGAGACTCTGAGGATTCTAAGACATATGAGAGGGAGTCTGGTGGATGACCTCGATTGCATTATCTACCTTCTTAATGGTAATGCATATGAGTGGAGGGAGACTGTTGAGTTGGGACTACGGCCTGCACTCCCGACATGGGATGCCTTCTTGGATGAGTTCAGGAAGAAATACATCAGTGAGGTTCACATGGATGAGATGAAAGATCAGTTTTTGCATCTAGTTTAGGGGACCAGATAATGTTTGAGTATGAGTAAGATTTTCTATGGTTAAGTCGTTATGCCCCAGAGTTAGTTTCCTCCGAAGAGTTGAGGAGTAAGAGGTTCAAATATGGATTGAAGGTTGATCTTCAGATGCACGTGATAGTGGGTCCACTTGGGACATTCTCTGAACTAGCTAACAATGCGAAAGTACTTGAACGACTTTAGGATTCGGCTCTGAGTTAGGTTGAGGACTATAAAGGCTTTGTAGTGGGGACAAAAGATGTCATAAGTCCTTTACCGGCTCTTTCTAGGAGGTTTCATGTTCTAAGTGGTTCAAAGATAGTTACTTCAGATCTGCTATCGAGGGTCAGTCAAGGATCTAGATCGAGGGTTCATAGGGACTCTTTGATGTCTGCTCATACGGGGATTACTGATGGTTTATCCGAAGCGTCACTTCCTCCGGCTTGTGAGCATTGTGGTCAACATCACCATGGGGTGTGCTTCTTCCTTTGAAGGGTTTGCAATAGGTGTCGGGAACTAGGTCATATAGTGAATGACTGCCCATTTATCGATGATGGCACACATATTCAGTCTCAAAGGTTGACTTCTTCTCAGCACAATCAGGATTCTACGAGAGGCAGTGCTAGGGCATCATTTGGGTATCAGGATGGAGGTCCTGCATGATCCACCGTTAGAGTCGACAATCGAGTTGTTGCTAGACAGTTTACCATTCAAGTTAGAGAAGACAACTTTTCCACTGGTGATATTTCAGGTACTGATGTTCTGTTTTGGTTTTCAGTTTTTGCATTGATGGAAAATTTATCTCTCATTCACATAATGGTTTCAGTTCTTGTTGGATAAGTGTTATGGTAAGCTCTAGAGGTTGATGTTGGATTAATTAGTTTTTCATTTTCCATGTTCTTGTGGATGATGTTCTTACCGTGGGTGGTAACTAGGGATTGAGAGTAACAGTCCTCGTAAACTTGTTAGATTTACTCTCTCCCTAGTTAGTAGATGTTACCCTTAGAATAGGCTGATCGTGTGAGCATGACATATGCCTTGGTTTTCGAGTGAGAGTCTTGAGGTTCGAGATGAACCAGATTGTTGGTAATGGACATGATGAACCATTTCCTCTCTAGCGTGAAGGATGTGTTCTGGTGATGTTCTCAAAGAGGGTTGTAACATCCTGAAAAATGGGGTAAAAGATTCGGGTGGATTATCGGAATCAGGTTGGATTTTTTTTTAGGCTTTGGCTAATTATTAATTAATTCCAAAAAATAATTTTGGTTGATTAAATTAGTATTTTGATAAACATATTATGGTTAATATTTTTTTGGAAATATTTTAATGAGTTTGTCAAAGGACAAAATTGAACTCAGGTAATTTTAAATGGATTTGAAGACCACTTATGAAGCCAATGTATAAAATAGGTGGATTATTGCTTCTTTATTAGATATTCAAGATTATAGCTTTAGCGGAATGCCCTTGAGATATTCTTTGAGCTACTAGTTACAATAGATGTGTCTTTAGTGGGTATAGAAGACTATCATTAGAGTTTCAATTTCCAGCAACTCTCCTTGGTTAAACTCGCCTAGTTCACGATTCCCCATTCATGAATTTCAAAGATTTTCTCGTCATTGAACGTCATCAAAGGTGTGGCAATCTTCTTTTTCTTGCTTTGCCTACTTGAGTAGTCTGAGAAACAAATCACACTTTATCGTATTCGCAATAATCAATTGATCTCTACATTAGAATCAATGCCACAACATGCAATTGATATCCGAGGACTTACAAGGGTAGGATGATATATACATATATTCAAGGTTTCATGGTCAAAGATGCATCCTTCATTGAAATAAAAATTCTACAGACCCACTATGCATGCCCTTTACCGAAAGATCTTGGCCAAAATGGACCTCAACATGGCTGCATCCCACTAAGCTTGCATATCCTTGCGGTTTAGTTCAGCGGTCATTGCTTGGGTATTGTACTTATATGAGATTTTTTCTATTTTTAGATTTCCCAAATATTAAAATAATTAATCCTTTTATTATGTGTGAATGTATGCAATGACGTAAAAAACATAAACCAATGCAAACAAAAAATGCAAATACATGAATGTAGGTGAAGGGCCATCGATTCCATAAAGTATTGCTCTAGAAGAAGCTTTCATTGGATGTCGAAGGTCCTTAATACGAAAAGTTAAAGATATATTCTACGAATACATCTCAGCCCGAGCACCCAGCTCCTTTATTTCTTTGACTAGTCTTTGGAGCCTTGATCCTACCTCCCCTATCGGTCTGATGTAGGGGCGAAGAGATGTAGCTTCACATGCTTAGCTACGTCTTCAATTTAGGTTATGATACTTTTTTCGGACTTTCCTTACTCCTGGATCCTTCTAACATTGTCTCTAAGTCGAGTAAACCAAAAAAATCATCCCTTCATTGGCATCTTCAAAATCCTCGAAGTAGTCGCATAGCACTTGCACGATAAAGAGCATACCCTGACATTTTCTGCCATGTGATCACCATACAAACCCTCCTTGTCATCCTCAGGCCAGTGATGTACATATGCATCATCTTCTTCTTTCTTTAAGTACCTTTCATCCATGTGAAAGCTTTTTATATTTGAGCAACGAGCATTAGAATCGACCCCTTCTAGATATGAGATGTGAATGCAAGAAAAAATGCAAAAAAATTAAGACAAGAAAAGGAAATGATTAGTATTCTTAAAATTGGAAATAAAGCATAAAAGGTCCAAAATAATTTTATTGTACAAATAGTAACTGGGCAGCTCATTCCAACACTTCTGGACTTGTCTCCATGGACTATTCCTACGAAATAATTTTGACCAGACTAAAAGCCTAAGGTTTTCCACATGGATCTATAGGGGTGGGCTTTCTAGATTCTCACACATGGTTTGGTTATAGAAAGGTCCCCGAGTTGTCCTCACCATCCCCTACTAAGGGTAGCAAGGCCCCGGATTCTCACCCATTATAGGTTTTGACCGAATCAAGTTCAACTTGTAAGGACATTTTTTGAAATTTCCTTTAACATATGTGTATCAAAGCATTTTTAAAAAAGAAGTCGGCTGCTAATTATCCCCTAAATCATCTGTTCAAATTATTGTTTTAAAATGGGGGATTTCTTCTTAAAAATTCCTTTTCTTTTGAAAACTGATTAAAAACTGGGAGTCGCCACCGGCCACTTGGATAAGGTAGGCCGGACACCACAAAGCTAGAGATTCATTTTGAAATGGCTCGAGAGTTGGTTACGTGTGGGGAAGGATTAGCAGCCCATCACGCCTGGAAATCGGTACCAAAATATTTGTCGCTTTTAATAGAAGGAAATTGTCGGAATTTGAAAAGAATTTAATTCGGTGACCTTAATTGAAAATTAACCTCAATTGAACGGGCCTTATCAAATTGGTGGGTTCAAATTAATTGGACATTTAATTAATAAGGTTGACGATACATCGGACCATAGATTAAACCGACATCGAATAAACCTGACTATCGTGTTAATTTATGGTTCGAATCTCGCACGTCACCTTTTATGCATGGTGTAAGCAGTTAAGATATGATGCAATGATTTTATCAACTTTTAACTTTATCTTGGGATAGTAAGAATTAATTCAGATATTGGTCAACATCCTTTAAGCTCAGACTGTTACGACACAAATATCAGAATTAATAAATACCTCCTTTTTATGATTTAAATTAATTAAGCAAACGAAATTATAAGTCAGATGAATGACAAATATAGATGCATTTCACAAAAAGGCTTGGAAATAAACACACAAAAGGCCCGCAAAAGACCTAACCTAAAAGGCCCAAATTATTGAAATCTAATTAATGATCTAATTATTAGCTAAATGAGTCTAATATTAAACTATGATTAATTAAATCTTAAAAACTAGCAAAACCCTAATAAATTATGGACTATCTTGTATCATAATAATTAATTTGATCAACTTTAAATTAGTATCCCAATGAGCCAAGGGTACTACCTAAACTGAATCGGATTAATTGAATGCGATTTTTAATTTAGATCTCCATCTAAGTTCAAGGTTAATTTTATCCTAAAAGAGCAATTAATAGGTGTTCAATTAACTTAATGAATTTAACATTTACCCCAATGAGCCAAGGGTAAATTTAAATCAATTAAACCAATTTAAACCTGAATCTAACTAAAGCTCTAAGCTAATCCTAAATTAATCTAATTAATTTAAATATCGTGCCCCTATGAGATGGGCACACGATTTTAAATTATTTAAATTAATCTTGCCTAATCTAAACCTATTCTAAAAAGCCCAAAACCCTAAAAAAGATAACAAGGCCCAAACTATCTACTAGGCAAGCCCAAAGCCCAAGCATATAAACATAAAAATAAAAACATATTATGTAGTGCTATAAAAATATGTTACATATTTAGAACTAAATTATAAAGGCTATATATTATATACACTAAAAAATTGTATATTATATGCTTTTAAAATCCTTATATATGTATTAAAAAATTTATATGTTATATTATAATAAATTATATATATTATGCTTGTATAAAATAACTATATATTTTAAACTTAAAAAAACTAGATTAAAAAGGAAATACATTATGTATATGTATATATTAAGAAAGGTCAAATATTGTAAACAATTTAAAACTTATAACGTAAAAACCTTATATTTTATATATTACAAAAAACTATAATGTATATATATATATATGTATATGTATATATATATCTTAAAAACCTTATATTTTATACTTTATATGGAAACCAAGCAAAAGATGTACACTATATTATAAAATATGTTATATATGAAAAAAACATATATTATGCATAAAACTATACATTAGATACATATTATATATTATATATAATAATATATTAAAAGAGCTTTAAATTATATAAACACGATATGATAACTATAACATATATCTAGAATCATATCATATATATATAAATTAAGCGCATAATTAACCAAACAACAATATAACAAAATTTAAGACAACAAATTAAAGGGAGTAAACATGCAAGATAGAACAATGTATGAAAGAAAAGATGAACAGGGGGTTAAACTACTGGAAAAAGGACCAAAGCAAAAAGAAAACAAAATCTGAGGGTCAAATTAAAAGGAAAGATGAAACTGGTCGAATAAAGGACGAAATTGCAAGCCTTTTGAGTTTTACAAGGACCTAGGGTGTAAATAAAAAATGTGAAATGACCTGGGGGAAATTCAAAGACGCGAGGGGACTGTTTGCGTAATTTTAAAAGATAGAAGTCCTTATAACGCAAATAAAGTGGGGCGGAGGTCCTTAAGTGGCTATTAAACCATTTTTAAAACGTGAAAGCTTTATAAAAATCTTTTTATTTCAGATTATTACCCATTTTGGAAAAATCAGAGCTCTTAAACTCTTAAAACTCTTCCCCTTTGTTCATTTGGGTTCATCACGAACCTAGATTCCGACACCCACCGCCGCTATTTCCAGAAAAAGGCCACTGCTCTACCCTGCCGGCCACCGGTGAGGCCAAAAACCTAAAAAAACCTTTCTCGACCTAAAATTAGATCCAACCCTAGTTTTCCAAAACTCAGTCTCTTCCCTTTTCAGAGAAAAAAATAGAAAACAAACTCAAAACTGGAACTCAAAATTGATCCTTTTACAATCCCCACCTTCCATTTCACCATACATGACCTCGAGAGGTCACAAGGCTTGTCAACAGCGATGGGAGATGGATCGACACGAGAGGAAGGCGAAGCGATGAGGGTAAGAAACAAATTGAAACCCTAATTCTTTATGCTTTTATGCTTTCAAATGTGAAAATGATAGTAGAATACCTCTGAAAATGCTCTGTTTCTCTTTGTATTACTTTGAAATCCCCTCTTCAACTTGGGGTTACAATTGGTTTCAGCCTTCTTTTTATACACCAAATATTACATTGATTTAGGAAAATAGAAATTACAATCAAAAACTCCTATTGGCTGCCCCTTTGTGCTTGTTTGTATTCATGTGTATTTCTGATGATGTTGGGATTTCTCCCGCTGCTATTTCTAATATTTTGCGCATTTTGCTTCTGCAAAATCAGTTGAAATGTCATTTTTGACATTTTTCTTTGGTTGCATGTGATCGAGCATTGGAGAGGAGGGGACCAGAAGAGTCGCGCGTTATAGTGCGTGGGCAAAGATGGAGAGTCGAACATCGATTGTACGTGCCTTTGATGCGATCTCAGCCATTCGATGCGCTCCCAATCTAAGGGCTATGCTTGATGCAGCGCCAAGAAGGAAGGTGGTCAGCTAGGGCTTCGTCCGGGATCTAATCTGGACCGTTAGATCAATCTTGATCTAACGGTTGTCAACGGGCTACGCAAAGGAGAATGGGATGGATTAGGGTTTTTCGATTTTGGGCTCTAAAGGGTCTATGTATTAACATGTAGTATTTTATGGGTTTGTAAATGGACTATTTATTTTAAATTAAAGTTGGGCTATTTATTATAATTTTTAGACTTGATTTAAATAAAGATGGGCGTTTATTTAATTGATTAGTTTATATATATATACATGTACCTTGTATATTTTAGTTATAATATAGCATAAACTTAAATGATAGATATGGTAATAACACTAATAGTAGTAACAACGTTGATAACAAAAACAAACACTAAAAAAAGGATAGGCTATAGTACATTAATAATGTTTTGAGTTTTTCAATTGACTGCCAAACATAACAGCTCATAACAACAACATAACTTAGTAACTTAACATAATACTAGTAAATTTTGTTTTGCCTTTTGATATGACTTAATAGTCACATACATACTAAAATTAAACAAAGCCCACAATCGTATATATAAGCCCGTTATTATAAAACGAAATAGAAAGAGTTATCCCGGACAGAATTAGTGATTACAACTGCCCCTATTTGCTTATGCTTGTGGAACAAGAATAAAGCAAAGACCATAAACACTGATTTTGTCCTACTTCCCCGTTTGAAGGTTCTGAGTTGCGAGTTCCTCCTATATCAAACTGTTTTCCCTTCCTCTCCCTATAGTATGGAGCTATGAGTACCTGCCTCCTTTGCCCCTAAAGTCCTTGAGCTACGGGTATCTACCCTTTCCGCTCTAAAACCCTGAGCTGTGAGTATCTGCCTCCTTCGCTCGATGGTTCTAATACAAAAAGTTTGAAATCCTTCGCTCTGAAAACCTTAAACTATGAGTATCTGCTTCCTCTGCTCGGTAGTTCTAATACGGCGAGTTTGAAATCCTTCGCCTAAAATCCTTGAGCTGTGAGTATCTGCCCCTTTTGCTCTGAAATCTTGGTGTGGCGATTTTAAAATCCTTCGCCTGAAATTCTTGAAATTTGCCATTAAATATCTGTAAAATATATGAAATACTATGATGGTGTAGGTTAGCATGTTCCTATCTTAGGGATTTCTAGTCTACATATGATGCTTGACTGGCGGGATTTAATCACTTTTCCAAAAGCCTTCGCTCCCTCGATCAATTCTTCTTTGATTTCTTCTTATTCTTCTTGACCTTTGCAACAAATAATGTTTTGCCTCATACTTAGGTGCTACCATTTATGCCCTATTTTCTTTCCAGTCTTCTAAAATCTCCTCGTTCTAAACGCCTTTTCGGGTTTTCACCTTAGATTCATTTACCCAAAGTGCCCTTTTAGGTTTTCTTTTTCTTCTCCCCTTTTCTTTTCTTTCTTTTTTTTTTCTTTTTTCTTGTTTTTTCTTATTTTTTCTTTTTCCTTTTCCTTTTCTTTTTCGTTTAGTTTTTTCTTTTTCTTTCGATGCCCTTTTGGGTTTTTACCCAGAGATGGCTTTATCCTCATAATCCCTTTGCTTCCCTGTGACAGTCTTGAAACCTGATGTGGCTGGGACTTTTTTTTCTTCCTTGGCCTAATAAATGGAGTCTTCTCTTGGTTCGGCCTTAACATACCGCTTTGCACCATCTGCATTTAAAAGGTTAGAACATAGTAATACCAAGAAACCTTTTTCTTTTCATAAATCTACATCAACGTACTTGCATGATGCTTTTAAAAAGACATGAAAAAGTATGAAATTATACTTCATTAATATTTCAAAATTCTAGAATGATTTGAAAGTCATGGCAAACATAGAAGAAAAGGAAAACAAAGTATGATGTTGTATCCCAATCATTGACTGTATGAATGATACGAGAGCCTATCGATCGAAGTAGATCTCTTGCTAGAAATTCTCTACTGAAACTTCTTAATTCTTGAGAGGGTTCCTTCTCTTGGATGCCTAATCTGCGATGATCATCTGAGCTGCCCTTTTCAGGTTTTCAACTCAAATCCTTCTTTGGTTTCAAGACACCATTTTCAGGTTTTCATCTTGAACCCCCTTTGGTTTTTCTTTTTATTTTCTCTATTTTTCTCTTTTTTTAATAACCAAAGTGCCCTTTTGGGTTTTCACTTTAGGTATTTTTCATTTTGCGAAGCGCCCTTCTGGATTTTCACTCCGCTTTTTCTTTTTTCTTTTTTCTCTTTTTTCTCTTCATGCATAGTACCTCTTGATCGAATCTGAGTTCACTGGATTGTTCAACACCTTTCTATCCATTTTTGTTAGGATCAATGCTCCTCCAGAAAAGGCCATTTTAACGATGTAAGGTCCTTCCCAATTAGGCATCAATTTCCCGCGAGAATCCTTTTGAGTCGGCATGATTCTTTTAAGCACTAGATCCCCCTCTCGAAATTCTCTTGGGCAAACTTTCTTATCGTAAGCTTGCATCATCCTTTTTTGGTACATATGGCCATGACAAAAGGCTTTCAATCTCTTCTCCTCAATGAGATTCAATTGGTCAAACCGAGCCTGCACCCATTCAGCTTCTTCCATCTTTTCCTTATTTAGAATTCGAAGCGATGGAATCTCTACTTCAATAGGGGTTGCCCCCATTCAGCCTCCGTACCATAGAATAATGAATATGGGGTTGCCCCGTGGAAGTACATACATATGTCTGATAGGCAAATAGAGCAAATGGCAACTTTTCATGCCAGTCCTTGAAGGTGTCTGTAGTCTTTGCTATGATCGTCTTGATATTTTTGTTTGCCGCTTCTACCATTTCGTTCATCTTGGGACGATAAGTGGTGGAATTATGGTGTGTTATTTTGAATTGCTCGCACACCTCATCCATTATCTTGTTGTTTAAGTTAGAAGCATTATCGGTGATAATCCTTTCTGGCAAGCCATGGCGACAAATGATCTCTTTCTTCAAAAACTTGCAAACTGTCGCTCTTGTAATAATGGCATAGGATGTTTCTTCTATCCATTTAGTAAAGTAATCGATGACAACCAGAACGAAACGATGCCCATTGGATACCTTGGGATGAATCTGACCAATGACATCCATTCCCCATACAGCGAACGAGCATGGTGAGTTCATGGTGTGTAAAGGTAATGGTGGAGAAGGGATCTTGTCGGCATATATCTAACACTTATGACATTTCTTTGCATAGCCAATACAATCTTCTTCCGTGGTTGACCAAAAATATCCATACCTCATGATTTTTCGAGCCATTGAGAAACCATTGGCATGTGTCCCATAGAGCCCATCTTGTACCTCGGTCAATATGTTTTTTACTTCTTGAGTATTGACACACCTTAACAAGATTTGGTCCTTACCCTTTTTGTATAAGATCTCCCCATCTAAAACATATCATGTCGCCATTCTTTTGATGGTTCTCTTGTCATTTTCATTGGCCCCTTTGGGGTAGGTTTAGAACTTGATATACTAAAGGATGTCATAGTACCATGGGTTACCATCTGATTTTTCTTCGAAACTAAAACAATGAGTTGTTATTTCAAAAATTGTCATCTCGATTGGCTTTATTTCAGCCCTGGTACTTGCTTTAAACATTGCAACTAACGTTGCCAAGGCGTCCGCCATTTGATTGTCTTCCCTTAGAAGAAGGTAAGTGAAGCTGATTCTTTCAAAGCTTTTAATTAACTCTTGAATCAGGTCGTAATATTTGACCAACTTCGAATCTCTTATTTCCCATTCTTTCTGTAACTGATAGATTACCAAGGACAAATCTCCAAAAACTTGAAGCACCTTGATTTTTGTTTCAATGGCGCATTTAAACCCATAACACAAGCCTCATACTCGGCTATGTTATTTGTGCAAAAGAATTCCAATCTACTGGTGAAGGGATAGTAGACGTTTTCTATAGAGATTAACACTGCCTTAATTCCATCGCCTAAGGCATTAGATGCCCCATCGAAGTAGAGCTTCCACAACTCGTCCTTTGGAGTAGTCTCTTCTTCAACTGTTATGTACATTAGATCTTCATTGGAGAAATTAAAGTTCAAAGATTCGTAGTCGTCTGAAGTGCAGCTTGCCAGGAAATCTGCTATAGTGCTCCCTTTTACTGCCTTCTGACTCACATACAATATATCGAATTCCGACAATAGCATTTGCCAACAAGCCAACCTTCCGTTTAGTGCTGGTGCTTCTATCAGGAACTTTAAAGGATCCAACTTGGATATCAACCACGTGGTGTGATACATCATGTATTGTTTGAGCCTTTTGGTAGCCCATACTAGAGCACAACACAACTTTTGAATTAGCGGGTACCGTGTTTTGAAATCGGTAAACTTCTTGCTCAGATAGTAGATCACCTTTTCTTTCTTCCTGAACTCATCGTGTTGTCCCAAAACACAACCCATTAAATTTTCAAAGATGGTTGATACAAGATTAATGGCCTACCTGGTACCGGTGCTATTAGAATTTGAGCGTTAGTTAAATATCTCTTTATCTTATCCAAATCCTCTTGACACTCTTCATCCCACACTCCCGGATTATTCTTTCTGAGGAATTTGAAGACGGGATCGCATTTGTCGGTTAATTGAGAAATAAACGGAGATATATGATTTAATCTTCCCACGAAACATCAAACTTCTTTTTGGGTCTAAGGTGGCTGGAAATTTTGAATAACTTTCACCTTATCCTAGTCAATCTCAATTCTCTTTCGGCTAACCACGAAGCCTAAAAGCTTACCGGACATGACGGCGAAGGTGCATTTTGTCGGATTGAGTTTTAACTAATACTTTCTTAACCTTTGGAAGAGCTTCCTCAAGTTTTGAATATGCTCCTCCTTCGTTCGAGATTTGGCGATCATGTCATCTACATATACCTTGATCTCCTTGTTCATCATGTCATGAAAAAGGGTTACCATGGCCCTTTGGTAGATTGCTCCGGCGTTCTTCAATCCGAAGGACATCACCTTATAAAAAAATGTTCCCCATATGGTCACGAACGTAGTTTTCTCTATGTCGTTGGGATGCATTTTCATTTGGTTGTACCCCGAGAAACCATCCATGAAAGAGAACCACGAATGTCCAGCGGTGTTATCGACCAAAGTATCAATATGAGGTAGGGGAAAATTATCTTTGGGGTTCGCCTTATTGAGTTCTCAATAATCTATACACATGCAAACCTTTTCATCCTTTTAGGAAGCAAGGACTATGTTTGCAACCCACTCCGAGTATTTAGAGACTCCTAAAAAACCAGCATCGCACTATTTTTTTACATCTTCTCGAATATTCAACAACATTTATGGTCACATCCTTCTAAGTTTTTGTTGGATCGGTTTATATTCTGGTTTGATTGGTAGTTTATGCACTACAATATTTGTGTCCAAACCTGTCAAGTCTTGATAAGTCCATGCAAAAACATCCTTGAATTCTGAAAGCAAGTCAATCAATTCACTCCAGGTCTCAAACAAGAGGGTAGTACCAATCTTCACTTCTTTTCTTTCCTCTTCTGTGCCCAAATTGAGAATCTCTAACTCTTCTTGATGAGGCAATATTTGCTTATCTTCACTTTCCATTAATCGGGGTAGTTCATCTGGGATCTCAACTTCCATATCATCACCCTCTTCCTTGATTTCTGCCAAACACGAGGGTCGTTCAAAATCTATCTCGGGATTAGATTTAGAATCGTTCATACAGTTAATAATAGGGACCCTGAAACAATTTGAAAATGAATATATATCAGGACAAGAAATGAATACTCTTATGGAATTAATGAAACAAATAAAATAATAATGAATATGAATGTAATGAATAAATGCAAAAAACAAGGTGTTTGCCATTTGAGAAAAAAATGGAAAACATCATTTTCATTGAATTGAAAGCAAGCAGATTAACATAGAAGCCCTTTACAAAAGATCCCTATCGCTCGTGGGCAAAAGCGAATAGGGTTGGTTCTAAGCATTACTCTAATTCTGACCTAAAAACTACTGGTAGATCTACAACGGTCTAATTGCTGAGTGTTTCCCCCGGCAAGCAAGGGCGGATTTTGGCCAAGTATTTGCCACTCTTTCCCTCTTTGTTTATCATGTTGACATCCATTCCCTCTAATTCCTCATTGAACCTTTCCTCCTTGCTGAATTTAGCACTTTCTAAACCGGCTTCTGTACCTTTTTCCTCTACATTGATTATCCCTCCAGACACAAAAACATTCTTTCAGTGAGGGAAAGTTATTGGTTCCAACGGGACATTTTCACCTTTGAATCTGGCCTTCTTTCGTTCTTTTCTCTTCTTCCATTCTAACTTCCTCTGATGAAAATTAGGTTTATGACCGAGCCCAAACCGATCCTTTTTGTCGATGACACTCTTGGCGCGCAAGCATCCTTGTAAACTCTTTCCGAGCCCTTTGCCCTTCTTGTCTCCTCGTCCCAAAGTCTGCCAGACTGTTATCTTGGTACAGTTTGATAGTCTAGGGCGTGGGATCTTGCTTCCCTCTGCTAAAAAATGTAGCATTCATGAATTCTAAGGCCCTGAAGGAGCATTCAACATCATCGTCATCGATTTGGACATAAGGAGCGTTGGTGGTTATAGAAGCAATGATGTCTTACTCAGCTCCCACACTTACCAACTTCCCGTCAATCACAAATTTCAACTTTTGGTGTAAGGATGAAGGCACGATTCTGGCCGAGTGGATCCATGGCCTCCCGAATAGACAATTATAAGTGAGTCAGATGTCTATTACTAAAAACTCAACAACATACTCGGTAGGCCTGATTAGAAATAATATCTCTATCTTCCTGATAACATCCCTTTTGGTCCCGTCAAATGCCTTAATGAAGTTTTGACACGGTTTCATGTGTGAACTGTCTACTGGAAGCCTTTGTAGAGTCGCCATCGACAATACATTCAAGGTAGACCCGTTGTCGATAAGAACTCCCGGTAAGACATGCCCCTTGTAGTGGGTAGTGATGTTCAAAGCCTTAGTTGATCCCATGCCACCGTCTGGAATTTCGTCGTCGCTAAAAGTGATGTAGTTATCTGCAGCAATATGATCCACTATTCTATCTAATTTGCTTACTGAGATATTGTTCGGGACGAACGTCTAGTTCAATACTTTCAACAATGCATCACGGTGTTTTTCTAAGCTTAACAACAACTCAAGTACCGAAATTTGTACTTGCTGCTTTCTAAGTTGCTCAACGATGTTGTATTCACTGTGCTTTAGGAACTTCAGGAATTCTTGCGCCTGACTCTCTATCACTGGCTCATGAATTTTTGGGGGAAGTTCTTCTCCAAAAATCTTTTCAGGTTTGGCGGTTATCGCTTTTCCTTTGTCTCTCGGTTCCTCCGCTGCCTTTGCCATTTCTGGTGAATAGCATCTGCCGCTTCAGGTAAAATGTCCCACTTTATTTACCGCCTCGACGTTTGATTCTACTAGGTCTTCCTTCTTTACGGGCTCTTCACCGGATGGTTTCTCCTCTCCTTGTAGTTTTGACTTCTCTAATATAGAGATGTGGGCAGTATAACTCCACGGGACCTTCTGAGCATCCTTAAACGGAAAAGGAGTCGGAGCTAAAATTCATATTTTTGAAGTTACTTTGGAGCTCTTATCTTGGGACGAGCTTCCTGGCTTTAGCTTGAGTGATATGACAAAAGGCCTATCTACCCCATACTTGACCTTAGGGGTATCCAATGTGCATACATCTGACTTCTTTCTTTCTTCATCCTTCTCGAAGAATTCAATCTCCTTATTGTCCATCATTTTCTGAATCACCTGCTTAAACTCCTCACAACACTAAATGTCACGTCCTTCCTCTTGGTGGAACACACAATACGGTCCACTTCCTTGTTGCACATTTTCATGCCCCGATCGATTAAGTGTGCAATACATAACTGCTAGAATACCCACCTCAGAGGGGATTTGACCTCTGACACATTCGTCTTGGCTCTCCTAGTGTATTCTTCTTCAATTGCATTTATGCCATGGCCCCCGTGATTTGGTAACGGGTTAGTGGCTACATTCGGTTCGTCCAACTGCAACACTTAGAATTTATCATGTTTTTGCATGAACTTTTTGAATGCAATACAATTCTCAATTGAGTGTCCCGGGATGCCCTCATGATATTCACAATTTATTTTTTCATCGTACCACGTAGGGAATCGTGGTTTGAAATGAGTGACATAATAAGGCCGGACCAAATTAGCTTCGTGCAGTTGCGAGTACAATTCGGCATATGATACCAGGAGTGGAGTAAATGACATTTTCTCATTTTCCCTCTTCGGGACCCTAGTCTCCTTCTTGTTCGAGTTTTGCCCTCCTTCGGCTGCGGCTCGTGGTGGTGAAATAATAAACTTCTTGAATGCAATACAATTCTCAATTGAGTGTCTCGGGACGCCCCCATGATATTCATAGTTTATTTTTTCATCGTACGACGCAAGCAATGGTGGTTTGAAAGGAGTGACAATATGGCCAAACCAATTAAGCCTCATGCAGTTGCGAGTATAGTTTAGCATATGATACCGGGAGTGGAGTAAATGACATCTTCTCATTTTCCCTCTTCGGGGCCCTAGTCTCCTTCTCGTTTGAGCTTTGCCCTCCTTCGGCTGCGGCTCGTGGTGGTGAAATAGTAAAACTCTTTAGGTTACGTAGGTGCTCTTATTATTCACCCCGTTATCTCTTTTCTTGTAATTCTTACGAGTGTGGTATAAAGGCCTTCGAAGGTCCTTCTATGACTTGATATTAGTTCAGCTGAGCATGGTGTACCGTCAAGTTGTAGATCCAGTCAAACTCTCTTGGAAGCAGTGGATAAGTAACTTCTCATCCTTCACGAAAACAACCATCTTTCTGCAATACATGGTGATATGAGCTGATGGGCAAGTGGTGCCGTCATACTTGTCGAAGTCATGCACTTTGAATTTGGGTGGGAGAATAAAATCGGCCACTAAACTCAAATCACTTGCATCATTTTCATGTTCATCGGCCCCTTGAATGGCTTTTAGCCTCTCATCGGGTAGATAAAATTGCTTCTCATACTTCTTCTCCATATCGGCCCTAATTCTCTTCTCAACTTCATCCATCATGCTCAAATCTGGCACTTTATTGTCGTATCCTACTCCCAAATCAATAGGCTAATTTGTTGGAGCTCCCCCATGGTGACTTGCAGACGCCCCAACAACAGAATCAACAAAAACTCCCGCGAGATAAATGTAAACCCTTTTCTGGGTTCTGACATATCTGGTTGTACCTTCGTATAAGACAAAACACCTTCTTGCTCGTCAAAATTCGGGTTGTCGATGGAAATTCCCTATTTGCCCTTCATTTTTGCTAACAAGTTAGTTATCCAAGTGATAACAGCATCTTGAGACTGAGCTATCTGGTCCCTAATATCCTGGTTGATCCCGTCCAAACGCGTTTCAAGGTCTTTTTGCCCCTGTTCTACCTTAGCTAGTCTATCATCCATCATTTGGGACTGTAACCGGGTTCTGTATTGGTATGGAATGATTGAAATCTTAAGAATTAAAATGCTATCTAAAATGAAAAGTCTTTTAATTAATTTTGGTAATTAAATGAGGTATGCAAATAAATGTATTATGCATGAATGCAAAGAGCAACACTAAATTCGACAAATATCATCGTTAAACAACTTTCATTGATGGGAACATTGTTCTGTTACAATAACTAGAGAAAGCTAACTACACATATGGTTTCAAGGTAGTATCGAGGTCGATAATCTCTCAAAATCCACACAATCCTCTCTCCTTCTTCAAATTCATCATCGACACAGTCATGCAGCTCGGTAGCGTCCTCGGCTAGAAACTGTATCTTCCAGGTGACCTATTGCATCTGAGCCCCCTAGCATGCCAATTCTTGCTCTTGTCTCCAAATCATATGGGCGGCAAAGTTCAGAGTCGGACGTACCTAAATTACCCCTCTTATGCTTGCTACATGATCCTTGAGCTGTTAAACCTTGACTTCCAACTCATCGACACATGTTATCGAAGCTTGATTTTCTGAGTTGCTATCTTTTAACTTGCTAGTTGAACCCTTATGTTTGAAAAGAGACTTTTCCAAACATTTCACTTGATCTCTCAAGGCTTCGTTTTGGTGTTGTTCTTTCTCAATTTATCTTAAATAGGAGGTTCGTAGATTCTTCATTTCTTGGGTCAAAGTAAGCACTCGATCTTTATGCTCGTGAAACATCCTCTTATAGTTCTCAGCTCGTGCTTTCTCTTCCTTAAGCCGGAGCTCTAGCCCCTCGTTTGACCAGCCTTTTGCAGCTCCCTTGCTTCTATTTAACCTCCTAAGCTGCTGAATCTCTTCTTTTTCCATCTTGAGTTCGAGTTCTAGCTCCTTTCTTCTCTTTTGTAGGTCTTTGACCACTCCTTCGAACTGCGTCTTTCCTAACTCGAAGTCAAACTTCTCTTGACGGGCTTTCTCCTCTAGCTTGAGGTATTTCTTTCGCTCTTCTTCAAGTTGTTTCTTCATCAAATCAGCCTCAGTAGGGAGTGTGGCCAATCTTTCTTCTAAAGATCTCCCCTACTAGGGGTCAAACACGAAATGTTGTCGTTGACACAGTTAAACTGCCATGCCTCATATTCAGGAGTAACCATGTATAGAGCATTCACGATCCTAACCCGTCTTACACTATTTTAGGTTAAGGAAGCATTGTATACCATCGTCTTATAGCCCTTCTTCTTTGCATAATCCACGTTGAATTTATTCAGACCCTTGGTGGCTGACACAAGCTATTTTGAACCGTACTATCTTAGAACTAGCAGAGGTGCATAAGCAGTATGACCCTAAGGGTCAAGTAGTGGTACCCATGAATGCTCTCCGCACCTATAGAGAACGTTCTTTGCCAACACCCACGGTGCTCTCCAAACTATATCCTCATCCTTTAGGTTCCAGAGAACGTCCTGCCATACCTCCTCATATCTTCGGGTCAGCCAGTCATTTTTCGTAAGAACTCTTCTAAGGGTGAGAACTTGCCATCGTAAAGGGGCCTAGAGAAATTGGGATTGGTCCAAAGGTGGCTGTAGAACCAGACTATCAAAAGCTGGGGGCATCCTTGGAAGTGCCCTCCACCATTCTCACAATAGAATCTCAAGGATCGAAAAGTTTCGGCCAAAATTATGGGTATTAGATTAGTCCCACTACCCAAACGTTCAAAAGATCCAAAACTGACGGGTCAATGAGGCCCAATGCTCGAGGGAATAGTACCAATCCATAGATCAATAACGCAATCAAGTTTCGTTGAACTAGACCCATAAGATGCACAGAGGCCAAGGCCAAGATCCCCTTCCACTTAAGATACTCCTTACTGTTCCAAGTGGTGACCTTCTACTCGACCCAAGATAGTAATGTGTCTGGGATTCTAACAAGCTTTCCTCGAAAGGCTTTGTTCTTACTTGGCTTATTATATACTCGATTCATATCAATCTTTTTGTAGTTTATAAGATCCCGATATTCTTCAATTGTAGGAGTGAGATCAAAGTTACCAATCGTAAAGCAGTTGTAGGTGGAGTTCCAAAAACCTACCAAGGTTTGCAGTAGTGCTTGATCAACTGGAACCTCTAGCAAATACGCGATGTCACCATACTCTTCTTTGAAAATGCTCTTTGTTTCAAAATTCCAACTGTTCTATACTGACTTCAAATTAAACACATCATTGAACTTGGTGTTCATGAATGTCGTGGTAGACATGGATGATCTGAACCTAGTGGCAATACTATTTCCCTCACGTAATTGTTCCCCTTCCGACCATACATGGACATCGGAATTCTTTTCGCCATTGTTATGAACTAAGTCTCCCATCGATCTAGTCTTTAACTTCAAACTATTTCCAGACTCGGTGTACTATTCATGATTAAGACATAATATGCAAAATAAAGACAAAAGAGACAAGAAACGAGGAAAACTATTAGTCATGAGATAAACAATAAACTTGAAAACAAGAAAAGATAAACATAGACAAGTTACGCAAAGAACAAGCATATAAAAGAAAACCTTAGACACATGAATTCTAATTCACTATGGTTATCTGCATGGCTCTATTGGGGTGGGCTTCTTAGATTCACACATATGAGTTCAGTTCTAATTATAGTACCCGAACCTATCTTACCACCTACTAAGGCAACAAGAGCCCCAATTCTGGCCCATTACAAGCTTGCAAATTGGTTTCAGTTCGAGGGAAAGCACGACCTAATGACGTGGAGGGTTGCTCACGTGTCAAGAGGCGTAGATTCTGAAAGTAAATTACTAACCCGTGGAGGGCTACTCACATGGGTATGTGGCGTTTCACTCCACTTAAGGGACGGAGCTCGAGTGTAGAGCTTGATGAGATGGTGCAACATATGTCAAAGATTCCTTAGAAATTAAATGAAAAATTAATTCAAAGGCCACCAATTATCAAAGCCCGTTCAATTGTAGTTACATTTTCAAGAAATAGTCAACCTTACTTGAATCAATTGAAATTGCGACAATTTTCCATCATTAATAAGCAACAAATATTTCTTTGGCTTAACTCTCTTTTTGTTTCAAAAAAAACAAATCGGTCCCTAGCGGAGTCGCCATGCTGTAACAACGTATTTTGAAATTTCCTTTAACACATGTGTATCAAAGCATTTTTAGAAAAGAAGTCGGCTGCTAATTATCCCCTAAATCATCTGTTCGAAAATCTTGTTTAAAAATAGGGGATTTCTTCTTGAAAATTCCTTTTCTTTTGAAAACTGATTGAAAACTATGAGTCTCCATCGGCCACATGGATAAGGGAGGCCGGACACCACAAAACCAGAGATTCATTTTGAAAAGGCTCATGAGTTCTTTATGTGTAGGGAAGGATTAGAACCCCCAACACGCCCGAAAATCGGTACCAAAATATTTGTTGCTTTTAATCGAAGGAAATTGTCAGAATTTGAAAAGAATTCAATTCGGTGACCTTAATTGAAAATTAACCGCAATTGAACAAGCTTTATCAAATTGGTGGGTTCAAATTAATTGGACATTTAATTAATAAGGTTGACGATACATCAGACTATAGATTAAACCGACATCGAATAAGCCTGACTGTCGTGTTAATTTATGGTTTGAATCCCGCACGTCACCTTTATGCATGGTGCAAGCAGTTAAGATATGATGTAATGATTTTATTAACTTTTAACTTATCTTGGGACGATAAGAATTAATTCAGATGTTTGGTCAACATCCTTTAAGCTCAGACTGTTACGACACAAATATTGGAATTAATAAATACCTCCTTTTTATTATTTAAGTTACTTAAGCAAACGAAATTAAAAGTTAGGTGAATGAAAAATATAGATGCATGTCGCAAAAAGGCTTGGAAATAAACACACCAAAGGCCCACAAAATTCCTAACCTAAAAGGCCTAAATTATTGAAGTCCAATTAGTGATCTAATTATTAGCTAAATGAGTTTAATATTAACCTACGATTAATTAAACCCTAAAAACTAGCAAAATCCTAATAAATTATGGACTATCTTGTATCATAATAATTAATTTGATCAACTTAAACTAGTATCCCAATGAGCCAAGGGTACTATTTAAAATGAATCGAATTAATTGAACACAATTTTTAATTTAGATGTCCATCTAAGTTCAAGGTTAATTTTATCCTAAAAGAGCAATTAAGAGGTATTCAATTAACTTAATGAATTTAACATTTACCCCTATGAGCCAAGAGTAAATTTAAATCCATTAAACCAATTTAAACCTTAATCTAACTAAAGGTCTAAGCTAATCCTAAATTAATCTAATTAATTTAAATGTCGTGTCACTATGAGATAGGCTCACGATTTTAAATTAATTAAATTAATCTTGCCTAATCTAAACCTATTCTAACAAGCCCAAAACCCTAAAAAGGATAACAAGGCCCAAACTATCTACTAGGCAAGCCCAAAGCCCAATCATATAAACATAAATATAAAAAACATATTATATAGTGCTATAAAAATATTTTACATATTTAGAACTAAATTATAAAGGCTATATATTATATACACTAAAAACTTGTATATTATATGCTTTTAAAAACCTTATATATGTATTAAAAATTATATGTTATATTATAATAAATTATATATATTATGCTTATATAAAATAACTATATTTATTAAACTTAAAAAAACCAGATTAAAAAGGAAATATATTATGTATATATTAAGAAAGGTCAAATATTGTAAACATTTGAAAACTTATAACGTAAAAACCTTATATTTTATATATTACAAAAAACTATAATGTGTATATATATATGTACATATATATATTAAAAACCTTATATTTTATACTTTATATGGAAACCAAGCAAAAGATGTACACTATATTATAAAATATGCTATATATGAAAAAAAAACCTATATTATGCATAAAACTATATATTAGATACATATTATATATTATATATAATAATATATTAAAAGAGCTATAAATTATAAAAGCACGATATGATAAGCTATAACATATATCTAGAATCAAATCATATATAAAAAAACTAAGCACATAATTAACCAAACAACAATATAACAAAATTTAAGACAGCAAATTAATGGGAGTAAACATGCAAGATAGAAAAATGTATGAAAGGAAAGATGAACAAAGGGGGGTTTAAAATACTAGAAAAAGGACCAAAGCGAAAATAAAATAAAATGTGAGGGTTAAATTAAAAGAAAAGATGAAACTGGTCGAATAAGGGATGAAATTGCAAGCCTTTCGAGTTTTACAAGGACCCAGGCTGTAAATAAAAAAAGCATAATAGCCTGGGGGAAATTCAAAGACGTGGGGGGACTGTTTGCGTGATTTTAAAAGACGGAAGTCCTTATAACGCAAATAAAGTGGGGTGGAGGTCCTTAAGTGGCTATTAAACTATTTTTAAAACATGAAAGCTTTATAAAAAACCCTCTATTTCAGATTATTACCCCTTTTGGCAAAATCAGAGCTCTTAAAGCTCTTCCCCCTTGTTCATCTCGGTTCATCATGAACCCAGATTCCGACAACCCACCGCCGCTATTTCTAGAAAAAAACCACTACTCTACCGTGCCGGCTGCCGTACGACGAAGGTCGCCGAGGCCAAAACCCCCAAAAAAACCTTTCTCGACCTAAAATCAGATCCAACCCTAGTTTTCCAAAACTCGATCTCTTCCCTTTTCAAAAAAACCAGAAAAAAACTCGAAACCAGAACTCAAAACCGATCCCTTTACAATCCTCACCCTTCCGTTTCACCATACATGACCTCGAGAGGTCACAAGGCTTGTCAACGACGATGGGAGGCAGATCGACACGAGAGGAAGGCGAAGCGGCAAGGGTAAGAAACAAACTGAAACCCTAATTCTTTATGCTTTTATGCTTTCAAATGCGAAAATAAGAGTAGAATACCTCTAAAAATGCTCCGTTTCTCTTTGTATTGCTCTGAAATCCCCTCTTCAACTTGGGGTTACAATTGGTTTCGGCCTTCTTTTTATACACCGAATATTACATTGATTTAGGAAATTAGAAATTACAATCGAAAACTCCTATTGGCTGCCCCTTTGTGCTTGTTTGTATTCATGTGTATTTCTGATGATGTTAGGATGTCTCTCGTTGCCATTTCTAATATTTTATGCATTTTTCTTCTACAAAATCAGTTGAAATACCATTTCTAACATTTTTCTTTGGTTGCATGTGATTGAGCGTTGTAGAAGAGGGGACCAGAAGAGTCGCGCATTACAGCGCGTGGGCGAAGATAGAGAGCTGGGCGTCAACTACACGATTGATCTAACGGTCTAAGGGCTATGTTTGATGCGGCGCCAAAGAGGAAAGTGGTCAGCTAGGGCTTCGTCCTAGATCTAATATGGACCATTAGATCAAGATTGATCTAACGTTGTCAATGGGCTGCGCAAAGGAGAATATGATGGATTATGGTTTTTCGATTTTGGGATCTAAATAGGCTATGTAATAACATGTAGTATTTTATGAGTTTGTAAATGGACTGTTTATTTTAAATTAAAGTTGGGTTGTTTATTATAATTTTTATACTTTATTTAAATAAAGATGGGCTTTTATTTAATTGATTAGTTTATATATTTACATGTACCTTGTATATAAACTTAAATGATAGATATGGTAATAACACTAATAGTAGTAACAATGTTGATAACAGAAACAAACACTAAAAAAGATAGGGTATAGTACATTAATAATGTTTTGAGGTTTTCAATTGACTGCCAAACATAACAGCTCATAACAACAACATAACTTAGTAACTTAACATAATACTAGTAAATTTTGTTTTGCCTTTTGATATGACTCAATAGTCACATACATAATAAAATTAAACAAAGCCCATAGTAGTATATATAAGCCCGTTATTAACAAACGAAATAAAAAGAGTTATCCGGACAAAATTAGTGATTACATAACTCAGAAGGACCCATTTCCTATGTCTTCATGAAAGATCAGTATCCTTATGAAGACATTGGGCATATGAGTCCCAAAGGTACTGGCTAGGCTCATACGGAGAATCAATATTCTGACATGAGCAAAGCATTTTCCCCTCACTTAACAGTTGGGACGAAGCTCGGGTGAAAAGCTTAACTAAGTTTTAAATGAGTAAAATAGAATCATATTCATAAATGGACAACTAAATTGAATTTTATGTGAACTTGCAAATTCTAATATTAAAACATTTTTGTAATCAGTTTGTGGCCTGACACTCTTTTTGTTTTTTTTTTAAATAAAACAGTCCCCAACAGAGTCGCCAAGCTGTCGCTGCCCTTTCGATCTCGGCTTAAAAAAGTAGAGTCGCAACCAATCTTTTAAAAGGTGTGATTGGATCACCTAAAAAAAGGTCATTTTAATAAAACATTTTATTTTATTAAAACAACGGTTTTGGTCTGTGAAAACCAAAAATGAATTCGGGAGTCGGTTACGCGTGGGGAAGGGTTAGCACCCCCATAGTGCCCAAAAATTGGTACCTAGCCGATTGCAAAATGGTTTAATGTCGGAATTTGCAAGTTCACAAAAAAATTGATTTATTCGTCCATTTATGAATATGATTCTATTTTAACGGTCTTATCGTCCGAATGATGAACCTTAATCACCACCAACACTACTGGCGCTAACCCGTCATCTCCTTTTGATAAGACACTGCATTAATTATATTATTAAACATTACAACAATAAATATATTAATCTACAAGATAATATAAAAACCTACAAAGATAAAAAAATTAAATAAATATGCGCAAATAAACAAACAATAAAGAAAAACACAATTGTTAAAATAGGCCGACATGGGATATCTTCTTGGATGAGTTCAGGAAGAAATGCATCAGTGAGGTTCACTTGGATGAGATGAGAGATCAGTTTATGCATCTAGTTTAGGGGGACCGGACAGTCTTTGAGTATGAGCAAGATTTTCTATGGTTAAGTCGTTATACCCTAGAGTTAGTTGCCTACGAGGAGTTGAGGTGTAAGAGGTTCAGACATGGATTGAAGGTTGATCTTCAAATGCACGTGACAGTGGGTCCACTTGGGATATTCTCTGAACTAGCCAACAATGTGAAGGCACTTGAATGACTTTGGGATTCAACACCGAGTCAAGTTGAGGACTCTAGAGGCTTTGTAGTGGGGACACAAGATGTCATAAGTCCTTTACCGGCTCTATTTAGGAGGTTTCGTGCTCCAAGTGATTCAAAGATAGTTGCTTCAGATCAGTTACCGAGGGTCAGTCGAGGATCTAGATCGAGGGTTCATAGGGGTTCTTTGATGTCTGCTCATACAGGGAGTACTAATGTTTTATCCGAAGAGTCGCTTCCACTGGCTTGTGAGCATTGTGGTTGACATCACCTTGGGTTGTGCTTCTTGCTCTGGAGGGATTGCTATAGGTTTCAAGCACTAGGTTATATAGTGAAGGATTGCCCAGTTACGGATGATGGTACACATGTTCAGTCTCGAAGGTTGACTTCTTCTCAGCACAATAAGGGTTCTACGATAGGCGATGCTAGGGCATCGTCTGGGTATCAGGGTAGGGGTCTTGTGAGATCCACCATTAGAGTTGACAATCAAGTTGTTGCTAGACAATCTATCATTCAAGTTAGAGATGACAGCTTTGCCACTGGTGATATTTCAGGTACTGGTGTTCTGTTTTGGTTTTCAGTTTTTGCATTGATGGAAAATTTATCTCTCATTCACATAATGGTTTCAGTTCTTGTTGGATAGTTTCAATTCTTGTTGGATAAGTGTTGTGGTAAGCTCTAGAGGTTGATGTTTGATTAATTAGTTTTTTAGTTTGCAAGATCTTGTGGATGATGTTCTTACCGTGGGTGGTAACTGGGGATTGAGAGTAACAGTCCTCTTAGACTTGTTAGATTTACTCTCTCCCTAGTTAGTAGATGTTACCCTTAGTATAGGTTGATCGTGTGAGCATGACGTATGCCTTGGTTTTCGAGTGAGAGTCTCGAAGTTTTGGGGCTCGAGATGAACCAGATTGTTGCTAATGGACGATATAAACATTGCCTCTCTAGCGTGAAGGATATGTTCTGGTCATGTTGTCAAAGACGTTTGTAACTTCCCGAAAAACGGGCTATAAGATTCAGGTGGACTATCAGAATAAAGTTGGAATTTTTGGTTAGGCTTTAGCTAATTAATTAATTCCAAAAAATAATTTTGGTTGATTAAATTGGTTTTCGATAAACTTATTATGGTTAATATTTTTTTGGAACTATTTTAATGAGTTTGTCAAAGGATGAAATTGAACTCGAGTAAATTTAAATGGGTTGATTTAATATTAAGTTAAATAGTGACTATATTACAAGGATTGCAAATTTTTATTAATTGCAATATTGTAAAAATGGATTAAAGTGCCATTTTATTGAAATTATTAAATCAAATGAAGAAATATATTTCCCTCTTATTTTTAACAAAAAAAAGTTGACGGTTATAATGTTCTAAAAGATGAGAAAGACATTTCTAAGTTTCTCTCATATTCTTCCAAACAAACTTAGGGATTTCTTGATTCCTTAAATTATTTCTACTTCAATTTCTTCTTCATTTATTTCTAAACAATTTTGGATTAAGGATTTTGATTTCTACATCATCTTCACTAATTTTCTTGTTGAAATCAAGAGGGGAGTTCATGTTCAAGTTGGTTTTTCATAAGCAAGGTGAAAAAAATGTTCTTTAATGATTTTCTACATGATTTTGATTCTTAATCTATGATTTCTCATTCTTTGGGATAATTAAAATGAATTTCTAAGGGAATTATTTTATTTTAATAGATTTTCTCATAAATCTTGATTATATTATAGTAATCAAATGATTTCTATGGAGTCTAATGTTTTGTGCATGAGTAATAATAATCTAAAGTAGGTTTTGTAATTTAATTCCCATAAGTAATCTAATAGGTTAAATTTAGATTTAGATTATTCAATGAGGTGATTTATAGAATGATTGATTTAATTATTTGATCATATAGGAGAATGCACCCTAGGTTTTTGATTAATTTATTTTAAGGAAAAAAAGAAAAAAAGAAAGATTTAAGTGTTCGAACATGGGCTCTTCAAATCAGAGCAGTCGTTGCCCTGCCTTAGAAGGGTTGGGGATGTTGCGTGGTTTTGTAGTGCACCCTGATAGCACATATGCGTGCATGTAATGGTTGTTGTATCCTTTTTGCATGTGATGTGCATAGCGTGGAAAAGAATGGGGAATTGAATATTGGGCAATAGTGTTTAGGGGTAAGGAATTGTTGAGTGAGGGAATTATTTGTGGTATGGTGGTTCTATAATAAGTGTTTGGTTTGGTGTGGTCCATTATATATTGACCCTTGCATTTTCTTGTGGAAGATGGCAAGTTTTCGAACGATTTTCGGTCAGGCGTCGAGATGTTGGCATCAAGACGGTAGCATATTGGTGAGTGCAAATATGAGTTGGTTCTTCAAAATAAGTATGGACTAAGGTTAGAGGTTTGGTTATAGCCTAACAAGCTTAACTAAACTCAGAAGTAAGTGTTTCCTATTTTTGCTAATGAATTTTGAAATGCCATATGGAAGCATGATTTAAATGAGTTGTTTTAGAAACATATGTTGCGAAAGCTTGCGGTTTTTGTGCACTAAAATTTGATATGATATTTTTATACAAGCATGGATGTGCCTTAGATCACTATATTATGATTTGACATGATTTGCATAGGATGTCTATGTGTACCATTATATGCTTTTGAAAAGAAATGTGGTAGTTGCCAAGGGCAATGTTATTTGAATAGGAAATTGATTTGAATAAATGTTTTAAAACTGAAATTTTATAAATGCATGAGGATGAAACTTATTGTTATCATGCATAATGATTGTGAATGTCCATGTTACATGAACATGAGAATGGTTTAAATAGGTGCACCAAATGCACAACCATTAACTAGAATGCTATGAGCATGATTTTGAATAAAGTGATGAAATGAGTTTATGTTGCATTGAAAAATAGTAAGTTCCTATGCACGTATGATCTATATTGGGCAAGTGACATATTAAACGAAGAGTATTAGATATAGATGGTTGGCCATAGGATGAGAGTGCGTTATAAACATAAAGGGGCTTTGAGCCTAATCGATCGTCCCTCTGCCTTGAGGTAGTTGAAAGAAACTATTCGAGTTTGAGGTGTTCCTCCGTCTTGAAGTAGTTGAAAGACACAATCCGGGGTTGAGATGTCCCTCGGCCTTGAGGTAATTGAAAGAAATTATCTGAGCCTAGAGGAGAAAAAGGTAATTGAAAGATTATTACCATCATTGAAAAGGAGATTGAAAGATTATCTCCACCGTATCCGTGTATCCAGTAAAGTTATTGATGAAAAGAAAGTTTAAAAGGTCACTATAAATGCCGATAGAATGATATATGATAGAAAGCAAGATTGAAAGTATGGTGCATATGTTTTGATCAAGCATGTTTTATTAAATGCTTTGTGAACAAAAGGATTGTTATGAAAGTATGATGTTTATGTTTCGAACAAGCATGGTTTATTTAAATGCTTTGGAAATGGAAAATTTGAATTACTTTAATATGAGTTTCTAATATCGAATTTGGTTTTGAAAATGCATTGACATTTTACCTCTTTGATCGTACTCACTAGGCTTTATATGTTGATGCTCTTGTCGCAACCCTTTCGAGCTCGACTTAAAAAAACCGAGTCGCCACCAATCTTCTAAAAGGTGTGATTGGATCACCTAAAAAACAGGTTATTTTAATAAAATATTTTATTTTTTAAAACAACGGTTTTGGTCTGCGAAAACAAAAAAACGGGTTCGGGAGTCGGTTACGTGTGGGGAAGGGTTAGCACCCTCACAACGCCCAAAAATTAGTACCTAGCCGATTACAAAATGTTTTAGTGTCGAAATTTGCAAGTTCACAAAAAAATTGATTTATTCGTCCATTTATGAATATGATTCTATTTTAACGGTCTTATCGTCCGGAGGATGAAGTCTAATCGCTGCCAACACTCTTGGCGCTAACCCGTCATCTCCTTTTGATAAGAGATCGCATTAATTATATTATTAAACATTACAACAATAAATATATTAATCTACAAGATAATATAAAAGCATACAAAGACAAAAAAATAAATAAATATATGTAAATAAATAAACAATAAAGAAAAAAGAAAAAACATAATTGTTAAAATAGGCCGGTTTTATTAAAATTAAATGAATATATACTTTTTATATATGAGCCGTTTTTATAAAAATATACAAGTTATAAATTATTTAAAAAAAGTGAAATGAATTTATTAATAAAAATGAATTAAAAGCAATTTTAAAAAATGACCGCATTAAGAACAAAACAAAATTGGAGGCCAAATTTAAAAGAAAACAGTGACCAAATTGAAATAATTGAAAATATGGGTACTCACGGAGGGAAAAAGAGTTGGGCGAAGGGATTTAATGAGGGCGAATAAGCCCACTTTTTTTGGGTATAAAACCCACTTTTAAAAAACATTTTACATAATTTCCATTACAAAAATTTTGGATCAAATATCCCATTTTCAAATTCTATCAAGTGTTTGTCATGTTCATCATTTTTTGAAGAACCGATGAACACCCACCGTACCAGACGCCGTGTACCGGCGCCAGCCGCCGCTCACCTATGACGGTGATACAAAAAATCCCCCTTTTTGAATCTTTTTTTAAATCTCACTCAAATCCACTTTCTTAAAAAATGATTTTAAAATTGTGCTCCCTTTTTTAAAAGGAATTTTTGATTCTCCCCCCACTTTAAAAAAATCCGGCCACCCCTTTTTAGACAAAATTCAGCGACGGCGGTTCAAGGCTTGAATAAGGTAAACTTAATTCCCCTTTTACTTTAATGTATTCGAAATAATATATAAAAAAGAAATAGATAGTACCTCAAAAAATACTTCAAGCTTGTATTCCAACGAAAATCCAAGTACAAACCTTATGAAATTTTTGTGCTTTTTCTAGTGAATTCATCGTGAAAATTACAATGGAATTAGGGGTGTTTATATAGGGGTTATACTACCAAAAATACAAGGAAAATTCAGAATAAATCCCTAAAATCGAGTGAAATTATTGCCCCAATTTTGATATGATTTGTGTTTCCTGAAATCTGATAACTTGAGGGCTACTCATTCCATTTTGATTTGAATGAGATCTCTTCCACCCTTTATTTCCTTCTTTTTATTATTTGACCAATTTCTTCCCTTATTTCTTTTGTTGTTGTAGATCAACGGGGAAGTGGAGAGGCGGTGGCGCGACGGGGGTTGGTGGCGAAGGGTGGCAGGTCGTCTATGCTGGCAGTCGGCCTCAGAATGATCGAGCTTCGTGGCTACCAAGGTGAGCACGTAGCATAGGAAAGGCTCGATAGCCTCCACAGTGGTGTGGGGGTCGCACGCGTGAGTTACACGCGCTAGGCGCATGACGACGCGAGTGGGGATACTGTCCCTCACTTTTTCTAGTCCAATCTGGACCGTTGGAACTTCACCCTAGATCCAACGGTTGAGATCAAAGCTGTACATGGGAAAAAGGGTTAGATAGGGTTTTATTTTGGGGCCAAATTGGGCCAAAAATGTATATGGAGTCTTATTTAAAATTAAATGGGCTCTTATTTGATTTAAAATGGGCTCTTTTATTAAAAATACTCTTTTTATTTTATTTTTGTTGTTTTAATATAATATTAATAAATATAATAATAATAAAGGTAAAAATAGAAAAAGAGGTGAAAGTTCAGTGACAACACCTGCCCCTTTTTGCTCGCTCCGGTGAAACATGGATAGCGCAAAGATCAAAAGGCGCTGATGTTCACTGATCACAAACTCGTTGATCATCAAGGCAAGATTACTTTCTCCTGATGCCTGAACGGATAGACAGGTTGTGTTCTCCTTATGCCTGAACGGGTAGGCGGGTTCCATTCTCCTTATGCATGAACGGATAGGCAAGTACTAAAAAATAAAGGTTCCATCCTCCTCATGCTCGGATAGATAAGTAAAAAAAGGTTTCATCCTTCCCATACTCAGATGGATAAGCAGGTTCTATTCTCCTCATGCTCAAATAGATAAGTAGGTTCTATCCCTCCTCATATTCGGATAGATAAAAAGATTCTATACTCCTCATGCTAGAATAGATAAGCAAATGCTAAAAAAATAAAGGTTCCATTCTCCTCATGCTCGAATAGATAAGCAAATGCTAAAAAATAAAGGTCCCATTCTCCTCATGCTCAAATGGATAAGCAGGTTCTATAATCCTCAAGCCCGAATAGATAGGTTGTAAAACCCCAAAAAATGGTCTAGTCATATTTGGGTTCTGGTGATCAGAAACCCTACATCAAAATTATCAAAATATTGCATTGACTTTAACCACGAGGTCAATTCTATTGATATTGGACTCTAATTGGGTCAGATTAATATTTAAGGACTTTATTGAAAGTATTGAAAACCTGTTTAGTGGCTAAATTATAGAAATTGAAAGGGTACAAGTTTGAAGAATTAAGAGTTGAGGGACTAACCTTGCAATTAGCCCCTCCTCAAATATTAATCACCCATACGTGGGCTAATTTGATGAGCTTCCTTCATATGAAGGAAAGCCATCGATTCATTAGCATTAAAATAATGAAAGGAAGAGTTGAAAATCTTACCTAACTTCCTAAAGAAGCAAACACCTCCATGGTCATCCTCTTCATCTAAGCTCACACCTCTATTAGAGCCTAAGTTCAAGCTTAGTTTTTCTTAGGTTTATCATTATCGAAACGATCCTATCGATCACGTAAGCTTAATTCCCCAAATAATCGTTGAAATCCATGGAGGATTTGAGAGTAATTTCAAGCTAGGTTTTGCTATCCATGGATAATTCATAGATATTGTATATATTGAGTATAGATTTTGATTTTGATATCGTTATATGGATTTTGTATCCTAATGTTTATTCTAACACAATCCTATTATTTATCTGGCTCAAGAAATTGGAAGAGAACACTCATCATCTTCACTGAAAGCTAGGAACAAGGGGATTGCTATCCGAGAGCGGTAGAAGCTTCGGATTATCAAGGTGAGTATAGTCGGAGTCTCAGGATTAGGCTAGGTGCCTTTCTCAGTTCCATTGTCCTTGATTATAGTATGGCTAACACTATTGTCACGGATTATTGCATTTAACCATTTAAGTGGATTCCATTAGTAAGTGAAGGTAAGTCGTTGCATTGAATATCGACCATTGATATTGCTACAGCCACTGTCATCATTCATTATCATTGAATTCGCCATCGATATAGTCATCGAATTATTGAAGCATTGAACATAAAGCATAGTCATTTCCATTGCCATCGTCATTGTTATTGACGTTGTATATTGATATCAACAAAGTTATTGTCATCGAAATATTGAAAATGATGCATAGACCATTGTTATTTCTATCAAGATCATCGAATATGGACATTGATATTGATATTGCTATTGAATATCGACGTTGTAACATTGCTTATTGATAAAACCATTGAACATAGTTATTGTTATTGAACATTGATTATTGATAATGTCATCGAACCTTGGATTTGAAAGGACTTTGGATACAGTTGGCATGTCATAGAATTCATGAGCTCAGTGTACAAGTGGACTATTTTCATAGGGCTACGACCTATATTGATTTGGCAAGGCAGAGGGATGTGTTGTGATATTGGTCATATTGGCGAGGCGGAGGGACTAGACCATTCATTGATTTGGCGAGGCATAGGAATTCACATATCCATTATCCCGAATCAACCAAGGGTTATTGTTGAAATATAGACTTATTGCAATTGAATATGATCATTACATTGCTATTATTGACTCATTGCATTGCCATTGTCAAGATATGATTTGGAATGCATTTCATTGATAAAGTGTTTAGTTGTGACTACCTCACTAGGAAATGTATGCCTAATGCATTTCATTTCATGCATTTCATGTTAAGGATTTCACCGTTGGAGATTGGAGATTCGACGTTTTTGACAAGTTAGTACAAGCCCAAGTAATGTGTTTTGCTTCTACGAACTCTTAGAATTGTGGCAAAGTAGTTCAATTAGTCATTTGTGGCCTTTTTGACATGTGTGTTTTATGAATCACATGTAAAAGTATTTAAGGCTCTAAATGGCTTTTTGGTATGGCTTATAAATGACTAAATATGCATATTTGGCACTAAAAGGTGAAAACCTAGTAAACAGATTCGAATAACCCTAAAATTTGGCATGCAAGTATAATATAGTATTGACATATTTTGCTAAAGTTTCATTGCATTTGGACATTGTTTGCTAGGTCAAATGAACTAAAAACATGAAGAAAATTGACATTACAGTCCAGGGCGTACTGATACAGGTCAAGCTGTATTGATACGACTTTGCATATTTGACCTGAGAAAGCATGAGTTAACCATAGTGTATCGATACAGGTTTTGGCAGTAAGGTTTGGGCATTTAATTGTATCGATACGGTCTTAGGGTGTTTCGAAACAAGTTAACTCTAGTCAACCCGTATCGATATAGTCACAACTGTATCAAAACGGGCATTGGACAATGAAAGTTAGAAGTGAATCTGAGTATTCCCGTATCGATACATCATGATGGTGTATCGATACGGTATGACCGTTATTATTGTTATAAGACCAAAATTAGCAAGTCAAAGTTGGTCAACTATTATCGGTATAGTCCCAGCTGTATCAAAATGGGACTTGACAGATTCAATGGGTTCTAAATCATGTACACCTATATCGGTACGGCCCCAAGGTGTATCGATACGTTGGTAGTTAATTCTGTTAAAAGACTTAGACTATAATTCTTCATTATTTACAGATTGGTCACTAAACGTTGTATGGTCTAATTGGGTAGGTAAATTTTATTGGAATAACACGAAAATTTACAAGCTTACTATTACTAAATTGAATTTCGTTGTGGTATTTTTAATTACAGAAAATGATCTCTAAATTACCAAATTTATAGTTTAATCCCTAAAACTTGCAGAGGTTATAAATTGGTCCTAATTGATTAATCATTGTTCCTTAGGGGATAAATTAAGCTAATATGTACGTTCAGTAATGTTGGGAAGAATAATATTGATTAAGTGTTAACCATTATATGAAAATTCATTGCACCAATCACCGTACGATCACCGGTAGCACGCTCTGACCCGATTCTCGACTAGGCCGGGAAGAGGGTCTTACATTTGTGGTATTAGAGCTAGAGTTTAGTCGATTCTAGGACTAAACCGAAGTTTATTGCACTGTTATTGTGTTACTTTGCCACCTTGGAGTTGTATATTGTTTATATTGTGACTTGTTGACTAATCTGATCTCTTTATGTTATAGATATGTCTAGAACTAACGAAGCTCACATAGATGAGCCCGCTACTGGCTCCTAGAAACACGGTGAGGAAATAAGGGGGAAACCCATCGAATCCACCTAATCTCCCACCTAAGAACGTCAAGCCGAAGTTACCCAATAATCAGGATGAGTGTTGCCGCAACATGGCCAACATGTTCAAACAATTTATGACCTTGATGAGAGTTGAACAAACTGTGCAACCTAGTTAGCCTGCTATCCAAACTACTCGGGCCCCTATCGATAAGCTGCCATCGCTTCGGGCCTATACTTTCACCGGCCAGGATGATGACAATCCTGAAACTGCAGAATACTAGCTGGATAATACATTGAGAATCCTAAACAAGCAATTATAGTTCTTGGGTGAGCGTAAACTGGAGTGTGCCCTAGCACAGTTAGCAGATGAAGCACTGAAGTGGTGGGAGACCACTATACTCATTGTTCTTGAAGAGACCATCTCTTGGGAGTTCTTTCTTCAAGAATTCCAAAATAAGTACATTAGCGAGTACTATCTCATAGAAAGGTGTAACATCTTCCTCCATCTGAAGTAAGGTGGCTGACCCATCGAGTAATACATCCATGACTTTTGCAAGTATTGTCGACACAGTGCAGAATACAATGAGAAAGAGGAAGAAAAGTGCAAGATGTTCATTGTTGGACCTAGCAATGAGCTACGCCCTATGTTTACTTCCTTGGGCATCACTAACTTTTAGGACCTTGTGAATCGAGTTAAGGCCAATGAAGTTGCAAAGAGGGCCCAGAGATCAGGGCAAGTATCAAGGCCTTAAGCATAATGCGTACCCTTAGCCTTTCCGTGCTGGAAAATTGAGAGACCTCAGACCATAACGCAATTTTTTTCAAGTCAGCCTCAGTTGAAAGCATTGGAAGCTCCAACCGATGTTCACAGAATCTAGTTTGCAATTACCACTAGAAACAAAATCTAGTGGGTCAGTGTCGTAAGCAGACTGAGAGCATGCTTCTATTGTAGAGAACAAGGTCATTTCATCCGTGATAGTCCTTTTGGTGCCACCAAGCCTATTATTGCACCGACAAGTAATGCAACCCCTACTCAGTCCTTCCAAGGGAAGGGGTCGAGGTAAGGTACATCGGGAGCTACAGGGAGACCTAGTGGCTCTGGAAAGGCACTGAGTAAGCAAGAATCCAAGGCTCCTGCTCAAATGTATTATGTGAGGAGAAGAGAGGAGGAAGATGAGCCTGATGTCATTGTAGGTATCATTGAACTGTATTCCCATTCTTTATATGAATTGATTGACCCTGGTTCTACTCATTCCTTCATAAGCACTGAGTTAGTTAAGAAGCATGGGATGTCTAGTGAACCTATAACATTGAGAATCTTCGTAACAAATCCATTGGGTGACTGTGTCACTATAAGCCTTGTATGCAAGAACTGTTCTTTGATGATTCAGGGGATTCCTTTTGTGGCCAGCTTATTGGCTTTATCGATCCATGAGTTCAATATTATATTGGGTTTAGACTAGTTTAGTGAACATCAAGCGTGGGCCAATTGTAGTAAGAGAAAATTGTATCTCCAAGGCCTTGGCAAGGAGAACATCGTGTTGATGAGTTCAAGGAATCCTTCCTTGTATGCTTTGACATTGGAAGCCAAAGATGAACCTCGATTATAAGATATTGATACTGTGTGTGAATTTCTCGATGTTTTCCTTGATGAACTTCTGAGCTTACCACCAACTCGTGAGGTTGAATTGAATATCGAAGTGCAACCTAGAACTGCTCCAATTTCCATTGCACCCTATCGAATGAAAGCTGTTGAGCTGAAGGAATTGAAAGCCTAGATTCAAGACTTGCTTGATAAAGGCTTTATTCAACTGATTTTCTCGCTTTGGGAAGCACCAGTTCTCTTTGTTAAGAATAAGGATGGCTCTATGACGTTGTGCATCGATTACCGATAGTTGAACAAGGTGACCATCAAGAAAAAATATCCATTACCAAGGATTGATGACCTATTCGATCAACTTAAGGATGCCATTATGTTTTCTAAGATTGATTTGAGGTCAGGATATTATCAAATGAGAGTTAAAGAGTGTTATGTGCCTAAAATTGATTTCCGTACGAGATACGGTCACTACAAATTCTTTGTGATACCATTTGGGCTAACTAATGCACCGACAGCTTTTATCGACTTTCCGTACGAGATACGGTCACTACAAATTATTGGGTTTTTCGATCTTACCTCGATAAGTTTGTGGTGGTGTTTATTGATGATATCTAAATCTACTCCAAGAATCCAGGTGAACATTGAGACCACCTTCACATTGTGCTTCAAACTCTTCGAGAGAAACAATTATATGCCAAGTTTTCTAAGTGTGAGTTTTGGCTCGCCAAAGTCGCCTTTCTTGGGCACATTGTATCGGCTTCAGGCATCCAAGTAGACCCGAAAAAGATTCAGGCATCCAAGTAGACCTGAAGAAGATTCAAGAATATTGGTGAAGTGAGAAGTTTCTTTGGTCTGGCTAACTATTATAGAAGATTCGTCAAAGGAATCTCTATGTTAGCAGCCCCATCGACTAAGTTGCTAAGAAAATAAGCTCCAATTGTTTGGACCGAGGAACAACAAAGAAGCTTCAATCAATTGAAACAGGTTTTGACTCATGCACCGGTTCTAGCCCAACCTAAGTCTAGAAAGGACTACATTGTCTATAGTGATTCTTCACATCTCGAGTTAGGATGTGTGTTAATGCAAGAAGGAAAAGTCATTGCTTATGCTTCTAGACAACTAAAGCCACATGAAATGAATTACCCCACCCATGATCTGGAGTTGGCTGCAGTTGTCTTTGCATTGAAAATTTGGAGACATTATCTCTACGGAGAGAAATGTTACCTCTTTATCGATCATAGAAGCCTCGAGTATCTCTTGACTCAGAAGAAGTTAAATCTTCGACGATATAGATGGATGAAGCTCCTCAAGGACTACGATCTTGTTATTGTTTACCATCTGGGCAAGGCTAAAGTTGTAGCTGATGTGCTCAACCGCAAACGTCTGCCTGGTAAGCAATGTTATTGATCATTGAATTTAACGTGATGATTAGTGCATCAACTCATTGTAAAGTCCTTATATTGTAACTCCACAAGCTATCAATGCTAACTTCTGTCTTCAGAAGCATCGCTGTCTCGTAGCTGAACTTCAAGTTCAGTCTACCATCATGTTGAGAATTCAAGCAATGCAAAAACAAGATCCTAAACTTCAAGCTATCATTTCCAAGTTGCAAGATAACCCTGACTTGAGAATAAATTATGAAGGGCTTTTATGTTTTTGTGATCGGGTCTGTGTACCCAATGATGAATCTCTCTGCATCGATATCCTTAGGGAAGCTCATTCGAGTTCTTTCTCTATTCACTCGGGGTCGGTAAAGATGTACAAAGACCTATGAGAGCTTTATTGGTGGTTGGGAATGAAGCAGGCCATAGTTGAATCCATATCTAAGTGCCTTACGCGCCAACGTGTTAAAGCTGAGCATCGTGTTCCTACTTGCTTATTGCAACCCATCGATCTACCACAATAGAAGTGGGAGAAGATCACTATAGACTTTGTTAGTGGTCTACCATTAACTCATACTAAGCATGATGTTATTTGGGTCATTGTAGACCGTCTTACCAAGTCGGCCCATTTCTTACCGGTTCGACTGGACTACGGTTTTCCTAAACTAGCTAACTTGTATATTAAGGAAATTATCCGACTCCACGGAGTACCTCAGTCTATTTTCTCCGATTGAGATCCAAGTTTTGCATCTTGATTCTAGAGGTCGTTGCAAGGAGCTCTGGGCACCAGAGTTAATCTTAGTACTTCTTTTCACCCTCAATCTGATGGCCAATCAGAAAGGGTAATTCAGGTAACTATCACAAGTACCTTCCTTTGAACCATCAATGAAATGTACCGTTATTGAATCCTTCTTCGTAGAATTTGGAAGACATGCTTCGAGCATACATCATCAATTTTGAAAGCTCTTGGAAGAAATCCCTACCTCTTATCGAGTTTGCCTATAACAACAGTTATCAAGCTTCCATTAAGATGGCACCGTATGAAGCCCTGTATGAGAGACAATACAAAACTCTATTGTGTTGGTCTGAACTCGGTGAAGGCAATGTGTTGGGCCTTGACTTATTTTGGGAAACTGAGGAAGGTGTTATCATCATCCATGATTGATTAAAAGCTGCCTTTGACTGACAGAAGGCCTATGCCGATCTCAAGCGAAGGGATATACAATATGAAGTTGGTGAGAAAGCCTTTCTTAAAGTCTCGTTGTGGAAGAAAGTTCTGAGGTTTGGCAATAAAGGGAAATTGAGTCTCCGATTCATTAGACCTTTCGAGGTAATTGAAAAAGTCAGCCCCGTAGCTTATCGCTCAGAATTGAGAAAAATCCATGATGTATTTCATGTATCCATGCTTCAGAAGTATCGTTCTGATCCTTCGCACATTATTGAGCCTGAATCTGTGGAAATTAACCAAACTTGTCCTACAAGGAAGAGCCATTTTAGATTCTTGCAAGAGAAGTCAAGAGACTTCCTAACAAGACTATTCCATTGGTTAAAGTGCTCTGGGATAGCCACACCACTAAGGAAGCAACATGGGAACTTGAGGAAATAATGCGAAAGCAATATCCTCATCTTTTTGATCTAGGTAAAATTCGAGGGCGGATTTTTCTTAAAGGGAGAGTTGTAACACTCCAAAAATAGGTCTAGTCAGATTTGGGTTCTGGCGATCAGAAACCCTACATCAAAATTATCAAGATATTGTATTAACTTTGACTGTGAGATCAATTGTATTGATATTGGAATCCAATTGAGTTAGATTATTATTTAAAGACTTTACTGAAAGTATTGAAAACATGTTTAGTGGCTAAATTATAGAAATTGAAAGTTTAAGGGGTACAAGTTTGAAGAATTTAGAGTTGAGGGACTAACTGTACAATTAGCCTCTCCTCAAATATTAATCACCCACACGTGGGCTAATTTGATGAGCTTCCTTCATATGAAGGAAAGCCATCAGTTCATTAAAATTAAAAGAATGAAAGGAAGAGTGGAATATCTTACCCGGCTTCCTAAAGAAGCAAGCACCTCCATGGTCATCATCTTCATCTAAGCTCACACCTCTATTAGAGCCTAAGTTCAAGCTTAGTTTTTCTTTGGTTTATCATTATCGAAATGTTCCTACCCATTAGGTAAGCGTAATTCCCCAAAATATCATTAAAATCCATGGAGGATTTGAGAGTAATCTCAAGCTAGGTTTTGCTATCCATGGATAATTCATAGATATTGTATATACTGAGTTTAGATATTTATTTTGATATCGTTATATTGATTTCGACATCGTAATGTTTATTCTAACACAATCCTATTTTTTACCTCACACAAGAAATTGGAAGAGGGCACTTATCATCTTCACCGAAAGCTAGGAACAAGCGGATTGTTATCCGAGAGCTGTAGAAGCTTTGGATTATCAAGGTGAGTGTAGTCAGAGTCTCAGGATTAGACTAGGTAATATTCCTGGTTCCATTGTCATTGATTATAGTATGACTAACACTATTGTCAAGGATTATTGCATTGAACCACTTAAGTGGAT
Organism: Hibiscus mutabilis; assembly: GCA_019671005.1. Taxonomy (NCBI): domain Eukaryota; kingdom Viridiplantae; phylum Streptophyta; class Magnoliopsida; order Malvales; family Malvaceae; genus Hibiscus; species Hibiscus mutabilis. The sequence goes on along the minus strand of CM033735.1, from coordinate 22,054,753 downwards.
TCCATTAGCAAGTGAAGGTAAGTCATTGCATTGAATATCGACCATTGATAATGCTACAGTCACGGTCATCGTTCATTATCATTGAATTCTCCATCGATATAGTCATTGAATTATTGAAGCATTGAACATTTAACATAGAGCATACCATTGTCATCATCATCGTCATTGTTATTGACATTGTATATTGATATCGACAAAGTTATTATCATTGAAATATTGAAAATGATGCATCGACCATTGTTATTGCCATTAAGATCATCGAACATGGCCATTGATATTGATATTTCTATTGAATATCGACATTGGAACATTACTTATTGATAAAACCATTGAACATAGTTATTGCTATCGAACATTGATTACTGATAATGTCACCGGACCTTGGATTCGAAATGACTTTGGATTCAATTGGAATTCCATAGAATTCATGAGCTCAATGTAGGGTGGACTACGGTCCTAGGGCTACGACCTATATTGATTTGGCGAGGTAGAGGGATGTGTAGTGATACTGGTCATATTGGCGAGGTGGAAGGACTAGACCATTAATTGATTTGGCGAGGCATAGGAATTCGCGTATCCACTATCCCGAGTCAATCCAAGGGTTATTGTTGAAATATGGACTTATTGCTATTGAATATGATTATTGCATTGCTATTATTGACTCATTGCATTGCCATTGTCAAGATATGATTTGAAATGCATTTCATTGATAAAGTGTTTAGTTGTGACTACCTCACTAGGCAATGTATGCCTAATGCATTTCATTACATTTGGACATTGTTTGCTAGGTCAAATGAACTAAAAACTAGAAGAAAATTGACATTACAGTGCAGGGCGTACCGATACAGGTCAAGCTGTATCGATACGGCCTTGCATGTTCGGCCTAAGAAAACATGAGTTAACCATAGTGTATCGATACAAGTCAAATGTGTATCGATATAGGTTTTGGCAGTAAGGTTTGGGCATTTAATTACATTGATACGGTCTTAGGGTGTTTCAAAACAGGTCAACTCTAGTCAACACGTATCGATATAGTCCCACCTGTATCAAAATAGGCATTTGTCAATGAAAGTTAGAAGTGAATCTGAGTATTCTCGTATCGATACGACATGATGGTGTATCGATAAGGTATGATCGTTATTACAATTATAAAACCACAATTAGCAAGTCAAAGTTGGTCAACCCGTATCGATATAGTCCTAGCTGTATCGAAATGGGACTTGAGAGATTCAATGGGTTCTAAATCATTTACACTCATATAGGTACGGCCCCAAGATGTATCGATACGGTGGTAGTTAATTCGGTTAAAAGACTTAGACTACAATTTTACATTATTTACAGATTGGTCACTAAACGTTATATGGTTTAATTAGGTAGTAAATGTTATTGGAATAACACATAAATTTACAAGCTTATTTTTACTAAATTGAATTTCATTGTGGTATTGTTAATTATAGAAAAGGACCTTTATATTATTAGATTTTCAATTTAGCCCCTAAAACTTGCATAAGTTATAAATTGGTCCTAATTGATTAATCATTGTTCCTTAGGGGATAAATTGAGCTAATATGTAAGTTCGGTAATGTTGGGAAGCATAATATTGATTAAGTGTTAACCATTATATGAAAATTCATTGCACTGATCATCGTATGGTCACCAGTAGCACGCTCCGACCCAGATCTCGACCAAGCCAGGAATGTGCTGTTACATAGGCGGGTTCCAGTCTCCTTATACCCGAACGGATAGGCGGCTTTCATTCTCCTTATGCTCGAATGGATAGGTGGGTTCCATACCTGTCAAAATTTAACAAATACCATGATTATATGAACATGCCCCTAGGGATGCCTAACACATGAATGCATGTTGTTTTCTCTTTCCTTTTCTCTTTCTTTTTCATTTTTAAACATTTCTCTTATATATTTTTTGGTTTTTTCTTCTTTTTCTTCTTCTCTGTCTCTTTGCACATTTGCTTGTTCAACTCAAATTGACAATCATGCTCTATCATTTCATTCTTCGTATATATTTGCTTCATAGACAACATCTGACCTTTATACATTTGATCCAAATATTCATCAAAATAATCTGCTTTGCCATTCAGGCATATCTTAAAATGATATCAAGCACCTTCAGTGCCTTTCATGAGTTATCAAATTCTTGCCCCTACCTTGAAGCGCTTGTATACAAATCCTTGCAGCAAAGCTTATTTCCACCTTGAATGTCTTGGAATGATGTTGGCACTTTAATCTCTTCCTCTTCTGCTATTAACGCTGAGGGCCTTAAATCCTTGGCCAATGTAAACTACCCCAATCCGATGGCATGATTTGCTTATCAGGTGTTATTTAAATGAAAGATGTCTTCTAGACCATAATAATCATTTAAAAAAAAGAAAATAGAATAAGATGCCCTCGATATCAAGTGCATGAGTGTATCTGACTCAATCTTCCAGTGATCAGTTCAAGCATAGCTTAAGTCTTTCTGAATGTTGCGGCGATATTTCGAAGTTATGAAATTTCTCTCAGACCGCTCGGTTCATCCTTATGATTAATGTTGTAATACCCTAATTTTATCTGGGTATTCATATATATTATATTTTCACTATATATAAAGCCAATATATATATAAATAATAAGCCCAATAAATAAATATAATAATAGTTTAAATAAGTGTCCAATTTACATATAAATACCATAAGCCCAAATTACAAAATACAATGCCCAATTTACAATCTTTCCCTCTCATTTTAACACCCAAACAAACACAAAAATAAATCTGATATCCCTCTTCTCGCTCAAATCGAGACACATGGCAGCATGTCATTGGTCTGTTTCACTTCACAAGGATTGTGCTTTCTCATGATGTCATGCTTACATCACATATTTGACCCCTATAAATAGAGGAAATAGAAATTTCAGAATAATAATCAACCATTAATTACTAATTACATTATTAAAAAAAATAATATTACCATATTAAAATAGTAATAAAGGAGGAGAGAGAACATGACTCCTCGATAGCTGAACTGACGCCGAGAAGAGGAGTCGCCATAACTGAGCTGATGAGAGCTAGACTATCGGGAGATCATCGCTGTGGGAGTTCAAACGTTGCCAGAAGAGACACCGTAGTCACCTTTTTGGTCACCAGAGGGTCAGAGTACATATCTCAGTGGTCGGTGAGTAGATATCCAATAGAGTTGGAGAGGGTGGGACCGGATAGATATTAGGCCTAGATTTGGGAAATTTGGGTGTTTTTAATGAAACGGGCTAGGTTTTAGACCTTAGGGTTAAAATCAGGAGATTTTGGGGATTTTCCTAGGGTTTCGGTGATGGTAGACGGTGGCCAGAGCTGGGTAGAGGATGACCGAAGATTCAGGTGGTGGCCGGGTCAAGGAAGAAGATGATCAGAGAATGACTGACGGTAACTGGCGTCGCCTACGACGGCTAGAAAACACATCAGAGAACGTTTATGGCGGCGATGATAGATTGAAAATGGGAAAGGAGGAAGAACACGTGTGGAGTTCTTGGGAAAATATGTGTTTGATCTTGAAAAACTAAAAAATGAGATAGTTTAGAAGTTTATAGGGATCAAAACGTGGAGAATGAATGAACTCGGCATGATTTTGATAAGAATAAGGGTTTAGATCTTGTGTGGGGGTTTAATATGGGAATTGGGATGTTTGTTGAGAGAGAGTGGGAGAGACTGGGTTTAGAGTGAGGGAGCTGAGGAGGAATGAAATAGGGTGTTTTTTTTTGGAAAATAGGATTTAAATATCCTCACCAAAATGATGTATTTTGGTCGGGGTAAAGGGATTCGCGTGGAGCAATTGGGTCAGGTTGAAGGGGATTCGTGCCCCTCTCTTGAATCCTCACAGTTTGGGCAATAAACTTTTGCTTTGTAATCAATTTGGTCATTAATTGATTGAAATTGAGCTCTATAGTTTCTGTTTCTTTTAATTTGGTCCCTGTTTCAATTTTAATTTAATTTTAATTGCTTTAAATTATATATGTTGCATTTCTTAAAATTAGCATATAGTATAATTGCTTAGATAACTAATTCACTTGGTTAATTAATTGTTAGAGCCTTAACATTAGGTTCCTTAATTAAATCCAATAATTCAAATAGGTGAGATATTTTAGAAAATAAATGATTATTAAGTAGAAACTTTAAAGTCCTAAGTTGGTTAGTGTCTCATTGTAATGAGATGTTAATCAAGGGGCTTTTTAGTAGAACATTTAATATTTCATTTGAACTTAGAATATATAATCGCATATAGTTAATTAAATTAAAATTGAATTAGGATTAGGTTTAAATAATTAGAATCATTGAATAATTAGGAATATTGTTGATTTAGGGCCTAATATGGATAGTTCCCAATTGTTTGGGTCTTATCACATAATCCCCTAAATTTGATGATATTCATAGTTTCTTAATTAATTTAATCAATTGGAGCCCTAATTAGGTTTGAACTTAAAATTTACAAGAAAATAAATGGACATGCACTAAAAACCTTTTGTGTTGAGATACATTTTTTAACATAAATTGAAGTATCCTAAAGTAATTGGATGTTTCAAAACCTATATTCCCTAAAAATGTATTTTCTTACAAAAAGATAACTCCATTCGGAACGAAATTCATTTAACGATTAAGGATTTTAATTAAATTCAAATTGTTGTTCGAAATGCCAAAATGCCACGTGAAATTAATAAGGTACCGATAACGGGCGTTTGTAGGGGTGCTAATCCTTTCCCAGACGTAATCGACTCCTGAACCCTAATTTTAAAGAAAATAATCTCTGGTTGTTTTTATGGTGCCCGGTCTACCAAAGTGACCGGTGGCGACTCCATATTGATTTTCAAGGTTAAATAAAAGGGAAATCCAATTTAATACGAAAAACCCTAATTTCAAGATTAAATGAATGAAAATGAACAAAAATCCTAATTTTCGAAAAGAACCAATCGTCAGCTTATTTTCCACACCGGTTTTAGAAAAGGTCGCGACAGCTTGGCGACTCCGCTGGGGACTTCTTTTTGAGAGTCCGGCCTAATTAAATTAATTTCACATGGCATTTTGAACAAAAATTTGAATTTAATTTTTTCCAAGAATTGGTGGATGAATTTTCAGGAAGAATGGATGTAGCTTTTGTGTATGATATATCTGTCATTCATGCATAAGCCCTCGACCTGGGATTTTCACCCTTAAGTGGGAGAAAGAAATGATCCGACGTGAGGCTATCTACCTCCGAGTTTGGAATTTTGTCTTCTTTCGGTATACTAATCTTATGCACTGTGAGGTCCACGCCTCCGTTATAAGGGACATATACTACTGAATTGTTGTCTTGTTGTCGTAGTAGACAGTTCGAGAACCTGGAGTCTAGAACACAACCCATATTTTGTTATCTAGAAACCTATCCCACTAGAGCCAGACAGGAACCTAGGACAGGTGCTGCCATTTTAAATACATTTCTTTGGTTATTTTTTTTGCTCAATAAACTGCTCTATTGTATCAATTTAAATTGTTGCCTTCAATATTATTTTACCATACTGTCACTATTTTTTTGTTTTGTTTTTCTTTTGTTGTCTTCTTTTCGTACATTGAGCATCATCTTGCATTCATTAGAGGTATCGATTCGAGGATCAGTCAAGTCAAGCAGTGTTCATAATGGCCATGGGGTCTGATAAACAAGGAGAAGGCAATATGAAGGTGTGGACCTGGTCAGAGAAGAATCAATTCAAGAAAGGGGTAGTATTTATGGGAAAGATGTATCAGGATGCAAGCAGTTACAAAAAGTTGTGTAAAGAGGCTAAAAGGGCAACGAAAGAGGAGATTCAAGAATTGACGGATTCAAACAGCCGAATCAAACTGATATTAGAGGAAGAGCAATCTTTGAATTCAGAATTGACATCACAAGTTCCAAAGCTAGAGAAACTTATCAAAAGGGTACAATAACAAGAAAAGTGGATTTTTAGTTAGAAGTTAAAGAGCTGAAAAAAGATGACAGAATTGAAAAGTGTCATACAACATTTGAAGGGCCAGTTTGTATGTTTCAAAAGGGGCATTACAAATGGAGGACAATGCACTGAGAGGCATGCTTGAGATTTTTTTATTGAAGCCATGAACCTGTAGCAGTACCTTAACATCGACATTGGGCTAGGACAGACGCTAACTCAGATGCTGAACGAAATGATTTATCCAGGAATAGGAGTTGGACATTTTTGTAATGAGATTGTCTATTTCTTGTATTTGACCTTTTGGCTAATGAATGCTGCGTTAAAGACTAGTCCTTGAAAATCAAAACCTCATGCATTCATACATTGCATTGCTTAAATATTGCATTTTAGAATATCATCGCATTTTTTTCAAAATAAAATCATAGCATTGCATTTTGTTTAAATAATATTGCATTATTTTTTAGATAATAGTGTGAAAGTCGATAACCAATATATTGAGAAACATGGGCAATAGGCTTGTTAGGTTGAGGCAATCTTAGGAAGTTGTTGAGGATGACTTGGGTAGCATGGAGCAAAGGATTGATCAGCCCCGAAATGAGGTGGTGTCTCGAGCTACCACAATGCTTGGAATCATGAAGGTCGAGAAGGAAAAAAGTTCCAGATAGGAATACCAACATTGGTGATCAAGATGAAGACTTATCTCACACAATGGTTCAACTTGAAGGATCAGTTCTGAAAAAAGTTCAGAGTAACACAGTCAGAGTATCGGTGAATGATTCAGAGAATTTGGAAATAAAGTTTGCAGATGATGTTCCTAGCCCTGGTGCGCTGGCAGGATTTGACAGAGCTAAACTGGATGTTGTCAAGCACACAAATACATGAGGTCCAAGTAAAAGCCGAAGTTTTGATGTTTACTTCAGACCTGTATTGTCTAGGAGTTGTGAGACTGATAAAGAACAAGATGATTCCAATAGAGTTACAGAGCTGCATATGTTTCCAGAGTGTTTCTCTGAAGGGATGAAAGCCAAGGATTCAATTGATGCCAGAAATCTTCTCACAATGGAATTACCTCCGTTAAAGAAAAGAGGGGCAGCAAGCATGGAAACAAAAGACAAAAAGGATGAATGGTTTAGCAGGAAAAGGGAGACAATTATTGCTATCCCAATACCATATTCAAATCTGTTGCCATACCTTGTACAAAACCCTTTGTTGATGACGGTTCCATCGAAGTTTTATAAGTCTTTCTATGGCATAAGAAATGCTTGCGGATATTATTGTGGAGACTTTAGTCACTCTATAGATGATTGTATGTTTCTAAAACACATAGTTAGTGGAGTCATCAGGAATGAACATTTATATTTTGAGAACAAAGAACCCCAATTCCATAAAAGACCATCATTTGCTAGAAGAATCGAGATGAAAGAAAAATGACAAGATTTACAACAGGCTTTTAGGGGCAATCCACTACAGTTTAGGGTTTACCAGAACTGAAGTAATGTTTGGACACCTACCTCCTTAAAGTTTCCCTTATAGAAGAATACCCCGAAGTTAGATGCTCAAGATGCTCTTGTCAGTGGAAAATCAAAGACTAAATAAGATCTCATTCACGTCTCTTATCGTGAGTTGTACTTCAAGTTGCGTGAAGCTTCTCCACGTCATGTCAAATTTTCAAAGCCTCGTCATCCAAGTTGTTACAACACCGGGAATCATTGTGAATATCATAATAGAGCCCATAATCATGATATTGAAGATTGTTATACTTTCAAACAACAAGTTCAAAACTTTCTAAACCAAGGGGTTTTGGAGGTCAACACTAATGGCCAGTCCATTAAGATTTGTAACCCTAGAGGTATTCATCTGATTGGAGCCAGTACAATTGGGATGTCTGAGAGACAAGTGCTGAAAGGTGTCAAGAAAAGAAAAACAAGGAAGGGAAAGGTGAAATCGATCGAGAATCAGCAGCTGACAATGAAGAAATCTCGAACAAACATGACCACTAAAAGTCTGAACATATCCAGCCAAGAGCAGGGAAGCATAGTTCATTCAGGCGTCGACCATAAGAAGTTGTCATTTCCACATGCAAATGATCAAATATTATGCGAAAAATAGCAAACAATTGATTGAAGAAACAAGGAAACTCATTGACAGGATGATCTTAATTCAAGGTTCGATGAGAACAACATAGCAAAGAAGATGAAGTATGTCTTTGAGCTGACAAAGGAAAATGAAGAATTGTTGAAGATGGAATTCACTAAAGTTTTACTTGAATAAAGAAGGATAGTTGAACCATAGAAGATTTGTCTGTATTTTTAAGACCATTATAGAATAATACCCTGAACCAACCCAATCACTTTTGCCCGCGAGTATTGGGGGTTCTTTGTAAGGGAAACTATTTGGTTTATTTGTATTAGATGCTTGTTTCTTACATAATTTTTCTCAAATGGCAAACATTTTGCATTCATTGGTTCTTTAATATTTCATTTATTCTTTGTCATGTGATAGTTTTTGTTCTCCTATGCGTATATGTATATATCTTCATAATTGTTTTTATCAAGTCCTTGAATATTCGTTGCAAGAGTGACTAAGAATCAAACTCAAAGATCAATTCCGAAATGTGACCTTCTTCTAGGTTATTTAGGCCAACGGGAAGACGTTAATGAGTGTTCATGAGTCATAGGAAGATCCCAAATACAAACACTGAGTGAATTTTTCTCTCAGGCATTGTTAACTAAGGTTCTTGAATGAAGTGATAACCTAAAACATCTACCACCTAATGACCGCTTTTCATCGAAGATATCCGTATATGGGAGGAAATTTGGCATTCCTTCATCTCCCGTCACAAAGAAAGAAAATAAGAAAATATCATTTGTTGTCCCCTTTTGAGCCTAATGCTTTCTTTCGATTCAACCCAAACCAAGGATCACCCTCACACTGGACGCAAAGAGGATTTGAATTTGTTTACAAGTGAAATATGATTGGTTTCGATCATGTTATGATAATGATGCCTTATGAATTTGGGGTAAGAAACAAAAAGTGGATGTTTTGAGTACAAGAGCAAGAAAGGAAAATCGAATGAAGACAAGTATTTGAAATCAATGAAAAAATAAAAGAAAAAGAGAAGAAAAAAATAAAGGAAAAGAAAGGAAACAAAAAAGAAGAAAAAGTGGAAAGTTTGTGTTCAAATAGTCGACTGAATCAAGTTCAAAATTATTGACATGAAAGTTGAAATAATTGAAAGAGAAAGCATTAAGTCGAAAAAGTGCAAGGAAAAGCAAGGGACATATGTGAGATCTTTTATTCCAATAAATCTCTATCTAAAGGTGTCGTGGAGGAGTGATCATCCTTGTACTCGAGGAAGGGAAATGAACTCTACGGTGAAAACCCAGAAATGGGAAGTCTAGAGCTATCCACAAAAAGGAAAAAGAGAAAAGAAAGAGTTTCATCCAAGCATGATCAGATTAGTGCAGGAATGAAATTTTGCTTGGAAGAAATTATCCTTGGTTTTACCACCCTTAAACAATATTTTCAGCTTATATATCCTTTCTTTCATAGTCGTGAGTCATAACCCCATTACAAGCCTCAAAAGACCATTTTGTTCATATACGAGTATTAGAGTAATGGAAGTTTGTCTTCAAAATATATCCCGCTTATCAGGGTTAACCTTTCTTCAATGATTTCCAAGCTTCTAATACCTGATTGAGATCAGAAAAAAAGGACAGACTGGGTTGGTGAGTTAGTGAGGTAAAGAGTGCCACTTAAATGGGATAGAATTAGGCATATGGGAAATGTTTCTCTCAGAAGTCTAATAATTTGGAGGGGTCACATTTGAGTTGATCTCTGCTAATTTGGTTCAAGGGCTCTGTTGCATTTGAAATTTAAGGGCCTAATTTTGGCTTTTGTTTTTTCATGTTTTCTATGACTTGTCAAATTGTTCCATCTTCTCAAATTTATTAAACTAATATTCTGAGCCTTTTACTATTCTTTTCAACAAGCATCTTGCATATAAATCGATTAGAGAAAAAGCAAAGGATTTTGTGGGTATTATTATGATGTACTAATCTTTTAAGTGTAGGCAGAACAAGAGGTGGCCTCGATACTTGATTAATGATGAAAAGTATGACGAGGAAATTGACACAACTCTAAGTGTTAGGAATATTTAAATAAAGCTGCAAGAAAGTGACACAGACAACCTTGGAGCAAAGGGAGAACATGAGCCATTTTGTTTTGAGCAAAAGTAGCAACCATATCAATTCGCTAAAAGGTTTATCGTATTCAAAGTAAAGATCAATAATTCTAAGGCATTGCAAGACAAAAAAGGCTTTGTGAATATTATAGTGAACAAAGGCGATAGATGGATTCAAGACTGGGCAACGCTGCAAAGAACACCACAAAAGAATATGTTTTATTCTAGTGAATAGAGCCCACAAGTTAGAACAATGGAAGTGATGATCCTTTTTGGAATCATGAGAAAGAATGTTGTCAAAGAAGCCGAATAAAGACGTAGAAATAATGGATTTACAAGAAAATTGTCATCAGCACTTGAGTTTCTCTGATACGAAGTGCGAGTTTATGTGATGAATCTGTGTAAAACAAGTATGACTTCCATCAGAATTGAAACCTGTCTTATTTGAAACAAAGGAAAAACACCATTGTAAAGAAAAAGAAAAAAGAAAAAGAAAAGAAAATGAGGTGAAAACCTAAAAGGGCGCCTTGAGAAAAAGAAAATGAGAAAAAACAAAGTGAAAACCTAAAAGGGCGCTTTGAGAAAAGCAATCTAAAGTGAAAACCAAAAAAGACGCTTTAGAGCAAAAAAATGCAGAGATCTTGAAGGTTGAACCTGAGTGTGAGATATGTTACTTTGGCATCAAAAGGAGTTTTGAAAAAGAAGCAAGAAATTTTGAGCTTCCCTGAAGATGAAAGCTTACCCAAATGGTCTTCAATTGACATTATTCATGCATCATACATAGTTAGACATCCATAAATAGGAGCATGCTAACTCATACAATCAGAGTTTTGCACATTTTAGTAGGAATTAGCAGAGTTAGCAAGAAATGAGGAAATATCACAACTTACAACTTCAGAATTGGAGGAATAGACTCAGTCACATGTGTTCCAAGCATAAAACGAGAGACAAATATGCATATGGCTCATGAACTTAAAGCAAGCTCCTTCTAAAGAGTTTTGGTTGTTCTTTGGAATTAAAGAATGGATTTGATAGAAGTTCAAGGATTTGAGAAAGTACAAGGACCTGAGGCATTTTCTCACCCTAGAAGATGAAAGATGGGGCAAGTTCTACGTGTCGAAACCAGAAACAAGAAGATAAATGGGGCGTCATTGTGCGTAAGAGTGCAGATCAGAAGAGAAAAGAAAGAATGCAGAGCCTAAAAAGAATTTGATTACTGAAGAAGTCAAGTTTTGCTCAAGAAGAATAGGAGATCAACAACAATATTTTGGGGTAAATTTTGCCGGGACAGAGTTTCAAACCAAACTTAAGAAGAAGAAGTAAATCAAGATTTGATAAGAATAATCTAAAGAGATGAGGTACTATTGCAACATAAGTAGAAGGCTTAATGAAGAAGCAAAGGAGATCAGAGTCCATCCAAGCAGAATAAGCAAGAATAAGCTAGATTACAATTTACAACTTTGAGATTGAAGAAGAAGATCCATCAATGATTAGCAAAGATTACAATCTAATTGAAATGGTGGATCTTATTAAAGATTTCAATCCATTTGAATAGGCGGATCTCAGCAAGAATTTCAATATGTTTGAAGAGGCGAATCTCAGTAAGGAGTTCAATTTGTTTGAAGAGGCAAATCTCAGCAAAGATATTTGATTCAAGACAGTGGGGGGCATGGTATCGACAAAGATATTAACCTTTTGGACTGTCAGTTCCAAGAAAGAGTGAAGTTTAAGTTACCAGTTTGGAAAGCAAGATAGGTCAACTTCGGGTCAAATGAGGAAGATTCACAGTTTAATTGGTCACATATATGTTCTATGCATAGAAAGAGATTGATTAACAAAGGGAAAGCAGCAAGAGATCAGATGCAAGTTTTAGATTGAAAGATCAAGACACCATAGATAGAAAAGCAGTGACTCCAAAGATCCCAACACTTCAAGCTAAAAAATAAGGAGATTTTATTTCACTTCTATTTGAATTCTTATTAATTGATGATATTTCTTTTTGCAGGTTCAGTTTTTCCCAAGAGAATAAGGTGAATCGACATTCCTAATAGAGAATACAGAGTTCCTAATGAGAAGAACTCACCAGGACTTCTAATGAGAAAAGTTCATCAAGCAAAGAATATAGAGTTCCTAATGAAAAGAACTCACTCAGCAAAGAGTACAAAGTTCATAATGAGAAGAACTCGCCCAGAGCTTCTAATGAGAAGAGTTCACCCTAGATTTCCTAATGAGAAGAACTCGCCCAATGAAGAATAAAGAGCTTCAAATAAGAAGAGTTATCCCTTTTGAAGAATGAGGAAAATCCTAATGAGAAGAGCTTGCTCATTCGACGCCTTTATAGAATGATATATTAGCAAAAGAATGAGGAATGAAGAATTTCATAATAAGAAGAACAACTTCAAACCTCAAGAAATGAAAAAAAAAATCAAAAAGCAATGCTAGACCTTAGAAGATGAAGAATTTCATAATGAGAAGAACAACTTCAGATTCTACAGTTTGGCAAAGAAATGAAGAATTTCATAATGAGAAGAATAGCTTCAAACCTCAGAAAATGAAGAATTTCAAGAGGCAATTCCAAACCTTGGAAGATGAAGAATTTCATAAAGAGAAGAACAACTTCAGATTCTATAGTTTGGAAGGGGAATGAAGAATTTCATAATGAGAAGAACAACTTCAAACCTCAAAAAATGAAGAATTTCAAGAGGCAATTCCAAATCTTGGAAGATGAAGAATTTCATAATGAGAAGAACTGCTTCAAACTCTATGGTTTGGTAGAAGATTGAAGAATTTCATAATTAGAAGAACAACTTCAACATTCGGTGGTCAGATGGTTTATGTAAAATTCATGTTTTTTCAGTCTTTCCCTTATTCCTGTTCCACAGCAATGAACAAAGAGCGGCAGCTGTAATATCATAATTTTACCCAGGTATTCGTATATAGTATATTTTTCACTATAAATAAAGCTAATATATATATATATAATAAGCCCAATAAATAAATATAATAACAGTCTAAATAAGTGTCCAATTTACATATAGATACCAGAAGCCCAAATTACAAAATACAAGGCCTAATTTACAATCTTTCCCTCTCATTTTAACACCCTAACAAATACAAAAACAAATCTGATATCCCTTTTCCCACTCAAATCAGGACACGTGGCAGCATGTCATTGGTCCGTTTCACTTCACAATGATTGTGCTTTCTCATGATGTCATCCTTACATCACATGTTTGACCCCTATAAATAGAGGAAAGAGAAATGTCAGAATAATAATCAACCATTAATTACTAATCACATCATTAAATAAAATAATATTACCATATTAAAATAGTAATAAAGGAGGAAAGAGAACATGAATCCTCGGTAGCCGAACTAACACCAAGAAGAGGAGGAGTCATCAGAGCTGAGCCGTCGAGAGCCAGACTGTTGGGAGATCGCTGCTGTGGGAGTTCAAACGTCGCTAGAAGAGACACCGCAGTCACCTTTTTGGTCGCCAGAGGGTCAGAGTACGTATCTCAGTGGTCGGTAGATCTTAGGCCTAAATTTGGGAAATTTGGGTGTTTCTGCTGAAACGGGCTAGGTTTTAGACCTTAGGGTTAAAATCAAGAGATTTTAAGGATTTGTTTAGGTTTCTGGTGATTGTGGATGGCGGCCGAACTTGGGTAGAGGGTGACCAAAGATTTAGGTGGTGGCTAGGCTAAGGAAGAAGACGATCAAAGAAAGACCAACGGTGACCAGCGTAGCCTGCGTTGGCCGTAAAACACATCAGAGAAAATAAACTTTTGCTTTGTAAGTGGATCCGCAAGGAGTAATTGGGTCGGGTTAAAGAGGATCCACGCCCTTCTCTTGAATCCTCACAGTTTGGGCTATAAACTTTTGCTTTGTAATCAATTTGGTCCTTAATTGATTAAAATTGAGCTTTACAGTTTGTGTTTCTTTTAATTTGGTTCAAGTTTTCAGTTTTAATTTAATTTTAATTGCTCTAAATTATAGGTATGTTGCATTTCTTAAAATTAGCATGTAGTATAATTGTTTAGATAATTAAATCACTTAGTTATTAATTGTTAAAGCCTTAACATTAGGTTCTTTAATTAAACCCAATAATTCAAATAGGTGAGATCATTTTAGAAAATAAATGGTTATTAAGTGGAAACTTTAAGTCCTAAGTTGGTTAGTGTCTCATTGTAATGAGATGTTAATCAAGGGGGCTTTTTAGTAGAACATTAATATTTCATTTGAACATAGAATATGTAATCACATATAGTTAATTAAATTAAAATTAAATTAGGATTAGGATTAGGTTTAAATAATTAAAATCATTGAATAATTAGGAATATTGTTGATTTAGGGCCTAATATGGATAGTGTCCAATTGTTTGGGTGTTATCACATAAACCTATAAATTTGATGATATTCATAGTTTCTTAATTAATTTAATTAATTGGAGCCCTAATTAGGTTTGAACTTAAAATTGACAAGAAAATAATTGTACGTGCACTAAAAACCTTTTGTGTTGAGATACATTTTTGAATATAAATTGAAGTATCCTAAAGTAACTGGATGTTTCAAAATCTATATTCGCTAAAAATGCATTTTCTTACAAAAGGATACCTCCATTTGGAACGAAATTCATTTAACTATTAAAGATTTTAATTAAATTCAAATTGTTGTTCGAAATGCCAAAATGCCACGTGAAATTAATAAGGTACTGATAACGGGCGTTTGTGGGGTGCTAATCCTTCCCCACACGTAATCGACTCCCGTACCTTAATTTTAATGAAAAGAACCTCTGGTTGTTTTTATGGTGTCCGATCTACCAAAGTGATCAGTGGCGACTCTAAATTGATTTTCAACGATAAATAAAAGGGAAATCTGATTTAATACGAAAAACCCTAATTTCTAGATTAAATGAGTTAAAATGAACAAAAACCTTAATTTTCAAAAATAACCAATTGTCGGGCTATTTTCCACACCCTGTTTTAAAAATGGTCGCGAAAATCGCATTACTTGATCCGTTTGAAAACAACTCCTTTTCAGTTCTCATCATTCTCCTCCATTCAAAAATGTGTTCACGCTTCTTAGACTTACATAACCAAAAGATTGCAAAAAAATATCTTTCTAAGAATTGAATTCTACGAGTGCATGTGTGCGTTTCTGATTGCAATAGCCACTCTTTTATCATTTTTTTCTTTTTTCGACCTCCTGGAGATTTCATTTCATTAACTTGTTTGACTATGTCAGGATTTGAAAATCACTCATAAAGCCAAGGAATTGAGAAGATAGAGAATTGCTATCTTATTAGATACTCGGACTCATGGCTACAACAAAGTGCCTTCGAGGTTTTCTTTCTACTAGTCATTTTTACTTATCTCGGGATTTCATCTCATTAGATATTTGACTTTGTCAGGATTTGAAGATCACTCATGAAGCCAATGTATAAAATAGGTTGAGCATTGCTTCCTTATTAGATATTCAACATTATAGCTTCAGCGGAATGCCCTTGAGATATTATTTGAGCTACTAGTTACAATCGATGTGTCTTTAGTGGGTATAGAAGACTATCATTAGAGTTTCAATTTCCAACAACTCTCCTTGGTTAAACTCGCCTAGTTCACGATTCCTCATTCATGAATCTCAAAGATTTTCTCGTCATCGAACGTCATCGAAGGCGTGGTAATCTTCTTTTTCTTGCTTTGCCGACCTGAGTAGTTTGAGAAGCAAATCATACTTCATCATATTTGCAACAATCAATTGATCTCTACATTAGAATCAATGCCACAACATGCAATTGATATCTGAGGACCTACAAGGTAGGATAATATATACATATATTCAAGGTTTCATGGTCAAAGATGCATCCTTAATTGAAATGAAAACTCTACAGACCCACCATGCATGCCCCTTACCGAAAGATCTTGGCAAAAATGGACCTCAACATTGCTGCATCCCACTAAGCTTGCATATCCTTGCAGTTCAGTTTAGCGGTCATTGCTCGGGTATCGTACTTATATGAGATTTTTGCTATTTTTAGATTTCCCAAATCTTAACATAATTAATCCTTTTATTATGTGTGAATGTATGCAATGGCGTAAAAAACATAAACCAATGCAAACAAAAAATTCAAATGCATGAATGCAGGTGAAGGGCCATCAATTCCATAAAGTATTTCTCTAGAAGTAGCTTTCATTGGATGACGAAGGTCCTTAATACAAAAGGTTAAAGATATATTCTACAAATACATCTCATCCTGAGCACCCAGCTCCTTTATTTCTTCGATCAGTCTTTGGAGCCTTGGTCCTACCTCCCCTATCGGTCTGATGTAGGGGCGAAGAGATGTAGCTTCACATGCTTAGCTACATCTTCAATTTAGGTTATGATACTTTTGTCAGACTTGTCTCGCTTCTGGATCCTTCTAACATTGCCCCTAAGTCGAGTAAACCAAAAAATCATCCCTTCATTGGCATCTTCAAAATCCTCGAAGTAGTCGCATAGCGCTCGCACGATAAAGAGCATACCCTGACATTTCTGCCATGTGATCACCTGACAAACCCTCCTTGTCCGCCTCGGGCCGGTGATGTACATCTACATTGTCTTCCTCTTTCTTCAGTTACCTTCCATCCATGTGAAAGCTTTTTCTATTTGAGCAACGAGCTTTAGAACCGACCCCTTTTAGATATGAGATGTGAATGCAAGAAAAAAATGCAGAACAAAATTAAGACAAGAAAAGGAAAGAATTAGTATTTTAAAAATAGAAATGAAGAATAAAAGGTCCAAAATAATTTTATTGTACAAGTAGTAACTGGGCAGCTCATTCCAACACTTCTGGACATGTCTCCATGGACTATTCCTACGAAATAACTTTGACCAGACTAAAAGCCTAAGGTTTTCCATATGGATCTATTGGGGTGGGCTTTCTAGATTCTCACACATGGTTTGGTTCTAGAAAGGTCCCTGAGTTGTTCATGTTTTTCCCTACTAAGGGTAGCAAGGCCCATGATTCTCACCCATTATAGGTTTCGAACGAATCAAGTTCAACTTAGGAGGACCCATTTCCTATATCTTCACGAAGGATCAGTATCCTTATGAAGACATTGGGCATATGAGTCCCAAAGTTACTTGCTAGGCTTATACGGAGAATCAATATTCTGACATGAGCAAAGGGTTTTCTCATCACTTAACAGTTGGGAAGAAGCTCGGGTGCAGAACCTAACTAAGTTTTAAATGAGTAAAATAGAATCATATTCATAAATGGAAAACTAAATTGAATTTTATGTGAACTTGCAAATTCCAATATTAAAACATTTTTGTAATCAGTTTGTGGCCTGACACACTTTTTGTTTTTTAAAAAAACAAAACAGTCCCCAGCGGAGTCGCCAAGCTGTCGCAACCCTTTCGAGCACGACTTAAAAAACGGAGTCACCATCAATCTTTTTAAAGGTGTGATTGGATCACCTAAAAACAAGTCATTTTAATAAAACATTTTATTTTATTAAAACAAAAGTTTTGGTCTGTGAAAACAAAAAACGAGTTCGGGAGTCGGTTACGCGTGGGGAAGGGTTAACACCCCCACAACGCCCAAAAATTGGTACCTAGCCGATTGCAAAATGTTTTAATGTCAGAATTTGCAAGTTCACAAAAAAAATGATTTATTCGTCCATTTATGAAAATGATTCTATTTTAACAGTCGTATCGTCTGAAAGATGAACTCTAATCACCACCAACACTCTTGATACTAACCCGTCATCTCCTTTTGATAAGAAATTGTATTAATTATATTATTAAAAAATACAACAATAAATATATTAATCTACAAGATAATATAAAAAATACAAAGATAAAAATTAAATAAATATACGTAAATAAACAAACAATAAAGAAAAAAACACAATTGTTAAAATAGGCCAACATGGGATGTCTTCTTGGATGAGTTCAGGAAGAAATACATCAGTGAGGTTCACATGGATGAGATGAGATATCAGTTTCTGCATCTATTTTAGGGGGACCGAACAATGTTTAAGTATGAGCAAAATTTTCTATGGTTAAGTCATTATGACCAAAATTTGCCTCCGAGGTGTTGAGGTGTAAGAGGTTCAAACATGGATTGAAGGTTGATCTTCAGATGCACGTTACAGTGGGTCCACTTGGGACATTCTCTGAACTAGCCAACAACGCGAAGGCACTTGAACGACTTTAGAATTCGGCACCGAGTCAGGTTGAGGATTCTAGAGGCTTTGTAGTGGGGACACAAGATGTCATAAGTCCTTTACTGGCTCCGTCTAGGAGTTTTCTTGCTCCAAGTGGTTCAAAGATAGTTGCTTTAGATTAGTTATCGAGGGTCAGTCGAGGATCTAGATCGAGGGTTCATAGGGGCTCTTTGATGTCTGCTTATACATGGAGTATTGATGGTTTATCTAAAGTGCCACTTCCACCAGCTTGTGAGCATTGTGGTCGACATCACCTTGGGGTGTGCTTCTTGCTCCGGAGGGTTTGCTATAGGTGTCGGGCACTAGGTCATATAGTGAAGGACTGCCTAGTTATGGATGATGGTACACATGTTCAGTCTCGAAGGTTGACTTCTTCTTGGCACAATAAAGGTTCTACGAGAGGCGGTGCAAGGGCGTCGTCTAGGTATCAGGGTGGAGGTACTGCGAGATCCACCGTTAGAGTCGATGATCGAGTTGTTGCTAGACAGTCTACCGTTCAAGTTAGAGATGACAGTTTTGCCACTAGTGATATTTCAGGTACTGATGTTCTGTTTTGGTTTTTAGTTTTTGCATTGATGGAAATTTATCTCTCATTCACATAATTGTTTCAGTTCTTGTTGGATAAGTGTTGTGGTAACCTCTAGAGGTTGATGTTGGATTAATTAGTTTTTTAGATTGCAAGTTCTTGTGGATGATGTTCATGCCGCGGGTGCTAACTGGGATTGAGAGTAACAGTCCTCGTAGACTTGTTAGATTTACTCTTTCCCTAGTTAGTAGATGTTACCCTTAGTATAGGCTGATCGTGTGAGCATGACGTATGCCTTGATTTTCAAGTGAGAGTCTCGAAGTTTTGGGGTTCGAGATGAACCAGATTGTTGGTAATGGACGCGATGAACCATTGCCTCTCTAGCGTGAAGGATATGTTCTAGTGATGTTGTCAAAGAGGGTTGTAACATCCCGAAAAACAGGCTAGAAGATTCGGGTGGACTATCATAATCAGGTTGGAATTTTTTGTTAAGCTTTAGCTAATTAATTAATTTCAAAAAATAATTTTGGTTGATTAAATTGGTTTTTGATAAACTTATTGTGGTTAATATTTTTTGGGGACTATTTTAATGAGTTTGTCAAATGACGAAATTGAATTTGGGTAATTTTAAATGGGTTAATTTAATATTAAATTAAATAGGGACAATATTATAAGGATTGCAAAATTGTATTAATTACAGTATCGTAAAAATGGATTAAAGTGGTATTTTATTGAAATTATTAAATCAAATGAAGAAATATATTTTTCCTCTTATTTTTAACAAAAAAAGTTGACGGTTATAATGTTCTAAAAGATGATAAAGACATTTCTAAGTTTCTCTCATCTTCTTCCAAACAAAACTTAGGGATTTCTTGATTCCTTAATTATTTCTACTTCAATTTCTTCTCCATTTATTTCTAAACAATTTTGGATTAAGGATTTTGATTTCTACGTCATCTTCACTATTTCTTGTTGAAATCAAGAGGGGAGTTTATCTTAAAGTTGGTTTTTCATCAAGAAAGGTAAGAAAATGTTCTTTAATGATTTTCTACATGATTTTGATTCTTAATCTATGATTTCTCATGCTTTGGGATAATTAAAATGAATTTCTAAGGGAATTATTTTATTTTAATAAATTTTTTCATAAATCTTGATTAGGTTATAGTAATCTAATGATTTCTATGGAGTTCTAATGTTTTGTGCATGGGTAATAATAATCTAAAGTAGGTTTTGTAATTTAATTCCCAGAAGAAATCTAATTGGTTAAATTTAGATTTATATTATTGAATGGGGTGATTTATAGAATGGTTGATTTAATTATTTGATCATATAGGAGAATGCACCCTAGGTGTTTGATTAATTTCTTTTAAGGAAAAAAAGAAAAAAAAGATTTAAGTGTTCAAACAGGGGCTTTTCAAATCATAGCAGTCGTTACACTGCCTTAGAAGGGCTAGGGATGTTGTGTGGTGTTGTATCGCACCATGATCGCACATATGTGTGCATGTAATGGTTGTTGTAGCCTTTGCGCATGTGTTATGCATTGCGTGGAAAATAAGGGGGAATTGAATATTGGGCAGTAGTGTTTAGGGGAAAAGAATTGTTGAGTGAGGGAATTATTTGTGGTATGGTGGTGCTATAATAAGTGTTTGGTTAGGTGTGGTCATTATATATTGACCCTTTGCATTTTCTTGTGGAAGATGGCAAGTTTTCAAACGATTTTCGGTTAGGCGTCGAGATGTTGACATCAAGACGGTAGCATAAAACGATTTGGTTCTTCAAAATAAGTTTGGACTAAGGTTGGAGGTTTGGTTATAGCCTAGCAAGCTTAACTAAGCTCAGAAGTAAGTGTTTCCTAATTTTGCTAATGAATTTTGAAATGCCATATGGAAGCACGATTTAAATGAGTTATTTTGGAAACATATGTTATGAAAGCTTGATGTTTTTGTGCACTAAAATTTGATATGATATTCTTATACAAGCATAGATGTGCCTTAGATCACTATATTATGATTTGACATGATTTGCATAGGATGTCTATGTACACCATTATATGTTTTCGAAAAGAAATGTGGTAGTTGCCGAGGGCAATGTTATTTGAATATGAAATTGATTTGAATAAATGCTTTAAAACTGAGATTTTATAAATGCATGAGGAAGAAACTTATTGTTATTATGCATAATGATTGTGAATCACCATGTTACATGAACATGAGAATGGTTTAAATAGGTGCACCAAATGCACAACCATTAACTAGAATGTTATGAGCATGATTTTGAATAAAGTGATGAAATGAGTTTATGTTGCATTGAAAAATAGTAAGTTCCCATGCATGTATGATCTATATTGGCCAAGTGACATATTAAACGAAGAGTATCAGATATAGATGGCTAGCCATAGGATGAGAGTGCACTATAAACATAAAGGGGCTTTGAGCCTAATCGATCGTCCCTCCGCCTTGAGGTAGTTGAAAGAAACTATTCGAGGTTGAGTTGTTCCTCCATCTTGAGGTAGTTGAAAGACACAATTCGTGTTTGAGATGTCCCTCGGCCTTGAGGTAATTGAAAGAAATTATCTGAGCCTAGAGGAGAAAAGGTAATTGAAAGATTATTACCATCATTGAAAAGGAGATTGAAAGATTATCTCCACCGTATCAGTGTATCCGGTAAAGCTATTGATGAAAAGAAAGTTTAAAAGGTCACTATAAATGCTAATAGAATGATATATGATAGAAAGCAAGATTGAAAGTATGGTGCATATGTTTTGATCAAGCATGTTTTATTAAATGCTTTGTGAACAAAAGGATTGTTATGAAAGTATGATGTTTATATTTCGAACAAGCATGATTTATTTAAATGCTTTGGAAATGGAATATTTGAATTTCTTTAATATGAGTTTCTAATATCGAATTTGGTTTTGAAAATGCATTGACGTTTTACCTCTTTGAGCGTACTCACTAGGCATTATATGTTGATACTCTTGTGGCAACCCTTTCGAGCTCGACATAAAAAAACGGAGTCGACACCAATCTTTTAAAAGGTGTGATTGGATCACCTAAAAAACCTATCATTTTGATAAAAATATTTTATTTTATTAAAACAACGATGTTGGCCTGCGAAAACAAAAAAATGGGTTCAGAAGTCAGTTACGTGTGGGGAAGGGTTAGCACCCCCACAGCGCCCAAAAATTGGTATCTAGCCAATTGCAAAATGTTTTAATGTCGAAATTTGCAAGTTCACAAAAAAAATTTATTTATTCGTCCATTTATGAATATGATTATATTTTAACGGTCTTATCGTCCGGAGGATGAAGTCTAATTGCCGCCAACACTTCTGGCGCTAACCCGTCATCTCCTTTTGATAAGAGACCGCATTAATTATATTATTAAACATTACAATAAATATATTAATCTACAAGATAATATAAAAACATACAAAGATAAATATTAAATAAATATATGTAAATAAACAAACAATAAAGAAAAAAAGAAAAAAAACATAATTGTTAAAATAGGTTGCTTTATTAAAATTAAATGAATATATACTTTTTATATATGAGACGTTTTTATAAAAATATACAAGTTATAAATTATTTTTAAAAAAGTGAAAATGAATTTATTAATAAAAAATAAATTAAAAGCAATTTTAAAAAATGACCGCATTAAGAACAAAACAAAACTGGAGGCCAAATTTAAAAGAAAACAGTGACCAAATTGAAGCAATTGGAAATATGGGTACTCGCGGAGGGAAAAAGAGTTGGGCAGAGGGATTTAATGAAGGTAAATAAGCTCACTTTGTTTTGGGTATAAAACCCACTTTTAAAAAACACTTTACATAATTTCCATTACAAAAATTTTGGATCAAACACCCCATTTTCAAATTCTCTCAAGTGTTTGTCATGTTCATCATTTTTTTAAGAACCGATGAACACCCACCGTACCAGCCGCTGTGTACCGGCGCCAACCGCCGCTCACCGGTGACGGTGATACAAAAAATCCCCCTTTTTGAATCCTTTTTTGAAATCCCACTCAAATCCACTTTCTTAAAACAACAAAACTGATTTTAAAATTGTGCTCTCCTTTTTTAAAAAGAATTTTCGAATCTCCCCCCACTTTAAAAAAATTTGGCCACCCCTTTTTAGACAAAATCCGGTGACGGCGACAGCTGTTTAATGCTTGAATAAGGTAAACTGCATTCCCCTTTTACTTTAATGTATTCGAAATAATATATAAAAAAAGAAATAGATAGTACCTCAAAAAATGCTTCAAGCTTGTATTCCAACGAAAATTCGAGTACAAACCTTATGAAATTTCTGTGCTTTTTCTAATGAATTTGTCGTGAAAATTACAATGGAATTAGGGGTGTTTATATAGAGGTTTTACTGCCAAAAATACAAGGAAAATTCGGAATAAATCCCTAAAATCGAGTGAAATTATCGCCCCATTTTGATATGATTTGTGTTTCCTGAAATCTGATAACTTGAGGGCTACTATTTCCATTTTAATTCGAATGAGATCTCTTCCACCCTTTCTTTTCTTGCTTTTATTATTTGACCATTTGCTTCCCTTATTTTCTTTTGTTGTTGCAGATCAACGGGGAAGTGGAGAAGAGGCGGCGCAGCGAGGGTTGGTGGTGAAGGGTGGTCGGTCGTCTGCGCTGCCAGTCAGCCTTGAAACGGTCGAGCTTCGTGGCTGCCAGGGCGAGCACGTCGCCTGTGAAAGGCTTGAAAGTCTCAACAATGGTGTGGGGGTCGCGCGTGTGAGTTACACGCAGCAAGTGCGTGACGGCGCGAGTGGGGATGCCACCCCTCACTTTTTTTTGGTCCAATATGGACCGTTTGATCTTTACCCTAGATCCAACGATTGAGATCAAAGCTGCACATGGGAAAAAAGGTTAGATAGAATTTTATTTTGGGGCTAAATTGGGCCAACAATGTACATGGACTCTTATTTAAAATTAAATAGACTCGTATTTGATTTAATATGGGCTTTTTTGTTAAAAATAGACTCTTTTTATTTTTTGGGTTTTAATATAAGAATAATAAATATAATAATAAAAAGGTAAAAAAATAGAAACAGAGGTGAAAATTCAGTGACAACAGCTCTCTTTTCTTCTGCGAATGTAGTGAATTAAGCGAGTGCGGGGTTGGGGTTCGAGGCAAGTAAGGATTCCAAGACAATCGTATTTTTAAAGTATGTTTATGGTAATATCATTATTTGTAATAAGGCAATGTGGGATAATCTTTGGGACATCGTTTTGAATAAGACATGATTACACGGTTTTAGTTTATATTGTGTTGAATGATGTCATTATTTAATGTGTACGATGTTTATTTTATTTAATGTTAAGTACATTTGATGGTTTGATCTAATGATTTAAAATGGCTTAAATAATGATTGGATTTATTGCTTGTATACTAAGTGTACTTATGGTCATATGTTTCTATTTCTTAATTGATCCATAGTATATGTTTGTGACCTTGACTATTTGGTGCTTATTGGATAATGCTATATAATGTTAGGAAGCATGCTCTAGATTACTTGTATGAATATGAAATATGTTAATTAATTGACATGCAATTAATTGTGCATTTATGTTTTATGATGATACAACCTTAGGAGCATGTCTAGGTTGTTTGTATGTAATTTTGATATGTTAAATTTGGGATTTGAACCCCTAAGATGCATTTTGGTGAATCCCGTATCGGTACACTTAGAGCCAGTACCGGTACACGAGGTCATTATAGTGACCAGTAATGAATATGGGTACCGGTATGCCTGACCGAGTTTTGGTATGCATAGCTGAGTATCAGTACGCCCTATAGCGTATCGATTCCAATACTTGCTTTGATGTTTACTTGTATCATTATGATATCTAGTGTATTGGTACGACTGGTGGTTAATTCGGTTAATGGGTTTTACTAAGTTTAGATTCTTTGCGTTTTTGTCACCGTATGTTGTTGCACTAGTTGAATAAGTAAATGATATACGTTTGGCCTAAGATTTTGCAAGCATGCTCATAGTGTAGCTAATTACAATAATTTACTTTTATAAACATGTTAGTCCCTGTATTTTGATAGTTTTACAATTTAGTCTTTAATTTCGTATTTTGCTAAATTGGATGCTTATTTGTTATCCATTAGAGCTGAAATTTGATATTCTATCATGAAATATGATTAATTAAGTATTGGTAACCTGAAACTTGTATAAGTCTCTGTAATTGTTTAGATTTTCATTTTGGTCCCTAATGTACTTGTTTTGCAACTAAGTGCCTTATTGATGTTCGTACCGAATGAAAATTGAATAGATGCTTGTATGAACGCCATATGTCTTAATATTGCATCAAGAAAAGTTAAAAGGAAGAAATATAGACCGTAATTAGAGTAAGACTATTCGGGTTTATTTTTGCAAATCTAACGTAATCTTCTTGGTTTAGGTCTAGGGACTTGGCCGGATCAAGGGGGTTGCATTTGTCGGTATCAAGCCAGGTTCACGACCTTAAGCCAATAGAGTTTAAAATGGTTATTTTGAGGAAATGGTAATGCATTCGTATGTGCTCATGTTGTTAATTGGTTATGTTGGGGATAATCGGGAACACATTGCCTATTACAAATATTTTTTATAAGGTTTTTACAGGTTTGTCTTGGATCACTTGCCAAGACTATGCCCCAACTATCAATTTTAAACACCGATTATGATTTTGATTTTAAATGAGAAATGATTTATGCAATAGTTACTTCCGAGCTTAGTGAGTGTTTTTTGGGTTATCAATAGTATAAGAAAAGTGGTTTATGATCTTGAGTTGACTTGGTCCTCGATCGAGAATAGTTAAAAATGGTCTCTGAACTTGAGTGACGTTGTCCTGGTTTGTGAGTTTATGGGTGGCGTTGGTCCACTATTTTGAATATTAAAAATGGTTTTCACCATTGATGTTAATGATATGGATTTCTAAAGAAAATAAGCTAGTGAAGTGATGTGAATAGAAGTGAGTGCACCATAAGGGGTAGTATGCTTGATAGTAAAATCAAAATTTGTAAACTTTTCTCGAGAAAGCTTCAGTCGAGATCCTAAAGAGAATTTTGGAGTGTTTAAGTTCATACAGTTATGATGTACGCATTAGGCAAGAAAGTTGATGTTCATGATCGAAATCTGACCAATGATGTTGATTGTTATGAAGAACTTATTAGTTTCCCTAAATTCATTTTCATGAGGATGGTCAAGATATAAAATATACATAAGGCATTGAATTGATTTTCATCTTCGGAGATCATAGTGCACAGCAAAATCGTGGAATTTGTATGTTGATTAAGGAAAGGTCGTGTAATCTGTTTTTCATTCCCTATTGCATTGTTTGGTGAACTTTGGCTTCTCACAATTATGCATATTAGTTGAAGGTATTTATTTTTGAGCGTGTTGAGGTTTTGAGGAGTGGAGATTGTCCTAGAATGGACCAAACTATGTTTGATGAGATTTTGGCTTATGTGGTAATCCAAGGTTTAAGGATGATCGGCTTCTAAACGTCTACTCTGTTTGGGAATTCTTTCCTAAAATACTTCTGAGGGAGTTTCCATGTTGTCCTATGTTTGCGAAGTGAGTATGATATTGAGATGTACCTTGGTACGGCTCCCGAATCCTTTTCATGTGTTGTTGATGGGAATTAAGGAAATGTATAGGTTGAGAGTGTGGTTGTGAAAATGGTTGGTTTGCGGATAGGCTTGACCAGAAGTTCCATTTTTTGAAGTATTCTGTGAATATTTGGTTTCGCAACTAGCAAGAGTGATAGTATTCTCATGTATACTGGTATCGAGAAGGATTTTTGATTGGCAATCATGAATTGTTAGTAGGCTTTTGTAGCAAAGTAAATGTTTATTCTTTATTTGGGTAAGTGCAAGTTTTGGCATGTTGAAAGGAATGTTGGTTCTGAGAATGTTATTAGTAAGTGTGAATAGCTGAACATGCATAATGCATAAACACTTATATGTATATATTTCAATATGTTAGTACATGCATGCATTTGGGCATGACATTAGAGGTTTTGCATACATATACATAGACATCTATGATGGCATATAAGTAATCATGCATACATATGTTCAAACTTATGGATGGGTTTTTAAAGGCCGATGAGATAATGATGTAAGCAGTGTAGCAGGGATAATTGTGTTTTATTGAGGACTTTCTCTAAGGTCTCATAATTGTAGAAGGTGTTAAAGATTTGTTCTCAAAAGTTGAAATTGTGTTAGATTCGAAGCAACCATGGTTGGTGTTGGAAGTATGATGGTACTTTAAAGAGCATGTATTTTCCCCATATTTATCAATTAATTTGTCCCCCACTTTAGTTTCTCATGTATAATTTCTTGCATTTTCTTAGTTTAATTATGCATTTCCTTTAACTCAGTTATACCTGTGAGTTTTGTGCTAAATTTGGTAAATTATGTTGTTTTCATTGCAATTCTAATGTATGTTGTTTCGATATGTATATATATATATATATATATATATATATATATATATACATATATACAAGTGTATTGGACTGTTTTGTATATATATGAAAGCTTGTTGGACTGTTTTGATATGTATATATATATACAAGTGTATTGGAATATTTTGTATATATATGAAAGCATGTTGGACTATTTTGATATGTATATATATATATATATACAAGTGTATTTGACTATTTTGTATATATAAGAAAGCATGTTTGACTATTTTGATATGTATATATATAAACAAGTGTATTGGACTGTTTTGAATATATATATATGAAAGCATGATGGACTGTTTTGATATGTATATATATATATACAAGTGTATTGGATTGTTTTGTATATATGTGAAAGCATGTTGGACTGTTTTGATATGTATATATATATATATACAAGTGTATTGGGTTATTTTAGGTATATATATATATATATATATATGTATGCTGGACTGTTTTGATATGTATATATGCATACAAGTGTATTGGACTGTTTTGTATATATATGAAAGCATTTTGGACTGTTTTGATATGTACATATATGTAAACATATGTATTTTGGATTGTTTTGGATATATATAAGTATCTAATGGTCTGTTTTGATGTATATATATGTGTACATGTATAATTGGATTGTTTGGTATATAGGAATACATATCGTGCGTTTTTGTACGTATATATGTATATGTGTGCCTTTGGACTATTTGTAAATGAAATAAAGTTACCAAACGGTATAAGTCTCTAATTAGTATAAGAATAATTGAAGTCTATGAATAATATATGGTTAAGGGGTAGAATGTCTAGTTAATGTGATTGATATATATAGTCTTAGTGACGATATTCATCCCTAATGAATGAATTGAATTGTTTTTAATAACTTGTTATTGTCACATCCCTAAAACTGGCCTAGTCCGAGTTTGGTTCTGGCGACCGTAAATTTTGTATCGGATATGCTCAGATAAGTAATCTCTCAATCCTTGTACCCAATCTTGTAGCAATCGAAGTTAGTTGGGCTTGATTTAAATTGTGGGGGACCTTTTTGTAAGAAATTCAAAGTTGAAAATGTTGAAAATGAGCCAGGCGTATCGATACGGTGAGACAAGTATTGGTACGGCCTAACTGCTCATAACTAACTTACCTATTTTAGCTTAGTCGTATCGATACAGCCATAAGGTGTATCGATACGGTCCCCTGTTAAATCTTTTTTGGTGACTAAATTAAAAGAAATGGAAAATAGGGTGTTGAGTCACCTACTTGCTTGCCTCCCCTCTCATGGATTAACTCAGAAAAGATGGTGAATGGCCATCAATTACCTTAAAGTTGAAAAAGGGCATGCGTGATGGAAAACAATTGGTTAAGCTTTCCTTCACTTGAGGGAAAGCTTCCTATTGGTCCCTTGAAAGGTGGGGAAATGATTAAGTCATGGACTCCTTAAATGAATAGAAGAAAAGCTTTCTCCTTGTTTTGTAATCCATCGAAGCTAAAACTCACATTTTGGTTTTGAGAAGAAGCATACATCACCATTGTAATCTTCTTTCTTGAGCTCCCCCAAGCACCCCAATCTCATCTTCATCCTTTGCTTAATTTGAATACACCAACTCAAAGCTAGAAGCTTGGTGAGTAGTTCCCCCTATCAATTTGTGGTCAACTTCACCTATTGGAGTTTAATTTCAAATCGAAATCTTGAATAAGCAAAGTTGAGCCCATGTATTAGGAGATTAATTTCTCCAATTTGGGGTTATCTTTAAGCTTTGGTAAGCTTAGAAAACGTTTTTGAATCATTGATTTTTAATCTTAATACAATCCTCTAATTTTGATTAGCACAAGTTGTGGAAGCTAAGCCACCATCTCCGTCTCCTAGTCCAAGCTCTTCCAAAAGTAGGGGGATCATTATACAAGAGCCTTGAAGGATCACGATCCTTAGGTGAGTGTAGTTGTGTCAAGGGATTAGCTAGGTGCTATCCCGTTGCATTTGTTATATATGTGTGTGTATGTGTGTGTTGCATTTGCTAAAGCGGCTCAAGTAGAGAAAGCATTATGAAGTCAAGGTAATGGCCATGGTAAGGTCAAATTATTGCTTTTGATACATATTTTATGTTATATGTGTATGTAATATATGATGTGTGATATGATACGTGAAAAGGAGCTAAGGCTCAACATGTGATTAAATGATATGTTATGGCCTAAGGGCAATTGATAAGGTAAAATATGAAATTGTGCTCCTTGGATACTTGTAAACGTTGGATACAATTGGCATGCCATAGGATTATTCAAGCTCACTAAGTAAGGGATTGGACTACGGTCCGGGGCTATAACCTATATGTGGGGAGAAAAGGGTGGATTGTGTAAGGGATTCTGAAGCTACGGCTCAAGGCTACAGCCTATTTCTGATATGTATGGTGTACAGGGGGAACTGTGTATCCAAGGGTTGTAATGTCCAAGGAATAATTAATTATGATATATTTATTGATGATATGCTATGGATTATGAAAAGTGGTATTCAATGTCGTATATGATGTACTCATGTTTAATAAAGTTGTAAATGGTCATGAGAGCATGCTATATGTTATACATGTAATTTAGGGCTCAATATGCATTTATTTATAACTACCTCACTAGGCTAAGTAATCCTAACGTTTTAGTGTCTCATGCTTTTTTAGGGCCTTAAAGGAATTCCAAGCTCGATCGTGTGGTTGCGTTGCAAGTCACTTCCCACAAGTACATGTATATTAATTTTGTTTTAAGACTCCTAGTATGGTGGCACATGACTCAAACATGTATATTTTGGTTATTTGATGTGTGTGCAAAAGTTGGTATGTTTGGAAGGTCATATGTGTATATTTGGTACTTTGGTGATTGAACAAAATTGCTAAAATGGACCTATAATGCACCAAAAGGTAAAATCCTAGTAAATGAATTCAGATTGGTCTAAAATTTTACATGCAATTAGATTTATTTGTTTATAACTTGTCTATAAAATTTGGTAAGGTTTGAGCACCATTTGATAAGTTAATTCGAATAAAAACCAGATAAAATCTGTTATTACAAGATAGGTGTATCGATACGGGTCAAGCTGTATCGATACGGATCTTGACAGTGAGGTATGGGAAATTAATTGCATTGGTACGACCTTGAGGTGTACCAAAACGGGCAACATTGGTCAACGCGTATCGATACATGTTTGGATGTATCGATAAGGGCTTATCACCCTAGTTCTGGAATGAAAAATTTTGGCTTAGCATACCGATATGGTCCTATGTGAATCGGTACGGTGTCATTTAATTCTGTTAAAAGACTTAAGCCATAGTTTTAAACAGTTAATAGAATAGTCACTAAATGTTAAGAGGCTTAATCCGATGGCTAAATGACCTCCGTTAATAACAAAATTTTACAGGCTAATAATTTATAAGTTTAATTGAATGCTAGGAAAAGAAAATTATGATAAAGACCTTTAATTTTTAAAATTTACAATTTAGTTCCTAAGTTAAAAAGTGTTTAAAATTGACCCCAAATTGAATTAGCTATTAATAAGTTAATCTGTTAAGTCTTAAAAGTAATTAATAAGACATTCTGAATAAGATTCTGAACTCCAAATAAGTTTCTGATAACACTTTTTGACCCGGTTCTCCGCCAGGTCGGGAAGGGGGTGTTACATTTGTGGTATCAGATCCAGAGTTTAGTTGATTCTAGGACGAAACTGAGGTTTTTTATGAGTCTACATGTGCATATGCCACCTAGAAGTTTATTTGTATATGTTATCTGTGACCTGCAGCTAACACGATTTAATTTCTTCTTTTTGACTAGCTTTAAGAATGTCCACACCTAGGGATAGACATGATCCAAATGAACCACATCTGGGCTCCTCCTCGGCATAGGGGGATAATCTTGGAGCAGGAGTCCGACCAGAACATGTGGGGAAAAATCACCCACCTAATCCCCCTCTTATGCCTCCCGCTCAGTAGGAGTACTTGATGTCTATGGCGGAGATGATTAAGCAGGTGGTCATGTCTCTCAGGCAAGAGCTTCCACCGCAACCTGCTGAAGCACTTGTATCTTCTCGAGAGCCCCTATTGATAAGCTTTGACAATACCCGGTCTACAATTTCACCAGTCAAGATCAAGACAATCCTGAAGTAGTTGAGTACTGGCTGGAAAACTCTCTTAAAGTTCTGAATAAGAAAATGAAGTGTCTAGAAGAACACAAGTTGGAATGTGCTTTGGCACTGATCTCTGACGAGGCTCAAAGTTAATGGGACATTATGACACTCACCGTACCTAAGCATAGAGTCGCATGGGACTTCTTCCTTCAGGAGTTCCGTAAGAAGTACATCAGCGACCATTACCTTGTTGAAAGGCGTAAAAAGTTCCTTCATATGAGGCAATAAGGGTATCCCGTGAAGTAGTACATCCATGACTTCTGCAAGTACTCGAGGTATGTTTCAGAGATCGTACGCACAGAGATAGAGAAGTGTAGGGTGTTTATTGATGGCGTATGTGATGAGTTGCATCCTCTCTTCACTACTTTGGAGTTGAAGGACATCCAGAACCTGTTCAACTGGTGTTTTCTACTGAAGCCTCTCAGAAGGCTTGTGAAAGAAGGAAAGGTAACCAAGCCCGATCCGATAAGAGGTTCTGAGAAGATTCTAGACCACCTATGACTCAGAAGAAAGTTAGACAGTGGTACCAGAAGTCTGCCACCTTTTAATATCTCCCAAGAATGGGATATGTGCCACAATCCCAGTCTCCAAGAACATTTGTTGCTCGTACAGCTTTGATTGATAGCACGGGTGGTTCTGCTAGAAGTTCACAGATTCCCTTGTGTAATTTTTGTCAGAAGAGACGTCATAGAAAGTGTCGCATGCAGTCCTGGTCCTGTTATCTTTATGGTGAATCTGGCCACTTCGTCAGATAATGTCTGCAAAATCCCAATGCTCCTACCTCAGTGGCTTCTGAGAATCCTAATAAGGGAAGAGAAGCAAGTATAGTCTGGATCAGCAGAAAGACCCCGCAACTCGAACACACCTGTAGCTGGACGTAACCCTCAGACCTCTACTCAGATGTACCACGTTCGAAGTCGAGAGCAGAAAGATGCCCCTAATGTGATTGCAGGTATGGTGGAATTATGTTATGATCTTGTTTATGCTTTGGTGGATCCCGGTTCTACGCATTCCTTTATTAGTGAACCATTGATCGAGAAGTATTCTTTAGAACCTGAACCGGTCACTTCTAAGATAGTTCTCTCTAACCCACTAGAAGATAGTGTGGTTGTATGATTGATCTGTAAAGCTTGCCCTCTGAGGATCCAAGGGATCCCATTTCCGGCCAATTTGATGGCCTTGCCTTTTCGTGAGTTCGATCTTATCCTAGGCCTTGATTGGTTAGCTGAACATCAAGCCTGGGTAGATTGTTCAAAAAAGAAATTGTATTTCTGTGGACTCGGTAAGGAGAACATAGCCTTGATGAAGACCAAACACGAGCCTAATAAAGCTATCATGTGTACTATGGAGTTTAAAGGGGATGTAAAGCTGCCGATAGTGAAAGAATTTTCTAATGTGTTCCCTGATGAACTTTCGGGACTTCCTCCGACCCGAGAAGTAGAATTTGGAATTGAGGTGTAGCCGGGGACTACGCTGGTCTCTATTACTCCGTATAGAATTGCTCCAATCGAATTGAAGGAATTGAAGGCCCAAATCCAAGATTTTTTGGATAAGGGATTTATTCAACCGAGTTTCTTACCCTAGAGAGCATCGATCTTGTTTGTTAAGAAGAAAGATGGATCGATACGACTATGCATTGACTATCGTCGGCTGAATAAAGTAACAATCAAGAATAAGTATATGTTACCGAGAATCGTTGACCTCTTCGATCTATTGAAGAATGCTTCTGTCTTCTTTAAGATAGACCTACAATCCAGATACTATCAAATTCTAGTGAAGGAGTCTGATGTTCCAAAGACTGCCTTCCGAACTAGATACGGCCACTATGAGTTCTTGGTAATGCCTTTTGGGCTTACCAATGCACCTGCAGCCTTTCTTGACCTGATGAACCATGTGTTCTGGCCCTATCTAGATAGATTCGTGGTTGTGTTCATAGAAGACATCTTGATCATTGGCAACTTGCAAAGTTGGGTTACCTTGGCAACTAGTAGAACTGTTGCCTGGGCAACTGACTGGGCAACTGTTTGGGCGACTGGGCAGCAAACCTCAAGGTTCAGCAGAGCATTCTTCAATGGTTTCTTCTTATCCCTAAGTCGAAACTCTAGCTAATTGTGCATGCCTTGATAATACATCCCTTCGTGAATCAAGGGTGGACAACAACCGATCTTGCGCTCCTCTTAGCCGTTGAAATCCTAAACTTATTCTTAAGTCGAATTAGTCTTCACCATCGATTGATTGAATAAAGACCATACTCATTCGTTTCTTGAATCTAACTCTCCTGAAATTAGATAAATAGATAAAGTTACAAGATCCTCTCCTAATTCACTCGTAAACAAGAATAAAAACCTTGAATTAAAAGTGCAAACTCAAGAACCTACACAAATCTAATCGTTTATCAAAACCACAAACCCAAAATAACCCAAGCCAATTCACATCAATTCATGGTTGGGTTTCAAAAGATATACAAAGAATAATCCCCAAACATGAATCGAATAGAATAAAGAAGAAGAAGATGAAGAAGAATTGGTGCAGCCCCTAGTCGAACTCTCCTCTCTTGAACTCTCATGTAGTTAGCGGCTAGGCTTGTATTTATAGGAGATGGATAGGTCAAAGTCTTTCTTGAGGAGGAAGTTAAGTTGGAATTAAATACAATATAATAAAAGAAATAAATCTCTTTTATTTTATTATTTTATTCCTCCTAAAACTCCTCATTAAACTCTTGGAATTTAATCTCCTTTAGGATTTATCTTTGCTCCACATCATATTGGATTTATCCAGTCATCAATCAGCTGCCACATCAGCTTATCCCTTCTTGTCGACAATTTCCCCGGCAATTGGTTCGGTATGTCCTTCCTGGATTGTTCTGGCAATTGGTTCGGCATATTTTTCCTGCATTGCTCTGGCAACTGGTTCCGGCCTTGCTTGGGCAATTAGTTCATGCGCACAAAAGCACACCAAAGCAGTATCTTTTTTCACAAAAATCACCAAGTTATGTAATCAAGCTTAACAGTGGAAAGAAACATGAATTAATGCATGAATGACTAATTATGCAACTAATATGAGCCTAGTCTAACAGTAATATGAGTAAAAAGGGTAATAAAAATAGTACTTTTGAACACTTAATACACCCCCAAACTCGAACCATTGCTTGTCCTCAAGCAATACAAAACTAAAAATTACCTGCCAAGACTTTAATCATCAAAGACATGCTTCAAACTTGAATTCAAACCTCAGAACCGTGGCACAAAGTATGATCACCTTTTAACTTTTCGGATAGCACAAAAATTTCCCAGAACCAAACTATAATGCTCGTGACAAGTGTGTGCGTAGTTTTGTGCAAGTTGATTATTAAGATTCTATATGAGCAATAGGTTTTTAACAATTTAATTACCGGGGTATTTATTTTTGTTTTCACTAGAGCCAATTTCGGGCACCTCTAGCGATTCTTTAATGTGCATTAACTACTAGAGCCAGTTTCGGGCACCTCTAGCAAGAAATTAACTTTTAATTTTCAATTTTAAATTTACCCAAATTTTAAGCAACCTAAGTTCACTAAGTTTCTTTCAATCAACAAGCCACAACCGTGTAAAAAAAATCAGCATCATAGTAAAATTCTAAGTTATTTTCATGCAATCCTAAAATTAAAGGTTCTTTCAATTAAGTGTAGTGGCAAAAATTCATCATTGGATATTCAACAAGTCTTAAGCAATTAAATCCAATCAAAGGCATGGCAAGTAACATATGCAACCTATATATGATTGCTAAAGATGAATGCAACTAAACATGAAACTAACTAGAAACCAACACCCCCAAACTCGAGAGAAGCATTGTCCTCAATGCATGTAAAAGTGAAACAAAATTTAAAAGAAACTAAATGAAATGAGTTAGTCGGAGAGGTCGTCACCTTGAGTGATAAGTTTCCTTCGTGCCGTTTTCTTGATTCATTTTCCGGTCGGTGGTTGAATGCTTGTGGCTGGTACCGCGTGAATAGCATTGCTTTGATTTGATCCATGTTTGTCGAGGCAGGTTCACTTGCCTGGGCATCAGTAGTTGCCGAAGCCATTGTTGTTGCCAGGGCATTGCCAGTTTCTATTGCCGTGGCAATTGCTGAGGTAGTTGCCGGGGCGGTTGTCGGGGCATCCTCTATTGCAGTTGCCGTGGCAAGTAGTCGGCAGGGAATTTCCTTAGCATGGTGGTTGTTAGACTTGTTGTGGAAAAGAAAAGAAAACCTAAAAACTAAAGAACACTGTAGACAAAAATATAAAATATCTCATAAAATTTCCAAAAATAAATAAAGAACAAAAAACAAAAATAACTGAAAATAAAATAAAGTTTCAAAAAATAAAAATTCTTAGAAAGAGCATTTTCATGCATTTTCTAAGGTTACTGCATATCCGAGAAAACTAGATGAGGGTCGTTTTCGATACTTCTTATAGTCCATCCGCACCCTCCATCGAGTGACAATATTGCCCAAAAAGAATTGGGCCAATGTGCTCGCAGCTAATCCCCTTTGTGTTACCATGGTAGAGGTGTGTTTCTTTCGTGTTCCCTTGTAGTCCTTGCACATCTTCCACCTTGCTACAATTTTCTGAAAAGCTTCACGAGTCCAAACACCGTTTTCTTTAGGCTCCTCAAACATCTCCATCAATAGAGATTTCGATGGATTTAAATCTACCAATGTCGGTTCCTCAAGAAATACCTGCAATAGATGAGGTGAATTTTTAAAGAATTCAAAAGAGAAAACCATTCCCTGCTCATATTCTATTGGCAAAGTATTATCATCTTGTTGATATTACATGTGGTCGTGCAATTGCCGTGGCAAAGGTGGATTAGAGCAATCTACAGATTCATGCTTCAACATCAACATTGTAACATTCTGGGCATCAGGTTCCTCAAAATTTGTTGTAGTATTGCTATTCTCAGCTTCACTGAGTGTTGTCACGGCATTGCCCTATTCGGGCTCCTTAATCATTGCTGAGGCAATTTGTTGCTCAGGCTCATCATGTGTTGGGCAGTCTCTCTTATTGGCATCCTTTTGACTTGGAGTTTCTAGTTGTTCCCCACACATCGGGGACCTCTCTTCGCATTGCTCCTTATCCTCTTGCCTTAGGACGTCAGTATCCCCAGGAATGGATTGTTGGTGCATGTTATCCAAGGCATATGTGGATCTCCTCAATTGATCTTCTGAATCCCCCAAGGTTGCATCCCACTGAGCTATCCTCACATCCATTTTCTTTGATAGCTCTCGAATCTCTTCAATTAATCCGTCAAGTCTAGCCAATGAAGCTAGCAACATTTCCTCCAAGGAATTGGAATGCTCTTGGAAAGGACTATATTGCCATGGCATATCAGTTGCTACGGCAAAATTTGAGCTTTTTGATCATACCATGAAGGATTTTGTTGTTGGTTCCATCTATGGTCCTCCATGTATCCATATGCACCAAGATTGTTAGGGCAATCTTTAAACACATGATGTTCTCCACAACAAGCGCACTAGTTCAACATGGTATAGGATTTTCTCGGTTGGTATAGGTAATCATCGGTGATTGTAAGAAACTCTTGATTGGATTGATTCCTATATTTCATCATCAACTCTCGAATAGATCGGCTTTCATTTCCCAACATGTTGATGTCCCTTAACTTGTAGCGCACCTAAATGTTTTTTCTTTTAAAAAACAAACAAAAAGAAAAGTTAGTAAAAATAAGAAAAAAATGCAATAACAAAAACAACTAACACCAATTGTCAATCCCCGGTAACGGAGCCAAAAACTTGTTGCGTGTATTGAGTGCTACGCAAACAGTGCAAGTATACACGTCGCAAGTAATAAAGTGATATGATAAGTATCGAGTATCGTCTCCACAGGGATTGGTTTGGGCACTTTACTTAAGTTATTGCACTGTAAAAATAAAAACACAATTGATAATTCTAGGAGTTCTAACTAACAAATAAAATAAAAGAGCAATTAAATAAAATAAAGATGTAATCAATTGAGAGAGAAAGAGTAGGTCAGGTTATCGTGAGTTGAGGTGTGGTAGTTGGAAGGATCATCTCGGTGGATGAGTGCAGCGGCAACTCAGTTGTCGTGGCAACTTGCACAGTTGGGTTGCCTTGGCAACTAGTAGAACTGTTGCCTGGGCAACTGTTTGGGCGACTGGGCAGCAAACCTCAAGGTTCGACAGAGCGTTCTTCAATGGTTTCTTCTTATCCCGAAGTTGAAACTCTAGCTAATTGTGCATGCCTTGATAATACATCCCTACGTGAATCAAGGGTGGACAACAATCGATCTTGCGCTCCTCTTAGCCATTAAAATCCTAAACTTATTCCTAAGCCGGATTAGTCTTCACCATCGAATGATTGAATAAAGACCATACCCATACGTTTCTTGAATCTAACTCTCCCGAAATTAGATAAATAAATAAAGTTACGAGATCCTCTCCCAATTCACTCGCAAACAAGAATAAAAACCAAGAATAAGCAAACCTTGAATTAAAAGTGCAAACTCAAGAATCTAAACAAATCTAATCGTTTATCAAAACCACAAACCCAAAATAACCCAAGCCAATTCACATCAATTCATGGCTATGTTTCGAAAGATATACAAAGAATAATCCCCAAACATGAATCGAATAGAATAAAGAAGAAGAAGATGAAGAAAAATTGGTGTAGCCCCTAGTCAAACTCTCCTCTCTTGAACTCTCATGTAGTTGGCGGCTAGGCTTGTATTTATAGGAGACGGATAGGTCAAAGTCTTTCTTGAGGAGGAAGTTAAGTTGGAATTAAATACAATATAATAAAAGAAATAAATATCTTTTATTTTATTATTTTATTCCTCCTAAAACTCCTCATTAAAGTCTTGGAATTTAATCTCCTTTAGGATTTATCTTTGCTCCACGTCATATTGGATTTCTCTGGTCATCAATCGCCTGCCACATCAGCTTATCCCTTCTTGTTGACAATTGCCCTGGCAATTGGTTCGGCATGTCCTTCTTGGATTGCTCTGGCAACTGGTTCAGCATATCCTTCATGCATTGCTCTGGCAACTAGTTCCGGACTTGCTTGGGCAATTAGTTCCTGTGCACAAAAGCACACCAAAGCAGTATATTTTTCCACAAAAATCACCAATCAAGCTTAACGATGGAAAAAAACATGAATTAATGCATGAATGACTAATTATGAAACTAATATGAGCCTAAGTGTAACAATAATATGAGTAAAAAGGGTAATAAAAATAGTACTTTTTAACACTTAACACACCCCCAAACTCGAACTATTGCTTGTCCTCAAGCAATGCAAAACGAAAAATTGCCTGCCAAGATGTTAATCATCAAAGACATGCTTCAAACTTGAATTCAAACCTCAGAACCGTGGCACAAAGTATGATCACCTTTTGACTTTTCGGATAGCACAAAAATTTCCCAGAACCAAACTATAAAGCTCGTGACAAGTGTGTGCGTAGTTGTGTGCAAGTTGATTTTTAAGATTCTATGTGAACAATAGGTTTTTAACAATTTAATTACCGGGGTATTTATTTTTGTTTTCACTAGAGCCAATTTCGGGCACCTCTAGCGATTCAACAATTTCTTATTTTATTTTAGTTAACTAGTGTTAAGTGTCTAGTACTATTTTATTCACCCTTTTTGTTCATATTATTGCTAGACTTAGGCTCATATTATTTGCATTATAGCCATTCATGCATGTTTGTATTGTTTCCTTGGTGGTTAAGCTTGATTTCATATTTTGCTTAATTTTGTGGAAAAAGGGTGTTGTCGATAGTTGTTTTTGTGTGTGTGTAGAATCACCTGCCTAAACAAGGCTGGAACCAGTTGCCAGGGCAGTGCATGAAGGAGATGCCGACGCAGTTGCCAGGGAAATGCATGAAGGAGATGTCGAGCTAGTTGCCAAGGCAATTGTCGATAAGGGATAAGATGACATGGCAGTCGAAATTGATGACTAGATAAGCCCAAGATGACATGGAGCAAAGTTAAATCCCAAAGGAGTTTGATTTCCATGAAGAGGTCAAAGAGAAATTAAATCCCAAGAAGATAGGAGAAGATCTAGAATGAATTTAAATATAATAAATAATTATATTCTTTTAAAGTATTTAATTCCAACTTAACTTCTCCCTCAAGAGAGATTTTGACCTAGCCATCTCCTATTTAAAGAAGACCAAGCCGTCAACTCCAGGAGAGAGCAAAGGGGAGAGATTTCGACAAAGGCTTCAACCATTCT
Source organism: Hibiscus mutabilis (assembly GCA_019671005.1). Lineage (NCBI taxonomy): Eukaryota > Viridiplantae > Streptophyta > Magnoliopsida > Malvales > Malvaceae > Hibiscus > Hibiscus mutabilis. Next base: position 22,015,023 of record CM033735.1, on the reverse strand, counting down.
ACATCTTTTTCTTTCTTGTTCGATTAGGTTTATGTTAGGGATTCTTTGTTTTGTGTTTCTTTGGAACCAAGCCATGAACTAAATCTATTTGGATAAGGTTATTGTGTTTTGTGGTTGTGAGAAACAATTGGATTTTGTTTAGGTAATAAGAGTTTGCACTTTCAATTCAAGGTTTACTCATTCTTGGTTTTTATTCTTGTTTGCGAGTGAATTGGGAGAGGATCTCGTAACTCTATCTATTTATCTAATATCGGGAGAGTTAAATTCAAGAAATGAATGAGTATGGTCTTTATTCAATCTATTGATGGTGAAGATTAATCCGGCTTAGGAATAAGTTAAGGATTTCAACGGCTAAGAGGAGCGCAAGATTGGTTGTTGTTCACCCTTGATTCACGGAGGGATGTATTGTCAAGGCATGCACAATTGCTAGAGTTTTGACTTAGGGATAAGAAGAAACCATTTAAGAACGCTCTGCCAAACCTTGAAGTTGCTGCCCAGCCGCCCAAACAGTCGCCCAGGCAACCGTCGATTAGTTGCCAAGGCAACCCCGCTGCGTAAGTTGCCACGGCAACTAAGTTGCCCTTGCACTCTTTTACCAAGATGATCCAATCGGATATCACTCCTCAACTCACGATAACCTGGTCTATTCTCTCTCTTTTCATTACATCTTCTTTTACTTATTTGCTTTCTAGTTTAGTTGTTAGTTAAAACTCCTACAATCTTCTACTTGTGTTGTTTTACTTTTTACAGAGATTAGATTCTTGAAGTGGCACCAATCCCTGTGGAGACGATATCTTTTATACTATAACTTGCGACGTGTACACTTGCACAATTGCGGAGCACTTATTACGCACAACAAGTTTTTGGCGTCGTTGCCGAGGATTGGCAATAGCGACTTTGTTTTTATTTTCTTGCACTTTTTATTTTTCTTGTTTAAGATTCAAAGGGTTAACAAACTTTGGTTTTGCATTGGTATATGACCAGGGCGAGACCGATTACACCAAAATACCCCTTTGATCCAGAAATTGAACGAACCTTGCAAAGACTCAGACAATGGTTAAGAGTAGCAACGGCTAATCAAGACGGCAATATGAATCAGGATGTTCTAGCAGGAGTATGAGTGGTTCTTGCATGAAACAGAACTATTCGAGACTATCTTGAAGAAGATCTTGAAGGACTCAATCCAGGAGTTGTCACACCTGAAATTGAAGCCGACCACTTTGAGTTGAAACATGTGATGTTCAATATGATCAACACAATTGGTCAATTTGGAGGCTCAGCAACTGAAGATGCACGACAGCATCTTAAATCATTCCTCGATATTTACAATTCATTCAAAATACAAGGAGTCACCCCTGATGTTTTACGACTAAGATTATTCCCCTATTCACTGAGGGATAGGGCGAAAACATGGTTGAATAGTATTCCTGTCGGATCAATAGAATCTTGGACCGATCTTTTTCGTGATTTCCTTGCTCGATTTAATCCTACAAATTTGACTGATAAGCTTCATAAAGAATTTACTTCTTTTTGGCAGGCAGATGATGAATCCATGTACGAGGCTTAGGAGCGATATAGAGAACTTCTACACAAATGCCCCCTACACGGATTCCCAGTGTGGACACAAGTAACAATGTTTTACAACGCTGTGAATACACCAACAAGGATGGTGCTAGATGCCTCGGCAAACGGCATACTCCTAGATAAGTCACCGGAGGAAGCAATGCAAATTCTAAACAGGCTCGCCAAGAATGATTATCAGTTCCCATCCGCTAGAAGAGGAGGAGTTAAACGCCAAGCCACAATACATGAACCTGCCCTAGGTCCCTATCCGGCTCTAATGGGGTGGGTTTCTAAATACAACATGCGGGTTTCATTCTAGACTCTGGGTACCTGAACTGTCATTACCATCTACTGCGACAGCAAGACATCGATTCATGAGTATATGACCTCTTCTATCAGAGGCATGGGCCCCACGTTACACAAGGTTGATATATAGGAAGAGAGACAAGATTCTGAACTCGGAGATGGAGAGCCTCATGTCTCGCTCCCACTCAAGGGTGAAAAGCCCAGGTAGAAGGCTTATGCATGAATGACAAATATAACACATAAGAAAAACTACCTCTATTCTTTCAAAAAAATCAGCTAATAATTATGGCTAAATTAAATTCAATTTGTCGTTCGAAATACCAAAATGCCACGTAAAATTAATTAATTAGGTCTGACTCTCAATTGATTCCCAAGTAAAGCCTCCAAGTTGTCGCGACCATTTTTAAACCGACGGGTGAAATAGCTCAACGATTAAGGTTTAAAAATAGGGGTTTGGTCTATTTTTAATTTAATCTTGAAAATTAAGGTTTTTTGTATTAAATCGTATTTTTTCTTTATTTATTCTAAAAAAAATTTGGAGTTGCCACCGATCACTTTGGTAGACAGGACACCATAAAAAACAATCATAGATTCACTTCTTTAAAAATTTTGGTTCGGGAGTCATTTATATGTGGGGAAGGATTAGCTACCCCACAAACGCCCTTTATAGGTACCTTTTAATTACGTGGCATTTTGGCATTTTAAGAATAATAATTTGAATTTAATTTAACCATAATAATTAACTGAATTTAAATTCTGAATGGAGATATCCTTTTATAAGGAAATATATTTTTTGAATGAATATAAGATTGGAAACATCCAGTTACTTTAGGATACTTCAATTCATATTCAAAAAAAATACATTCCAACATAAAAGGTTTTTATGCATGACCGGTTATTTTCTTGTTAATTTTAAGTTCTAACTTAAAAGGGCTCTAATTAATTTAATCGTTTAAAACTATGAATATTATTAAATTTAGGGTATTTATGTGATAACACCCAATTGTTTGGGCATTACCCATATTAAACCCTAAATTGAAAAATATTCCTAATTTAATTAATTAATTTGTTAAAGTTCTAATCCTAATTGAAGATCTAATTTAATTAACTAGGTCAATTAACATGTTCTAGGTTTAAATGAATACCAAATATTCAATTAAAAAGTCCCATTGAATAACATTTCATTACATTGAGACACTATCAACTTAGGACTCTAAAATCTTTTTTTGATATCCATTTATTTTCTATGATTATCTCTCCTAATTCAATTATCGAATTCAATTAAAGAACCTAAGCTTTAAGGTTTTAAGCAAATAATTAAGCTAAATGATTAAATTGTCTAACATACAAATCTATATGCCCAACTTTGAAATACGCATTCAAACATATAATTAAGCAAATGAAATTAAATTAACACTTAAAACTAGGACTAAATTGAACTATTATTAAAATTAAGGTGTCAAATTACAAACGAAAGTGACCAAAATGTAATACGCAACAAACTTGAAGGATTAAAATGGTGATTTGCCCAAATTATAGGAAAAACGCGCAGATCTCGGGTTGACCCAGATCAAGGCGCACGGAATTTGGGTTAAACCAGTGCCAAAACAACACCGTTTAACACAACCTATAAAAGGCTCAAATCCGAGTTAACTCGGCCATAACCTTAGATAGTACTCTCTCTCTCTCAACTCTCTCACTCACCTGGTTCTCTCAACTCAAACAAAAAAACAGAAAACATAAGCCTAAACAGATCTAAACCCCCTGTTCTTCGTTCAATTCATCATTGTTTTTCCTATTTCTCCCGTTTTGATCCATTATAAACACCCAAATTCACTTTTTCAGGTTTTTTTGATCAAACACCAAAAAAAACTTCGATGTTCATCTTCTGTTCTTCATCCCCGCCCCTTTCGATCCATTGCCACCACCCTTCGATTACCCCTGGCCGTCGAGGCAGTGCCATCCACCAACAACCACCGTCTCTGGTCATCCCTTACCTTTCTCTGAACACCGTCTGGTTTCTCCGATCACCCCTAACTCTATTTCGGCTACCGTTCACCGCTATAGGGCAATTTTCAGCCACCACGCCAGAATCCTAAAACCCTAAAAAAAACTCTATTTTTTACTCTGATCACTCCTAAACTACCGATCCGATAGGATCTCCCGGCTTCCCCCTAAATCTAACCCTAAACACTTATTTTTAACTCCATCCATGGTTTTAGCCCTAACTTATGGCTCAGGTAAACACTCCGACCAAAGAAACAACTCTACAACATCTAATATACTTTGAACTCTATATTTTCAACTTTGCTACCGTTTTTAGCTTTTTTAAAAAAAAGACTAAATCTAATATTTTTAACTTTCTTTGTAGGAAAATAAAGAAAATGGTGAAAATTACCTTCCGATGATGATGGCAAACTTTCAGCGATAGCGCAACAGGTTCAGCGATCTACTCCAGCAACTTTCCTTCTCCCTATAACTTTTGAATTCAGGTAACTCTTCCCTTTCCCTTTCTCTCTCTTCAATTATTAGGATAATTATTAGATTTCATTAATTATTCCACTAATTCTCTCTCCTCCTTTTATAGCTGATGCAGACGCTGACGTCATCAGGAGCTTGATCCATGTGAAGCACCAAATGACCACTCATTGAGTGACCCGTGGCCACTTTTGGCAGGCTAAAGAAGCACAAATGTGCTAGTTTGGCCCTTTATCCAATTTTGGATTGTAAAATGGGTGGGAAAGGCTTTTAAGAAAAGGGTTTTTGTTTGTAAATGAAATTTGGGCCTTTAAGACTGTATCTTGGGCTTGTATCTATGTAATGTGGACACTTATTATATGGACTATATTGGGATATTGTATTTATTTATTTATTTATTGTTCTATTTATAATGAAATATGTATTTATATACACCTATACCCGGGTAAAATTAGAGTATTACACTTATCAAATTATTACAAAAAGATAATTAAAACTTATCGAACTGTTATAAAATGGTCCTTAAACTTATTAAATTGTATCACTATTTTATTTGTTGACTGACTACTGCATGACAAGCTATGGTGATTCAATGTAATGATGTGAGTAATTAATGTCAAGAATGGGTCTTTTTTGCGTGCAAGTATTCACGGTCAACAAGTAATACATCAGTAAGTTGTGTATCGTATCCACAAGGATTGTCCGGGAATTAAATGCAATGATAGTTACTTGTGAATTGGAGCAAATGAGTTGGTAATTGAGATCGGATTTTAATTAAGAAAATGACTAAAGGAAAATAAAGGAAGAATTCATGCAGTTTGGCCAACAAATGTATCAAGATGATTGTTTGGCATTGGCAAGGGTTGCTTGGATCTCACGCTAGCAAAGACAACAATTAATAACATTCAGACTTGGTTTTCTTGCCGAGTGGATTTTGAGTTAGCTTTGCCTCCGTCGATAGCAATACTCTAAGTTAATCACTTTTAACACCATATGTTTATAGTGATGTTTTCAAATAATTAACCTAACAAAGTTTTAATCCTATCTCATAAGGGGTAGATTCACTTTCGAAGTAAGCTCATCTACTTGAACATCTTCTGTCGAAGTTTTTCTCCTTAGTATTTGGCGATTAATCCTTATCTCCTAAGTCTATTAAGATATTAATGGATAATGAGCATTCAATGTCAACTGTCGTATGGCATAAAACATGATAAAATGAATTGCTAGCAAAATAGAAAAAAAATTCCAAGGCATTCAATTATTAAAAACCTAAAATCAAGAACTCGTCGCAAACAACCCTAGCCAACTTAAAGAATTAGTTCATGGATAGGGAAATCATCAAAACAATATCGTTTTTAAACATCACCATCAAATCAGAAATAAAACAAAGAGAAATAGACAAAGAAGGAGATGCGTCGATGCAGCCCTTCAATGGATCTAGAGCTCTCGGTCATAGCCTGGTTCGAACCACGGTTTGCATTCTACCCTCTCTTTCTTCTCACGGCGCAGCCTTCTTTGCTCGATTATTGGGCTTCTCTATATAGGCGTTCATGGAAACCTTAATTAGGGTTTGATTTTTGAAAGTTTGTTACGCACCATTGTAGGCATGCTATCTTCTTTTTGAATTAGGGCTATCCAGGCTTTGAATTTTGGTTGTTTAACCAGTCATCGGACTTCTTTCTTTTGCCAACCGAGCTTGGCATTCTTCCTTACTGCTTTTTTCCAACTACGCTCGACATTTACCTTTCTTGTATTCAGCCAACTGTGCTCGGTATTCCTCTTATGCTCCACCAGCTCCTGACCTGCTAGACCTACCCACTATAGCAAGAAAAACACCTCTTCACTCTGGCAATGAAAATTGTACATTTCTTAACTCCTTGATGCAAATACATGAATCTACTAGCTAAAATGCACAAATATGTACCCAAAGTCAAGCAATAGCAGACAATATATGCATAAAAATAGATCTTTTGAGGAATTAACACACCCCCAAACCTAGCTCATTGCTTGTCTTCAAATAATGCCACTAAAAACTAGAAAATAAAGTAAAGTACCTCAACAAAAAAAATTTTGATTAACAACACAAGCTAGCAAGCAAAATCTAGCCCTAGTTCTGCCCTCAGATATCCTAGAGCAATAATGCCAATAGATCAGCAAATTCAAATGCAGCAAGATAACTCTAGCCTAAGGTCATGAAGTGTGCATGAAGTGAAGGCAATTTGCATCAATTATTCTTCAACTCCCTTAGTGAAACTTTACTATCCAAACTCTAACCCCAAGGGTTTCTTCTTCTGGCATTAAACTTGTGTTCACGCCACGATGTTATTTGGCATGAGAAGTAAGAAGGAGCATACCACGAACCCCCACGTTAATCTAGACTTCATCGCTAAGCTAACCCATTACACTTATACTGTAACACCCCATACCCGGTCTGAAAGAAAACCGGGATCGGAGATGTCACCGAAATTCAAATCAGAGAATAAGACGTTCAAATCAAAATCAAATGAACATCAAAACATGCTTAACATCAAAGCAAAACATTACATTAATTATTAAAGGTCTTAAACTAACCAATATTGATTTTAGTCAATAAGGACTAAATTATAAAGTTCACAAAGTTTGTGGACGAAAGTGTAAATATTTCAAAGTTAAGGACTTAACCAAAAAAATCCACTAAACTTTTCTTTACACTGAAAAGTAAGTCTTACTATAACAAAAGTTGGGTTTATTATAACTTAAAAGTCTAGATTCACAATTAGGGACCAAAATTTAATTTCTAAAAACTTAATGACTTTTTATCCAATAAGAACATTGAAATGAAATTCATATCAATTCATGTTGTCAAATTTCAGTTCATTTGGGTGTCTAGAACTCATATAATTTTGCCTATATATTAAATGGGACTGAAATGTAAAGGTACAAAAGTCTGCAAAGAGAATTAATAAACTTAACTACCTTCGGTACCAGTACTCACAGGGTCTTACCGGTATGCTAATTTAATTAAAAATCCCAGTGTCTCATTTTTGTACGGGTACCAGTACCTGTATCGTTACTAGACAGTACCATACCGGTACGCTCGATACAATTATATCATTTTTAGCCTAGTCGTACTGGTACGTACAGATACCGTACCGGTGCTCTCTGCAATTTTTGCAGATTTTTCATCAGAGATCATATTTTAAAACTGACCAAAAAGGATCTACAACACCTTAACCATGTCTTTATAACTATATACTTAATTAGACAAAGTAGTCATGTGAATAATTATCAAAATTTTCATACCAATTTAATGACACAAGGTCCAAAGATCAAAACTAATTGTGCTTATTTCATATATAATCTTCTCATACTATGTCATATTTCACAATTCAGAGGATACAAAACATACCATATTAGTCATGTACACGTCAATTTAAGTTATAAAATATCCATAGTTCATTAGTAAAGTTTACCATCCATTAACGTTATTTTAAGTTGCAATCACGTATACATACGTAGCCAAACATAACCAAACATTTAAATCGTATCATTTCACAATTTGTACTTACCAGGCATATTACAAAACTTAGCAAACATGACTAAACTTAACATATCCCATTTAAAACATAAAATAAACTTGTCGCCGCTATATAAACATGACTAACCCATTACATATTGGTTCATTTTATTCCCTTTGAATTTTTCTGTAACTCATTTACTTGTATCTTATTTGCATAAATCTATATTCAACTTTCAAGTTACAACACGAGTTTCCATTTTAAAATTCTCCGCTTATATCTATTCATTCATAAAATCAATTCAAGGATACTTCATCACAATGCAAATATTCATGAATAGTTTATATGCCACCATCTAGGAGTTTTATAACAGAAAACTTACTCAATGTCTAAAGAATGACTTGCAACCCCTAAAATACGATCCCAAGCAAATTACAGAGATTTATTACCTCAAATGTATGCAAATAAACAAAGTAAGCTTATATAGCTTAGTGAGGTAGATAACTTAGAATAAGGATACAAAGTATTATATAAACATGTATACAAGTATATCACCAAGACTAAGGTGCCATACTTTCAAATTATCATATACCAAAACAAAATATATAATCATTTCCATATCGATCGAAGTCATTTTAATATGGACATTCATTAGCTTTCTTATTCACAATCTTACTTGTAGGTTCGTAGCCATAAAGCTTATTATTTCATATATATTTTCCTTAGATTACAAGTGACACTTGATACACGAATCCCTAACCAACTGCCACCAACATAACTGAGAATGGTCAAACCCTCCAACTGTCACCAACGACCAAAACAATATCCCTCCTTGTAACCCTCTCGACCCGGCCTAGACGCCAGATTGAACCGAATGAGCTACATTAGGTTTGTTGAAATAAACCCGAAAAGATTTAACTTGAAACACGTGCATTTTTTCTTTTATCTTATCTAGATGCAACATATTAACCTAAGGTGTGCATACTGGCAGCGGGTGAAAACTCAACTCAATCGAGCGTCTATTGGACATCCAATTGTGCTCAGTTACAATTTAGGGACTAAATTGTAATTCTAGAAAATTACAAGGACTATTTTAAGGTTATCGATCCTTAATTAATCAAGTGTCATGCTCATATGTCAAAAATAAACTCAAATCGATCATTCAAACTCATGTAATTGCATACATATAAACTAGGGACCAAAACGAAAGAATCTTAAAACATAAAATAGTCCATAACCACCATAACTACTATTCGTACCGATACGGTCACAAGTTGTATCGGTACGTGGGTTACGATAACCAAAAACCAAGTTCTAGTAGCTCAAAATCATACTGATACGGTTCCTCGTGTATCAAAATGACTTGCCAAAATACACTACGCCGTATCGAAACACTAACCTGCGTACTGAAATGCTAGTTCAATTTGTGCTTACCCATTTCGGTATAGGGGTACGTGTATCGAAACGCCTGGACCCAAAATGTCCCAAATTGCTGGTTTTTCATGCTTTCAAGGAATCAAACACATTCTAACATGCCTCAAATATATACACAACCTTACTAAGGATCAATCTTTATCATAACACCACTAAAACATCATCAATTCATGACATCAAGCTTCAAAAGGTAATCTAGAGGCATGCTTCCTAGAAAATAACCCATTCAACATTCAAAACATAAAACCCAAGCCACAACCAACATAAGAGGACCAACTACAAAACCAAAGCAATATTGCAAATATGCTTAAACAGGGAGTTTCTCAAAAACCCTCCCAAATCAACAATCAAACCCTATTGCCTTTATTACTACAAGTCTAGTTCGAAAACCATACGTTCAATAGCCGAAGTCCTTGGATATCCTTCTCTTGCTTGCTGCCTCTAAACCTTTAATTCTCTGCATTGATGGACAAAGAGAGCGTAAGAACGCAAGGCTTATTGAGGAGTACTCAAACAACACACCATCAATGCATTTAAAACCTATTTTCTAAAACCACATTGAAATCACCATTTTAATCATCGTATAACACATCATGCCTTGAAAACCATGCACTTAACACTTTCAAAAACCAGCATATTAAACCATATGCAACATGTATCATGGATCAACAACAAAATCCCATTTGCAATCTCTCAATTTAAGTTTTCCCATGCATAACAATCTATATGTAAGGCTTAAAGAGTAAACATGTATAAACCAACATTATACATTAAAACCATCAACATGATACATCAACAATTATATTGGCTTTCAAGTGATCATTAAACAAATCCACTTTCCAAAATATTAAATCAGATACACGGATTCAACAAGTGTCCTCTCAACACTTCATGCCATCTCAACTGGAATTATGGTTACAATCCAGGGACACCAACCCCAATTATCGGTTAGATGCATAATCCATTAACGAGAGTTTTTGATACCATATAACCCCTCGACTGTTAGGGTACTTGTGGTGGAGTATTCGGTACACATAAACCTCTCAACACCCGAGGCGACTTAATTATAGTGCACTGTCAATCCTATGGCCAGCCAACTATATCTAATAACATTTTAAACCACATCACTTGCCAATATAATTCATTATTAACCATGTACCTCACTATTTTATATACATCAATTCAAAACCATTTACAAAGCAACTAACCATGCTTTAAAACAAGTATTCCACCTACTTACATGGATCATTTACCAAATACATCCATCATCATTAATGATCAAAACAATATAAAAAATACTTCAAAACATGCTTAAACAGTAGGTACCATGTCAATCAAAACAAGTGCACAAAATCCATTTTGTAAAAGCACGACCGAGGGAGAAATCTCTTTATAGTTACTTATGAGTTTAAACCAACATTTCAAGCTAAGTTTAAACTCCCATAAATCACCTTTAAACCATTTCAAAGCTAAAATCCATGTTCTCACTCACCTTTACTTAGGATCACTCTCTCCTTTTTTAATCATATAACAACAGAGGATTAATGCATCACCGTCCATTCATAATCCCAGCACACAACTCTTCAACTTTGCCTCACTAAAATCATCAATCACTCCCCGAAAATAACTTAAAACACCATCACATATCTTCCAAACATTATCCAACCAAAACCTAGAGGTTTGATCCATCAATTAACTTCAATTGACATCCAAAAACAACCTAGCATTGACGTTATACCTCCAGCATACATTAAACCTCCACAACTCTTCAAAAATACATAACTAGCAACCTAGAAAATTAGAGATTCACATAGCTTCGGGATTCCAATGTTAAAATCAATCTATTAACATTATAAAACATCACAATATTGATTAAAATCAATCAAGAACTCAGCAAAACAGATCCAATTCGAAAATCATATTATCATATCACTTAAACCTTGATTTAACCAATTTTCCATAATTAAATCATTAAAACTCATTAGAAAACATTTCTAAAGAGTCGATACCTTGAGAGTTTCAATAAAGAACCAATCATTAGAGGAGAAGAATGAACCTTACCTCTAATGGATGAATTTCCTCTCAATTGGATGTTTATTTTCTTGTAAACAAAAGATATCAATGAGATTTTGTAAAACAAAATTAATGATTCCATTAGAAATTAAAGACTTAACAAATGAAGAGTATTACCTCAACTCCTTGATGAAAAAGAGAGTGTTTGGCTGAAAAGATTTTGATAAAAAACTTGAGAGAAAGAAAGTTACGCCAAATTGGTTTTTAGGAAATAACCATCTCACCTTTTATTAAATTCATTTAATCCTTAATTAAACTCATTAAAATTATCCCAATTGAGTGGAAATCTAATAAAAACATTTATGTAGAATAGCTCCTTAAGGATTCAAAGTTTTAACACTTTTACAAAATAGTCACCAAAAACTATTTTCAATCTTTACATTTTGGTCACTAGCCAAAATGTCACATTTCCAAATCTTATTTTCCAAAATTGACCTTACCAAAAATATTCATATAATAAATAATGATTTTTATATATTTTCCCACACAAAAATATTTAATCCAATTTTAATCCTGAATCTGACTCAAATCTCTAACCCAGTCTATCAGACCGTCTAATCAGCCTATAAACCGCTAGGCCCAAAATCGGGGCATTACAACTCTAACAATCTTTCATCCTGGTCTTCAGTTAGATCGGCAGCAATAATCACTGGCAAAGTGGAGTTGTTTCCCAGGTAAGCATATTTGAGGTGGCTTAGCAAAGGGTTCAGATCCAATTTCGGTGGCTCTTTAATAAATGGTTTGGGTGCCTTGATTTCTCTTCTAGCCAACTCTAATGGCTCAAGTCTCCTGTAATAACTCATGACCTTATTTAATATGGTTGGCTCATCAGATTTTTCACTCGTCATTTCTTCATCATCCTGCTCCATGGCATCAAAATTTGTGCCCTGGCAAAATTGTGCTATATCCACATTGAAAATGGACTCCATCAGCTCAACAACTTGGCATTTCTTAGGTTCATCTGCATACTTAAGAGCTTGAAATACGTTAAACGTAACATGTTGGTCATTCATTCGTTTAGTAAGCTCATCTTTCTGAACATCAATTAAAGTCCTAATCGTGTCAAGAAATGGTCTTCCCAATATTATTGGGACATCAACATCAGCCTCATCTTCTAAAATAATAAAATCAGCTGGGAATATAAATTTGTCTATCTTTACCAACATATCCTCAATCTTACCCTTGGGATGTGCATAAGATCGATCTGCCAGTTGGAGTGTTACTGAAGTACGCCTTGCTTTAATACCAAGTTTCCTAATAACTAACATTGATATCAAATTGATGTTGGCTCCCAGGTCACATAGTGCTTTAGCAATGAATTTATTGCCAATCGTGCAGGGAATAGTGAAACTTCCTGGATCTTTCAGTTTTGGTGTTAATTAGTTAGTTACCATTGTCTACATCCCTCTGTGAGAGCGATGGTCTCGAAATCACCTAGCTTCCTCGTTTTGGAAAAGATGTACTTCATGTATTTGACATAGTTGGGTATTTGTTCGAGTTCCACTAATGGTATGTTGATCTGTAGTTGTTTAAGGACTTTCAAGAAGCGCTTAAACTGCTAATCTTGCTTGTGTTTATTGAGCCTCTGTGGAAAAAGGGGTGGTGGATAAGCAAATTATGGCTCTGCTAGTTTTGTTGAAGTGGTGTTGGCATCAGATTATAGTCTGCTGGTGCTCACCTCCTTTTTCTCTGCTTCCTTTTATTCATCTATTGGCACCAACTTCTCATCCTAGCAAATAGTTGGATGTTTGACAAGTGTTTCATTTTTCAAATTGTTTGCCACTTCGCAGAGTAACTACTTTGCATTGGTCATTCCCTTTTTCCGAGCATTTTTTGTGTCACTTGGAAAAGTTTGTTGAGGGTCTATTACTGAGTGCATTGGTAATCTGTCCTAGCTGAGCCTCCAAGTTTCGCATAGAAGCTGCTAAGCTCTAGACAATTGCATCATTTTGCTCCATATAATCTATTAGAGTATTCCCCTGGGTAGATCTCTGCCCTGGGTGGAAATTATTTTGTGCTCTTTGTGGCATCACATTCTAGTTGAAACCTGGTGGTGCATTGGTGTTTTTATACTGGGCATTAAATTGGTTACCTCCTTGATTTGCCCAAGAAAAATTCGAATGTTGCTTCCAACCTGCATTATAAGCATTGGAATGTGGGTTAATATTGCGATTGTAATTGCCAACAAAATTTACCACTTTTGGGTTTGTTGGGAATTCATCCACATTATGATCCTCTCCACAAATAGTGAAGAATGGTTCTAATACCTTCACTTCTCAGACTTTAGTAAGCTTCTGCATTGTCTTTACTATATTAGTGAGGTTGGAAATCTAAGCATTGATAGATAACAATGCATCTAGCTCTAATTTCCTGGCGGTTTTTGTTTCTATTCCCAATCTAGAAATAAGGTATTGATGATCATTGGTGGCAATCTTTTCAAGGATGCTAAATGCCTCTATGTAATTTTTGTCTAGCAATAAACCGTTTGCCGAAGCATCAACAATAGTCCTCGCATAAGCATTGAGTCCATTATAGAAGGTCTTCATCTGAGTCCAAGTAGGAAATTCATGCGTGGGGCATCTTCTCAACAGGTCATTGAAATGCTCTCAAGCATCATACAAAGTCTTGTCATCAGCCTGCCTAAAAGTAATGATTTCACTCTACAGCTTGGCATTAAGTTTAGGTGGCTGGAATCTCAGAAGGAACTTCTGGCATAATTACGCCCACAAAGTAACTGAACCATGTGGCAAAGAACTTACCCACAATTTTTCTTTATCTCTTAGAGAAAATAAGAATAGTCTCAAGTTCATTGTCTCTTTATTCACACCAGGCTGCTGAAATAGTTGGCACACCTCCATAAATTGCTTCAAGTATTGCCTTGTGTCTCCGGTAGGTGATCCATCAAATTTACCTATATTCAATAGCTTCTGAATCATTACTGGTTTAAGTTCAAAATTAGTTGTATTTACCTTTGGACCAATCATTTCTAGCATCAAGTTATCCATGTTTGGTGCCAAGTGTTCTCTGATAGGTTTTTCTTTAGGATTCTCTACAACAACAATAGGAGTGGGCGGTATTTCATCATGTATTGCCATATTTTCTTGATTGTTTAGTACACCATCTACTACACCATTTCCGTAACGAGACATTTTTCGACGTTCTCTTCATATCCTACGTAAGGTTCTTTCAATCTCTGGGTCGTATAATAAGTTTTCCTTCGCAGTGCGGCTCCTAGTCATACACCAAACAAAACAAGTAAAATTAACAAAAACAAGTAAAAATCAAAACAAAAAATTATGTTGCAATCCCAGGCAACGGCGCCAAAAATTTGTCGACCGAATACTGCTTGGCAAAAGTATGGTGATTCAATGTAATGATGTGAGTAATTAATGCCAAGAATAGGTCTTTCGTGCGTGCAAGTATATACGGTCAGCAAGTAATTGAGCAGTAAGATGAGTATCGTATCCATATGGATTGTCTAGGAATTAAATGCGATAATAGTTAGTTGTGAATTGGAGCAAATAAGTTGGTAATTGAGATCAGATTTTAATTAAGAAAATGACTAAAGGAAAATAAAGGAAGAATTCAGGTAGTTTGGCAAACAAATGTATCAAGATGATTGTTTGGCCTTGGTAAGGGATGCTTGGATTTCACGCTAGCAAAGACAACAATTAATAACATTCAGCCTTGGTTTTGTTGCCAAGCAGATTTTGAATTAGCATTGCCTCCGTCGATGGCAATACTCTAAGTTAATCACTTTTAACACTTATATGTCTATAGTGATGTTTTCAAATAATTAATCTGGCAAAGTTTTAATCTTAACTCCTAAGGGCTAGATTCACTTCCAAAGTAAGCTCATCTACTTGAACATCTTCTGTCGAAATTTCTCTCCTTAGTGTTTGGTGATTAATTCTTATCTCCTAAGTTTATTAAGATATTAAGGGATAATGCGAATTTAATGCCAACTGTCGTATGACATAAAATATGATAAAATGAAGTGCTAGAAAAATAGAAAAAAATGCCAAGGCATTCAATTATTAAAAACCTAAAATCAAGCGTTCATCGCAAACACCCCTAGCCAACTTAAAAAATTAGTTCATGGCTGGAGAAATCATCAAAATAATATCGTTTTTAAACATCACCATCAAATTAGAAATAAAACTAAGAGAAGTGAATAAAGAAGGAAATTCGTCGATGCAGCCCTTCAATAGATCTAGAGCTCTCGGTCACAGCCTAGGTTGAACCATGGTTTGCACTCTACCCTCTCTTTCTTCTCACGGCGCAGCCTTCTTAGCTCAATTTTTGGGATTCTTTATATAGGCGCTCGCAACAATACGATAAATTCAATAACAATTTTATAACTTTTAAAACTTTAGTGGTTAGAAAGATAATTTTAACATAGTCTAGTAATCATTTATGTATTTTTAACTTTTTTTTTGAAAATGAAACTTTTTATAAGTTTCAAGTTCATTAAAAAAAGTAAAAACTAAACCTGGACATGGCTGGTTAAAAGTTAATGTTGATGGTGTGGTTGGGGGTCCTCGATTGTGGGCAGCAGTTGTAGGTGTTGTTAGGGGTGAATTAGGGTCATGAATTTTTGAATTCTCTCAATTTTTAGGGTTGTGTTTGGTTCTTTATGTAGAATTGTGGGGAGCGCATGATGCTCTGGTGCATTCATGTAATTTGGGATACTACAAGGTTGAGTTGGAGTTAGATAATGTTATAGCAGTTGCCATCCTAACTGGATCTTCAGTGGCTCTTGTGGGTAATGCACTTGTGGGTAGGATTAAGAAGCTTGTGGGCCATTATTGGGAGGTTCGTATATCATATGTGCGATGAGAGGCGAACGCGGTAGTAGATAGGTTGGTTGGGATGACGAGAGGTCTCCCTATGGACGAGGTTGTTTACACTGCTCCTCCTTTTGAGTTACTGCCCTTGCTGGTTTAAGACAGTGTCTAGTTAATCTAGAATAAAGTTTTTTTGTATTATCGAAAAAAGTAAAAACTACTTCATGACAAATTATATAAAGCACGCTATACACCTATATAGGTTGTGTTTTTTTTTACAAAAACAACTATATGGGTTGTTACATGTCAAAAAAAAAACAAATCTATACTAATACTATACACCACAACATTCTAATCACATGTATTCCAATATGTCCATAAACATAAATTTTTTTAGTCAACAGTAAATTAAGAATTTAACAACTTTTCTTTAAAATCTTATTTTTCAAGTGACGGCGTATAAAAAATAAAACCAAGTTGAAAAAAATATATAAAATCTAAAAAAAATATAAAAATAAATTAACTTTAATGGATTTAAATAGGATGTTCAAATGGTTGATTCGATTAATAATCGAATCGAACTACCTAAAACCGAATTAATCCAACTTTTAAAAAGTTTAATCGTTAACAGAACTGATTTTTGTCTCGAAAATCATTAATCGAACTAAATTAAGTACGGTTAATTCGGTCGATTTTCGAATTAACCAAGTTTTTTAATAAGTTTTTAAGTTTTAATTTAAAATAAAAAATTATATAGCAATAAATTAAATATATATTTTTGTTATTTATTTATTTATTTTTCTATTTTAGTTTGGACTTAAAACTAAAATTAAAAATTTAAATATTCAGTTTTAAATATTATGAGTTATTGTTGTGATTTGAACTTTAATTTTTAAAATATATTTATTAAAATTTTGGTTAATTCAGTTAATTAATCGATTTCAAACAGAATTAACCAATAACCGAACTTTGAAAAAAATCTTTAACCATTAATCAATCGAACACTTAATTAACCGACCAGTTAACCGAATTAAATTTCGATTTGGTCGGTTGATCAGTTTTTAACCAAACAATGAACACCACTATATTTAAGTTTAAAAGCAACTTGAAAAAACCATCAAGTTATCTATTACCATGAATAAAAAAACTTTAAGAATCATCTAAGTGGTCTCAATGGAAAAAATCCGGATTTGAGCAGCTTGTCTATAGGATACGTGTGATTTATCGAACAAATTAAAAATAACATATACAATCATATATCACATAGGATGATAGATGGGTACAATCTTTTGACACCCACCCTAGTTGGGGCGAGTATGGGTATGAGTTTGATGAGTAGGTGTGGATGTCAAAAGTCATATATGTCGTGGTTGGTAGGTAATGGATTTGAGACTATATGATGTGAGCATGGCTACGAGCATTGCACGGTTCTCAGAAACTTTTACGAGACCATTTGATCGAGGCAAATTGTTACCTTTCAAGAAGCCTCAAGAAACTCATCGAAGCTTAATTCAAGTTGTTCATGGCAAGTATGAATTTATGAAGGCCTATTTTAATCCCAAAGAAAAGCCTCCACTATTGAAGATGTCATATTGATTTGGAGGGAGCTCTTATTAGACTCATATTTATATGATGTTATAATTTCATATATGTTACACATTTGAAGGTTTGGTGTGCATTATTTTCATTCATGAGCATGGCTTGACATCTTGGCTCAATTGGTCGGTCTAAACATTAAAGAAAGCATGAAAAAAGGCATGTCAAGAGATTAGGAGTTTGAATGACATTCCTATGTGTTTAAATGCACTATGTCAAGTTTGGAAAGCAACTATTATTCATGTCTGCCTCATTTTAAGATCAACAACATCAGCTAGCTTGTTCTCTATTTTTAGATGAAATTCAGATAGATCTGGGTCTTGAAGTTTTCTAGAAACGTATTCCTCTACCTCTTAGCTTTCCAACGCACTTTGAATCACATCAATATGATGTCGGGAGCTTGAGATATGATCAATTTATTGAAGACATGGGAAATGTTGGACGTTCACTCATGGATGGTGCTTTCATCTTGATGTGAGCATGGATATGAGCCTTGCAAGGTTCTCAGTAAATTTTATGAGACCATTTGATCGAGGCAAGTTGTTACCTTTCAAGAAGCCTCAAGAAGCTCATCTGAACTTAATTCAAGTTGTTCATGGCAAGTTTGGATTTATGAAGGCCTATTTTAATCCCACAGAAGAGCCTTCATCATTGAAGATGTCACATTGATTTGGAGGGAGATGTTATTAGCCATATATTTATATTATGTTATAATTTAATATATGTTACACATTTGAAGTTTTGGTGTGCATTATATTCATACATGAGCATGGCTTGACATCTTGGCTCAATTAGTGGTCCAAACATTCAAGCAAGCACGAAAAAAAGGCATGTGAAGAGATTGGGAGTTTGAGTGACATTCCTATGTGTTTAAGTGCACTTTTTCAAGTTTGGAAAACAATTATTATTCATGTCTGCCTTATTTCAGGATCAAGAACATCAGTCAGCTTGTCCTCTATTTTTAGATGGAATTCGGACAAATCTGGATCTTGAAGTCTTCTGGAAACTTATTCCTCTATGTTTTAGCTTTCTAACGCACTTTGAATCACATCAATCTGATGTCGTAGTCTTTCATTTATGAACATTATATGAAACGGGTCTTTACTTTCTCATAGTGTTGGTTCATTCCTTGTTCCTCTAAACATCTAATAGAATTTGGGTCGACATTCTCTATAGTACCGGTTCTTTCATTATTATGTTTCATCTTTACAATTTCCAATACCCACAGATCTTTTCACCATTATCTTCCCTTCATCATATTACATTCTTATCATATCACTTAATTCAGCTCCGAGAAACATATCAATTCCACCATCATTTTCCTTAGGCAATAACTCTTTTGAAGCATTTTAGTAGCCTACAAAATACTTACTACGTTCACGGTTGGGCAACTCGTAATTTTGGTTATTCCGCAACCAAAACATATTACTTGGTATCTGTAGAGAGTAGTGAAAACAGAAAAGAAAGTTTCTGTTTATTCGAATGAATCACATAGGTTACAACATAGAACTCTTTTATAAAGTCCTTGAGGATTTAACTCTAACTAGGACTCCTAACAATAGAAGACTTCTTAGATAACTCTTAATCCTTATCCTACTAATAGATAACTCTTAATCTTTTACATGACTTACAAGACTTTTACATTACATACAACTCTTAGACATACATATCGTATTATCCTACACTCCCCCCTCAAGCTGGAGAGTATACGTTGTATAGTCCCAGCTTGGATAAGAACTCATCAAAAATTGATTTGGGTAAAGCTTTTGTAAGTACATCAGCTAGTTGTCCTTCTGTAGGAATATATGACAAATAAGCTATCCCATTGTTAACCTTTTCCGAAATAAAATGCTTGTCTATTTCAACATGTTTTGTTCTGTCATGTTGAACTGGATTCCTAGCAATTTGAATTGCTGATTGGTTATCACACAAGATCTCAAACTTATTTTCTTGGTCTGTGTTTAACTCCCTCAGTAACTTAAGTAGCCAAATTCCTTCACACATTCCTAGTGCCAAAGCTCGGAATTCTGCCTCTGCACTGCTTCTGGAGACAACTGATTGCTTCTTACTTCTCCAAGTTACGAGATTTCCCCAAACAAAAGTACAGTAGCCACTATTTGATCTTCTTTTAGTGAGTTCTCCAGCCCAGCTAGAGTCAGTGAATACTTTCACAGATCTATCTCGTGTCTTCTTAAACAATAAACCATGTCCAGGAGTCTTCTTTAAGTACCTGAGGATTCTGTTTGTTGCCGCCATATGTTCTTCATTTGGATTGGTCATATGCTGACTTATCACATTAACTGGAAAAGCAATGTCTGGCCTGGTTAGTGATAGATAGATCAATTTTCCCACAAATCTCTGAAACTTTTCTTTGTCAACTAAAGAGCCTGTTTCATTAGTAAATTTCAAGCCTGCCTCTATTGGTGTATCTGCTGGTTTACACCCTAGCATTCCAGCTTCATCTAGTAGATCAAGGACATACTTCCTCTGATTTATCACCAACCCCTTACTTGACCTTGTAACCTCCATGCCCAAAAAATATCTAAGCTTCCCCAAGTCTTTTGTTTCAAACTCTCTATTCAGAAGATTCTTCAAGCAGCTAATTTCTTCATCATCATCCCCTGTCAAGATTATGTCATCCACATAAACAATCAAGATAACTCTTTTATTTTTTGAAGTTACCTTAATAAAGAGTGTATGATCAGCTAGTGACTGCTTGTATCCATTCTTCAGAATAACCCTGGTAAACCTGTCAAACCAAGCACGAAGAGATTGCTTTAGGCCATAAAGTGACTTGTTGAGCTTACAAATTTTCTGATTTCCTTCAACTGATTTCAGACCAGGTGGAATCTTCATATAAACTTCCTCCTCTAACTTCCCATTAAGAAATGCATTCTTGACATCCAGTTGATGTAGATTCCAATCATTGTTGACAGTAAGACTTAACAAAACTCGAATAGTGTTGAGTTTTGCCACTGGAGCAAAGGTTTCAGTATAATCAATCCCATAGGTCTGTGAATATCCTTTAGCCACGAGCCTTGCTTTATATCTCTGCAAACTGTCATCAGAGTTATATTTCACAGAAAAGACCCATTTACAACCGACAGGTTTTTTACCTTGGGGAAGATTCATTATTGTTCAGGTACCATTTTTCTCAAGTGCACTAATTTCTTCTTCAACAGCCCTTCTCCACTTAGGATGCTTTAGTGCCTCATCAATAGTTGTAGGAACTTCTTTTTCATCTAAACTTGTTGTAAAAGCTTTAAAGGATGGCATCAATGAGCTGTAAGCAACAAACTTCTGGATAGGATGTTTAGTGCACTGTCTAACTCCTTTTCTAATAGCAATAGGAAAATCATCCAGATTAAGAGTAGTAGACTTACTGATCACATTTCCTTCATCTTCCATATTGGCAATTGGACTCAAATCCAATTCTCGGCAAGTGTCAGATTGCAAGATGGCCTCAGGTATAGTTTTCTTTCTCCTTGTATAGGTCAAAAGTTGTTTGGGAGGAGTAGGTGTTTTGGAAGGATATTGAGAAGTTGTTGGGGTTTGTGAAGGGATTGGTAAAGGAGATACAGGTGAGAAATCTGAGGGTGTTGTAGGCAACAAGAACGGATTTGTGGAGTGAGTGGATGAAAAGTCTGAAGGTATATAAACAATAGGAGAGATTACCTGATGTTGGTAGGAAGGCTGAAGATCATCCCAATTCTCCCCCTGAGTTGCAGCCGTAGTAAAGTAAGGGTCATGTTCAAAAAAGGTAAGATCCATAGTAACAAAAAAATTTCGAGATGGTGGATGATAGCATTTATAGCCTTTCTTAAGTGAAGAATACCCTACTAGCACACACTTTACAGATCTAGGATCTAACTTGGACCTATTACTGGCTGAATTATGAATAAAAACTGTACACCCAAAGATCTTAGGAGGTAATGTACAAGAAAGAGGCTTAAAGTGGGGATATTTGTCCAAGAAAATGGGTTGAAGGGTTTGAAATTTCAAAACCTTACTGGGCATGCGATTGATCAAACATGTGGCAGTTAACAAGGCTTCTCCCCACAAGTACTTAGGAACATTATTGGTAAATAAAAGGGATCGAGTGACTTCAAGAAGGTGTCTATTCTTTCTTTCTGCTACTCCATTCTGTTGGGGAGTGTCAACACAGGAACTAATCTGAACTATCCCCTTTTTTCGAAAGGAATCACCCAAAGACCTAGCAAAAAATTCACTGCCATTATCAGACTTAAACAATTGGATTTTAGTATGGAATTGGGTAATGACCATGTTGTAAAATCTCTCAAAGATGCTTTCAGTTTCAGATTTTTCTTTCATCAAATAAGTCCAAGTAGTCCTACTATGATCATCAATAAAAGTAATAAACCACTTACAACCATCAGCATTCTTCACTCTAGAAGGGCCCCAAATATCACTATGGATCAAAGAAAAAGGGTGAGATGGTTTATAAGTAGATGGCAAATAGGATGCTTTGGTTTGTTTAGCAAGAGGGCAGATATGGCATTTAAATAAGCTTGGCTTTTTATTGATGAATAAGGAAGGGTACAATTTTGCAAGATATTGAAAACTATGATGACCTAACCTAAAGTGCCACAATAAAACATCATTACTTTGTCCTAAAGCTGTAAAGGAACAAGGAGATTGAGAGATAGAAGAGGGTGGATTGCCATGAAGAACATAGAGGCCATTGTGCAATCTAGCATTGCCAATCATTGTCTTCGACTCCATTGCCTGCAAAACACAACCAGAAGCATTAAAAATTGTGGAACAATTTAAATCTGTTGAAAGCTTGCTAACAGATATTAGGTTGCAGGCAAGATTAGGAACAAATAAGACATCATGGAGCAACAGATTTTCATTAATACTAATAGAACCACAGCCCTAAATTAGAGAAAGTGAGCCATCAGCAGTTTTAATCGATCTACCAGAAGAAGATGCTGTGTATTGAATGAACAATTCCTTGTTACCAGTCATATGGTCAGATGCCCCAGAGTCGATGATCCACGTTGGAGTAAGTTGTGTGGATAATAGGGCTGTAGGAAATGAGTTACCTTCTGTTTCTTTCATGGCCAGATTTGCCTCACCAGGGCTTGCAAACTTTCCAAACAATTTCTAGAGATCTTCGATCTGTTCCTTGGTAAAACTTGTGACACTCGAGGCAGAAGCCAGATGGGACTATGTGTCTCTAGAAGACCTTGGCTTCCAATCGACTGGTTTACCATAAAGCTTCCAGCACTTCTCCTTGGAATGGCCTGGTTTCTTGCAATGATCACACCAGGGCCTGCCTTTTCTAGTAGAAGTTGTTTGAGTGAGAAGAGCAGATCCTTCATGGGAAGAATATTCAGGGAGTATCACATTGCGCCTGTTTTCCTCCTTCTTAACTGCAGAAAAAACTTCTCTAATCGAAGGAAGAGGGGAGCTGCCAAGAATCCTACTACGAACTGCATCTAATTCTTTATTTAATCCATGAAGAAACTGGAAAATTCTGCGTTGTGCAGTAATTTTCTTGTACAGAGCAGCATCTCTTGGTGTCTCCCATTCATTTTGTTCATAAAGATCTATTTGCTGCCAAAAAGCATTTAGTGTGTTGTAGTATAGAGTGACTGACATTCCTTCTTGTTTGAGAACCGAAGCCTGACCTTCAATCCCATACAATTCTGAGATGTTATCTGTACTCAAATATGTTTCTTGGACAGCCCTCTAGATTTCAGCTGCTGTTTGGTAAAGGAGAAAGTTCCTGCCTACACTAGGGGTCATAGAATTGAGCAACCAGGACATCACACGGCTATTTTCCTGCATCCATTTGGTATAACCAGCAGCAGTGGCCGCAGGCTGTTCAACCTCCCCTGTGAGATAGCCCAATTTACCTCGTCTTGAGATAAAAATCTTGGCAGATTGAGACCATTCCAAATAATTATTGCCATTCAGTCGATGAGAAGTAATAACAAGGCTGAAAGTTTCATTGAGATCATCAGAACCAGAAAAAATTTCTGGTGAATAAGTAATTTCAGTAGAGGAAGAAGAAGAATAATTGGCCATCGACTAGGGTTTAATTTAGAGGATTGAAACTCAAGCTGATACCATGTAGAGAGTAGTGAAAACAGAAGAGAAAGTTTCTGTTTATTCGAATGAATCACATAGGTTACAACATAGAACTCTTTTATAGAGTCCTTGAGGACTTAACTCTAACTAGGACTCCTAACAATAGAAGACTTCTTAGATAACTCTTAATCCTTATCCTACTAATAGATAACTCTTAATCTTTTACATGACTTACAAGACTTTTACATTACATACAACTCTTAGACATACATATCGTATTATTCTACAGTATCAGAGCTAGTAATTAAGGTACGACATGTCCCGAGAGTTCAGTTTATCAAACCAATCTTTTTATTTGAGAAGTGGAAAGATTTCTTCGACCAATGGAAGAATGTTCAGAGCGACAATTAGAGATTATGGTTTCAAGAAAGAGAAGAGATTATGATTTCAAGAAAGAGAAAAGTGGGAACAAGCTCGAGTCTTTGACAACCCTGGAAGCAACAAAGTGCACATTTTTCTATTCAAAGGGAGAAATGATCTAGAGGCGTATCTAAAATGGGAAAATGAGATTGAAAGACTCTTCAAATTCCATTACTACTCTGAGTCAAGAAAGGTAAAACTAGCCACCAACTCATTTACAGATTATGCAATTTTGTGGTGGGATAAACTAATCTTGGATAGGAAAAGATATAGAGAAAGACCGGTGGAAACATGGTCCGAAATGGAAGCCCTATTGCGGAAAAAATTTGTTCCAAAACACTATTCGGTTTTCACCATCATTCGTAGTCCAACTTTGAAGAGAAAAGTAGTTGGTTCTCAACTGTTAACTCCTCAAAAGTTCTACTTTTCACGCATATTTTGCCATGATATTGCTTGACTTTGGGTACATATTTCTGTATTTAGCTAGTAAATTCATACACTTGCATTAAGTAGTTAATGAATGAATAGTTTTCATTGCCAGAGTGAATGGGTATTTTCTTACTGTGGTAGGTAAGTTTGGCAGGTCTAGAGCAGACGGAGTAGAAAAGAAATGTCAAGTGCAGTTGGTAGAATGCAGGAAAGAGAAATGGTGAATGTCATTGGAAAAAGTAGGATGAGGATTGCCAAGCTTGGTTGGTAAAAGAAAGACGACAGATGCCCGATTAGTTAGCTGTTAGTCAAAGCCAGGTCAACCTTAATTCAAAAAGAGGATAACGTGCCTACAATGGTGTGTACCAAACTTTCAAAAATCAAACCGTAGTTAGGTTTTCCATGAGTGCCTATATAAAGAAGCCCAACGATCGAGCAAGGAAAGGCTACGCCGTGAGAAGAAAGAGGGCTAGAGGGCAAACCGTGGTTCGACTAGGTTGTACTGAGAGCTTTGGATCCATTGAAGGGCTGCATCGACGAATCTCATTCTTTGTCAATTTCTCTTAGTTTTCATTATTGATATGATGGTGGTGTTTAAAAATGATATGGTTTTGTTGGTTTCCCCAACCATGAACTAATTATTTAAAGTTGGCCAGAGGTGTTTACGATGAACACTTAGTATTTTTAGGTTTTTAATAATTGAATGCCTTGGCATTTTGTCTATTTTGCTAGCACTTCATTTTATCATATTTTATGCCATATGATAGTTGGCATTGAATGCTCATTATCCCTTAATATCTTAATAGATTTAGGAGATAAGGATTAATTGTCAAATACTAAGGAGAGAAGCTTTGACAGAAGATGTTCAAGTAGATGAGATTACTTAGGAAGTGAATCTACCCCTTAGGAGTAAAGATTAAAACTTTGCCAGGTTAATTATTTGAAAACCACGCTATAGACATATAGGTGTTAAAAGTAATTAACTTAGGGTATTGTCATCGAAGGAGACAATGCTAACTTAAAATCTGCTCGACAATAAAATCAAGGCTGAAAGTTATTAATTAACTTTTTTTCTAGCGTAACATCCAAGCATCTCTTGCCAACACCAATTAATCATCTGGATACATTTATTTGCCAATCTGCCTAAATTCTCACTCCATTTTCCTTTAGTCATTTTCCTAATTAAAATCTTATCTCAATTACCAACATATTTATTCCAATTCACAAGTAATTATCGTGGTATTTAATTCATGGACAATCCATGTGGATACGATACTCAACTTACTGTTGTATTACTTGTTGATTATGTATACTTGTACGCAATTAGACCTAATCTTGGCATTATTTACTTGCTTAATTACATTAAACCATCGATCTATTGCCAAGCATTAGTCGGTCAAGAAGTTTTTAGCGGTGTTGACGGGGATTGCAACCAGACTTATTGTTTTGTTTTTTATTTGTTTTTGTTTATTTTACTTATTTTGTTTTGTTTGGTGTATGACCATGAGCCGCACTACAAAGGAATATTTATTATACGACCCAGAGATTGAAAGAACCCTACGTAGATTAAGAAGAAAACTTTGAGAGATGGCTTGTAATGAAAATGGTAGAGTAGACGGTGTCATAAATAATGAAGAGAATCCGACAATACATGATGGCATACCGCCCGCTCCTGCTGTTGCTGTGGAAGATGAATGACCTATCAAAGAAGACTTGGCACCAAACATTGATAATTTGATGCCAGGACTGATTGGTCCAAAGGTAAATACAACTAATTTTGAAATTAAACCAATAATGATACAAACGCTGTTGAATGTAGGTCAATTTGATGGATCACCTACCAAAGACCCAAGACAGCACTTGAAGCAATTCATGGAGGTTTGCCAACTATTTAGCAACCCGGTGTAGCTGAAGAGATAGTGAAATTGAGACTATTCTCATTTATCTAAGAGATAGAGCAAAATCATGGCTAAGTTTTTTGCCACCTGGTTTAGTTACTTCGTGCGCAGAATTATGCTAGAAGTTTCTTCTAAGATTCCAGCCACCTAAACTTAATTCCAAGCTGCAAAGTGAAATCATTACTTTTGGCAAGCTGATGACGAGACTTTGTATGATACTTGAGAGCATTTCAAGGACTTATTAAGAAGATGTACCATGCATTGATTTCCTACTTGGACTCAGATGGAGACTGTGGTTGATGCTTTGGAAAATGGTTCGTTACTAGACAAAAATTACACAGAGATATTTGATATCCTTAAAAGTATTGCCACCAATGATCGTCAGTACCCTACTGTTAGATTGGGAACAGAAACAAAAACTGTTGGAAAATAAGAGCTTGAAGTACTGTCATCTCTCAATGCTCAGATTTCCAGCGTCACTAATATAGTGAAAACGATGTAGAAGCCTACTGAAGTCCAAGAAGTAAAGGCATTAGAACCATTCTGCACTATTTGTGGAGAGAATCATAATATGGATGAATGCCTAGCAAATCCAGAATCCGTAAATTTTTTGGCAATTACAATCGTAATATTAACTCACATTCCAATACTTATAATGCAGGTTGGAAGCAGCATCTGAACTTTTCATGGGCGAATCAGGGAGGTAACCAATTTAATGCCCAACGTAAGAATAACAATGCACCGCCAAGTTTCAACCAGAATGGGATGCTACAAAGAGCACTGAATAATTTCCATCCAGGGTAGAGATCTAATCAGGGGAACTTTTTAATAGAGTACATAGAACGAAATGATGCAACTGTCCAAAGTTTAGCAGCATCTATGCGAAACTTGAAGGTACAGTTAGGACAGATTGTTAATGCACTCAATAATAGACCCTAATGAAATTTTCCAAGCGATGCAGAAGATGCTCGGCAAAAAGGGAGAGAATAATGCAAAGCAGTCACTCTCTAGAGTGGCAAACAATTCGAGAATGCAACATCTGTCAAACACCCAATTATTTTCCAAGACAGGAGGTTTGTGCTAGAAAGCAAGTATGAGGAAACATATAAATAATACCAGACCTCAATCTGATGCCAACACCACTTCAGCAAAACCAGTGGAGCCAATATTTGCCTACCCACCACCACCTTTTCGAGAGAGGCTCTAGAAATACAAACAAGATCAGTAGTTTAAGCGCTTTTTGGAAGTCCTTAAACAACTGCAGATCAATATACCATTGGTGGAAGCTCTCGAACAAATGCCCAACTACATCAAATTCATGAAGGACATATTCCAAGCCAATGTCCTAACCGAAATGTTGAAAAGATTAAAGACAAAGTTGTAACCAATGTTGATTCAGAAAAGAAGAACGTAGAAAAAATAAGTAAGTCTGGTCAATCTTTAATTGTTTAATCCACCAATGTTGAAATTGTTTGCAGTGCAAGCAAAGACGAAGGTGAAACTACATCTAAGAATCATTCAGAAGACGAAGAGGCAAACAAGACCGATTATCCCACCAAAGGAGATTCCTCAAAATCCGGTCAATCCATGGTTATTTACGCCATACATGTAACTTTGGTGGATCAAATTGAAATACCAACAGAGAATCCTCAACCTTTCAAATTGACATGGTTGATCGGTGAAGAGCAATTTTTATTTAGGCCATGGAAAAAATGAAATAATGGACTTGCTTAATGAAATTTTTATCAAGTATCCAAACTTGATCAATGGTGAGCTAATCAGTCACATTCTCAAGGCATGAAAGCAAGTGCAAGAAGTTTTAGTCCAACCAAAGGTGAACGAAAATTTGCCTAATGACATCTTAAAATTTTTCAAAGGTTTTGTTCTGTTTCAGGTTTTTACTGAACCACCATGAGGGACTCAATTGGGTTACTCAAATCATGGCCAAAATATTTTTTGGCTTGATGTTAAAATTCGTTCTTTCTATGTCATTTGTAATTCGAGGATGAATTGCCTTAAAGAAGAAGGGAATGATGTGAGCACGACTATAAGCCTTGCAAGGTTCTTGGCAACTTTTACAAGACCATTTGATTGAGGCAAGTTGTTACCTTTCAAGAAGCTTCTCTGAGCTTAATTCAAGTTTATCATGGCAAGTTTGGATTTATGAAGGCCTGTTTTAATCCCTAGGAAGAGCCTCCACCATTAAAGATGACACACTGATTTGGAGGGAGATCTTATTAGCCACATATTTATATTATTTTATAATTTCATATATGTTACACATTTGAAGGTTTAGTGTGCATTATGTTCATACATGAGCATGGCTTGGCATCTTAGCTCAATTGGTCAGTCCAAACATTAAAGCAAGCATGAAAAAAGGCATATGAAGAGATTGAGAGTTTGAATAACATTCTTATGTGTTTAAGTTCACTATGTCAAGTTTGGAAAGCAACTATTATTCATGTCTGCCTCATTTCAAGATTAAGAACATCAGTCAGTTTGTCATTCGTTTTTAGATGGGATTCGAATAGATATGGGTCTTGAAATCTTCTGGAAACTTATTCCTCTATTTCTTATCTTTCCAATGTACTTTTAATCACATTAATCCGATGTCGGAAGCTTGAGATAAAGACAATGTAGACTGGAATTTCATTACGAAAAATATTGGACGCTCACTTATGGATGGTGCTTCCATTCATTTCTCCTTAGATGAAGAGTGCAAGAATCTTCTCACATGGCATGGACAAGATACATGTTGAATTGTATTCCTAAATGCCAGAATTAAAGAGTGCCTTGAGAACCAAAAGGTCTTATAAGCTTCATAGTCCTTTTGGCTACCAAGGGAATGTTTAAAGCTTCAAGGCATTTTAAAGCTTGAAATATTCATTCAGCTACCAAGATAAATTTGAAGATTACAAGCTTTAAAGAAAAGCATAAATAACCATTAAAAAGGAACTTTCTAGATCCATTTTAGGTCTATTCTTTTCTTATCTTGTAAATCCTATAAATAGGGGCTGTTATTTTCAGTTGTAATTAGATGTTGATCATTTTGACACCTTGTCTAGTTTTTCTTTGAGAAATATATTTGATATTTTTCTCTTTTCTACCTTAGACTTATCGCTTTCGAGTGTGGTGTTTATCTTCCATCTCTTTATAACTTTGGTTCGTAGTTCTATATAACTAGCGGGTCAAGTTCCATTATATCATCAGTTCCTAACTCCTTATAGTTAACGGGTCGCGATTCTATCTTACTTCATTCATCCATCATTTCTATATTCTATCTTTATACATCACCATTTTCATCATCATCCATCCTTTTCAATTCCAATTATAAAAATTTAGCTTCCGCACCATTATAATACAACAATTCCAGTTTGAAGTCTATTTTTTCTGGGCATCTTTAATTCGATCGAGAACTCAAGCGAATCTTTCTCTTCACGAAGATGAGCATGTATCATCATACTTTCCCTATATTTGCCCGTCCCGCATTCGCCCATCCCGCCCCACCTCGTATCCGTCTGCGGTGGTCCGCCCACTACGCACAATATGAATTATGAATCGTTATGAATTTAGGAATAAGTTTAGAGACTATTTTAAAAACCCAAGAATTTTGAAAGGCATGTCTTCTATTTGGCCAAATTCTAGGGTATAAATTCCTTACTCAATTAATTTAGCTTGAAAAAATATTATTTTTTGTTATGTTTGATGTTAGTGACTGCTTAACTGACATGTTTGGTGGGTACAAACCGAGTGGTAGGTACCCATCTATATAATGGGTGCAAGGACTTGAGAATGTACCCACGTGATCGGATTGTTGATTTAAAATTTGTATCCATCGTGCGTGTTGGGTAGGTGATGAAAATGAAAATATTTTTAAGTGGATATGAATATGAGGAGGGTATATGCACCTGCCCGCCCCATTTACCATCCTTATATCTAGACCTGACAAACTTGACCCGAGACCTGAGAACCAAACCGATTTACTGAACCGAGACCTAAAATTGACCCAAACACGATAACTCGAACTTGATCTGAAACCCGAAATAAACAGAACCGAACCGATTTCGCCCGAACCGAAGACAACCTGAAATAAAGAAAATATATTAAAATAAATAAATAAATATGAGATGTGAACTGTCGCACAATTCATCGAAAAGTCAAATATACATGCTATATAAAGTCATATATAGGGTGAAAAAACCTAACTCGGCCTAAAAACCCACTAAAACTAATCGATCACCTATTAACCTGATATTGACCTGATCGAAATCAACCGACCCGAAATCAACGGAACCGAAAATCAACTAAACTGACGTTCTGACCCGATACCCGAACCAAAATCACCATAGACCTAAACTAAAATCGAACCAGACCTGAACAGAACTTAAATCAAATGTAATTAGATATAAAATAACCCGTTTGCCACCTCTAACTATATCACACCAAATGTTAAAAAGATTAATGACTAATTAAAAAAATGTGAACCTCTGGACTAAATGTTGCTTTTATCCCTTTTACTTCTATTTACGAAGTGAAAAATTGAGAGAAGAACCGCACTGTTAAATATCTCTAAGGAAAAAGAAAAGGCGTGATCTGGTAGATGAGGATTTATTTTTTATTCAAATTATTTGCAAAAAAAAAAAAAAACAAAACAAAAATGGAATCAAGTTTCCCTTCAACCCCTCGCTGGAATCTCGACAGACCTTTTCTCACCGGCCGATTTCACCAGGTTCTTCTGTTTCCCCTCACTTTCTCGAGAATCAGTCGGAAGAAGGAACTTGCACTTCCTAAATTTCACGCTTTTTTCAAAGTCTGCAACCTTCGTGGCTGTCTACGTCCAATTTTTAAAACTGATTAGAACAAAAGGAACGCTTTTCCAAAGCCTAACAATTCCTTTTGCTCTCTTCTCGTCTATTGCAAGTTAATGTAGCTTCTTCATAGTTGTTAATATGGTAGATTTATGGTTCTTCCAGGAAATAAAGGGGACATCTCGTTTGGCAGCTGATGCCAAGGGTTTTCCTTCCGATTCGTTCAGGTATTTAATCTTTATATCGTTTTTATGGCTTTTCTAATTTTAGTTCTATGTTTTAAGCTTGATCTTTTTGTTTTTGTCCCTAATCAGCTCTGGGTTGGAAAATCCAATCGGTTGTTATGATGCTGCGGTTCAGGTATTCTTCACTTAAACTTAAATCATGCTAGTTCCAGCTCAATTTCCTTTATTGTTTTAAAATAAAAAAATGGTGAAAAATATTGGATCCTTCGTATAATTGCCACATTTTTTATCGATTAATAATTAAAATTGAACTTGCAATTATAATTGCAAAATATAATTTTTTTTTTCCTGATGTAGAATTATCATGATTATATTATTAGACAATACTGAGTTTGCAATGAAAGATGTACAGTGTGTGTGTGTGTTAATTTTTGTGATGAGCTGCGCTCTACTGATAGAGTGAGAGTCCCCATGCTGTTAATGTTGGTATGATTGGCTTCTGTTGGAATTCTGAGTTGTTTCATTTCTGAAAATTCAGACAACCTGGTAGTTTTTGGCCAACAACAGAATCGTCCAATTTTCTGTTTATTCATCTTATATGTCTATTTGTGGGATTTTATTTTGTGGTAGTTGCTGCTAATGAGTTGAACTGTAGTATTTAAATCAGTTCCTCTCTCTTGTTTTGCCACTTTTGTATAAGCCTAAACTGTTTTTTATTTCTAGTTTACATGGGGCTGGTTGAAAATTATGAGCTCTATGAGATTTTGGGGCTGCACATTTTGGAGAAAAAAATGCAGCATGTTAGCTGATTTTCCTTTTGGTTTATTCATAAAATTGTTTTAAGAGAAGACACAGATCTGCATATGGAGGTATTTTCTTCATTATGTGCATTAGTCTGTATTCTACTTCGTGTGGTTTGTACTTGTAAGTTGTAACCGGTGAGTGGTGACTTATAGTTCTGTTATGTTCCTATTAATTTGTTGTAACCTGTGAAGATCTCACAAATAGTGTAGGTATTAATTGGTTCATTTTGTTTATAGGAACTTATTGTCATTGATGATCTCCTGTTTGCGTTGGTTGGAATTGAAGGACGATACATTTCAATCAAAAGAGTGCATGGAAAGGCTGATGTTGTTAGTTTCCAGGTTGATGCATCTATGGATTTAGCACTTCAGGTTAGAAATTTTCTTCTGTTGGCACAAACAAGTGTTCAGCTAGCCTTTGTGGCTGAATTGCTTTTAATATGGAAATTTTCTGTTATGGTGATTGAAAAAACTTGATGCACTGCCTTGCTGCTATAAGTATCTTTTGGTCATTATTCATTAAGCATGACAGGGACTTGCATTTTAGCTTTGGATTCAATTTCATAAATTAACGAACCTCTAGTGACAGACTGCTTGAGCATGAGTTTC
The DNA here is from genome assembly GCA_019671005.1 of Hibiscus mutabilis. Lineage (NCBI taxonomy): Eukaryota > Viridiplantae > Streptophyta > Magnoliopsida > Malvales > Malvaceae > Hibiscus > Hibiscus mutabilis. The sequence goes on along the minus strand of CM033735.1, from coordinate 21,982,080 downwards.
TTTAGGGACTCTTGAAGCACACTTGGTTTAAAGTCCAGGTTACTGAAGATAAAAACTATATTCCTAGAATTAAAAATAATTCCCTTGATAATTATTCCATGCAATATTTTTGTCTAGGAGTATGATAGAGGCCACTTGATATTTTTGTCTATGTTAACAATTGATGTGATGCTGGTGCAAATGTATCATGTGTGATTTTCTCACTTGCCTTTTCACAATAGTTTTAACCGTTTGAAATACCATTGCAGGAATCAGCAAAACGGATATTTCCTTTGTGTGAGAGCTTTCTCTTGATTGATGAGTTTGTAGAGTCCAGATCTCAGTTCAAGAATGGCCTTGTCAATCATGCCTTTGCTGCTGCATTGAGGGCATTCCTTTTGGTAGGTTATTTAGGCTACAATTCTTTTGATTAGATAATATTGCATTATTATTTTGTAATATTTTTTTCTATTCAAAAAGTGGTCCGACCTTCTGTTCTTTACCATCCTTGTAAACATTATTATTTATTGCAATGGGAATTATTGTCTTATTTGCACATGTTGGTTTCCTTTTTCTATGTATTTTTTTTCTTTCAAGGCCAAGCAGATCAATATATACCAGTTGAGTTGTGATTGTAATCATGATGCAGGGTAGCTAGTTTATTTGACATAGATGTCCGCAATTGATAAATGATAGGCTTTTCCTCTTGATGCGATGATACATGATGGGATATATAGTTGGAAAATGCATAATCTTTCAGGTTTTTAAGGTCATTGAGAAAATAGGGCTTTGGGTTTTAAATAGGGTTGTAAAGAAAATTCCAACTCCCTTTGCCATTTTTATGTCTCACTGTCAATTGAACCTATAGTTCCCTGGTCAGTAGAGTTTTTAGGTAGGAAGTTGGTGGTTTGTTTATCATACCTCATATTTTGTATGATTTTGCTGTTTAATATTTTCATGATTTCTCTTTTGACAATCTGCATAATCATTTCCTCACCATCTGTCAACTTTCTTGATCAGGATTATCAGGCCATGGTTGCACAACTTGAACACCAATTTCGACTTAGAAGACTTTCTATTCAAGGATTGTGGTTTTATTGTCAGGTTTAGCTCTATTCTTAATCCTTTCGCTTTTCTAGAGTGTACCACTAAGGATGCTTTCTTCCATGTGTCCGCAGCCCATGATGGGCTCCATGCAAGCATTGTCCACTGTGATAAGGAAGATTTCAGCTAATAATTATGCGGGTTCTACAGTGCTTAATTTGTTGCAGAGCCAGGTGAGATGTTTTCATCAGTTGATTTACGGAGGAAAATATATTTATTTTAGTCATTTATTATTGCATTACAACATAAAAGATGATATTTGTTTCCTTTGTCCAATTTGCTTATTTGATTTCAGGCTAAGGCTATGGCCGGCGATAGTGCAGTGAGGTCATTGCTGGAGAAAATGACCCATTCTGCTAGCAATGCATACCTGAGCATATTGGAAAGGTACCACCTGTACCCTGCAATAACTGCAGTAGATCTGATTTTTTTTGTTACTTTAAATGTCTGTAATCTTCAGGAGTTTTTTTTTTTTTTTTGCTATGATTTTAAGAATGTCGTACATGCTTGTGTATCTGATTCCGTACACTATTTTGCAACAAAATATATCATAGTTGGCAAGTGGAAAAATGTGTTTCTGAGATTTTTTTCAAAGAATCATCAACTAATATGGAATGCTTGTCAGTTACTTCACTACTATCTATATATTTTCATTGTTATAGGGTTAGGAAAAACTATCTAAAATGAGAAAAAGAAAAGTTGAATATCAGGTCTGACTGTCGTGGCATGTTTGAATGAAATAATTGAACAGATTTGTTTAACATATGGGTATCTTGTTAGTTTCGGGGTTTATGCTAGGGGTTGTATTGGTTGAAGGCTTGGTTTTCTGAAAAAGAATGTGTTAAGCAGACTAATAGCATTTTCCGAACCCACATCTGGTCCTTATATGAAATGACGGAGTTGCTTTTTTTAGTTTGATCCTGTGCGCTTGAATGTGATAGTAGTTAGCTTGCTTTATTACCATCCATGTTATGTTCCATTTACACCCGTGATACAGATATGAGTTGAAATCATGTCAAAACATCCTATGGCTAGTAATTGAAAAATCTCCTGGTCACTAGAGATGATAAGTCTTGGCTGACTGAGCAGATAGCATGTTGCAATTCTCACAATGATATTATGGTTGCTAGAAGACTATGTTCCATTTTACTGTAGCAATTCAAATTATTGATAACATTGAGATTTGAATTTCTACAGTAAATTATGAGAATTCTAAAAAAGTAATTTTATTGACTAGTGTCTTGTTTTTGAAACGAGGCCCTATTCTTCAGGAGAAGTTGCATATTTGGATTGAGTCGATTGACATTCAATCCTTATCCCTTTATTATGTATTTTTTAGGTTGATCATGAGGCATCTATCTACAACTTGCATCTGTCCTTTTTACATTAGAATGCCTAGAAATTGAATGCAGTTTTACTTATGGAGACCTACAATGATTTTCTTACACATTTGTTTGCTTAAATATAGGGGAATTTTTTAATTGTTTTGAGCGAAGATGTAGCTCATAGTTCCTAGACTAGGTATTTAGCAAACTCATCTTGTGATAATTTTTTTTGTTCTTTTCTCTTTGCTAAGTCTTAAAATTATGACCAAGTAGGAATGGCACGGGAAATATCCATATCTGAATTCAGTTTTCATGATATTTGAATTGCTTATTATCTAATTTAATTTGAATATTATTATATGAATTCTAATCTGAATAAGATAGAACCATCTGTTGAAAGGCTGGAATCCGTTGAAATACTCAATTTCTTACACCAGTTTCTTTTTCCATAACAAATATATAAAATCAAAGAAGAAAATTATTTAAATCAATTTCTTTTATTTTCCAAAATAAAGATATAAAATCAAACAATAATTAAATTAAAATTCAAGTTTACACATTAGTAACAGCAAACAACTTTTAAAATGCAACAAACAAAAAGCGTAAATAAAAATCCATATTTGAAACTAAAAGCAACCATAAATTTATTAAAAAAACAACAATAAACTAAAAATGAATTTGGATAATAACTTTCTCTGAACCAAAACCAAATTGGATTTGGGTATTGAATATCAAAAGGCGACTGCCTGAAATCCAACATGGGTAGTAAATGTTCTATCTGAAATGTTATCCAATTATAAGGGACTCATCCAAATAATTAAATCAGACAATATTGGCTACTCCATTTTCACTCCATTCGCATGCCTACTTTATAGTTTGATCAATGTGTTCAACGTGAAAAATACTATTAAATTTGCTCAGTTTCTTACCTACTGAAGTGTTATAGGGTTTTATGAAGCCTTAATATTAAATTAATTATATGTGGGAAATTCCAACAAATAGGTGGATCTATGAAGGAGTAATTGATGATCCATACGGTGAATTTTTTATTGCTGAGAACAAATCTCTTCAAAAGGTATATTGTTTCTATCCACAGTAATTTCTGCTTCAAATTTAAGGTTATTATGCTTATAAATTTTAGGTTTTATAGGAGAGCCTTACTCAAGATTATGATGCTAAGTATTGGAGGCAGCGATATAGTCTCAAGAAGGACATTCCTAGCTTCCTTGCAAATATTGCTAGTACAATATTGACTACTGGAAAATATTTAAATGTCATGAGAGAATGTGGGTACAATGTTCAGGTTTGGCTCTTTATATGTGACCTCCTTTGTCCTCTTTTTTGCTTTGTGACATACCGCTTACTAGATGTTATTGTAGGTCCCTGTGTCTGAAAATTCTAAATTAATGACTTTTGGATCCAACCATCAATACCTTGAGTGTGTAAAAGCTGCTTATGAATTTGCCAGTGGTGAGCTCTTAAGCCTTATCAAAGAAAAGGTGAGCATGAATTGTTATTACTTAGTAACTTAAAACTTACAAGCTAATCCTAATCTTCAAGTGTTTTTATTTGTTTTTGTCATCCATAAAGTGAATTTACTAGTTTGTGTAATGGCTTCCTTTCTATTGTTCTAGTACGATCTAATAGGAAAGTTGCGGTCTATAAAGCACTATCTTCTTCTTGACCAGGTAATATGTTTAATATTTTATACTTTAGGATGAAAACCAATCTTTATGTATGTATATTATTGTTTTGAATGTTTTCCAATTATTCTAACAAAAAGTACACAATTTGTAATTTTTTTTTCTGGTGAGCTGGTTGAGATAAGCAATGTTACTCGGACTTGGTTGTGAGTGTTGGATGCTGGTATGGTTAGACTTTTCTAAGCACTTCCATGTATTTGGAGGATCCTTGGAGGTCATATCCCCATATCCATGTGTTAGAAATGAGTGTTAGACACGAGTACTTCAAGGAAAATTGATTCCAAGCAACATAGGAGATGAGGACCATTTGTTTTTTTTTGCGGATCACTTTACAACTTTTGATGAATGTGCATGTCATTGACAACCTTCTGTAGGGCATGCTTAGCATTCAATATTCACATTAGGTCAAGTTGTGATTTGGTTTATTTGATTGTTAGCCGATATTTAAACCATATTGTGACCATTTCTGACTTGTTCTAACTACTTGAAGAAAATATAGATTTGCAGAGAAGAGACAAAGTTCTCTGTCGATTTATTATTAATTTAGTTTTGAAATAAATACACAGGTGAAGTATTTCTTATAGACTCAATACAAGAGTTTTACTTACAGTATACTTACTCTATATAGTTAGTCTTTTATCCTTTAGTAAGCTAGAGTTCCTATACAAATAAAATACTAATTAAGATAGGATTAGTATTCTGTATTTACTCGCTACTAACCAACACTCCCCCTCAAGTTGTTGAGTATATGTTGTATACTCCCAGCTTGGATGTAAAGTCATCAAAGTTCACTCTCGGTTGTGCTTTGGTTAAGATATCTGCAAGGTGACTCTTTGTAGGAACATAGTGCAATTTTACAGTCCCATTGTTGACCTTCTCATAAATAGAAGGCCTATCAATTTCAACATGTTTAGTTCTGTCATGTTGACAGGATTTTTTGCAATACTCATAGCTGACTGATTGTCACTGAACAACTCAAAACCCTGACCTTCATCGAGGAGTTCGAGTTTAGTAAGAAGCTTCTTTAGCCACATTCCTTCACAAATTCCCAGTGTCATTGCTCTAAAATTTGATTTTGCACTACTACGAGATACTACAGCTTGCTTTTTACTCTTCTGTGTCACTAGGTTTCCCCATAAAAATGAACAGTATCCACTTGTTGATTTTCTGTCAGTTTGCTCCCCAGCCTCGCTCGAATCTGTGTAGATTTTCAGTGATCTGTCTTGATTTTTCTTGAAAATAAGGCCCAAACCAGGTGTAAACTTCAAGTATCTTAAGATTCTGTTGACGACCTCCATGTGCTCTTCTCTACGATCACTCATGTACTGACTTACTATACTCACAGAGTATGCTATGTTTGGTCGAGTGAGAGATAAATTACTTTTCCCACAAGTCTTTGATAAGACTATTTACTTACTAGATTTCTCAAGTCATCCATTCTAATTTTAAGACTTGGATCCATAGGAGTATTTGCTGGTTTGCAACCAAGCATCCCTATTTTCGAGAGCAAATCAAGGATATACTTCCTTTGATTAATGACAATTCATTCAGAAGACCCAGCCACCTCCATTCCCAGGAAACACCTAAGACTTCCAAGGTCCTGTCTCAAATTCCTTGGCCAAGAATGCTTTTAATCTCTCGATTTCTTCTGCATTCTCACCAGAAATAATTATGTCATCAACGTAAACAATTAGCAGGGTTATCTTACCATCTGATGTAATTTTTTAAACAAAATGTGATCTGCCTGACTTTGCTTGTATCCATTCCTCATAACAGCCTTAGCAAACCTATCGAACCATGCTCTTGGGTACTGTTTCAACCCATACAAAGACTTATTCAATTTGCACACCTTTTGGTTTGTTGAGTGATTTTTCAAACCTGGTGGAGTCTACATATATACCTCTTCTTCAAGATTCCCATTTAAAAAGGCATTTTTTATGTCCAGTTGATGTAATTTCCACTCTTTATTGACAGCCGATGAAAGTAACACTCTGATAGTGTTTAACTTAGCCACAGGTGCAAAAGTCTCTTGATAGTCTACTCCATAGCATTGAGTAAATCCTTTGGCTATCAATGTGGCCTTGATCTTTCTATGCTCCCATCTGAGCGATACTTAATAGTGAAGACCCACTTGCAGCCTACAACCTTTTTCTCTTTTGGTAAATCTGTCAAACTCCATGTATGATTTTTTTGAAGTGCTTTAATTTCTTCTTCAATAGCTTTCCTCCACTCGGGGCTTTCAAGTGCCTCTACTGTTTTAGGAATCTTAACAATCTCAATAAGATGACTAGTACACTTTCTCACTCCCTTTCTTTGAGCAATAGGAAGATCATCCATATTAATAAGAGCAGAAATTTGAGAGACTACCTCTTCCTCCATGGCACCAGGATTTAGTTCCAGTTCTCGGCAAATGCTAGGCTGAGTAATGGCCTCTGTAATAAACTTCTTGTGTAAACACTAAAGTTGTTTACCTTCAAGTTGTGGAGTTAGAGGTTTTTGAGAGGTGTTTGGTATGGATTTGGGAGTTGAAACAGGAGAGGTGTGGCAGCTAGGTGTTTTAGGTTTTGGATAGGACACATTCATTGGAGAAGTGTGAAAATCATGTAATGACTATAATTCCCTAGACTTCTCCCCCTGAATTACAGTGGGATCAAAAAATGGCTTATCCTCAAAGAAAGTAACATCAAGGGAGGCATAAAATTTTCTTGTAATGGGCGAGTAACATTTGTAACCCTTCTGACTCGAGGAATATCCTAGAAACACACACCATAGAAACCTAGGATCAAGCTTACCTCGAAGATGACCATGCACATGAACACATGTTGTGCATCCAAACACACGAAAATGTGAATATGTATCTGTAATTCAGGATAAGGATAAAACCTTATCTCTTTGCTGTATCTTAGATTATTAGGCAGATTATGGGACTTAATCTTAGGGATTTATATTTTATTTATTTGTTTTCTAATTTAGGATAAAACCTTATCTCTTTGCTGTATCAGAGCAGGGATCGATTCTCTGATTTAAAAACGATGGTTTCTCCTACTGCATCCTCTGGAGCTACTCCTTCGACAGATCCTCATTTTACTGTTGATGATTTTTCAGAACTCCCTGGAACAACAGTTACTTGCCATCGATTTCTGGGCCATAATTATCTTCCATGGTCCCAATCTGTCAAAATCTTCCTTACTGGTCGAGGAAAACTCGGCTATATTTCAGGGGAGAGTAAGAAACCTCCTTCCACAGATCCAGGATGTGAAAAGTGGGTGCGTGAGAATGGTAGGGTGATGTCTTGGCTAATCAATACCAAGTCCCCTGACATTGGTACACATTTTCTCCTTTACGAAACAGCAGCAGATATATGGCAAGCTGTTCAGGAGACCTATTCTAACACAGACAACACCTCTGAACTATTTAGCATTGAGAGTCGGGTGTCCAATTTGAAGCAAGATGGTCTGAGTCTTACCGAGTATATTCACTCTGTCAAGCTTTTGGCAGCAACTTGATCTATATGCAGAACATGATTGGGAAACTCCTAAAGATGCAATTTTGTACAGAAAGATACAAGCACAGCTGAGGGTCTTTCAATTTCTCAATGGTCTCAACACTGACTGGAATGCTGTGAAGGCTCGGATTCTTGGTACAAAGCCTCCTCTTTCTATTCGCGAAGTCTTTGCAAAAGTCAGAAGAGAAGAAAGCAGAAGGTCTTTTATGTTTCCTGTTGTTCCCACATCTGACAGTTCTGCTTTAATTACTCAGTCTTCCTCTTCAACTAAGACTAGAAAGGGCAGACCTGTTTGTGATTTTTGCAAAAAACTGGGCCACTCGAAGGAACAGTGCTGGAAATTACATATCAAGCCTGGTGATTGGAGATCTAATTTACAGAAAGCACCCCGAGAATCACAGTCCAATTCTGTCAGTACAATGAGCAGTGGTGTTTTTTCAGAGGAGCAGCTTGCTACACTCCAAAAGATGTTTGGCAACATGAGAGGCACTAGCAATGCAAATGTGGTTCTGTCAGAAGAAGGTACACAGACTGAGTTCTTCCCTACTGCCTTTTTAGCTACACAAGATGCTCCAGCGTGGATTATTGACTCAGGAGCATCTGACCATATGACTGGTAACAGAACATTATTTTCTGCCTTTGAACCCTCATGCTCTAAGCAATCTATTAAAACTGCAGACAAGTCTGTATCCCCTATACATGGGTTTGGTTCAGTTGTTCTTAATAAGAACATTTTCCTTAAGGATGTTCTTTTTGTACCCAATCTTGCAATTTACTCTCAGTGAGTAAACTCTCTAAGGATTTGCAATGTTGCTCAAAGTTCTTTTATACTATAGTAGGATGACATAGACTTATTTAATGAAAGATAAATCTGAAACTATATCTATTTTTGAAAGGTTTTATACTATAGTTGAAAATCAATTTCTGAGTAAAATTCAACTGTTCAAATCCGATAATGGGGGAAAGTTCTTTGCTACTTCTTTGGGTAAATTTTTTCAGGAAAAAGGCATTGTCCAAATTAGCTCCTGTGTGGATACACCACAACAGAATGGGGTTGCCGAGAGAAAGAATAGCATTTACTAGAGGTAACTAGATCCTTGTTATTTTCTGGAAATATACCAAAATATCTGTGGGGTGAGACTTTGTTAACTGCCACTTATCTTATTAATAGAATGCTAAGTAAAGTCCTTAAATTCAAGACACCAAGGGCTATTTTCTTGGAGAGTTGTCCTCATTTCAAACCTCTTTCCTCTGTTCTTCCTCTTAGAATTTTTGGCTGTATTGTTTTTGTAAAAAAAGTGGACCCTTCAAAATCAAAATTAGATCCTAGGGCTCTTAAGTGTATCTTTGTGGGATATTCTTCACTTAAAAAGTGCTACAAATGTTACTACCCTCCTACTAAAAAATTCTTCGTCTAGATGGATGTAACCTTTTTTGAGCAGGAACCTTATTTTACCAAGGCTACAATTCAGGGGGAGACTTGGACAGAATTCCAGCCTCTAAAACATCAGGTATACCCATTCCCATCTTCTTTGATACCTTCAGATGTTTTGCCTACTGCATCTCATGATATTTAGTCTCCACCTAAATCAACTACACCAGTACATTCTCCTATTCCTGTTGATGTTCCTTCACCAGCAGCCTCCCAACTTTCACCTCATAAAACTATTCCTCAAAACACACAGACTACAAAAAAACTCAGTGTCTACACCAGAAAGAAAAAGACCATTCCTGAGGTCATTTTGCAATCTGACACTTGCCGAGAGTTGGAATTGAGTCCAACTGCCTTGCAGGATGATGGAGGTAATGAAATTTCTCCTTTATTTGATATGAAAATTTTACCTATTGCTAAGAGAAAAAGGGTTGGACAATGTACAAAGTATCCTATTCAGAAGTATGTTGCCTATGGAAAGTTAATGCCCTCTTTTAAGACCTTTACAACTTGCGTTGATAAGGAGGAGATTCCCAAAACAATTGATGATGCCCTAAAAGACTCTAGATGGAATAAGGCTGTTGAAGAAAAAATTCAAGCACTTGAGAAAAATGGCACTTGGACTGTTACTGATTTACCACATGGTAAAAAACCAGTTGGCAGTAAGTGGGTCTTTGCAATAAAGTATAACTCAGCATAGAAAGGTACAAGGCCAGGCTTGTAGCCAAGGGCTTTACACAAACCTATGGTATTGAATATAATGAGACTTTTGCACCTGTAGCAAAACTAAACACTGTTCGAGTACTTCTTAGTCTTGCTGTAAACAAAGACTGGAATCTTCACCAACTTGACATAAAAAATGCCTTCTTGAATGGCAAATTAGAAGAGGTCTACATGAGAATGCCACATGGGATGAAGTCTGAGTTAGGAAGTCAGAAGGTTTGTAAACTGTAGAAATCTCTCTATGGTTTGAAGCAGTCACCTAGGGCTTAGTTTGACAGATTCACAAAAGTCCTTAGAGAGAATGGATATAAACAGTGTCAAGCAGATCATACTTTGTTTGTTAAAGCATCTTTCAATGGGAAGAAAGTTATCCTCATTGTATATGTTGATGACATTGTAGTGACAGGAGATGATGAAGGTGGAATCAGTCAGTTGAAGAACTTAGTGAGCAAAGAATTCAAAACAAAAGACCTAGAGAAACTCAGATATTTCCTAGGCATGGAGGTTGCTAGATCGAGCAAGGGTCTGGTAATAAACCAGAGAAAATATGAACTAGATTTACTCTCAAAGGCTGGTATGTTGGGGTGTAAACCTGCTGATACTCCTATGGAAGCTGGCTCGAAGCTCAAAGGAGAAGAAATGGGAGCCGAGGTTGATAAAGGTCAGTTTCAAAGACTAGTGGGAAAACTCATTTACTTATCTCTGACCCGACCAGATATTTCCTTTCCTGTCAATGTAATTAGTCAGCATATGATAAATCTTAGAGAAGGGCATTTAGAAGCTACAAACCGAATTCTAAGGTACCTGAAAGGTACACCTGGAAATGGATTGTTCTTCAAGAAAACTGAAGATAGAACTGTAAAATTATTTACAGATTCTAGCTGGGCCAGTGAAGTTACTGATAGAAGGTCGACTAGTGGATACTGCTCTTTTATATGGGGCAACTTAGTTAGTTGGAGGAGTAAGAAACAGACTGTTGTTTCTAGGAGCAGTGCCGAAGCAGAGTATAGAGCCTTAGCATTGGGAATTTGTGAAGGAATATGGTTGCTAAGACTTCTAAGAGAGTTAAATATAGAGCATGAAGGGAAACTAGAGATCTTCAGTGATAATCAGTCTGCTATTCAGATCGCAAAGAATCCAGTCCATCATGATCATACCAAGCATGTGGAGATCGACAGACATTTATTGCTGAAAAAGTGAATGGTGGAATTGTGAACTTAACTCATGTTCCTACCGAAGAACAACTTGCAGATGTGCTCACTAAAGCACTATCCAAACCAGTCTTTGATAAGTTTTTGTCCAAGTTGGGCCTATACAATGTATACACACCAACTTGAGGGGGAGTGTATGTATCTGTAATTCAGGATAAGGATAAAATCTTATCTCTTTGCTGTATCTTAGACAGATTATTAGGCAGGTTATTAGGTAGATTATGGGGCTTAATCTTAGGGATTTATATTTTATTTATTTGTTACTTAATTTAGGGATTTTTTACTTGTATATATATCCTATATTCTGGTGAATAAAAGATGAGTGAAACTTACAGTTTTACACCAGTTTCTACAGAAAAGAGAGAGAAGAGAGGTTTAAAATGTGGAAACTCTTGTAGAAGAACACCCCTATGAATTTTGAACCCAATAGTCTTACTAGGCATACGATTAATCAAATATGTGGCAATAAGAAGAGCCTCTCCCCAAAGATATGTAGGTGTAGTAGCAAAAAACGTGACCTGGTGACCTCGGGTAAGTGTTTGTTTTTTCTCTCAGCTACCCCATTCTGTTGGGGGTATTTACACAGGAAGTAATATGACACACCTTTTTCTTTAAAATAAGAACCAGGAGATACAATAAGATATTCACTACCATTATCACTCTTTAAAATTTGTCTTTTTCTCAAATTGATTCTCAACCATCTGATAAAACTGTTTAAAGATTTTTCCAGCCTCAGATTTGTCTCTCGTTAGATAGGTCCATGTGGTTCTTGAGTGATAATCTATGAATGAAATAAACTATCTAGACCCAGAAATACTTTTAACTTTAGAAGGGCCCCAAATGTCACTCTGTATTAAGGAAAAAGGTGAAGAAGGTTTGAATTTTGATGGTGCATAAGGTTGTCTTATGTGTTTGGCCATTTGACATATATCACAAGTGAAAGAAGTTGGATTTTTATTAAGACATATATCACATGTGTTTGGCCATTTGACATATATCACAAGTGAAAGAAGCAGGGAATTGGAAAACAAACAACTTGAAGCAACTTGTTTATTAGGAGAGAGTCCATTATGCAGCCTAGTACTGCCAATCACTATCCCCGATTCCTATGCTAAAAAACACAACCATGCATCCCAAAATTAGCATGGCATTTCAAACCATTTATAAGCTTACTAATAGATAACAAGTTGCATGCAAGGTTCGGCACACAAAGCACATCAGATATCACCAAATTCTCATTTATTTTTATGGAACTACTCCCTTTGACAACTGAAGAGATCCATCTGTTGTCTTGATAGAGGAAGGAGTTCGCAGAATCTTGTATTCATGAAATAGACTCAGATTTCTTATCATATGGTCAAATGCACTAGAATCGACTGTCCAACAATACATATTAGTCACAGCTAAACAAGAAACACTACCTTCAATAGCAGTAAAAGTAGAAGATTCTGATTAGAGGTTAAATGACCAAAAAGCTTTTGGAGCTCATCAAGCTGTTTTTTTATTGAAGGTACTAGCAGAGTCTTCAGAAGCGGCCATATGAGCTTGTGCTTCTCCTTGAATTTTGAATCTGTGAGGTTTCCAATCTGCTGGTTTTCCATGGAGTTTCCAGCATTGGTCCTGCATGTGCCCAGCCCTCTTGCAATGATCACGCTAAGGTATCCCCCTTCGTTGTTTACTGGCAGAAGTAGCATGTGTAAGGAGAACAAAGTTTTCTAATTGAACTCCAATAGGCACCATCAGTACACGCCTTCTCTCGTCCCACCTAATTTCTGCAAAGCTTCTCGGACCAAGGGAAAGGGCTTAGTGGCCAAGATCTTACTTTTAACCCCATCGAAATCTCCATTTACCCCAAAAAGAAACTGAAAGACCCTCTTCTGATTTTTTTTAATTTGTTGAAGAAAGTGATATCTTCAGGACACTTCCATTCACTAGCTTCATAAAGGTCTATTTGTTGCCAGCATCTAGTCAAAATCCCAAAGTATTGAGCCACTATCATCTCACCTTGTTTGAGGTCTTTGATCTGATTTTCAACCCCAAACAGTTCGAAAGTGTTATATGTGCTTGAATGTGTCCCTCGCTGCATTCCAGATCTCTACTGTAGTCTTGTAGAGCATGAAATTTACCCTTACTTCGGGAACCATGAAATTAATCAACCATGACATGATCATGGTGTTATCATTCAACCAATTGCTGTACGCTAGATCAGACTCCTCTGGAACTTTCATGGAATCGGAGAGATAGGAAGCCTTTCTTCGCCCAGTGATGTACAGTCTTACGGATTGAGACTAGGGTAGATAATTATTCCCATTCAGTTTATACGAGGTAATGAGAGAGAGATGCATCTGATAAATTGAAATCAGATGCGAGAGTGCCAGATTGTGAGCTGACCTCTGACTTTTTTGGAGTATTCATTAGAAGATAATTTGGAAAAAAACTAAGGATTGAACCTAAACTGATACCATGTAGAAAATATAGATTTACAGAGAAGATAAAAAGTTCTCTGTTGATTTCTTATTAATTTAGTTTTGAAATAAATACACAAGTGAAGCCTTTCTTATAGACTCAATACAGGAGTATTATTTACAGTAGACTTACTCTATAGTTAGTCTTTCATCTTTTAGTAAACTAGAGTTCCTATACAAATAAAATACTAATTAAGATAGGCTTAGTACTCTGTATTTACACGCTACTAACCAACAATACTTAGCAGAGCTTTGTAAAACTCAAAATGCCAAAGCCTTAATTGTCCTAATGCACGACAATGTAAAAAATGGCACAAGGCACTAAGGCGTTAGGGGTTCTATAGCCTAGGTGCAGGCGCACGGCGCATGCCTTGTTGAAGTAAGGCGCACTCTTTGAAAATTAAAGATATAATTACTAATTTGCATATATAACTTACTAAAATGGACCATCAAATCATATAACAATTCAACAAAAGCTCTCCATTTCTTTATTTACCTTTAACTTTCCAATAAAAAAACATATAACATCACATTTTATCATGCAATAGGAAGCATATATTGTAGATTAACAGAATATCTTTTCTGTTATTGCAAAATAACATAAATAATTACATCTCGTAACAGACTCTAGTATAGGACTTTTAGTACATTAAGGAGGCCTACTTATAATAACTTCTAATTCTAATCTACTAGGAAGATAGACTTTAAGTAATAATAACTACTAATTACACATTGATACACTAAGACCTTCTCACGGATAACTCACACTCTCCCTCAAGCTGGAGAATATACATTGTATAATCCCAGCTTGAGTAAGAACTTATCAAAAAGAACTTTTGACAGAGCTTTCGTGAGAATGTCTGCCACTTGTTCTTCTGTAGGAACGTAGGTTAAAGAAGCTACTCCACTTGTAAGCTTTTCTGCAATAAAATGTATGTCGATCTCAACATGTTTGGTTCTGTCATGTTGAATTGGATTTTTGGCAATCTGTATAGTAGACTGGTTATCACAAAATACTTCAAATTTCTCGTTTTGAACCATTCCTAGCTCTTTTAGTAACTCCATTAGCCAAATTCTTTCACATATTTCGAGAGCTAAAGCTTTGTATTCTGCTTCTACACTACTCCTTTACACAACAGTTTGCTTTTTGCTCTTCCAAGTCACAAGATTTCCCCAAACAAAGGAACAATAACCACTTGTTGACCTTCTATCATTCAACTCACTTTCCCAATTTGAGTCTAAATAAATCTTGACTGTTCTGTAAAGGGTCTTTTTGAACATTAAACCATGTCCTGGTGTACCCTTTAGATACTTTAGTATCATTGTAGTTGCTTTCATGTGTTCTTGTCTCGGATTAGTCATGTGTTGACTGATGATGTTCACAACAAAGGTTCTATCAGGTCTGGTTAGAGATAGAAAAATCAATTTTCCAACTAATCTATGAAAAAGTCCCTTGTCAGCCTTTGGAATAGACTCATCTTTGCTAAACTTTAAACATGCGTCCATGGGAGTCTCAGTTGGTTTACAGCCCAACATCCCTGCCTCTGTGAGTAAGTCAAGAACATACTTCCTCTGGTTAATTACTAGAACTTTGCTTGATCTAGCCACCACCATGCCTAGGAAATATCTAAGCTTTCTTAGGTCCCCCAACATCCCTACCTTTGTGAGTGAGTCAAGAACATACTTTCTCTGGTTAATTACTAGACCTTTGCACGATCTAGCTACCACTATGCCTAGGAAATATCTAAGCTTTCTTAGGTCCCCAACATCCCTACCTCTATGAGTAAGTCAAGAACATACTTCCTCTGGTTAATTACTAGACCTTTTCACGATCTAGCTACCACTATGCCTAGGAAATATTTAAGCTTTCTTAGGTCTATCTCAAATTCCTTGTTCAACAGAGATTTCAAGTGGCTTATTTCCTTTTTATCATCCCTTGTCACAATTATATCATCCACATATACCATCGAAAGAACTTTTCTGTTTTTGTATGTTACCCTAGAAAACAAGGTATGATCTTCTAGAGACTATCTGTATCCATTTTCCAGAATCACTCTAGTGAATCTATCGAACCAAGCTCTTGGTGACTACTTTAACCCATAAAGTGATCTGTCAAGCTTGCAAACTTTCTGCCTATTTTCTTTAGACTCTAAACCAGGAGGAATCTTCATATAAACTTCTTCTAGTTTCCCATTAAGAAATGCATTCTTAATGTCAAGTTGATGGAATTTTCAGTTGCAATTAACAACCAAACTCAAAAGAACTCTGGCAGTGTTCAACTTAGCTACCCGAGCAAAGGTTTCCTTGTAGTCTATTCCAAAGGTCTGTGTAAAACCCTTGGCCATCAATCTTGCATTGTATCTCTGCACACTACCATTAGAATTGTATTTGATAGAAAACACCCATTTACATCCCCATGGTTTCTTGCCTTGTGGAAGATCAGTTATGGTCCAAGTACCATTTTTATCTAGTGCTTTAATCTCCTCTCAACAACTTTCTTCCACTTGGAGTTTTTGAAGGCTTCTTCAACAGTCTTGGGAATCTGTTCTTCATCTAGGCAAGCTATAAATGCTTTAAAGGAGGGCATTAGATTGCTATAAGTAATATATCTCTGAATAGATGCTTTGTACAATGTCTCACCCCTTTTCTTTTAGCAATAGGCAGAACCTCAAGTTCAAGTAAATGAGGAGGAATTTCAACAATATCATTACCTCTATTATGCTCACAAATAGCTGGACGGAAGTTTAATTCTCAATAGATGTCAGATTGAAACACAGTATCTGGAAAGGATTTCTTCCTTCTGGTAAATACCTGCAACTGGTTAGTAGGCTGAACAAGGATAAACAAGTAGATTTAAAAAAATTCCGGTGAAAAGACAAAGTATATAAGGCAAAAAGAAGGAACTATAGGAGTAAGAAAAAATTAGAAGTAAGTAGAGGTGTATTGATAGAAACAAGGGTATTTGGTTTAAAAAAATTTTGAGGCTCAAAAGAGAAAGGTCCAATAGGTATAAAAGGCAAAAAAGAAGAAGGAACCTGACTGTTAGGAGGCTAGAAATAATCCCAACACTCCCCTAATTTGCAGCCTTAGGGAAATAAGGTACTTGTTCAAAAAAATGTGAGATCCAAGGAAATAAAAAACTTACGAGAAGGAGGATGATAATATTTGTAGCCTTTTTTAAGTGAAGAATATCCAACTAAAACACACTTTAAATCCCTAGGATCTAGTTTTGAATTTGATGGATTTGTAGATTTTAGAAAAATAGTGCAACCAAACACCTTTTAGGGAAGAGTAGAAGACATAGGTTTAAAATTAGGATAATTTTCCAAGAAAACAATCTAGGGGTTCAAAAAACAAGAATTTGTTAGGCATTCTATTGATAAGATATGTAGTTGTCAACAAGGCTTCATCCCACAAATATTTTGGAACAACATTAGTGAATAATAAAGGCTCGGGTAACCTCTAGCAAATGTCTATTTTTACATTTAACAATCCCATTTTGTTGTGGGGTATCCACACAAGAACTAATATGTATAATCTCTTTTGTTATAAAAAATTCTCCCAAAGGCAGTAGTGAAATACTCTCCCCATTGTTAGATTTAAACATTTGTATTTTGTTGTCAAACTGAAGTAACCACCATTTCATAAAATCTTTCAAAGGTAGAAGCAACCTTTAGATTTGTCTTTTAGAATGTAGGTCCAAGTAATTCTGCTATGGTTATCAATAAATGTCACAAACCACCTACTTCCTGTAATATTCTTCACTTGAGAAGGACCCCAAACATCACTATGAATTAATGTAAAGGGTTTAGAAGGTTTATAAATAGATGGTAAATACAAAGATTTAGTCTGTTTTGCAAAAGGGAAGACAAATATGGTATTTAAAAGAATTTGAATTTTTATTAACAAAAAAAACAAGAAACAACTTTCAAAGGTAATGAAAACTTGGGTGGTCTAACCTAAAATGCCATGACATTACAATATCAAACTGTCCTAAGAAAGTAAAGCAGGAAGGAGAATTTGAAATATTAGGTTGATGTTTTCCATGAAAGACATATAGACCATGTTGCAAGCTAGCATTGTTAATCATATTCCTCGAATCCAATGCCTGCAAAAAACATATAAAATTAGTAAACTTTAAGGAGCAATTCAAGTCTTCAGAAAGTTTGCTCAGTAATATTAAATTGCATGCAAGGTTAGACACAAATAATACATCTTTAAGCACCAAATCACCATCCAAGTAAATAGAACCAACCCTTTTTAGGAGATACAAAACTATCTGTAGTTTTAATGGAAGTTGTAGAAGAAGAATGTACAAATTCAAAAAATAAAGCCCTGTTACCAGTTATGTGGTCAAAGGCATTAGAATCAATGATTCAAGTTGGTGCAGTCTTGGTAGAAACAAGAGTAATAGGCAAAAAACATTCTTATTACCTCCAGTAGTCTCACCATTGCAAAATTCCTTTCACCAGAGTATTAAACTTGCTAAACAACTTTTGAAGCTCATCCAATTGTTGTTTAGTAAACCTACTAAATCAACTTTAGTGGCGGTTGTAGAGTATGATGCTCTAGAATTCCTAGTAGTTGTAGGCTTCCATTTTGCTGGTCAACCATGAAGTTTCTAGCATTTATCCTTTGAATGCCCCCGCCTTTATGCAAAAATCATAGACAAGTTTACCTCTCTTTATCGTAGGAGAAGATGAAATTTGAGTAACTAGGGCAGAGTTTTCAATAGCATGTGCTTCAGGGATCATGAAAGATCTCCGTCTCTCTTCCTTTCGACGCTCTGAAAAAACTTCACTGATGGATGGTAAAAGAATGCTACCAAGAATCCTTGACTTCACTGTATCTCAGTCTCTATTCAGGCCATTTAGAAATTGAAAAATCTTTTTTTGAGCAATGTTTTTTTTGTACAGGGTAGCATTAGTAGGAGTCTCCCAGTCATGTACTTCATAGAGATCAATTTACTGCCACAAAATGGTCATTTTATTATAAAAAAGAGTGATGCGCTTCCATTCTTTTTTAAGTTAAAAGCTTTACTCTCTATCCCAAACAGCACAGAATTGTTGTTGGTGCTGAAGTATGTTTCTCTCATAGCACTCCATATGTCACTAGCAATCTCATAAAGAAGAAAGTGGGTACCAACTTCAGGAGCCATGGTGTTGATGAGCCAAGACATGAATTTTCCATTCTTTTGGGTCCACTTCTCAAAGCTTGGATCATCAGGAGATGGTTTCATAATTTCCTCTATAATATACCTGAGTGTAACCCTTCCAATGAGAAAAGATTTTACAGATTGTAACCACTAAAGATCACTGTGGCCATCCAAACGATGACAGGTAACAGCTGACCCTAGTACTTCAGAAAAATCTGCTAAATCAATAGCAGTCTCTGTTGTAGATTGCATCTCATTAAAAGTCTGAGAATTCTTCATGAAAGTTTGCTTGAAGGTTGAAGTTAGTCTCATGTAGATTAACAGAATTATTTTTGTTATTATAAAATAGCATAAACAATTACATCTCGTTACAAACTTTTATAGACTTTAGTATATGACTTTTTGTACATTAAGGAGTCCTACTTTTAATAACTTCTAATTCTAATCTACTAGGGAGATAGACTTTAAGTAGAATAATAACTACTAATTACACATTGATTACAACACTAAGACCTCACATTATGATAATATCAAAAGGATATATGATAATATAACATCATATGTAGTCATCTTGAAATAACACATTATGCTCTAATATCATTGGACGAGTCATGATAAAAAGAAAACATCGTGTGTTATGCTTTAAGATCAAATTACACATTATCTTTAATATCGTTGGATGAGTCATGATAAAAATAATTTGAACCAAGATTAATATGAATTTAAATAACTCAAACTTGAAATATCTTTGCAGTGTATCAAACAATCAATTTTAATTCAAACTTGAAAACTCGACCAAGCTAATTTAAAATTCATTTGATTAATGTTATTTTGTGTGACCCAAGTTAATATGTAAAAGATAATAAAAACACAAACAAGAAAGACAAAAAAAAACAAACAATTTAAACTAGGCATTGGCTTTCAACGCCTCATGCCTTTTCCTCCACTATGCGCTTCATTGAAATCATCTCACCTAGACACAATTAGGCATTTTACACTCGCCTTGCCTTAGCGTCTAGGCATGCCTTTTTAAACACTGGTGCACGGTAGTAGTAGTAGTAGTAGTAGTAGTAGTAGTAGTAGTAGTAGTAGTAGTAGTCACTTTTTTTGTTGCTCTAATCTAGTTTAGGTAATTGCTGCAATCTGTTTTATGTTCATAGTTTTTAGACTAATTTCAAATTAAGATTGAGAGAAGATTACAATTATACTCGATGCAAGTTTTGAGTCATTTTGGGTTTGTGTTGGGGTTGAGTCAGGTCCGGTTTGCATAGGAATTGGGTTGATCCAAGTTCAACTTAACTTTTCAATTGGCGTGGATGATGTTTATGTGGGTTTGCAGATCTTTCAGGTTGGCTCAGCTTTTATTATCTCTAGGTTTTTCTTGGTAATAATAATGGAAATGGACAAGGATGAAAAAAATGTTAATCCAATAGTTAAAGCTACAAAGTAAAAAAGTGGTTATGGTCTAACCATGACATTAAAATTTTCCTTTCTTAACCACCCCCCCCCCCCAAAAAAAAAAATCCTCCTACAAGAAAAGCCTGAGAGGAAGGTGAAAAGTAAGAAGATAATAGGAAAAAGAAAACACGGGTGTTTGCAAAACTTAGAATATAATATTGGTGTCAGTGAAAAGGCGTTGGTGACCGGAGATATAGTTGGTTTACTGAACAAGTACTGACTTTGCATCTTAGGGAGGGATTGATAGAGTGAGGGATAAAAATAGTTTTGAGAGAGGGCAGGAGTTGGAGTAGGGAGAGATAAAAGGAAAATAAAGGCAGTCTCAAATGGTTCCTGTTCTGGCTACCAAATACATGCTTAAATTGCCACAGTATTTTGAAAATCCTTTCTATGTTTTAGACAAATAATGTAATTGGCTTTATAGATTAAAATCATTTCAAATTTGAGTTCTTTCATGGAATGATCATGCAAACACAGCACTACATTTTGAAATTTCAGGATCTAGATAAGATTTTCTATTCCTATTCATATCCAACATTTAAAGAGATTGTATATAGTTGTATGATAGACATGTTTTCATAATTTGTAGTCATTCTAATTCAGGTGCTATCAAATTGCAGGGTGATTTTTTGGTTCATTTTATTGATATAGCTCGAGAGGAGCTCTTGAAAAAGCATGATGAGATATCTGTGGAGAAACTGCAGGTTTTTTCTTCTTTTCCCCTTTTCTTCTTTGGTTACACACCATATGAGGTGCACGTGACAAGGCTTCTAAATTACATCAATTCAATCAAATTTAAAAAGGAAACTGCGGATAAATTTTATTAAAAAGGCAGGCCACCTGAAGTGTGAATCTATTTCTCTTTAACCAATTTTCTTGAATATGTAGTCTCTTCTGGATCTAGCTTTGCGTACCACAGCTGCTGCTGCAGATCCTTGTCATGAGGACTTAACATGCTGTGTGGTTAGTGATTCCTCTGTTCTTAATTTCTTTTTCATGGAAACTTTGATTGTGTGTGTGTATATATATTATTAATGTTTTAACTCTCAGGAGAGATTTTCTGTTCTCAAAGGATTGAGCAGACTGAAGGATCTTGATATCAAGAATGTTTCTCATAGTAATGATCTCGAGGAGCCAATAAGCATTACTGGTCTTGAGACCTTTTCCTTGAGCTATAAGGTATGCTTTTCTTGTTGTTTCCGTTCTTGAATGAGTCTTCGAATGGAACAAGTTAATTAAAGGGGCCTGCTTGCAGGGAGTGTAGCCATGTTCTATTAAAATGAAAACCTAGTGGAAGTAATACAGTTTGCTTTGGTTTCTTATTTTGTTTTTACTAAATAAGCCAAAAAAATTAAAGGAACAATTTTTTCATTCAAATAATTAAAATTTAAGAGAGTCCTCAATTCAAGTCAAATATAAACAGTTAAAATAAAATACAAAACAAAGGTCTATGTTCCTGTTCAGTGAATGGCTTCGGTGTACTGGGAATTCATTCTCACCTCATTTCCCATCATACTAGAGTCATGCAACAATCAAGCCTAAATGTACTACTAAGAACTGAATTTGTAGCATCATAAATAGAAACTAGTCCATGTGAAACGTTTTAGAAAACAAATTAAATAGTAGTACATAATATTTTGGGTTCAACTAAAGTTTGCTAAACAACTTTTTAAAAGGAAGCCCAAAAGCATAACTTTCATGCAATTCTAACTTCTAAGTTAAATAAACATCTGTTGTGTGTGTGTGTGCATGCATTATAAACATTATTCTCAGTTTTCGCATTCGGTTTCCTTTCAGAAGTTTAAATAACAACCAGAAACCAAATTATTAATTCATTTTTTTTCAAACCAAAATGAAACTGTTTACCCTAAACCAAACCAAACTAGATCAGTTGTTTCTTTGTTTTTTGGCCAAATTTGATCTGCCCCTGAAGTTTTTTTTATACTTTCTTGGTAAGTGGAAGCTTCTTATATTGTAGTCCATTGGCTATATCACTTTTACATCATTTCATGGAGCAACCATGCATTTTCATCCTTCTGCTCATGATATTTTGTATGTTTTCAGATTCAGTGGCCACTGTCGATTGTTATATCAAGAAAAGCTTTAACAAAATATCAGTTGATTTTTCGCTTCCTTTTTCATTGTAAGCATGTGGAGCGCCAGCTTTGTGGGGCTTGGCAAATGCATCAAGTATGGACTTTAACTTATCGATGAAGTCTGGTTACTTTTTATGCATTTTCTATATGTTATCCAATAACTACAATAAATTTTGTAGGGAGTTCGTGCTCTCAATTATCGTGGAACTGCCGTCTCTAGATCATCTCTCCTCTGTCGCAGCATGCTGAGATTTATTAACAGTCTTCTGCATTATCTAACATTTGAGGCAGGTTTCTTTGTATCCTTTGCACCATAGCAGCTCTGAATACTTTATTAAGGCCTAGAAGGAAAAGCACATGAAATCAAACGAGTCTTTTATGATACATGCTCTTTATCTTCATTTGTGGTAGTCAAAGCCACTAGCAAGGTGGACTTTGGGATTTTTCTTAGCTTTGTCAAAGAAAGGCTCAAAGGACGACGAAGAAAATATGAGCTTAGATTAGGATGTTCAGTTATTTGGCTTGGTACCTTTTGGTAACGTTCTTGAAATCCTTCTTTTCAGGTTCTGGAACCCAATTGGCATGTGATGCATGGTCAACTCCAGACTGCAAAAAGCATTGATGAGGTATTATACTATTTAGACTTCTATATGCTGCATATCTTAGTGCATCACAAGTTATGTTTGAACATCCTTCTGTTGTAACAGGTTACCCAGCATCATGATTTTTTCCTCAATAAGTGTCTGAAAGAATGCTTACTTCTTTTGCCTGAATTGATAAAGGTTTGTTGCTTCGCATTTATCAATATTTTTGGGACAGCTTTCAATAAATTGGGCAGGCTAGTCTGTTGCTATTAGCTAAACAAATGGTGTTTTAGAGTTATATTAGAGTCGAATAAAAATGGTGAATGAAGCATATTTCAATTTTCGAAGTGAAAAAATGAAGTTGGAAATTAAGTCGGAAATAGACCATAAATATACAAGATTTGAATGTGGGATATTCGTCATGTTTGTTCTCTCTTAATTAGTATTTTTTACTGTCACAGAAAGTGGAGAAGTTGAAGTCATTATGCCTGCAATATGCAGCAGCAACACAATGGTTAATTTCATCGTCTATCGATATTCCCAAGTTAGATGAGCAGTCTGATGGTTCTGTTGGGTCAGAAAAGTCCAAGCAGTGGAAAACAAAGAATCCATCAAAGGCGCGAAAAGTCATGACCAGAAACTCGGCAGTTACTGATTCCATTCTGTAAGTGTGGAGAATGGCTATATTGTTACCTCTCTCTTTCTCGCATCACGCTAATTTTAATTTAATTTAATAAATTGCAGTAAATTTGAGAGGGAATTTAATGCTGAGCTTCAGAGTCTGAGACCAATTTTGAGCAGCAGTTCTCAAGCAGAACCATATTTGACACATCTTGCAAAGTGGCTACTTGGTGTTGGAAATGATCAGTAAGTTCAAAATTGGTCATTGTCGTGTAAATTTATTACAAGATTATACTGTTATAAGGAATGTGAATCTTTTATGTTACATGCGCTTTAGGTTAGGGATTATTGTTTGTGTTGTGATTTTACTGTATCTTTGGTTTGTGTTTACGCTGCATCTCATTCTTCATTGCAAAAGACTAGACATGACGGGCGGGGCTGAGGTTGAGTGGCTGTGGCTGTGGCACGTAATTGTTAACGAGGAGTCAGATGCAGGATGTATGTTCTGATCTTGTACTTGTATGGTTAACATGGCATTTTTTAGGTCTTTAAACGAAACAGTTGAGTGTATATTAAACAAACTGTACCATATCCTAAACATGAGTCATGAACCATGTATTTGAGGCCGAGTGTTGTGATTTCCTCTTATATTTTCTGCCTCCTTTTCCCCTTTAGTCAAGAGGCCGAGTGCATATTGGAGATGTTTTATGCCAGGGTTTACCTTTTTTGGTATAACTACTGTATTCAACTCATTGGCTGACTAATTCGAATAGGGTACTGTTGAAGCTCATTGTGGGGACGATTGTTCCAACTCAATTGTTCCATTCACAAGTCAAGATTTCAAACACGACCCTGCTTAAGTGAGATTTAGTGTATCATCCTATTAGACCAATTAGTTGTTAGTTTGGAGGAGTTACCTTTGAATGTAGTGTTAATTAAGGGCGCTCATTTTCGGATATCGGATCCAATCCTAAAAATTAGATATCCAAAACTTTCAGATTGGTAAAATAGTGATTTGTATCCATTCCAAAAATGGATATCTGATTTTCGGATATTCGATTGTTCAAATATATAATTTAATTTTAAGTATTTTTTAATTTGACGGTCGTATTTATGAAAATTTTAAAATTTGAAATATAACAAGATTTACATATATAAAAATTGTGTTTTTTTAAATTTTCGGATAATAAGCATCAAATTGTTAAATAACAAGATTAATATTTATGAAATTTTGAATTTTTGAATTTTTAAATAATTCTTAACATGACATTGCGATATGTATTTGATTCAAAAAATTGAATTAGATATCCCATCTGAATTTTTAAATCGGATCAATGGATAGTCGGATTGGATATTTTTACAGATCCTTGGTAAAAAATATATATATAAATTCATAAAATTTATTTAAAAATAATGCAAGTAAATTTTAAATTGTCTTTTAAAAATTAATTACTTTTAATCATAGTTGTTTATTAGTACCAAAAGTTGAATAATTATTATAAATTTATTTTTTTCCTTTTTTAGAGTTGGTATCATTAAATTAAATAAAATCAAATTCAATCTGGCACAATGAAATAGAATCATGCTATTAATTTGTTGATATATATTCTCAACCCTTTGATAATGCGTCCACACCTTGTATACAGAGTGATTTGAACTCGTGTCTCTTAAGATGAACATCATCTGCTTTTCCTCTAGGACACTTTGTAACACCTCTTTCTTGCCCCAGTAGGGAACCGGGTCGGAAAGTGTTATCGAAAATAGATTCGGAGATTAGTAGTTTATTTGGGGTTCAGAATTTTGTTCAGAATGTCTTATTAATTTCTTTTAAGACCTAACAGATTAACTTATTAATAGCTTATTCAATTTGGGGTCAATTTTAAACTTTTTTCAAATTTGGAGACTAAATTGTAAATTCTACAAATTGAGGGTCTTTATCAGAATTTCCTTTCCTTAGCCTTCAATTAAACTTATAAATTATTAGCCTGTAAAATTTTATTATTAACGGAGGTCATTTACCCATTGGATTAGCCCTCTTAAGATTTAGTGACTATTTTGTAAACTGTTTAAAACTATGGTTTAAGTCTTTTAACAGAATTAACTGACACCGTACCGATACATTTAAGACCGTATCGGTACGTTAAGACAAATTTCTCAATTCCAGAACTAAGGGTGACAAGCCCGTATCGATACATCTAAGCCTGTATCAATACGCGTTGACCAAGGTTGACCCGTTTTGGTACACCCCAAAACCGTACCGATGCAATTTACTTCCCAGACCTTTCTACCGAGGTTCGTATCGATACAGGTTGACCCATATCGATTCGCCTATCTTGTAATGACAGATTTTATCTAATTTTTATTCGAATTAACCCGTTGAATGATATCCAAATGTCATGAAATTTTACCAACAAGTTATTAATCCATAATTCTAATAGCATACCAAAATTTAGGGCATTTCAAATTCGTTTACTAAGTTTTTACCTTTGAGTCCCTTTAGGCCAAAATTAGCTAGTTTATCAATTTTCAAACATATTATATTTCCCATTTTACACCTAGGCACTTTAGGACCATTACATACATATCAAAATATACCATTGTAACATGCTTGAGCCCTATGCCACCCTACTAGGAGTCTAGAACAAAATGTAACATGCATATGGTTGATGAGAGTGACTTGCAACCACAACTACACGATCAGAGCTCGGAATTCTTCAAAGTCCTGGAATGCATGAGACACGCGGATGTTAGGCTTACATAGCCTAGTGAGGTAGCTATAACAAAGGCAAATAAGTTCTTAATGGCATAGATGACACATAATCATGCTTGAATGACATAAGTGCATCATTAGTCATATATAGATCATGCTCAAGTCAATTATCATATTTCATATACCAATTGCAAAGCATAAATTCATATTATTTCCTTAGACGTAGTAACCAATGGATACGCGAATTCCCCTGCATGCCACATATGTCGAAAATAGGCCTTAGTCTTGAGCCGTAGCTCCAGAATCCCTTACACAATCCAACCTTTTCTCCCCACGTATAGGCCGTAGCCTCGGACCGTAGTCCAATCCCTAACTTAATGAGCTCGAATAATCCTATGGCATGCCAATTGTATCCAATGTCCATAAGTATCCAATGTTATATAATTGATCACAAAACTTACCTTGTGCCCATAGGCCATATCATAACGAATTACAAATTGAGCCTCGGCTCCAAATAGTATAATATATTCATATCACTTTCCACATGTAACGTATTTTCGAATGTCACACATAGGCTTACAAACATATCAAGGAAATATGAGAACTTACCACACTTACCCTTAGAATCCACATTCGTTTGCTCTACTTGAGCCTTTACACAAAAATGCAATTCTTTAAGCACAAAACAAATGCAATGGGATGACACCTAGCCTATCCTTTGACACAACTACACTCACCTTGAGTTTTGATGCTTTCAAGGCTCTCGGATTTTAACTCCTTTGTGCCTAGCTTTTGTTGGAGATGACGAGGGGCCCTTCTCCACTTCTTGAGCTAGTCCAAAATTAAAGGATTACATTAGAATAGAAACCAGCGATTCAAAATTGTTTCTAAGCTTACCCGAGCTCGTAGACAACATCGAAATAAGGAATTTGATCATTTAGCACATGGGCTTAACTTGAACATTCAAGACCTAATTCTTGAAATTAAACTCTAAAGATTGATGGGTTCATCAAATTAGCATAGGGGTTTTACTTACCGAGTTACAAGCTTTCAATTGGTGTATTGAAATCACGCAAAGATTAAGGATTGGATCGAGGTGCTTGCTTGATCTTGAGGAGGAAGACAACAATAGAGGTATATGCTTTTTTTAAGACAAATGATGAGTTTAGTTAACGGGAGATTCAAAACAAGGATGAGAACTTTCCTTATTCATTTTAAAACCATCTAATTTTTTCATAATCATTGTCCTACCTTTCACTTAGCCAATGGGAGGGTTTCCCTTAGGCAAGGGTTTGCTTAACCCAATAATCAATCATCTTTCTTAACCCTTACCACTATTGACTATTGATGTCTAATGATCATCTTTTCTGATTACTTTCACGTGAGGGGAGGCAAGCAAGTAGGTGACTCAGCCCCCTTCTTTCAATTTTTACAAATTGGTCACCAAAAACAATTTTGACAGAGGCCCGTATCGATACACTACATGGATGTATTGATACGGCTAAGCTAAATTGGGTAAGTTAGTTAAGACATTTAGGTCGTATCGATACAGGTCCTACCGTATCGATACGCCTTGCCCAAAATCAGTATTTTCAGCATTTTTAATGGAACCCCTAATTCCTATTCTTTACAAAAAGGTCCAACAACTTAATTAAACCCAAATAACTTTCATTACTTCAAAATTGGGTACAAAATTCGGCAATTACATCTTTTAGGCATAACTGGTACAAAATTTTCTGATCACCGGAACCTAATTTCGACTATACCGATTTCCGGGGTGTGACACACTTGTTGGGTTTGTGGGTACATATTTCTTTTGAATTTTTTTTTTGTATTGTATTTTAAATTATGCATTTAAAGTGTTATAAAATTATATCATTTTTATTATTTTATTCAAGTACAAGATAGTTTTTAAGTCCTACTTCAAATCTAGACAAACTTACACTTGTAAATTAAATTACTTGAACACAAATCACCTAGGTAGAGCAGGCTACCCTTTATCATTGGACCACTCTTTTGATTCTAAATTATATCTTTTTTTGGATAAAATGTTTATATTATATCCATGAAGCAGCAAGCAAGCTACTATAGGGAAAAAACCCTAACCATAGCGAATTAGAATTTATGTGGTTAAGGTTTTTCTTTATGTGTTTGTCTTTTTCTTATTTGTTTTGTTTGCATTTATATTTTCTCATTTCTGAATTTATTTTTTATCCTTTAACTAAGTAACACTCCTTTTGTTTTCTGCTTTTTTCTTTCCACCTTTTATTTTGCATATCTTGTCATATCATGAAGGGCACATTGAGTCAGGAAATAGCCTGAAATTAAAGACTAGGTCAATGAGAGATTTGATCCGTAGCAATGACAAGAAGAATTCTGATGTGCAAGTATGGTCAGAAGGTCACGACAGAGACAATATTTCTGCAGGGTTTAGGTCAACGATGTCAGCCGAAACTTTCATGAATACATAATTTAATGATGTATTCGTATTGAGGTTAGTATAAAATGGTTGGGATTCTGAAATAAGAAATGCTTTAAAGACGAGTATGGCGACATTGTATACTTGTTAAAGGCTCCGTTCAACCAGTCACTACATCAAGCCCTGGTAGGGTTTTGGAATCCACCTTATAGTTGTTTCACAATTGGCAGCTTCGATTTAACCCCAGCAATTGAAGAGTATCAAGCCCTCATGAATTGCAAGAAGATCAAAGAGAACCAAGTCTACTCTAAACCGAACAAGAACAAATCTTTTTGGGGTAAGCTTGGTAGGTTCTCGGACACTTTGCCATCTTGGGTCGACAATCAAGTTACAACTTGGAACAAGAAAGAGTATCTCAAGTGGGGAGGAATGTTGGTCTTAGCTTCGATACATTCTATGGGTCGAGTTCAGCGGAACCTGTTTGCACTTTTGATCTATGGTTTGCTATTGTTTCCTAAAGCTTTAGGGTTTATCGACCCGTTAGTGTTGGATTGTTTGATCGTTTGGGTGGTGGGACCAATTCGGCACTTGTAATTTTGTCAGAGACTTTCTGATTCTTGAGGTTTTGTAGAGAGCACAGTGGGGTCATTTCCGAGGATGTCCCCAGCTTTTGACCGTTTGGTTTTATAGTCATCTTTGGTCGGATGTCAACTTCTCAAGGCCTATCTATGATGGCAAGTTCTCACCATTAGAGGAATTCATGAGAAGAGGGGATTGGCTGATGAGAAGATCGGAGGAGGTTTGGCTAGACGTCCTCCGAAATCTAAAGGAGGAAGACTTAGTTTGAAGTGCTTCGTAGCTATCGGCAAGGACTATCCTCTACAGATGCAGGGAGCACTCTTGGGTACCTTTACTTGGTCTTTGAGGGAACACAGCTTACGCACCCCTTTGGGTCTTGAGACAATACGATTCGAAGCAGTTTGTGTCGGCCACAAAAGGGTTGGACGAGTTCAACATGGACTACGAGAAAGAGAAAGGTTACAAGGGGTGGTGTATAATGCTTTTTCATCTTGGAACAATGCAAGGCGGGTTAGGATTATGAACGCCCCTTACATGGTCACCCCCAAGTACGAAGAGTGGCAATTCAATCATGTCAACGAAAATGTTCCCCAATTGAACCCCGATGGTAGGAGGTCTATGGAGGAGAGATTGTCTACGCTTCCCACCGAGGTCGACTTGATGAGGAAGCAGCTCGAAGAGGAACAAAGGAGATACATCAAGCTCGAAGAGAAATCCAACCAAGAGAGGTTCAACTTTGAGTTGGACAAAACACAGTTCGAGGGGATGATCAAGGTTTTACAAAAGAAGAACGATGAATTGGAACTTGAACTTAAGTTGGAAAAGGAGGAGATCCAAAAACTTCAAAGGCTAAACAAGAGCAAGAGAGTCGTAAAAGACGGACCAAGCGAAAGGTTGGAGCTTCGACTTAAAGAGGAGAATGTGAGAACCGAAAATTACAAGAGGGAGTATTTCGAGCACAAAGACCAAGTGCTTGCCTTAACACAAGAGATAAAGAACCTACGAGCCTCTCACTCAAGGCAACTTGAAAATGAGCGCCACCAAAACTAAGTATTGAAAGATTAAGTAAAATGCTTGGAAAAGTCTCTCTTCAAGCACAATGGATCAACCAATAAGTTAAAAGCTAGAAGCTCGGAGAATCAAGCTTTGAATGCTCGTGTTGAAAAATTGGAAACCGAGGTTCAGCAACTCAAGGACCATATAGCAAGCCTTATAGGACCGATCCAAGTGTATCTGAGGCCGACTTTAGAGCAACTGTATTTTGCTGCTTACACTATTTGGAGGCAAGAGCAAGAATTGGCACAATGGACAGCTCAGATGCAAGAGGTTTCCCAGAACATACAGTTTCTCGCGAAAGATGCTTCTGAGCTTCACGATTGCGTGGATGATGAATCCGATGAGGGAGAATAAATTGATTAGATCTTGAGGGAGATCGTTGACCTAGATGCTAGCCTAGGATCATATGCGTAGAAGGTTTTCTTTAATCATTGTAACAAGACAATATTTCCATTAATAGAAGTCGTTTAATGATGATATTTGTCGAACTCAGTGTCGTTCTTTGCATTCAGTCATAACACATTGATTTGCATACTTTGTTTAATTACTAAAATTAATTAAAAGGCTTTTATTTTTAGAAAGATAGCATTTTAACTCTTTAAATTGCAATCATTCCACACCCTTGCCGCACTCGATTACAATTAAAAGCCATGGAATACATATTGGCCAAGGTGGAAAAGGGAAAAAGATCTCGAGACTCATTTAGATGGGGTTGGACAGAATATCAAGGACTAGATTACACAGTCACAAGCCTCTATTATTGCTCAGATGACTGACTTGCTACTAAAGATGAAAGGAAATGAAGGAGTTTTTGTTGATAGCTCGAACATCGAAGAACAAGAGGGTACCGAATTTCATTTGAGGGTTTAACTAGAAGTACCAAATCCAAAAAAGAAAGTATATATCAATATGGCGGGGGCATCTGCTAGCCACCACATAGAAGCCTCAGCAAATCAACCCATCGATTTGGGGGTAGGCTATGAGAGTGAGGTGTTGCACCTAAACATGATGAATAAGGTGGAGGAAAGGATGATTAAGGCCAAGATGGAAAAGAAGTACCAAGAAAGATTTCGTGCCTTCGAAGAAAAATTCAACTTTACAAGGGACGGATGGGCAAGGAAATGATGCTACTGATTTGAGCCTTGTGGCGGACTTGATCCTACCACCAAAATTCAAAGCTCTTGATTTTGACAAGTATGACGAAACTACATGAACCTCAACTCATACCATCATGTATTGTCGGAAGATGGCAGCTTTTATAAAACATGAGAAGTTGATCATCCATTGTTTCCATGATAGCTTGACCAGTTTTGCGACCCGATGGTACACCCAACTCAGTCGAGCTAATATCAAGTAATGGAAGGATCTTTCCACGGCTTTTGTGGAGTAGTACAAACATGTGACCACATGACCCCCAACCAAATTATGTTAGAGGGAATGGAACAAAGGCCAAATGAGAGTTTACGCCAGTATGCTCAAAGATGGCGCGACTTGGTTGCTCAAATTCAACCCCTGATCCTTGAGTATGAGATAACGTCATTGTTTGTCAATACTTTAAGGGGCATAATTTTTTATCGGTTGATAAACAACACCACCCAGAATTTTGCCGACATGGTAATAACCGATGAGTCAATTGAAGTGGCCATAAAGAGTGGAAGGATTGATAGCGGGGAGAACTCTCAAAAGAATTACAAGAGAAGAGATAATAAGGTAAATGCCATGAGCACTTACACCGCACCGAAGAGTTTCACTATTTCTTCGCCATAAGTCTCAACCGGGGGTGGACAAAACTCAAACACGAAAGTGATTAGAGCCCCGAAGAAGGAAATGAGAAGATGGCCTTCACCCCTATCCCAGTATCTTATGCCAAACTATACTCGCAATTGCATGAAGCTGACTTGGTCCACCCTTATTATGTCGCCCTTTTTAAACCACCGTTCCCTGCGTGGTATGATGAGAAAACGCACTGTGATTATCATGTCGGTGTCCTGGGGCATTCAATTGAGAATCGTATTGCATTCAAAAAGTTTGTGCAAAACATGATAACCACTGGGGTGTTGCAGTTAGGAGAGCCGAATGTAACTACCAACCCACTACCTAATCACAGCGG
This sequence comes from Hibiscus mutabilis, assembly GCA_019671005.1. Lineage (NCBI taxonomy): Eukaryota > Viridiplantae > Streptophyta > Magnoliopsida > Malvales > Malvaceae > Hibiscus > Hibiscus mutabilis. The sequence continues at coordinate 21,949,845 of CM033735.1, read as the reverse complement.
CCGTGGCGTGAATACAATCGAGGAGGAATATACTAGAAAGGCCAAGAAGGATGTGTCCGAAGTCAAATTCCCTTTAAGGTGGGTATTCCAATAGTTATGTATGGCACGCGTATTTGATTGGGGCGTAGAAATCGTGCAAGAAGGGTGCGGACCATATTGTAAGTTTCATCAAGAAGAAGAGCACGATATTCAATACTACGAGGAGTTTAAACAAGTGATCTAGAAGATGATGGATAATAAGGAGGTCAAATTCTTCGAGAAGGAAGAGGAAAGAAAGGAGCTAGATGTGTGCACATCGGACAGCCCCAAGATCAAGTATGGGGCAAACAGGCCTTTTGTCATATCGCTTAAACCAATGGAGGAAAGCTCAACCCGAGGTGAAAGCTTCAAGGTAACTCTAAAAACCTGAATTTTGGCTTCAACCTCTTTTCCATTCAAGGACACCCGAAAGGTTCTATAGAGCTACACCGCTGATATCTCAGTACCGAAGAATTTGGAACCACAAAGAGATGAGAAGTCGTTCGGTGAAGAAAAACTCATAAAGAATGAGGACCCAACCAAAACGGTGAATGAAGTGGGGCATTTTACAAGAAGCAGAAGGTGTTATTCACCAGAAACATCCAAGGCGGCAGAGGAGCCGAAGGACAAAGGCAAAACAGTAACGACCGAGCTTGGAAAGATTTTTGGAGAGGAGCCTCCCCTGAAGATTCTTGAGCCGGTAACCGAGATACAAGCGTAAGAATTCTTAGGGTTCCTAAAACACAGTGAGTATAGCATCATCGAGTAACTCCAAAAACATCAAACATGAATTTCTGTGCTGGAATTGTTGTTAAGCTCCGAAGCGCACTATTGAAAGTGTTAAATCAGACATTCATCCCAAATGACATCTCGGTAAGAAAATTAGACCGAATAGTGGGTCACATTGCCGCGGGCAACTATATCACGTTCAGTGATGATGAAATTCTGGACGGTGGCATGGGATCAACCAAAGCTTTGAACATTACCACCCATTGCAAAGGGTATGTCTTGCCGAGAGTGCTTATTTCAACCAATTCAACTTTAATTATGATTTCAATATATATTAATTTAAATCGAATTATATTATTTATATATATATTAAAATATCCATAATTACAATAATTATTTTCTTTTAATATTTATCTAATAGTTAAATTATATATATATATATATATCAAATATATATTAAATTAACTAAATTCGTGTGCTATAAATTTGTACATATATAATTCGTTTAATATATTCTTATTTCAACCATGGGTGTGACCCTGTAGGTTCATGTAACGTTAGTAGTAAATACGAGAACATTTCTAATATTACAAACAATGAGTGACATCTAGCAATATGTCATTGTTACCTATGTTGCAAGAAATCATGATTCGACATAACTTTTTCGTAATTAACTCTTTTTCATGTATTACATCCTTTTTTCCTTTATATCTAGATTGGAAACAAGTCATGGAACATTCACACTTGTATAGTTCATCTAATATTTCTTGATATCTTGAGTAGACTATTATAAACGAATAACTATGATATCTCATATCAACTTATTCAAGCATGGCCATGTATTTCTAGTCTCACTCAATCAGGTGGCCTACGATATTACTCCTATTATGTAGAAGGAACAAACCCTATCTTGATCAACCATATCCCACTACATAGATTGTGATATATCCAATATCAGTCTTTATAGAGTAGTCAGTTACGACACACGTTTGACTGTATCAAAATATGTCACTCATGATGTTGAAATAATGATGATCTCAAGTATGAGGATCATACATGTAGTATCACTATGAGCAATGTTGTGACTGTTACTTAATAATCCAAGAAACATGTTCATAGCGGGCCAGTCCAGTATGTCGTTCTTTAACACATACTTATGTATTGATTTTGACATCTCCATATCAATGACAACACTTTGTCATCAATCAACTACATATAATTCTTAATGCATTATTGTTGCCCATTCCCACAATAATACTCGACTAAGAACATTTAAGAATAATCATATTATTCTAAGGACTTTATTATAATTTAGTTGATTTATGCACGTAGAATTATAACTGAAAATAATAATGGCAATGCCTCTTTATGAATGAACAAGGTAAAAACAAAATTCATTTACAATCATCTTATGATTGGTCTTTGGGCATACTCTAACAATCTCCCACTAGCACTAAGACCAATCACTCATGTATCTAATACCAAGTGACTTAGTGTGACGATCATGCTTCTATTGCGTTAGAGGCTTTTGTCAGTGGATCGACAATGTTATCATCTGTTGGTATTATACATATTTGCACATCTCTTTGAACTATAATTTCTTGAATGAGATGGTAACGCCTAAGTATATGTTTAGATCGCTGGTGAGATCTAGGTTCTTTTGCTTATGCGATGGCTCCATTGTTATCACAACGTAGATCTAAAGCATTCAAAATGCATGGTACAACCCCTAGTTCAGATATGAACTTCTTGATCTTAACACCCTCTTTTGCAGCATCGCATGCTACAATATACTCGGCTTTTTGTTGTAGAATTAGCTACTGTATCTTGCTTTGAACCTTTCCACCTCACAACGCCTCCATTAAGTCATAACACAAAACCCAATTGCGATCGTAAATTATCCTTATCAGTTTGAAAGCTGACACCAGTATAACCTTTATACTTAGCTCTTCCTCACCTCCTTATATAAGGAATGTATCCTTAGTTCTTCTTAAGTACTTAAGGATGTTTTTAACTGTGACCCAGTGACCTTCACCGAGATCTACCTGGTATTGACTTGTCATACTTGAATCGTATGATACATTTGGACGAGTACATAGCATGACATACATGATAGATCCAATTGTTGAAGCATATGGAATCTTACTAATTTGCTCTCTTTCTTGAGGTGTTGAAGGATACATTTCCTTTGAGAGTGAAATTTCATGTCTCATAGGTAATAACCCTCTTTTAGATTCTTTCATACTGAATATTTTTAGTACTTCTTCTATGTATGTATTTTAACTCTATCCTAGCAGTATATCATCCACATACAGTACCAAGAATATGACAGTTCTCCCACTAATATTCTTGAAAATACACAACTCCTAATATGTATGTTGCCTCACCCAAGTCTTTTATGGAAAAACATTTTTCCTAACCAAGTTTTCATAAACTATAAGCTAGATATGTCATTTTCTATTATCAGTATGTCATCCACATACAATACCAAGAATATGACAGTTCTCCCACTAATATTCTTGAAAATACATGACTCATCTTCATTTTTGGTAAAATCAAACTCTTTGATTGCATCGTTAAAACGAAGATTCCAACTTTGAGAAGCTTGTTTCAATCCATAAATGGACCGTTGTAGCTTGCATATTTTTTGGCATCTTTTGGATCGACAGAACCTTCAGGTTGTGTCATGTACACATCCTCATCTAGTTTTCCATTAAGGAAAGCGGTTTTAATATCCATTTTCCTTATCTAATAATCATAAAATGCAGCTATCGCAAGTAAGATCCGGATGGATTTAAACATAACAACAGATGAAAAGGTTTCATCATAGTCTATACCATGAGTTTGACCAAAACCCTTAGCGATTAATCGCACTTTGTATGTTTGTACATTACCATCCATGTCAGTTTTCTTTTTGAAAACCCATTTGCTCCCTATAGGCTTAATCCCAAGAGGTGGATCAACCAAGGTCCAAACTTGGTATTTTTTACATGGAATCCATCTCGAATTTCATGGCCTCTAGCCATTTCTCAAAGTCTGCGCTCGTCATTGCATCTTGATAAGTCTTAGGCTCATCTTGGCCTATGAAGAGAACATCACCATGCAATGTAACAAGAAATCCATATTTCTTAGGCGTATTGCATTCTCTCAAAGAAATCCAAACTTGTGGAACTTGTTTTTGTTCAATCTCTTGTTCAATGATATGTGGTTGATCTCGAATTTCATTAAGTTTAATATTTCTCTCACTTCCTTTCTGAAAACAAATTATCTTTCTAGGAAGATTCATGTTTGAGCAACAAACACTTTGTTCTCAGTAGGATTGAAGAAATAATATCCTTTAGTTTCTTTAGGATAACCCACAAAATTACATTTATGAGATTTGGGTTTGAGCTTTGTAGACATCTTATGTTTAACATAAGCTTCACATCCCCAAATTTTCATAAAAAACATACAATGACGTTTCCCAGTCCATATCTCATATGGTATCTTTTGAATTGATTTACATGAAACACCATTTTGTGTGAAAACAGTTATTTTTTAGTGCATGTCCCCAAAAAGAAACTGGAAGATTAGCTTGACTCACCATTGATAGAACCATGTCTAACATTGTTTGATTTCTTCTTTTCGAAAACTCCACTCCATTGTTGAGTACCTGGAGGTGTGAGACAATCCCATATTCCTTAAGAGGGTCGTCAAACTCTAAGGTTAAGTATTCTCCTCCTCGATCTGATTGAAGAGCCTTAATGCTTTTTCCTAGTCAGTTTTGTACTTTATTTTTAAATTCCTTGAACTTTTCAAGGGCTTCAAATTTATGATGCATTAGGTAAATGTACCCATATCTACTAAAGTCATCTGTGAAAGTAATGAAGTATTGAAAACCTTCTTCTGGCTTGTGTATTCATTGGTCCACATACATCATTATGTATTAATCCCAATAAATCACTTGATCGCTCACTTTTACCATTAGAATGAGCTTTGGTCATCTTTCCCAATAAGCAAGGCTCGCATACATCAAGTTGTTCGAAAACAAATGAATCCAAAAATTCATCTTTATAAAGTTTTGAAATGCGTTTTTCACTTATGTGACCCAAATGACAATGCGAAATATGAGTTTGATTAGATTCATTTGTTTTGATCTTTTTGTATTTATATTGTAAATGGAATTCTCTTGATCCAAAATATAGAGGCCATTTATTAATTGTGTCACACCAAAGAAAACATTATTGATATAAAAGAACAACAATTATTCTTAATAATTATCTCAAAATCAATCTTGTCTAAACAATAAATCGAAATGATGTTTTTAGTCAAACTAGACACAAAATTAAACATAAATTAAGTCTACTAGGCAACGATAAAGTATATGTTCCTATAGCTAATGCAACAACTCTTCCTCCATTACCAACCCTTAGGTCCACCTCTCATTTTCTCAAATTTCTATTCTTTTGTAGTCCTTATACAAATGTACAAATATGAGAACCACAACCGGTATCCAATACCCAAGAAGTAGGTGTTGATAAATTAATATCAATAACATAAATATTCAAGGCGGACGTTCCGCTTTCATTTGCCTTCTTGACTTTTCAAGATAAATGAGGCAGTTCCTTTTACAATGACATGTCTTATTACAAATGGAAACATTTTCCTTCCAGTGACCAGTCAAGGTAGTTTACGCCGTTCAACTTGTCCTTCTCAAGGACCTATCGCAGTGATAACAAATTTGTATAATAAGTCTACAACAATAAAATATGAATTTTGAGTATGTTTACCATGTTTTCTTATAAAAAACTTGATACTCCCACTATTTTTATTAAAATTAATAACCCTCAAATATTAATGTTGAAAATACTTTCAGTAAGGTTTTTCTAGTGGGCAAGGATCCAAATTTCACATTCTCTTAAGTCAGCTTTGACTTTTCTCTTAAGATTATGGTCTATCTAGGTAAGCAACACTTGCTAATTACATCTCATGTAACTCCTTAATTTGGTGAACAACTCTTGTTCATAACCATCCTATGATTATCCAAATAACTAACCTTTAGGTTTCTAATCCTATTAGAGTAACCTAGTTAAGTCTTTAACCAATGGTACAACCAATGAATATCACTTGCTTATTCTTCGCGTTTGGCAATGTAGATACAAGTACCTCGCTTTAGTAGAACCTATATTGTATCGATCTAGACTTTAACGAGGATTAACATTGGGAATCAATAAAAGACTTAATATTTTATTGAGGGGTTTCGTGAATATTATCTCACCATTTAACATTTGATCTTATCAATTAACTAGCATGCATCTCATACATTCATTTTATCACATATATGAAAAAGAAGTAAATATGAATGCAATAGTTATAGCCCATATCCTAAGGTGGCACGTCCCAAGCCAATAGGAGAACCAAATTATTCTAAGGATAAAAACACTTCTCAAGCATCTTTCTGTCGGCCCACACTTCTGCTCCTCTAGTTTATGCTTCTTCGTATAGATTACAATTTTAGAAACTTGTTTCACATACGAGGGAGTAAGATGAGAAGAGAATTACAATAGAAGTAGAGAAAGGCACGACACGCAAGTTGTATCTATAAAACCTTATAAATAAAACTAAATGGGCTTTTGGGGTATAACTATGCATTTGAAACACCGTGCATATCAAACATAATAACGACACAGTTTGTTATTAAAGTCTTACCAGATTATTCCTATGCATGTGTCAAGCCCCTTGCGAGGTTTCGACGGCCCTGTAGCCGCCGGCGGGGTTGCCGCTGCGCTTGGTTAGCGGTAGGGAAATTTTTAAAGATTAGCATCTTAATTGTTGTGTAAAAACTAGATGATTTGATAACTTTTATCAACATTAACGTGTTTTTCAAGATTTTAAAATCCACAAGGTTTTTACTGAAATAACTCTTGTTACTTTCCTGCGCGAAATCTATAGACTAACCATTAGTCTAATATTTGTATATGTTAACACTTAACATCTAAAACCCTAAAACTATATTTTGAATATGTTAACAATTAACATATAATATTCCAAACCCTATCGACAAAGATCTGATGATTAACTATTAATCATAGATCTTAGGAACATCTTTTAACTAGATTAACAGATTAACCATGATTGAATAGATTTGCTCGAACAAATTTCATATATTCGCTAAATAAATCAAAAATAGAATGTATCTCATACAATTACATCACCCAAGTAATTAAAATCCGAATCTGTATCGCACAAATGGCTCTAATACCACTGTTGGGTTACGCTAGTACACCACATGGCACAGCAAAAAAATTATCCGGTGATTACCACCAGAGATCCATGTACGATGAACGAATCGGGGTGAATAAGGGTGAAAAATTACCTATTTAAAATTTTGAATTCTAAATTTTGAGAAGATAGATATTCAATCACGATTCCACGATGTCGATTCCTAAGCCGCAACGATAACGCTCCAACCTCAACGTAGTTCACCCAATTGAAACGAGCATATAAAACTCTCTAAACTATTTAGAGGGTTTTTCCAAAAGCATTAATGATTGTTAGATCTCTCATGTCTTTATATAGCATTTGAAATCTTAATTCAACTCATGTTAGGATTTCAATATATATATTAATATATATAATCATAATTTAACTTTAATTAGGATTTTAATATATATATATAATCTCAATTCAACTTTAATTAGGATTTCAATATATATATAATCTCAATTAAACTTTAATTAGGATTTCAATATATATTAATTTAAATCAAATTATATTATTTATATATATTAAAATAATCATAATTACAATAATTATTTTCTTTTAATATTTATCCAACAGATAAATTACATATATACCAAATATAGATTAATTTAACTAAATTCATGTACAACAAATTTGTACAAATATAACTCGTTTAATATATGCTCATTTAAACTGTGGGTGTGACCCTGTAGGTTCATGTAACGTTAGTAGTAAATATTAGAACATTTCTAATATTATAAACAATGAGTGACATCTAGCAATATGTCATTGTCACCTAAGTTACAAGAAATCATGATTCGACATAACTTTTTCGTGATTAACTCTTTTTCATGTATTACATCCTTTTGTCCTTTATATCTAGATTGGACACAAGTCATGGAACAGTCACACTTGTATAGTCCATCTAATATTTCTTGATATCTTGAGTAGACTATTATAAATGAATAACTATGATATCTCATATCAACTTATTCGAGCATGACCATGCATTTTAGGTCTCAATCAATCAAGTGGTCTACAATATTACTCCTATTATGTAGGAGGGACAAATCCCATCTTGATCAACCATATCCCACTACATAGATTGTGATATATCCAGTATCAGCCTTTATAGAGTAGTTAGTTACGACACGCGTTTGACTATATTAAAATATCACTCATGATGTTGAAATAATGATGATCTCAAGTATGGGGATCATACATGCAGTTATCACTATGAGCAATGTTGTGATTATCACATAATAGTCCAAGAAACATGCTCATAGCGGGTCAGTCCAGTATGTCGTTCTCTAACACATACTTATGTATTGATTTTGACATCTCCATGTCAATGATAACACTTTGTCATCAATCAACTCGGTAAGTTGTTTTTACGCATTTGACCTCGTAATTTGAATATGGGATGTATGAATTAATGTAGTTTCATAATTGTTGTTATACTAGGATTTTACGGGATTGGATATCGGGTCAAGTGGAATATTCAGGAAGCTCGGATGAGGATTTTAGCGATGACAGCATAAGGTTAGTACACCTCAAACTCCGGTCGCTTCCTGAGCATCATAAATATAATTGTCTTGCATGTTAGTATTTGTAAATAATGTAGATGAAAAATATGCATGTTGGGGACCGTATTTATGAGATTCGATAACTATACGACATGCATGATGATAATACGAATATGATAGGACTGTTAGAAGCTTTAGAGACTGTGTAGGGTTGTCTGCGATGCTTGTGTAATATTTGATGATTTGTTGTTTGGTTAATGAATTGTGATGTTCTGTATGCTTGTTCGAATGGGTTGATGTGATTCAATGGAATCTGTATAATAGATGAATAATGGTTATAATTGAGTAAATAGTATTAAAGTCGGTAATTAGTATTAATAGGATTAAGGCGTTAGCAAACCAACTATAATGACTTTCATAAGCTTTAGGGATCGTGTAAGCTTTGTAATATCTTAATTTGAGGAAATTGTGTGAACCCGTGAATAGGGTATCAGAACGAGCTTTGGTCATACTGGTATGCGATTAGGGGCCGTACCCAAGGGTATCATATTGATACATGTGTGAACCCGTGAATAGGGTATCAGAACGAGTTTTGGTCATACTGGTATACGATTAGGGGCCGGTACTTGTGGAAAATTAATAAATTCCAATGAGTAGTTTTAGTATCGGTACATGTGTAAGTACCAATACCCATGGGTATCATATTGATAAACGTGTACAAGTACCATTACCTGATACGATAAATAATCTATAATGCAAAGATAAGGATGAAAATTGATTTGAATATTAAAAATGGAGCTAATGAATGGGATTAATTATATATGAGCCTAATGAGTAATAAATCGATAAATGTTGAGTGACTTGTTTGGTAATAGTAAAACATAGGGGTCATTGGTGGATCGTGTGTTGAGCCGTGCTAAGTTCAGGCACTTGTGTGGTTGAGTCACCGCTGGTTGGTGGGATCCGAATACCCAGTGGTAGAGTGGCAACACATGAAGACCACTCGATGTGAGATTCTGAGTGATAATGCTCGATGCTAGATTCTGAGCCATTCCACTCATTGTGAGATTCTGAGTGATGACACTCGATGTGAGATTCTGAGTATTGATGCTCGATGTGAGATTCTAAGAATGAGTGTATGTTCCCGATGTTGGGTGACATGGGGTCTCACTCTAGTTTTGCGATGATGTTATTATGTGTTTCGCTCAGAGGGTCTAGTGGGATCTCGAGTATGGTTGGGCCTTGTGGGCCATGTATGATTATTGTCATGTTGAGAGCATGTGTTTAGGCGACTAGTGGTAGCGCCACATGTTTACTTATCTATCCTTATTGCTCGTTCTAGCTTGCATGCTTATGTTTATGATTAGCATGAAGTATAGTAGAGTAGATATGTACAACTGAGCTTTGTAAGCTCAGTGCTCGGAATCATTTTTTCGTGTGTAGGTTGATCATTAGATCGTAGGTTCGAGGAGCACTATCAGTTCAGGATTTCAGCATGTGTAGGCTTCTAGAGTACGATACTTGTGTTTAGTGGGCTATGTATTCATAGGGCCTTACGTGGTTGAGTTTGTATTTCTTATTTTGAAATTGTATAAATAAGTCAAATATTTAATGTTTTTAAATTAAATTAGAGCTCATTTGTACTGTTTTGATTATTTAATTATATTTTCAACTATTGACTTTAAATGCTTAAGAAATAACTTGTTTGGGCTAAAATCGTTTTGAGGAATTTCATGGTTTTGGTTTGGGCTTGAGGCCCAAATTATGACACCCAGATCGGGGTATTACAAGATTGGTATCATAGCTTAGGTTTAGCCAGTTCTAGGAAACCCTGAGGTGGTATAGGTGTTTTAGTAAGGTGTCTAGTGAATACAAGCCCTTAAATTAAGTTCGTACTCCTTAAGACTGGAATTTTGATGGTGCATCCAATGTTACGACGATAAAGATGGTTACGATCATGGCCGAGTGGGGTGAGTTAAATGTTGAACCGCTCATTGGAGCAATTTTTGTGGTGAGTTCACCCCGGATTGTTGAGATGCAGGATTAGTTGAACGTTGCCGAAGTCGGGGATGAGTTCTTCTCTTGTCATCTAAATGGTGTCTTTGTTGCGTGTTGTGGTCGTTCCAAAGCCTACGAATACGTTCTGGGAGTTTGTGGCAAGGAATCTTCATCGTTATACCTGATTAGCCATTGTGTTGCGGGTTTGGACAAACCACTTACGGAGTTGATCAGTGGATGCATGTTGGTTGGAGGACCATTTGTTCGCTTAAAAGTAAGTCTTGTCGATACTTAGAGAGTATCATCACCCTTCTTAGAGGCGTTTCTTGGGGATAGTGGATTTGGGATCCACTAGTACGTTAGAATGAGGCCAAGTTAAATGTTCTACATGTGTGTGAGAGCTACCATTTCGGGAGTTGTTGCACCTTAGAAATTGTTTTGTTAATCAAACGTGATGCTAGCCAGTAATATCGAGAGTGGTACTTGAAGCTTCGAGACCTCGAAGGGACCCAACCTTGGTAATGAGAATGTTTAATCCGTCGCCCTCCTATTTTGATTTTTTGTTGTGGTTGCTTAAAGAATGGCACAATGAGATTTTGGGACATGTTTGATCATTTGGTAGATGCCAACGTATGTAGTTCGACGCTTGAGAGCCTTCAGATTGTTAGAGTATTTTTTATGCTTCTTATAGGAGCCATCAAGAATTCCTCCCTATCAAGAACATGAGTGGATGTTAAGGTAAGATCGAGCTAAACGTCGGATCCTATCGTCGTTGTCAGAGAACATCAACCCAGTTGAGAAGGGTAGAGGTTCTGCGGTGAAGGCGCAACCCGAACGAGATTTCTTTGGTCTAAGTATTTTGCTCAAGAGAGGACTGGGCTTGTCCGCTAGTAAGAAGTTCGTTCGTGAGATTGATGCTTAAATCGTTGATAGTTTGTTAAGTAACATTGAAACACTGTTATCAGTCTCCTAAGGTGGATGACTTGTTTAACAGATTTTAAAGTACACATGTGTTCTTCCGGGATTAGTTCAAGAATGAGATGGTTATGGTTAAAGTGTTAGAGGCTTTTAATTTTGAAGTGAATTTTGGAATGAGGATCTCTTTCTTTAGGGTATGTTGTGGTAATGTTCGATGTCTATAGTGATGTGTAAGATGTTTCAACGATGATAGAGTGGGGGCCACCTTATCGTCTCTCGAATATAATTTAAAGCTTTGTGTGACACATGTGAGTGTATAAAGATTATGGAAAAATGAATGTTGGCAAGATAATTAGCTAAATGACCTTGTGTGCGGGAAAGGTTAATTACCGTGTAATCAGTCAATGAAGCAAGGGTTGAGGCTTCGTAGATGCTTTTGATTTGTATCACAGTTCCTTGGAAGGGGCCGAGAAACATTGGTGGAAATCTGGGCTATGTGAAACCGTTTTGTTGCGACAGTGGTGCTGACTTGATTAAAGATGAATAAGGTTTCGAGATCTTCATGGATGTTTTATGGTATTTTCAGGGTTTTATTGTTGTGATAGAATAAGGAAATATGTGCCTACCCAACAGTGTGGAATTTTAGGGTATTTGATTTTTAAGGAATTTAAGATTCAGATAACGACGTGAGTTTAAGTATTTGAGAATTGTGGGTCGTATGATCGATCATCACCTAAAGAAAGTGAGCTTGTTGAGTGATGAATTGTACGGTGTTAGTTCGAGTTAGAGTATCATGCTTCCCGTATGGGGCGATCAAGGATTTTCAATGATGGTTGTGTAAGGGAGTACCAATACTAGCTTTATGTGGTATTGATGCTTGTTTCTTTTGGTGTCGAGACTAATCAGTCAGTATCGATACCTATGTGTTTCGTTGGTTGAGCTCTGAGTTGAGGGTTAAGTAACTTTGGAAGCCATAAGAAGTAGCTCTGATTGTAATTAAAATGTTACGGTGTTGTGATCAAATTTGGGTTCGATGGTTTTTGGATGGACTTGAGATTCTTGTTGTGGGAATTTTTAGAGAAAGACATGTCAAGGCAAATGATTCTTCCTTTATGATAAAGTGGTCAGAACATGGTGAATCTTGAGAACAACAGTTGTCACCAAATTTCCACCGCGTGTTTTGGGAAACAACATGGAGTAGTGTGTTTGAGATAGTAGTAAGCGGTTGACCTTCCGTTAATTAGAAGTCCAGCATCGAGTTCTTCAAAGTTGTTGACATGTTCCTTAGTGGGAAATTAAATAGATGACCATGGATTTTGTAAAGGATTGTGAGCGCACAGTTTCAATGGGATTTCTTTGAGTAATGATATAGTCCTTGGTGGGTACCGTTTGATTTTTCAGCAAAGGTAAGACCTAGATAGAAAGTATTCTTGGTTTGGTTGTGGTTGTGCGACTCTTTGGTGCATACATGCTACCTTTGGCACGAGAATTTAAAGTTCGTGATGGAACCTTACCCCTTGGTGGGATTGCACGCAATGGAGGATCTGAGTGAAGGTATAAATGACGTGTTTTTCGGACACGTGATAGTTTGAAATGTAAGATATTTGCGTAAAGCGAGTTATTTGGGGGGGATGCTTTAGTTGACGATATAAGTTATCGTACCGAGTTTAAGGTAAGTGTTTGAAGTGGGTTGAGTGTTGTCCGTTTTCAGAAGTCCTGCTCTGGGCAAACGATGATTTTGTTAGGGTATGTCATCAAGGTTAGAGTCTCCTTAGGGAGTCACCACGAGATGGATCGCTTTGTTTTGGTTAACTACAGTTGCATAACCTCATGCTCTGTTAGATCATGTGGAGTTGTGGGAAGATTTGAATGTGCAACAATCTTTTGGGTTCTACAGTGTAAGATAAGTTTCTTTGATGACGCATTCGTGTGACGGCTTTGTCAGGGTACCGTTGGGTTTTGCTTATGGTCTGAGACATGCTGAACGAAGATGAATTCCTTCTTAGAGAACAAAATCAGTTGAAATTATGTTTATACTGATAGAAGACAAGGGTTATATTGATAAGTGTTGAGATCAGAGTAGCGCAGCGAGAAATCTTTAAGAACGTTGAAGAGTTGTAAGGGTTAAAAATCATCGTTGAGTTATGGATGCAATTTCGGGGATGAATTTTTTTTAAGGAGAGGCGAGTTGTAACGACCCGAAATTGGGCTTGGTAAATTGGGCCTCAAGATTAGAAGCCCAAATCCAAAGATAATAGGTTTGGGCCTTATGGAAAAATAAATAAAATAAGATAATAAAAGAAAAGATAGAAAAGAAAATGGGGTTTATATTTTAGGTTGGCTGGTGATGTGATGAGGGGAGAGGGAAAAGGGAAAAATAGATATTTTCATGGGAGAGATAAAAATGAGAGAAAAGTAGAGGGGGAATTTTTGAACCTCGATCTACAACCATCGTCGTACACGATACCTCCAACACCATTAGAAAGATCTCGTCGAGACAAGTCCAACGGTGGTCATCTCGCTATCGTCCGAGCTGCCGTTCATTGGAGTGAAGAGAAAAAAGAATCATGAAAGCATGGTTGGGAATGTTTCAGCCAGAACCACTGCAAATGGAGGCCACCAGCATGCTCACCGGCCAGAGAACTGCCAGACTGGAGCTTGTCGATGTCATTCGACCACCAGAGGATAGCCCACGCGCCACCCATGTGGGTGGGTGTGTGTTAGGCCAGGCGGGTGCACATGGCCTGTGTACAACGCGCTGCACGGGATGATTATCTCGTGGGTGCACGTGCACGCTGTCGTATGGGATAATGTCATGCGGGTGCACCAAGGTTGTGGTGCGCCTACTCGCACTAGATCTCGCTCTTAGGGTGCACCCAGCTTACGATACACCACGTCGCACCAGATTTCCATGGTAGTTGACCAGCCTTTGACCGGGTGTTGACTGACCGTTAACTTTTTTAGGGTTTTGCGACGTTCCGAATCTAATAGCGCAGTCCATTTTGCCAAATTCGAACCTGGTAAGCTATTTTTACGCATTTTACCTCTTAATTTGAACAGGGGTGCATGAATTAATGTAGTTTCATAATTGTTGTTATACGAGGATTTTACGAGATTGGATATCGGGTCAAATGGAATATTTGGGAAGCTCGGATGAGGATTTTAGTGATGTCAGTATAAGGTTAGTACACCTCGAACCTCGGTCGCTTCCTAAGCATCATAAATATAATTGTCTTGCGTGTTAGTATCTGTAAATAAGGTAGATGAAAAATATGCATGTTGGGGACCGTATTTATGAGATTCGATAACTGTACGAGATGCATGATGATAATACAAATATGATATGACTGTTAGAAGCTTTAGAGACTGTGTAGGGTTGTCTGCGATGCTTGTGTAATATTTGATGATTTGTTGTTTGGTTGATAAATTGTGATGTTCTATATGCTTGTTCGAATGGGTTGATGTGATTCGATGGAATCTGTATAATAGATGAATAATGGTTATATTTGAGTAAATAGTATTAAAGCCGGTAATTAATATTAATGGGATTAAGGCGTTAGCAAACCAACTCTAATGACTCATAAGCTTTAGGGATCGTGTAAGCTTGGTAACATCGTAATTCGAGGAAATTATGCTAACCCGTGAATAGGGTATCGGTATGAGATTTGGTCATATCGGTATGCGATTAAGGGCCGTACCGGTATGGGTCAACCCGTACCGATACTTATGGAAAATTAATAAATTCCAATGAGCAGTTTCAGTATCGGTACATGTGTGAGTATCGATACCCACGGGTATCGTATTGATACACGTGTACGAGTACCGGTACCTAATACAATAAATAATCTATAATAAAAAGACAAGGATGAAAGTCGATTTGAATATTAAAAATAGAGCTAATGAATGGGATTAATTATATATGAGCCTAATGAGTAATAAATCGATAAATGTTGAGTGACTTGTTTGGTAATAGTAAACCATAGGGGTCATTGGTGGATCGTGTGTTGAGCCATGCTAAGTTCGGGCACTTGTGTGGTTGAGTCACCGTTGGTTGGTGGGATCTTGATTCCCAGTGGTAGAGTGGCAACACATGAATACCACTCGATGTGAGATTCCGAGTGATGATGCTCGATGCGATATTCTGAGCCATTCCACTCAATGTGGGATTCTGAGTGATGACACTCAATGTGAGATTTCGAGTATTGATGCTCGATGTGAGATTTCGAGTATTGATGTTCGATGTGAGATTTTGAGCATGAGTGTACGTTCCCGATGTTGGGCGACACCGGGCCTCACTCCAATTTTGCGATGATGTTATTGTGTGTTTCGCTCGGAGGGTCCGGTGGGATCACGAGTATGGTTGGGCCTTGTGGGCCATGTATGATGATTGCCATGTTGAGAGCATGTGTTTAGGCGACTAGTGGTAGTTCCATATGTTTACTTTTCTATCCTTATTGCTCGTGCTAGCTTGCATGCTTATGTTTATGATTAGCATGAAGTATAGTAGAGTAGATGTGTACAACTAAGCTTTGTAAGCTCAGCGCTCATAATTATTGTTTTCGTACGTAGGTTGATCGTTGGATCGTGGGTTCGAGGAGCACTATCAGTTCAGGATTTCAGCATGTGGAGGCTTCCAGAGTACAATACTTGTGTTTAGTGGGCTATGTATTCATAGGGCCTTACGTGGTTGAGTCTGTATTTCTTATTTTGAAATTGTATAAATAAGTTAAATGTTTAATGTTTTAAATTAAATTGGAGCTCCTTTGTACTATTTTTGATTATTTAATTATATTTTCAACTATTGACTTTAAATGCTTAAGAAATAACTTGTTTGGGCTAAACCCATTTTGTGGAATTTCATGGTTTTGGTTTGGGCTTGAGGTCCAAATTGTGACATCCGGTTCGAGGTGTTACAAATATAATATTTGTGTGATAATTTAAGCATGTTATATGGCTTTGGGTGAAAATCATGCTTGGATGATCAAATGAGGCTAAAAGTGATTGTTTTAAAATCTGCCCAAAAATGAATCAATGTATGAGCAGTAAGTTTAAAAATCTGTCATAAATTCCATAAAAATATTTAGGATGTGATCTATACATCGTTATAATTCTAAGTTAGTATAGTTTTGTTTAGAACAAATGGTCATCGATTTCGATATGTATTTTAGAAGATATGAATTTTTTAGTGTTAGAAGGTTAAAAAATATAGTAGCAGAATTTTTACAAAACTATTTTAGCAGTAACTTTGAAAAATTACAAAAACAATCACGAGCTAAATTCAAAAGTGAACCTTATATTTTATATAACCGTAGTATAGATATGTTTAAAATGAACGGTGCTCGATTTCAATTTATATATTAGGAGTTATTAGTTTTTGAGTGAGAAAAGGTCATAATACAAGGTAGCAGTTTGTCTCCAAAAACATCAATGACTACAACTTCAAAAAAAATTCATAAATCGTACGAGCTAAATTAGGAGGTGAAATTTATATGGTTGAAAATATTACCGAGTCTAATTTCTTCTAGAACACAACGAACATGATTTGGAACGGTAGATTATTAGTTACATATTTTTCTTTAAAAGTAGCGCAAGCTAGCATATTTAAATAATTAACATTTTAGTCATGTTTTAAGGTTAATTAGTGGTTAAAACTTCCTTTAATTAATATTAGAAGTTTGCAAAACTTTAAAAGGTTTTATAAAGCTTAAATGACTAAGATATTTGATCAAGCATAATACACTTTCTATTAAGTAAGTTGAAACGAGTATGAGACTCAAATGTCGTTGTGTTATATTTGTGATTATATGTGTGATGCTTTGTTTGTGCAGCTTTCGGGCTCTAATTTAACTAGCGGGTAGCTGCTATGAGTGGCGATCAGGATAGCACTTCGAGCACCCGATATCATTTGACAAGCGGCCATGAGTGGTGCGGGACTATCAAGATACTCGATATTTGAGCAAATGTGCAATTCGATAAGTTTGACAATTTGACAAGTTTCACATATTTAATATGCAAGTGATTTGGTTGTGTAGATTGTGATTATTTGTGATTTGAATATTCAATGCTCATGTCATGCTTTTATGTATGCATTTGATTTACATGCTTATATTTATGAATTTCTTGAAGTATGGTAGATTAGTTGGCTTGTAACTAGCGCGTTGCCTTATTTAATACGTTTCTATTACAAAACTTATTTTTATACGTGCGTTTGGTAGGTGTGAAATTTAATACGGTGTATTATTTTATACACAAGTTGGATGATATTTATCACCAGGGTAGAGGTGGTGTTTATTTAACAGGCTAGTTTTACATCAGTTTTATCAATTATACCATCATACTATTTTTCACGTATTTACATCATTGTAAATATGCTAACCCTAAACTCTAAAACTTAAACCTTGAATA
Organism: Hibiscus mutabilis; assembly: GCA_019671005.1. NCBI lineage: Eukaryota > Viridiplantae > Streptophyta > Magnoliopsida > Malvales > Malvaceae > Hibiscus > Hibiscus mutabilis. The sequence continues at coordinate 21,932,029 of CM033735.1, read as the reverse complement.
ATGATGTACACCCCTAAACCGTAAACAATGAGCACAACTCAACCCAAACCTTAAACCTAAAACATTAAACCACAAACTCTAAATCATAAACCCTCAACCCTTAAAACCTAAATCATGAACCTTAAACCTTGAGCCTAAATTGCAAACCATAAACACTAAACTCCAAACCATAAACCTCAAACCACAAACTCTAAACCATAAACCTCAAACCCTAAACCATGAACCTCAAACAATAAACTCCAAAGTATAAGCCCTAAATCATGAACTCTAAAATTCAAACCCTTGAACCCCTAAACCACAAAATCAAGACTTAAACTTTGAACTACAAACTTAAACCTTAAACCCTAAACATTGAACCCTAAACAATAAAACCACAAGCCCTAAAAATAATGTAATAATCAATGTTAAAATAAGGAAAAAATATAAAGCTAGAATTTTAAGGGTAAAAAGGTACATTCATACATAACAATCGTCTTCTAACTTTATCACAAATTTAACAACCAAACACCTTGATGTGATAACAATGACTTATGGCTCCATTATTGGAAATTTTTTCCAACATGAAAACCAAGAGATCTTGGCATCCCAGGAAGAAGTTTCTAAACATAAATCTTATAAAGTGAAGAACCTAGACACTCAAGATTTCAAGACCTAAACCTTCCTTATCCGACCAAGACATCATTGGTGGAATTTTTTTTATTAAAGTAATTTTATGAAGTGAAGAACTTGAACAAATAAATGGAACTCTAAAGAACTGAGTTTTGTCCATATTCTCATAAAAATAATTTTATTACTAAAATAGAGTCACTTGACAATGCTTAACATGGTCTGCTAAACAAAAACAAGGAGAATGCACAGAAGATGATATCAAACTCCATCTTGAAAAACAATTTGCAAAATCTCACAACAGCTGACAGCAACCTCCCAACTCCAACGGGGTACCAGGCATGAAAGCAGGATTTCAAGCCCCATCGTACGAATCTATCTTCAATTTAGGCCCAACGTAACTTTTTATGCCTAATGCAATCAACCATATTCTTCCAAACAAATTAACAGCAACACCCCCTCAAGTCGATAGTTTTGCATCAAACGTGCAAGTGACATCAACCACACAATTCATTTGAGAAGCAGTTTTCACCTGAGTGTTTATGTGACTTGTAAACATAATTCATGGAGGTATATTAGTATAAGTATGCTCATTCAATAATAAGTGTCATTCCTTGTAAACAATTTTTTCTATTGCCCACACCAGTATGCAACCTTACTGGATTTGATCACATTAGCCTGGATCCAACCATAAGATGCAAAACCGTGTTCCATGCACTACATAATAACACCCAGAAATAATGGCAAATTGCATAACATTAAAACGTACAAGAACTTCAACAGTGAGCTAATACTGTATAATGATCGTATCCGGATTGAGCCAATTCTTTATTCGGTAGTTATATTGTTTTACCATTGACAAAACATCCCTTTTGGACCAGTAGTGTACATTTTCCCCCTGGGTCTGTTTTGCATCTACTTATCTAACTTTACATCAGCAGCAGCTTCCTCATCTTTAACAGCTGCTTTGATTGCATCTTCGGCAAGCATACTGCAGTGCAGCTTAATGGGTGGAAGTGAAAGATGCTTCGCGATCTCACTGCAGTTTTACATGGAATATATTGACAAATTTGCAGGAGCTTGAGTACATTTGATTGAAAGGAAAACTTTTAAAAATAAATGAATGGATGAATTGAACCAAAAAGACGAACAAAAACTCGTCCACCCAGCACTTCCCTCAAAACTAGATGGAAACACACCAGCACCTGAGCATTAGTGATAGAGTGCACAAATTTGAATAAAGAGAAAAACAAAACAAACAAAAATAAAGAACAAATCTAAAAATTTAAATTTGCTTATGGTGGTTGCGTCAATGGAGGAAACTTGAATATGTAGAGATGGCATAATGAATTAATAGTTGTCCTCGGCACTCTCTTAGACGCAATTATCTAAGCAAGCAACTTCAAGCGGCTCTAATCCACCCTCTCAAACGTTTTTGTATGGGCAAGCAGGAATGTGAAGATCCTCAACAACAAATTCCGAAGAACTTGAAAATCGATTTGCTTCTAAAACATAAGATAATGTTCTTGCAAGTTAAAACTCAAAAGAAAATTTTATTTAATCATTCAAATCTGAATTACGGTAAAACCTCTTTTATATAGGTCATGGAGAAATTTTAATCCTACTAAATTTAGGAATTAAATACAATAAATAAATGCTAAAATTTAATCTCCTAATTAGATAAGTAACTTCTAAAAATAAATAAATGCTAAAAATAAAATCCTAATTAAATAAATCTGATCCTAATAGATATTGCAAAATCCTATGTTGATTTAAATTATAAATAATCAAATAAAATCTTGAAAATTCATAATTATTCAAAAATCTCGTATTAATCACGTATAGAAATTTTTGCATGCGCTGTCTTCGCTAAAATAGACGCATCTTGAGATCCAGATGTCCGATTGAGGCGTTTCAAGATGCGTTGGAAAGCTAATTTGCAGCCGGACAAGTTTTAAGAAGACATGTTAACCCATAAATGCCTGGATCTCATCCAAAAATGCTTCGCAAGTTGACTGATATTTCTGACTTGCAAAACAGTTTCAACTTCTTTTCCAAAATAATTATTTTGACCCCTATCATGCTCATATCAATTAAGCTCAACAGCTGGCAGTACATGATACCCACTTCCCCAACTATATAAACAAAGGGAACAGACCAGTTGGCTAAACATGAACGCTATGCATTAGCTTACGCATACTCTATGTGATCACCTTAAAACTTAAATTGGGATGTTCTTAACATACCTATTTAGACAATCATATAATAACAACTTATGCTTACATATGCTGCAATGAAAAAAAATCACAATAACAGCGAATATTTCTTCTCATGAATAACTGTTATGTATTATATTGATCCCACCGATAGTTAAAATCATAATCTGAAGATCAACTAGACAAAAGTCTCAGTAGAAAAATGTAACACAAGCCTTTAACCTTTATGCACATAGAGAATAAGGAATTGATTGCCATCACTAAGCCTTAATATCATTGTGTATATACATAAAGAACAAAGAATACCCTAGAATTACTAAAGCAAACACACAGTTAACAAGCATAATAGAAAAAACAATCATACTATAACTGCAAGTAATTAATGCCTTCCCTTACCAAAAGCAATATGGTTATATGAAAGACCGACCAAAAACTGTAAGAAAGAAAGTTAAAAGAATGGGAGAAAGAAGACAATCTATCCACAGCATTCTATATTTCAAGTACCATGTTTAAATTAATAAGAAAAGTAACAAAATACGCGAACAAATTAATTAGTAATCAACAAATTTCACTTAACAAGGCTTCAAAAAACAGATACCGAAGAAGAATAGGCAAACTATCTTGGAGAAGATAAGAATTAAGTTCATATAAAAACTGAAGTTCGAGACAAGGAACTAATACTAACGTGTTTTTAATGGTAAGCACTTCATCCATGCTTTTTCCTTTCACCCATTCAGTTGCTGCAAAATGAAAAAGGCCCAAGTTACCACATATCTCCTCCACTAAAATTGAAGGTCATTTGAAAAGAACTCACGAGTACAAAACATTGAACAACATTAATAAAACATATTAGAAGTTTCAACATTACTGAAAAAAAAAACAATTACATATTTGTTCCATATTAATGTAAAATCATGAATCTTCTTCATGAAAAGACAAAAAAAAATGTGTATTTGCTTTTGTATAAATACTCTCTTTTTCTTTTGTTTTGGATGGGAAACACAATTTAAGTCCAGAAAAAACCATCCATTCCCTTTTTTCTTTGGTGAATTTCCCGCTGAAATCATACATAATCCTATCCCACATCATATGAAACCTTAAATTTGGAATTTAGCTTAATAAAAGAATAATATTAAAAGAAATAACCTAACTGAATAATATTACAGCGCCGATTAAAACAAATTACACCCATATATCCCAATGCCCATAAGTATTAAAAGAAAGAAAAAAGTGGCATACCGACAGAAGAAGACGCAATAGCCGACCCACAACCAAAGGTTTTAAAGCAAGAATTGACGATTTTCCCAGATTCCTCGTCAATTTTGATTTGCAGCTTCGTAACATCGCCACATGCGGGAGCCCCGACCAAGCCTGTACCTACGTTGGGGTCGTTCTTATCGAAGGAGCCAACGTTACGAGGATTGTTGTAATGATCGATGACATTCTCGTGATAAAGACGCTGCAGATTCTGAAGGGAACGCGATGGGGCTGCCCCAGACGCTGTTCCGAGCAGCCTAATCGCCACCAGTCTCAGCATTTTGGTCGTCGATTTTGTAGTGGAAGAGCTACTTCGGATTGAGGTAGGGTTTGGGTTTGGGTTTGGGAAGTTTGAAATCGTACGCAGATGATGATATATAGAGAGGTTGAAAGGCAAGCCATATGGGACACGTGGAGGATGGAGAACAGATTCTGGTTCTGGAGATTGAAACACGTCAGAGTTTGTTTTTTTATTTAATACAGTAATAACTTAATTCAATTTTCGTGCTGGTATTATTAGGATTAATAACAAGAGAAACGAAAGTAATGCCAAAGCAAAACACGGTTCATCAACGGTCGGTACAAGTAATAAATAATTTTACTTAACTAGGGATGTCAATAGGGCGGGTTTTGCAGGGATTCGTCCCATTTCGTATTCAATTGGGCAGTGATGATTACAAATTTCGCGAGTTGTAAGGCAATGATGAAAATAAAAATTAGATTCGTCGTGGGTGGTGGGGAAGGCGTGAATGGGGATGTAAAAATAGGTAATCGGATGGGTTTCATGTCAGGTTCTGTCAGGTCAGGTCAAATCAGATACATATCATTTCAGGTCATTTTTCTATTTTGACTCGATTCGGGTCGGGTGCGGGTCAGTTTCGGGTCGGGTTCATTTCGGGTCGAGTTCATTTCAGGTCAGGTCAAAACGGTTAATTCGGGTTCGGGTATACTTCATGTTGGGTTCATTTCAGGTCGGGTTCATTTCAGGTCGGGTTAATTCGGGTTTCGAATTCATATTAAGATTGAGTTTGGTACAAATAGTCGATAGACTTTGGGTTAGTCATTCATTTCGAGCTAATTATTCAACGCATTTCACGAACACGAATTACATTAAAAATAAGTATTAGGCAATAGAATGAACAAAGTAATTCATTTCTAAAATATTAGAGTAAATTATAAAAATTATAAATTAATAAGGGTCAATTTTTGTGAAAAAAAAGTTAGGGACTAACATGAGTAAAAATATCATCATATTAAAAACACTTGACTAAATTGCAAAAAAAAAATGAATAGGGGTCAATTAGGAATAAGAATATAGTTTTAGCATTTTAGGGACTATAATGAACAAAAATATTAAATTAAAATTATAAACATTGGACTAAATTACAAAAAATGAATAGGGGTCAAATTGGACTAAAATTAAATTTTTAGGGACTAGAATGAACAAAAATATCAGCAAATGATTCATTTCTAAAATATTGGAGTAAATTACAAAAATTACAAATTAATAAGGATAAATTTTGGTGAAAAATAAAATTTTAGTAAATATTATGAATAAAAATATCTTAATATTAAAAACACTGGATTAAATTACAAAAAATGAATAAGGGTCAATTTGGAATAAAAATAAAGTTTTAGGGACTATAATGAACAAAGATATTAAATTAAAATTATAAACATCGGACTAAATTACAAACAAAAAAGAATAGGGGTCAATTTGGACTAAAAAAAATGTATGTATGCATGCATGCATGCATGCATGTATGTATGTATGTACGTATGTATGTATATACGTATGTATGTGTGTACGTATGTATGCATGCATGCATGTATGTATACATGCATGCATGTATGTATGTATGTATGTATGTAGGTAGGTAGGTAGGTAGGCAGGCAGGCAGGTAGGTATGTATGTAGGTAGGTATGTATGTATGTATGTAGGTAGGTAGGTAGGTAGGTAGGTGTGTGTGTGTGTGTGTGCGGCAGGGCGGAGGTGAGGGTGGGTGGGTAGGTAGGTAGGTATGTATGTATGTATGTATGTATGTATGTATGTATGTATGTATGTATGTAGGTAGGTAGGTAGGTAGGTAGGTAGGTAGGTAGGTATGTATGTATGTATGTATGTATGTATGTATGTATGTATGTATGTATGTCTATATGTATGTATGTATGTATGTATGTATGTATGTATGTATGTATGTATGTATGTATGTATGTATGTATGTATGTATGTATGTATGTATGTATGTATGTATGTATGTATGTATGTATGTATGTATGTATGTATGTATGTATGTATGTACGTATGTAGGTAGGTAGGTATGTAGGTATTTATGTTATGTATATATTAATGTAGGTATGTATATATAATGTAGTAATATGTATGCATGTACGTATACCCCTAAACTATATATGTATGTTAGTATGTATGTATGTATGTATGTATATGTATGAATGTATGTATGTATGTATGTATGTATGTATGTATGCATGTATGTATTTATGTATTAATGTATGCATGTAGGTAGGTAGGTAGGTATGTATGTATGTATGTATGTATGTATGTATGTATGTACTAATATAGGTATGTATGTATGTATGTAGGTATGTATGTATGTATGTATGCATGTATGTATGTATGTATGTATGTATGTATGTATGTATGTATGTATGTATGTATGTATGTATGTATGTATGTATGTATGTATGTATGTATGTATGTATGTATGTATGTATGTATGTATGTATGTATGTATGTATGTATGTATGTATGTATGTAGGTAGGTAGGTAGGTAAGTAAGTAGGTAGGTATTTATGTTATGTATGTATTAATGTAGGTATGTATATATAATGTAGTAATATGTATGCATGTATGTATACCCCTAAACTATATATATATATATATATATATATATATATATATGTTAGTATGTATGTATAATGTAGTAATATGTATGCATGTATGTATATCACTAAACTATAAATGTATGTATATATGTATATATACCACTAAACTATATATGTATGTATGTTATCTATGTATTTATGTTATGTATGAGTTAATGTAGGTATGTATGTATAATGTAGTAAATAGTAATAGTATGCATGTATGTATACCCCAAAACTATATATGTATGTAACTATGTATGCATGTGTGAGTGTACACATATACATACTAAAACTTACATTCCTTATAAATACATATATATGTATATGTATATATATGTATGTATATAATATACATATACATTAATATATATACATATAAATTAATACATATACATATACATTAATACATATATATATACATATACATTAATACATATATATACGGCCACACATTATATACATTAATGCATATACATATATACATATACATATACATATACATATACATATACATATACATATACATATACATATACATATATACATATACATATACATATACATATACATTAATACATATGCAAAATATATATACATACACATATTATATACATTAATACATATACACATATACATTAGTACATATCATAAACATATATATATATATATATACATTAATACATATACATATACATATACATATACATATACATATACATATACATATACATATATATATATATATATATATACATATACATATACATATACATATACATATACATATACATATACATATACATATACATATACATATACATATACATATACATATACATATACATATACATATACATATACATATACATATACATATACATATACATATACATATACATATATAGGACCAAATCAAAAACAAAACAAACTTTTAAGCTCAATTTAAAAGTGACCAGGACCAAATTGAAACAAATGTAAAATAAGCGTGTTAGCGGAGCAAGATTTGAATAGTAAGGCGCGACCCATTTAAAAACGCGTGGATCTTTTTACCCGACCCGGTGTTCTATATAAACCCCCAAAATCAGATACGATTCATTTTTCTCATTTATTTTTCCCTTGCCAAAACTCTGCCCAGATTTCCTCTCTCCTTCTCACTCTAAATTCTCTGTCTTCTCTCTAGAAAAAAACATCTTATTCCCAGAAACCTCAAACCATTTTCGATCAAACCCTTGAACTTTAACCCAACTCATCCTTCGTTCTTCGATCAAACCCTTCCAGATCTTATACAAACATCAAAACTCATCCCAAACCTATTTCTGCTCGATCAAAACCTAAAATTTCTTAAGAACAACCTCATGTTCTTCCACTTTCCCCTTTTCAATCCTTCCAAACCCTAATCCTCATCCCAAAATTATTTCTGCTTGATCAAAACCTAAAATTTTGCTCCGACAACCTCATGTTCTTCCATTTTTCCCTTTTCAATCCTTCTAAATCCTAATCCCTAAATCAATTCTATTTTTACTCGATCAAAACCTAAAATTTTGCTCTAACAACCTCATGTTCTTCCACTTTTCCCTTTTCAATCCTTCCAAACCTTAATCCTCAAATCAATTTTGTTTTACCCTTCAACTTCTTTCTTAAAATCTTTTCATCTTCTTTCTCTAATCCCTTCAACTTCTTCAAATCCTTCCATATTCTCCTCTAACCTCTTCAAATTCTCTAACCCTTCAATTTCCAGATACATTAAACTTCTCATCTCCCTTTTTTCATCTTCGACTTTTCCATAAACTAAAATCCCTAAACTAAAACTCTTAGTCTCTAAAGCTTTTCGTCTCTCTGTCATTTCTGGGTTCTGGTCCAAAGCTCTCAGCTTCTCAGTTGGTTTGGGTAAGTAACACTCTCAGTTCCTTTTTGGATTTTTGTATTTTTGTTGTTGTCTGTGTTCATTTATGATTTTTGCTAACTGTGTTCTCTCTCTCATTTCTAATGTATATCTCTGATCTCTCTCAGACTCTCGATCTTCCACGTGTAGGTTTGTTTCATTCTTTCTATATATATATATATTCTGGGTTTTGTATATAACTGTGTTGTCTATTCTGGTTTCTGGGTTTTTAGATCTTTTTGTTCTGTTTCAATGGTTTAATCCGAGTATATATGTTGTCTATTCTAATTTTTTGGGTTCTGGGTTTTTAGATGTTCTATGCTCTGTTTTAATGGTTTAATCTGAGTATATATGTTGTCTATTTTGATTTCTGGGTTCTGGGTTTTTAGATGTTCTATGTTCTGTTTCAATGGTTTAATTCGAGTATATAGGCTGGACATCCCATTCTGCGATGCTACTGGTGTCAAAGGAGGTTTTTAAAGGACCTTGTGGATAGGTTTAACAATGCCACGTACAAGGATTAATAGTGAAAGAGGTATATTAGTTGGAGTATCATAGTGAAAGAGGTATATTCCTCTCATTTTTTTTTAATTTCATAATTATATTTGTATTATTTTTGTCAATCAATAATACATGTTTGTTTGTTTGTTTGAAGTGGATGTAAATGAACAACTGTCTGATATAGCTCGTACCCCTAAGAGGAGGGCTACAACTACAAATTCAGTGGACTTTGGGAGAAGAACTTCTCATGGTTGGGATCATTATACCTTTATTAAGCATCCTGAAGGTCTTTTTGTGCTCTATAAGTATTGCAAATCCAAAAGCTATAAAGCAGATTCTTATGTTGGTACATCTAACCCTAAAAGGCATATTGAAAAATACCAAGCTTACAAAGATTTTCTTGTTACTAATCCCAATAGTAGAACGGAAAGTTCTTTTGATCATAAAAGATACTGTGATTTATTTGCTGAAGCAATTATGTGTCATGGTTATGCTTTGAGTATGGTTGAGCATGAAAAACTTAGGGTTTTGCATCAGTATCTAAATTTTAATGTGAAGGATATTTCGAGGTATACTATTACTAAGCATCGCATGTTAAAGCATGAGCAGCATAAACAATTACTACTTGATTCAATGCATTCTATTTCAAGTCGTATATGTTTTACATGTGATGGATGGTCTGCTTGCACTTCACGTTCATATTTTGCTCTGACTGCACATTATGTTGATAATAACTGGAAACTTCAATCTAAAATGCTGAATTTTCATCGTTTCCCCCCACCCCATGATGGTGAGTCTATTTATAAGTTTGTGAAAAAAATGTTATGTGAGTGGGGTCTTGAGAAAAAAACTTTTATCATAACTCTTGATAATGCTTCTACAAATGAGAAAATGGTTAAGCGTCTCAAAGATGATTTGTATGCCATTTCTTCCCTTCCATGCAATGGTAAGTACTTTCATATAAGGTGTGATGCCCATATTTTGAACTTGATAGTTCAAAAAGGTTTGAAGGTAATTGACTCTTCTATTATTAAATTACGTGAAATTGTTAAGTTTATTGATTCTTCTTATGCTAGACTTTGTAGCTTTGAATTGGCTGTTAAAGATTGTGGTTCTGTTTTTTCTGGTAAGTTGATATTGGATGTTCTTACTCGATGGAATTCCACTTACTCAATGTCTCGTAGGGCAATTGATGCTAAATTAGCTATCAATTTGTTTGTTAATAGGGTAAATAACTTGGATATAATTAGTGAGGATGATTGGGAAACTACTCAATTAATCTGTGATTTCCTTGAGCCATTTTTTGAAATTACTACTCTATTTTCAAGATCTAAGTATCCCACGTCTAACTTGTACTTGGCTAATGTTGTTGTCATTAAGAAGCTATTGTGTGATGCTCACAATGATCCCTGTAAGGGCATTTCTGCAATGGAATGACCTATGTTTGAATTATATGAGAAATATTGGTCCGATCACTCAACGATTCTCTCTTTTACTGTTTTGCTTGATCATTGATATAAATTACAACTTCTGAAGGAGTTGTACGGTGTCCTCTATGTTGAGGATGAGGTTGAAAGGAGGGTAAGCCTTGTTTACAATAACTTTGTTAATTTGTATATATATTATTCAAAAGCTATACTCTGTTCTTCTTCTAATTCTTTTGTCCAAAGTAACTCCTCTCAAAGTACAAGTGTGTCAAGTTTCGGTCGGCCTCGAACATTTAAGATATCCAATCTATTTCAGGTTAGTCTTTATTTTCTTAAAGTTAAATTAGGCTTCTGTTTTTTTACATTTAATTTTTTGTTTCAATTACAGTTTACTGATTAAACTTTATCTTTTTTAATGTTAGAACTTTAATGCCAATTTAGCTGCTTCTAGGAGTGGAAAATCTGATGTTGACTCCTACATTACTTTGCCCTTTCTCCCCCGTACTGATGATGCTGAGTTTGATATTTTAGAGTATTGGAAAGCACAATCTGTTTCTTTTCCCTTACTTTCACAGATGGCTAGAGATGTTTTAGCCATTCCAATCACTTCAGTTGCTTCCAAATCTTCATTCAGCATGGGGTCAGATTTTGAACAAGTTGAAGGCTAAACTCTTGCCTAAAAATGTTGAGATATTTGTAACAACCCGTAATTGGTTGTATGGTTTTAAACCTGAGGAAATGGATGAAGATTATCTTACTGTTGTGAAAGATTCTTCTATCTCTAATCTTGGTGAAGATTCACTTCCTGATTAAGGTAAAGCCTATTTATGCTTTCTTTTGTGATTCTGCTTTGTTTTTGAAAATTGTTTATGATTCTATTTTTTTGTAGGGTTCCTTCAAACCAAGCAAGAACATTAATGCTTAGGGGTCAACTAAGTAGTGAAATGTGATGTAAAGGTAGGTATTCTTCGTAATTGGTTGTTAGTTTTGTTTATCTTTGTAAATGTTTAAATGTCTGATTCTATTAGTGTTTCTAATAATGTTTACTGTTTCCAATTTAGTTGTTGTTGCTGCTGTTAATCACTTGATGTTGCTACTGTTAATGACTTAGTATTACTGTTGTTGCTGCTGTTAATCACTTGATGTTGTTGTTGTTAATGACTTAGTGTTACTGTTGTTGCTGCTGATTGTTGGTTGTTGTATGTTGTTGGTTGTTGTTTGTTGTCTATTACTGGTTGTTGATTGTTGGTTGTTTGTTTACTTGGTAGTTTTTTTTTCTTATCTAATTAGTTGCCCTTGTTTTAATTATGCTGGTTTCTTAGCTATGCAAGTTACCCATAATTAACCTTGCTGGTAGCATTAGATCTTTTGACTGCTCAATGACGAAATTTCTGTTAGCAAAGTCGAGCTTTTAGTCTCGTAAAACTTTGCTATAAGATCTGAGAGCTTAAATTTTCACCCAACAAACTTGTGTTTAAAGTTTGTACTTTTGTAAGTTTAAAGTTTACTAAGTTATACATTTTTATGTTGTAATAAACTTATGTTTTATTCAATTATAATTTTACTTACATTTGGTGGCTTATACATTTGTAAGTTTTAAGTTTACTTATTTCGTTTTTATCAACTCAAGTAATCAACAAAGACTCAAACAATGATTGTCAAAAAAACAAAGACTCAAGCAGTTTCCAATCTTATCCAATAAAGTTTGGTCAAGTTAAATTATGGTGTAATTTACCTAAAAAATAATTAAGAATGTCTTTTGTCTACAAGAATAGAAGCATAAGTTAATATTTGTTAATTTGACAAACTTTTTGTATTGAATGACTTAGTATTTACTAAGTATATATTGAATTTTTACTAAGTTAATTAAAAATGAATATCTTTTGTTTATTTAGTATTTACTAAGTATATATTGAATTTTTACTAAGTATATATTGAATTTTTACTAAGTTAATTAAAAATGAATGTCTTTTGTCTATTTAGTATTTACTAAGTATATATTGAATTTTTACTTAGCATTAACTTAATTGATTATATAATATATATATAAATTCAATCTTAATTTTTACTAGCATCTACTATTTAGTGTCAAAAGAATTCTTAAATCTAATCTTTCATATATATATATATATATAATAAAAATATTATTTAACATTTTAAATTGATTTAAAAAAGTAATAGTTTACGTTTATCAACACTTAACACTTTACATTTATCAAAACTTTAAATTCATCAAATCATAGTCTTCTTCAAATGTTAGGTAAATATCATTATCAACTATCAAGCTAGGTCAATATCAGTTCAGGTCAATAACAGGTCGGGTTCAAAAACAAGAATATGTCTTTATACCCGCCATCCCCATCCGCCACGCATCATCCTCACCACCCGCCCCAACCCCACTCGCATATAAAAAATTATAAATGTTATTAAAAATACAAAATCGGTTTGGATCATAGTCAAATTTAAGATAATTTATATCGACTTTTTCTTGAGATATTAATGAAAAATTCAATATATATATATAATTGAGTTTAAAATTGATCATATCAAATTTATAAATATTTTTTAATATATCAATTTGAATCATAGTCAAATTTAAAATAATTTACATTGACTTATCTTGAAATATTTATGAAAATTTATATATATATTTATTATGTTTATTAGTTTATTCTTTATTGTTGTCTGTCGTTATGCCTTCTTTTTAAGATTTTTTTCTTCTCTTCAATCGTCACCATATATATATATATATATTATTCTTCTACTTTTTTAATTTTATTTTCCTAATATTGTATGTTATTTATATTATATCGGTATTTGTTCTTATTTTTTAAGGTTGTTTTTTAATTGTTATGTTTTTTAGTTCTTTCTGAATGTTTATTTGTTAAGCAATTGAAATATTATTTTACATGTTATTTATGCTATTTTCTATCCTCTACAATAGACTTTAATATCTTTTTAGTCCAAACTTTTTTGTTGTACAATTTTAATTTCGTATGTTATTATTTTTTAAAAAAAATTGTGACAATTAGAATAATTTCACTATGTGGTGGGAGTCCGAATGACGGGTATTTTATAGTTTTTCATAATAAATTTGATTTATATTTTTAACTAATAGTTATAAAAATATTATATGAAAGGGTTACGGGGCGGGTAAAGAGGGGATTAGGTGGGTCTCAAGACCCACGTGAGTAATGGGGCGAGAATGGTTTTAGTCTTGCGGGTTTGTAGGGCAGAGATGGTTTTAGATTTTGTATTCGCAACGGGTCGTGGGGTGGGGATAGAGATGAAAATCTTAACCAATATTATTTTTAAAAATAGTATTGTTTTACAAATTTTAAAAAATAAAAAATAAAGACTATTATATTTTATTAAAATAATTAACATTATTAATTATATTAGTTAAATATTAAATTATGTTATATTATTAAGCTTTATTTAATTATAATATTGAAATAAAAATATTACATCATATTTTGAAAATTATTAATACATATATTTTAAATATTTAATAATCAATGGTTTTATTAAAATAAATGTTATAATATTATATTGATATTACATGCTTATAATAATATTTTCACTATTAATAATTCAATAATATTATTTTTATAAAAATAAATAATATTATTTATATTAATGATTTATTATATATTATTAAAATAAGAATATAACAATATTATTTATATTAGTGATTTATTGTATATTATAAAAATAAAAATATAATAATATGATATAACTGAGCATATTATTATAATATTAAAAATTATAAGATTAAAATATTATATTTTAAATCTTTTAACAACTAATATTTTATTAAAAATACTAGACTATTATATTAATATTTTATATATAAAATAATAATACACATTATTATTAATTCAATACTAATATTTTTATGAAAATAATAAATAGTATTAACTATATTAATAACTTATTATATATTATTAGAATAAGAATAGAAAAAATTAATTAAGGACCTAAACTTTTGTTGCACCCAATTAAGCTCTTGAACCAAGAAATTTAATCAATTAAACACATGAACTAAAAAAATTTAATCAATTAAGCATTTTGACCAATTTTGACAGTTTTTTCTTTAGATATTACTGGCACATGATGCACTAGGGTAGAGATGTAAAAAGCTGACCTGACTGAAACCTGCTCGAGTCAGAACCTGGTTTGACCCGAACCCGATTTGTATCCGACTGTTGTTGACCCAAACTCGAATTGGACATGTTACTGTAGTAACCTAACCTGACCTGTATCCGACCGAAAACGACCCGAACTCGATTTGGACCTATTATTGTGGACCCGAAACCTGACCTGCATCCTACTGAAACGAACCCGAACCCGAGACTGACCTGGTAGATAACCGATATTACCCGACCGAATCGACCTGAGATCCGATTTTACCCGACCTGTTTTGAACCCGCCTGTTAATTGACCTGACTTGTTTTGAACCCGACCTGTTGTTAATGGTTTATATATACATTTAATAAATAGAAATTAAGGACTAATTTGACAATTTGAAAGTGGAAAAATTTGAGAGCTTAGTGACCAATTTTACAATTTTATCACAGAAATAAATAAGGGTCGGTTTCGGCTAAAAATTAATTCTTATGAATTAGAATGAACAAAAATATCATAATATTGAAACTATTAGACTAAATTACAAAAATTAGAAACAAATAGGGGTCAGTTTCGGCTAAAAGTAAAATTTTAAGGACTAAATATCACCCTGGGGAAGGGATTGCTATATCCGAAGTCCAAACCGTGGGATACTTGTGACTAAATTGAATTAAACTAAAACTTAAAAGTGAATATTAGGACTAAAATGTAACATTTAAAACTCAGCATGACCTAAAGGGTAATTAATCCCTAA
The DNA here is from genome assembly GCA_019671005.1 of Hibiscus mutabilis. NCBI lineage: Eukaryota > Viridiplantae > Streptophyta > Magnoliopsida > Malvales > Malvaceae > Hibiscus > Hibiscus mutabilis. The sequence continues at coordinate 21,916,369 of CM033735.1, read as the reverse complement.
CCTAAAATTTAGGCGGGTTATTTACCTGATTCCCTCCAAAATCCCGTCATTTTCCCTCCTTTTTTACCATTTATTTTTTTCTTTTATTTTTAATTAAAATGAGAGGGTGGGCGGTCAACTTTTAGGTAGGATTAATTCTCTTTTTAGCCCTTACGACTTTAGATGTTCTTCATTTAAGTCCTAAATTTTCACTTTTAGGTTTTAGTTTAATTAAATTGAGTCCCAACTTAGATTAATTTAATTGAAATTTCACATTTAATTTTAGACTTTTAATTATGTATGCGATTTATACTTTTAAGTTTTAATTTAGCTCAATTAGATTCTAAGTTTAATAAGTTAATTCAATTAAGACATTATTATTATTGTTATTGTTATACCATAAAAACTTTGGTTTAATATAATTATACACAAAAATTTGATTTGAATGTAAACAAGTAATTGTACACATGAAAGTTAAAACTTTAATTTAGTTCAATTGTACATATGAGCTTTGTTTTAAATATCTAACCAAATTCAAATACACAAATTAGCAAGTTGAATCGGAATTAATCCTGTAAACCAACAACCCTAAACTAAACTATAAACCATTAATACTAAACACAAAACCATAAAACCTTAAGGAATCAAAATTAATGTATATATATACATATATGTATTATTGTATATATACGTATATGTGATTAATGTATATGTATATATACGTATATGTATTAATGTATATATATGTATTAATGACTTAATATATATATATCATATATGTATATATATGTATTAATGTATATGTATATATATGTATATGCATTAATGTATATAATATGTGGCTGTATATATATATATGTATTAATGTATACATATGTATATGTATTAATGTATATATATATACTTACCTATATTTATTTCTATATACATATATGATATATATACATACATATATATATATATTATACATATAATATACATATACATATACATATACATATACATATACATATACATATACATATACATATACATATACATATACATATACATATACATATACATATACATATACATATACATATACATATACATATACATATACATATATATATATATACATATACATATACATATACATATACACATACATATATCTATATATACATAAACATATACATACTAAAACTTACATACATATACATTATACATATAACATATACATACTAAAACTTACATACATGTGTGTGTATGTATACATATATATATTATATGTATATATTAATATATATACATACATGATACATACATACACATATATATTTATTAATATATACACATATATACATATAGTAAAACTTACATACATAAATATATTTTATTTTTAGTCCAAATTGACCCTTATTCTTTTTTTGTTTGTAATTTACTCCAATTTTTATAATTTTAATTTAATATCTTTGTTCATTATGGTCCCTTAAACTTTATTTTTATTCCAAATTGACCCCTATTTTTTTTTGTAATTTAGTCTAATGTTTATAATTTTAATTTAATATCCTTGTTCATTATAGTCCCTAAAACTTTATTTTTATTCCAAATTGACCCCTATTCATTTTTTGTAATTTAATCCAGTGTTTTTAATATTATGATATTTTTATTCATAATATTAACTAAAATTTTATTTTTCACCAAAATTACCCTTATTAATTTATATTTTTTGTAATTTACTCCAATATTTTAGATATGAATCATTTGTTGATATTTTTGTTCATTCTAGTCCCTAAAACTTTAATTTTAGTCCAACTTGACCCCTATTCATTTTTTTTGTAATTTAGTCCAATGTTTATAATTTAATATTTTTCACCAAAATTGACCCTTATTAATTTATAATTTTTTTATTTACTCTAATATTTTAGAAATGAATCATTCGATATTTTTTGTTCATTCTAGTGCCTAATATTTATTTTTAATGTGATTCGTGTTCGTGAAAGACGTTCAATAATTAGCTCGAAATGAATGACCAACCCAAAGTCTATCGACTATTTGTACCAAACTCAAACTTAATACGAATTCGAAACCCGAATTAACCCGACCTGAAATGAACTTGACCTGAAATGTACCCGACCTGAAATGCACCCGACCTGAAATGAACCCGACCTAAAATGCACCCGACCTTAAATGAACCCGACATGAAGTCAACCCGAACCCGAATTAACCCGTCAATTAACTATTTTGACCCAACCTGAAATGAACCTGACCCGAAATGAACCCAACCCGAAATGAACCCGACCTGAAATGAACCTGACCTGAAACTGACCCGCACCCGACCCGAATCGAGTCAAAACAGAAAAATGACCTGAAATGACATGTATTCAATTTGACCCGGCCTGACAGAACCCGACCTGAAACCTATCCGATTACCTGTTTTTACATCCCTACACTAGGGGTGTTCATATTCGAGTACCCGAATTTTCAGGTACCAAAAATTCAGCCTATGACCCGACCCATAAGAACCGGGTACCCGCAAATTAGGTACCCGCAAAGTTCGAGTACCCGTAAAACCTGGTACCGTGTATCCGGTTCACTTTTTTTTATTTTTTTTAAATCTATTTTTTTAAAAAATGCATAGGAAACACATAAAATTTCATGATATATATTTCAAACACAAAAATTATTGATTTGAGGTTAGTTTTAAGAGAAATATTTTGAGATATATATATATATTAAAGTTTATCGACAAAAGAAGGTACTAATCTTGATCATGATTTTTCTTTCGAATCTCATATTGACAAATTAATATAAATATTTTTCAAAACTTAAAAGTATATAATACAAGTATAAAAAAAGTTAGGGATTTAAAATTAATTCTAGGGAAAAATAGTAAGAAACATAAAATAAAATAGAATTTAAATTTAAAATATATAAATATTAAAATTATCGGGTCGGGTACCCGGTTATAAAATTTTTTTGGCCTTGACCTGACTCGACTACCGGGGAAAAATTACAGGTCAGGTACCCGCCTGAAAAATTCGGGTATTTTATTATAAATATCGATTAATTTTCAATCGGGTAGGTGGGTCAACGGGTCGGGTATTTTTGAACACCCTATGATACACTACAGTCTTTTCATGTTGCATTTATAGATTTTAATATATATATATATATATATATATATGAGTTTTATAAGATTTTTTATAGAATTTTTAGAATTTAAAAGAACTTTTAAAATAAAATAATCTGAAAATGTCAAGTGGAAATATTGTGACACGACATATTGCACCAACAAATTCAAAAAAAATGTCAAGATTTAATAGCCAAATCGGTGATTTGACTTAATTTATTCAATTTCTTGGTTAAAGAGCTTAATTGATTAAAGATCTTGATTCAATGACATAATTGGGTGCAAAAAAGTTTAGAGATTTTAGTTGATTTTTTTTTTCAAAATTTCATATAATATAACTGAAAATATTATTATAATCTTAAATTAAATATAGTTTATAATCTTATTGTCTCAATAATTAAAGGCTCAACTATAATATACGTGCCCAAACTATGACTCTTTTTTGTAATAGGTGCCTAAAGTATTTTTTAGTTGAAATAGGTGCCTAAAGCATTTTTTTGCTGAAATAGGTGCCTCGGTTAACTTTAAAACAAGCCAAAAATGAAACTTTAGGCACTCATTCCAGAAAAAATACTTTAGGCACATATTTTAGTCAAAAATGGAACTTTAAGCACCTATTTCAGGCAAAAAAATATTTTAGGCACCTATTGCAAAAAAAAACATAGTTTAAGCACTTATTTTGCAGTTAAGTCATAAATAAATGACATTAACACTTGTTTTATAATAGTTAATGTATATTAGAAGTTTTTGTATTATAATTAAAAATTCATTTTAATCTCTCTATTATAAAAGGAATATTTTAGTCACTATAAAAAGCACAATTTAGTCTTATATGTTTGAAAATTAATATTTTGGTCCAAATTTAAAGTTATAGTTATTTGATCTAAATATTTTAAATGAAAATAAATTTTAGATGCCTAAAATAAGAAAAATGATATATTTTAGACTCTTATTTTTACAATAAAACCTAAACTGAATCATATAACATTTACAAGTTATGTTTAAGTTTCTATAATTAGTAGTATTAAAAATCAATTTAACATTGAGATTCATTTATTGATCTAGTGATCAAGAAAGTTCATATTGATTCATCTTATATGAGTTTGAATCTCGGTATAAAAATACAATACCTCCCTATTTTTTTATTAAGATAACACCTCCCTATTATTATTTTTATTGAATAATGCCCCTTATTTAATAAAAGATCAATTTGACATTATTTTTAAAAAGTGTTATCAAAAAATACTTTGAAATGTTGAATTTAAGATTTTTTTCGATAATACTCAAAGAACAAAGATCAATTCATAAGGACTTGATCTTTAGCTAATAAAGCAGTTGTCTCATGAGGAGGGGTATCATGAATTACTTCGCCCACAAGCATTTCTCTCGTCAAAACGGCCAAGTTATCCAGAATAGAATTTGCCTCCCTGCAGATGTGATTAAGCTTCGTTTCCTATCTCCGATTTAGAACTTCATGAATAGCCCCTACAAGAGCACTATCGGCCAAAACTAAAGAAGAGTGAGTGGGGATATTCAAAGCCATAAGGCTGTCAGTTTCCACCTCAATGTAGCTAACACCTAGTCTCCAAGCATGATTCAGGACTCCAAAGATTGCCCATAGTTCTGCATTCAGGACCGAGCAAACCCTTAGACTTCTGAGAAACCAAAGAATTAGTCGCCATTAGCGTCTTGTATAACACCTCCTGTTGCAGCCATCTTCTTCTGCCCACCAACAACACCATCAGCGTTGGCCTTCAACCATCCTGAAGCAGCGCCAAAGCATATCTGCATTGTTTCGTTGCCATCAATTCAGTCTTTAAACGATCATAACAAGTCATCAGATTGTCTTTGTCTACAAAGTTCAGTCGGAGGACCATGTTGCATCTCCTTTTCTATAGAGACTAGCAAACGAGAGCAAACATTATGTTCTAATATCTTAGATTAAACGCAATGGTTTTATTGTCCTGAACATTCGAAAGTAGCCATGAATCAAACAACATATTCATAAACTGTAATACCCTCGACTCGAATGCCACATTTGGGCCTCAAGCCCAAACCTAAAAGCCATAAAATTTTTCTAACTGGTTTAGCCCAAATAGAATGCTTTTCAAAATATTTTTTCGTCCCAAATGAGGACACTTTCTTGGATAGGGCCTTCATCGTCTTCTTAAAGCTTCTTAACTTGCATCCTTGACTTGGTAGCATCACTCGGTCTGCTATTGCTCGGTCATGAATGAACTTGTCAAGGCAGGGTCACAATATAATAAGGGATGACCTTAACACTTGGCATGAGACCCAAGAGTCCTCGAGTCGGATCATTTGCTCCATGACCAACTTCGAACCCAGAACTTGAACCCGAAATAAACATTGGAGGTTTGCCCCGAGCTGGGTCACGAAGACCTGCTTCCAGCCCCATGGTGTGGTGAACATCGTGTAAGGGAAGAGCAATGGATTTCTGAATTTCCATCTCTAATAGTGTATGAATGGCCCCCTCATCCAGCAACGGTGGTGAAGGAATTCTTGGTAGCACGTCCACTGTCATCACTGGTCGAGGAATAGTGCTAATGGCGGGGGGTGCGATGGATTCGCTCGTAGCCCCCGTTAGAACCCTAGGTTCATCAAAAAATTTCTTAACCATGGATTCAAGACCAAAAATCTGAGATTGCATGTCATTTTTGAAGATTGCAAGCTCATCCCGAATCTTTACTCGAACAGAAGAAAGGGTTCCTTCAATGGTGCGTTCCACTTGTGAACAACGATCGGCCACCGTCGTTTCCACCTGGTGAAGGTCAGATTATAACTGTTGAACATCTGATTGAACCTTTTGAAGCTCTTGTTGAGTCTGACTCACCATATTTCCAAGAATTAGATCCAAAAAGAACGAAAAAGTAAGGATAGAATGCAGCGGAAGGAAGAAAAATGAGATAATCGTTAGGCTCTGATGCCTTTGTCACAAATTAAACTAAGAAATAATAGAAAATTAGGAGAACAGAAACAGAGGTTGGATAGAAGGCGGCTCAAACTTAGAACAGAAGAGAGAAAACGATAGCAGTAAAGAAAATAGTATTTTTCATTTCATATTCAGCATAATTACAAACCTTACACATTTGCTACTTAAAGGAAACAAACCATACAGTATCGTTTTAAGGCAAACATAAAATTCTAAACTAAAGGCAAAACGACACCGTTTCAATAAAATAAAAACGGTGCGTAACACTCCACGGATCCGTCGACCCAGGCGAAGTGAAGATCATAAGGGAGGCGAGATTAGGTTTTAGTTTTATAGCCGATTTTTGTTGGCCTAAACGAATTATATATTTGAGGAGGCGCCACTAGGGTTTTAGATTTTATAGATGTCGGCAAAGTTCACAAAATCTCCCAAATGTGTATGATAAGTACAGTGATACACAGGCTTGCGTGAGGCGGCCAAAATTAAGGTTAAAATGAAGTTGACGGATTTTATTGGTATCAGATTCTTACATAATTTTTTTATGAGACGGTAATATAAATGTTTATCGTAATTGTAAACAAAATGGTAGTTACACAAGTCTTATTACGTAAGAAATTATGTGATAACATAAATGTAACTCGATAACATTAACACTTACAAAACCCATAAGCATGGGCATAACTACATAAAGTATTAGGAAAATACATAATTTCTTACAAAAAATGTTAGAAAAAATTCAAAGGGTTAAGAATATGTATGAACATATACTACATTGTAATCACTTTTAGACTACTCAAAAAAATGTTAGAAAATAAGTAACAACACAAATTCTTAGATATCCAAATTCATAAGGAGCTCAACTTATGGTAAGAATTTGTGTAATAAAACAAATGGTTAAAAGATAACCTTGTTTCTTACGAAAATACTCAGAATTAGATAGCCATATAAATTCTTACAAAACATACATAAAATGTTAAAGATAATATAAGGAAACGTGTAACTACACAAATTCTTACTCGAGATCACTCAATCAAAAAACGAGCTCAACTTATGGTAAGGATTTGTGTAGTCACACAAATTGTTACAACATAACCTTGTTTCTTACAAAAATAATGAGAATCTGTGTAGCTACATAAATTATTACAAATATTAATAATTTGTTACAGGAAATGTAAGGGAAAGTGTAACTACACTAATTCTTACCCTATATCATCCGATCAAAAATGAGATGAAGTTATTGTAAGAATGTAACCCCCTCGACCCGGCCTAGATGCTAGACCGAACCAAGCGAGCTACATTGGGTTTTGCCGAAACAAAACCCGAAACGATTAACCAAGATTAGGTCTATTTTTTTTCTTTTTATCTTGTCTAGATACAACATTAAGACCTAAGGTGAGCATGTTATTAGCGGATGTAATATCAACTAAATCGGGCGCTGAATCGACATCCAATTTGGTGTAGTTGCAATTTAGAGACCAAATTGAAAATCTAGAAAATTATGAGAACTTAATAAATTTCAAAGTTACCATTTCTCAATTAGTCAGGTTACATGCTTACTTGTCAAAAACCAGCTCAAAACATTCAACCAAACTCAATCAATTACATATATAAGAACCAATGACCAACACAGAAGAATCTCAAAACATTAAACCACCATAACCAACTTAACGACCAGCTGTACCGATACGGTCCCAAGACGTATCGGTACGCAGGCTACATAAGCTAAAATCAGATTTCAGTGGCTAAAAGGTGCACCGATACACGTCTCTATGTACTGATACGAGGTCACCAAAAACACATACTTGTACCGATACGGAGCCTCGCGTATCGGTACGCCTGGACTTGTAGTGTCCAAAATTGCTGGTTTTTCTCTCGAACATAGATTCAAACATGTCTTACTTCAACAAAAACATACATACAATTAAACTAAGGGTCAAACCATTCTTTATACATAAGGTAACATGATCAATTCATGAAATGATGCTTCAAACACAATTCTAGAGGCATGCTACCTATGAACCATCTAACTCAATATTCAAAAAGAGATTCAAAGCACATTTCATCAAAGGCATAACATCAACAACCTTTTAGCAACAATTAAAGTATGCTTGCATCACAAAAGCATGATCATAAGCATTATTGTCCAATATGCGTACTAAAGGAAAACCACAACGCATAAACTCATGCTCGCAAGTCATCAACGACCATGACTCAAAACCAATCACAAAAGCCATCAAACCACATTAATTAAACCATCACAAAACAACCAAAAATTCAAATTAAAAATTCCCCAAAACATGGTAACACATTACCTTATTTATCGAATTTAAATTCAAGTTCTCATACTCAAGTAAATGTCTTGATCTTGGACCTTTTCTTGCCAAACTAATGCTGCCCCTCAACTCTATTGCTCTGCATCAATGAGAAAAAGAGAGCGTAAGCACAATTGCTTAGTGAGGATGCTCATATACAACATTGATGCAATTGAAAACCGTTTGAAAACCATAAAATATTTTATTTCCAAAACATGCTTAACTACCCAAGCATAATCACAAATGTTTAATTAACAACTTATGCTTAACTACCCAAGCATTTTTCTCATTTGTTTCCAAACAAATCATGCATAACAACCATATGCATCATAATCATTTATAAAACTCTTTTATCATATATATTCTCATATATTGACATTTATAGTGACCCGGATGGAACTACCCCCATCCTTGGATAGCATTACCCCTATCCATACATGTTCGGATACATGGATTCCACTTGATGGTACTACCTTATCAAGCTTTTCTCATGGTGGTACTACCTCCACCATAACTCACTTCGGTCGGGAATAGAACTACCCCTATCCCATTGTGATAGCACTACCCCTATCATGTCACAATAACACTACCCATATTGTGTAACCAAAGAATTTTACACAATCAATTTTATATTTTATAGTGCACTTTAATCCTATGGCTAGCCAACTATATCCAAAACTTTCTCAATATATCATTATCAAATACATTTACTCACTATTTTTCAATGCATTTCTCAAAACCGTTTCATAAGCAATACCACATTGCCAAAGGCAACAACACATTCCCTTTAAGGAACAAACCTCAATGCTCATAGGCACTAATTACTTTGTTTAAACATTGCATATTAATCCAAAACGATGCATTTACAACAAGTAAACTAGACCATGTTTAATCTCAAAATATGAAATCCGCAAGCTCACATCAAAGCAGATAACCAAACGAAATAAGAGAAACTTACGCTTGAGCTTAGTTAAGCTTGTTAGGCTATAACAAAATAAGAACAAATTTATTTGCAAATTATGAAATAAGAGAAAAAATCAAGACACTTGATTTTGTTTGAGAGAAAATACATATTAGATTAATTGGTTGAGTGACTAGTTAATTCATTTTTTTCAAAAAATATTAGGAGTAACATTCTTAGTGGATAATGGAGTATATATATTTGAATAGAATGATGTAACACCCCATTTCCGGCCTGGTAGGAAACCGGGTCGGAAAATGTTACTAGAAACAGATTTAGAGATTGAAAGCTTAATCGGAGTTCAAAATCTTATTCAGAATGTCTTATTAATCTCTTTTAAGACCTAACGAACTAACTTATTAATATCTTACTCAATTTGGGGTCAACTTAAACTTTTTCGAACTTAGGGACTAAATTGTAAATTTTACAAATTAAGGGTTTTTATCAGAATTTCTTTTTACTAATCTTCAATTGAACTCATCCATTATTAGTCTATGAAATTTTGTTATTAACGGAGGTCGTTTACCCATATGATTAGATCATTTAAAGCTTAGTGACTAATCTATAAACTATTTAAAACCGTGGTTTAAGTCTTTTAACAAAATTAACTACCCCGTATCGATACACTTGGAGCCTTATTGATACAGAAACACATGAGTCACATCTTCATTCAACTTTAGCCAAATCTTGTATCGATACGCCATCACCTGTATCGGTACAGGTTGACCAAGGTTGACCCGTTTCGATACACCCTAAGGTCGTATCGATGCAATTTATTTCCCAGACCTTACTGCCAAGATATGTATCGATACACTTCCTTTTGAGTATTGATACACCCTATTTTACCAAGTCCAAATATGCAAGGCCATATCGATACAGCTTAACCCGTATCGATACGCCTGTCTTGTAATGACAAATTTTATCTGGTTTTTATTCGATTTAACCTATTGAACGATGTCCGAATGCAATAAAGTTTTACCAGTACGTTATTGATCCATATTTTGTAATAGCATACCCAATTTTAGAGCATTTTGAATCTGTTTACTAAGTTTTTACCGTTTAATGTCCCTAGGCTCAATTTAACTAGTTTTACTATTTTACAAACACACCATATTCCACATTTAACACTTAGAAACTTTAGGGCTTTTATACACATATCAAAATAGACAATTGTAGCTTGTCTAAGCCCTATGCCACCTTACTAGGAGTTCAAACAAAATGTAAGCATACATAGAGATTGGTGGGAGTGACTTACAACTGCAACAATACGATCGAGGCTCAGATTGCTTCAAGGTCATAAAATGCATGAGACACACGAATGTTAGGCTTACATATTCTAGTGAGGTAGTTATAACAAAAGCGACATAAATTCATCAATGGCAGGAATGACATGTAGCACACTTGTATGACATGTACATATATCATTAATCATATATAGATCACACACAAGCCAAATGTCATATTTTCATGTATCAAATGTAAATCATAAACACATATCGTCTCCTTGGACAAAGTAACCAATAGATACGCAAATTCCCTTGTACACCACACATATCGGAAATAGGCCATAGCCTTGAACCGTAGCTCTGAAATCCCTTACACAATCCAACCTTTTCCCCCACATATAGGCCGTAGCCCCGGACCGTAGTCCAATCCCTTACTTAGTGAGCTCAAATAACTCTATGACATGCCAATTGTATCTGTAGTCACCAATTTTATCCGGCCCTTTTAAATTTTATGCTTGTAAATATATTAGAAACTGTATATAAATTAGAGTCTATTAAAAAATAAAAAAGAGTCTATGTACATGAATAAAGGACCAATTGGCCCATTTTTATATCATTTATATTACTTTTATTAATGTATTTTAGTTTTTCTTGCAGACAACACAAGATCCTAATCAAGTCAGATATGGGAAGATTACAAGAGATCTTGCTCGACATATATGGAAAGTCAAACTATGTGCAAGGATTCCTGGCTGCGGACTTATGGCAAATTTCTGATAGGATCCAAGCGTTTTCGGGTCAGGGTATCTTCTTAAGTATCGACCGTCTTTCAGTTACCTTTCCAACGCATCTTGAAACGCCTCAATCGGATGTTAGGAGCTGTAACAACGGAGTCGCCACCGATCCCTTTTATTATATTGGGCAGACCGAAAACCTAAAAACCAACCAGATACAGGGTTCAGGGGCACGGTTATGTGTGGGGAAGGATTAGCACCCCCCATCACGCCCGAAGACCAGCGCTTACTTGATCACTAATATTTTCCTTATAACCCGGATGCGTGCATGCAAAGGTTAATACAAAAATCCACGAAGTTCTAGAATTGGCTCGAACTCGATCATGGCTGAGAAAATCTGAATCAATTTAGACGCAAAGGGATTAAGGTATTAATCCTTAAAATTCGATAATGCACTTTAGCATAGGAGTCTCGATCGTTCCCACAACAGTTAGGGGAAGACCGAATTAACCCTAATTGAAAATACACCTCGTTTTCATGATGCAAAGAAATATCCTTTTTAAATGGTGTCTTATGTTCTTTTTGACTTTTAAGGATGGTTTAATTCTCAAAGTTAATTATTATATTTTTAAAAGCATGAGTTAAAAAAACTAATCCTAAAAGCTTTTATTTAATTATTTACATTTAAAGAAAATATATTTACTTTTCTAAAAATTACCTAAAAGAGTTTTATTTACAATTAAGGAGAAATAATTATTTACCTTTTTTTAAAATGAATTACCAAGTTAGTTTTTATTTATTACTATTTACAATTAATAGATTATTTACCTTTTCAAGAAAGTTTACTTAAGGATGTTATTTAATTATCTACAATTAAGGTGAGGTGGAAAATATTTAAAATATCTATTATTGAAAATTACATTATTTTAGGAATCGAAGCCTAGGTGTTAAATTTTTTTATTGGTGAATTATTCACAAAAGAAATATAAGCTATTGATTAGGGAAACTAAGCTAAAGAGTGTTTATTTTAAGTTATTTGGTAAATTTTTATTAAATAAAACACATATTATTAATAAAATCTATTTACCCTAATTTATTAAGTTAAAGTGCATAAAGATGAATAAATTAAGGAACACAGTAAATATAAACGAATCAAACAATGAATTAAAATGCACGAAATAAGAATTTAAGAACCAAATTAAAAATAAAAAAAGATTAGAGTAAAGAGATTGCAAACAGTTGGACCAAAGCACGATCTTGTTAATGTGGGGTATGAGTCGAACTGCGAACCATACGACATCACCGCTACTGTTGGATGTTGACCCCTGTGCGCCGATAGCGGCCGCCGCCGCTGCCCCTCCTCTGTCGATGGTACCATCTCCGTCCCTCGACGATGATGGATCCTTCACGAGCTTCACTTAACGATAACTCGTACCCTTTCTCCTCCTTATTCGAAACCAAGTAACAAAAGGAAAAAATAAAGAAAAATATTGAGAAGCAGTGTTTGGGTAAAATACCTCTAAAAATCACTATAACTTGTATTACTCTTGAACTCAATGTGTTACAGAGGATGAATGTTGTGTGGTTGTGGATGTGAATGAACTACAATGGGTGAAGCCTATTTATAGGCTTCAAGAAACCCTAAAAACCTAAAAAATCCTAAAACCCTAAAAGCATATTCCCTTCTTATGCTCAACATTCTTGGAAAGGGAATAATGCCATTACTTGGGCATCAAACTCTTTCCTTACATTCAATATGATCCTAAATGAGTTAAAACAAATAGGGAAATGTCTAATATTGAATTTAATTACAAATATTTAATAAAATAATTGAAAATTCGTAATAAAATCAAATTCCCGTATTGAACCCGTATACAGTTTTCTGTACGCGCTGTCTTCAGTAAAACGAGCATATCATGAGCTCCCGACGTCCGATTGAGGAGTTTCAAGATGCGTTGAAAAGATAACTGAAAGACGGTCAATACTTAAGAAGACACCCTGACCCGAAAATGCTTGGATCCTATCGGAAATTTGCCATAAGTCCGCAGTCAGGAATCATTGCAGATAGTTTGACTTTGCATATATGTCGAGCAGGATCTCTTGTAATCTTCCCATATCTGACCTGATTAGGATCTTGTGTTGCCTGCAAGAAAAACTAAAATACATTAATAAAAGTAATATAAATAAAATGAGCCAATTGGGCCTTTATTCATGTACATGGACTCTTTTTTATTTTTAATGGACTCTAATTTATGTAGAATCTAATATATTTACAAGCATAAAATTTAAAAGGGCCGAATAAAATTGGTGACTACAGCTGCCCCTCTTTGCTCATTCCGGTGAAACAGGAATAGGGCAAAGAACAAAGGGCACTGATTTTATCCGGCCAAGTGGGTTGAACACAGCTCATTTTTTTGAAGCGGCTGTAATCACTCATTTTTATTTTTTTTTGTTAATATTTTAATATAATAGTTAATATTGCTATTGCATGTTTACACACGAGCATGTGTGTTATTAATATGCATGTAATATACGTGTGATGTGTGTAAATGCATGTATAGTACGTTATGCGGTGTATGTGTGCTATATGTGTATTGTTAGTATATATGTCAGTGCGTGCGTATTCATACTAAGTATATGTGATTAAGCCATTATATATATACCAGTTGGTATGTTATTTTAATTATGTGTGTTATGGATGATATTTTGTATGTGTACTCGTATGTAGTTTGCATGTGCGAGCTTGTGTGTATACGTATATGGTATTATTGTTATAATTATTATTATGAATATTATTAATATTAGTGTTACCGGGATGTATTAAAACATAAGGTGAATAAAATAAAACCCAAATGCATGTGAATCCAAAGTGCTAACAGTCCAGTTGTAAATTACATAAAACCCAAAAATTTATTAATGTTTACATAGGCCCAATCTGTCAACCTAAACCCAAACCTAATTAAAATCCTAGAACCCAGGTGACTAATATCATTTTTTCTTCCATCCAGCTGCGTAATCTAAGCCATTGGATCGAGGCTTGATCAACGACCCAGATCAAAAGGAGAAGAGCCTTTCATCTGCCATGTAAGCCCACGCGCGGGCTAATTACCTTTCCACGCGCGCGTGGCACGTACGCCCGTAACTCTTCGCCTCCCACGCGCCCCCACCGACGACCGCCATGTGTCCATATCAACGGTGACCATCCTTCACTCTACCACCGTCGTGGTAACCTGAAAAAAGGACAGGAAAGCATGGGGAAAAAATTACAGCAAGCAACCAGGAAGCAGTTGATTTTATTTTATTATATGTAAAAGGATATATATGTATCAAAAATCTTGTAAAAGAGGGAGATCAGAATCCAGTTTACAGAAAAAAATAAAAACCCAAAAGTTTCAAGTGGTAATTTCTTTCTCTTCTTTTTTCTTATATGCATGTCTTTTGAATACGAAAATAAAACATAAAAATAAAAAAAGGGGTTAAGGGTCAACCTTCACCGTAGTCACTATCCGGTGATAAGCCACTAGGTTCTTTAGAACCGTGTAGGGTGAATCTGACGGTGAGGTTTTTTAAAGGTGGGGTTATTTTTTTGAAAAAAATAGTTTCGGTTTCCCTAGATCTAAGGCAAAGGGTGTTTGGTTTTTGAAATCTAGGTTGATCTTTGGTTTCTAAAGGTGAGTACGCTTCGTTTGCGGGTTTTTGGGATGGTGGCCGGTGGTGGCGTACGGCGGCAGGAGTGGCCAACCACCATCGTGTTTGGGAAATGGTTGAGTGGCTGGGGGCTTTAGGTTTCGAAATACAGAGGATTTAGGGAAGTGTTTATAATCGGTTTGAAAAAAAAATGAAAAAGGGTTCAAATATTGGATGAAAGATGTATTTTATAGTGTTTTGCTTTTTTAAATTGGTAAAATTACATAATAAGGACCCCCGCGTTCTTGGATTTTTCAAAATGGGCTTGCCCCTTGGTCCAATTGCAACTCCAATCCCTCGTCCCTTTTAAAATCTCTCAATTTAGTCACTAAATTAAACCGAAATCAGTTTTTTTAAAGGGGAAATTACGCCCTAAGTCCCACCGTGTTTTGGAAATTTTCATTTGAAGCTCCCCCTTGGTTTTATTTCATGTTCAGTCCCCTTAAGTTTTACCCGGGTCTTGATTAGATCCCTCAGTGTCATTTTTTATTTAAATTATGAGCTTTCTGTTTTGATTTTATTCTATTCCAGTCCCCTATTGTTGTTTATTATTTGGTTTTAAGTGGTTATGTTTTAATGTTTTGCATTAATATGATTTGTGGTTTTTTTACATAGGTGTTATATATGTTCTTGTCACCTCTTTATTTCATGCTCGTTTTTGTATATCATTAGGTTAATACGGCCTTTAGCTTGTTTACTCGTATTCTAAATGTTTAGCATGTTTTATTCTCTTTGAGTATGTTTGCATTTTTAGTATGTTTTTCATGCTTTCATGTATGTTTTCCTCGTATTACATGTGCATTTATGTTTTAAAACATATATTTTTTGTGGTGTCATGCCTTCGTGTTTTAATTTAGTTTGTTCGTATACATGCCTTTTATATGTTTGAGTTTTATTTGTGTATCGTGTCCACATGATATCATGTTTTTGTTTGTTTCGTTTTTTTATATCATGCTTTTTGTTTGTTAATTCTTTTGTTTATAGTATATATATGTATGTTTAGATTAGTATTTTATTTATGATAGATTAGTATTTTATTATGTTAATATTTATTTTTATTGTATTTGAATTATTTGCCATATTTTATATTTTGCTCACTAAGTTTGCATAATGGAATAAATAATGTCAATGCGGTGCCCTTTTATCCGAGCGTAAACGGGGCCAATATCAGGCGTAGTGATAGTGGTTGGGCGTTTACTCTCGGATAACGGGGCCTTTAAAATCTACTCGCACTTATAACCAAATCTTAACTTAATCGTCACTTTAATCCGGAAAATCCAACATTAATAAAGCGATAATTATTAAAGTACCAATTTTGGGCGGTGTGGGGGTGCTAATCCTACCCCATCCGTAACCGACTCCCGAACCCAACAGTTTTTGAATCTCTGGTCTTATGGTGTCCGACCTACCTAAGTGGCCGGTGGCGACTCCAATTTCTAAATAAAACGCGGTTTTTAAAACCCCACGAAATAAACATTTTATATCTGAAAAACAACAAACACTTTGAAATTCGGTTTTTCAGCGATAGAGGACATCGTTACAGATGGCGACTCCGTTGGGGACAATTTTTTGTTTTTCGAAAACAAGAAGAGAGTCAAGCTTTTTAAAATAATTACCGCTTTATTAATATTAGAAATTCCGGGTTAAAGTGACTATTAAATTAACATTCGGTTATAATTGTGCGTTTATTTTAACCCATTTAAAATATGGCATATAAACCCATTTTTTAAGTGGGGGGAAAACGCTAATGCTTTCGTGGAGATATGTTCTCCCGTATGGGCGCTTATGTTGATCTCAAGCGAAGGGATATACAATATGATGTTGGTGAGAAAGCTTTTCTTAAAGTCTCGCTGTAGAAGAAAGTTCTAAGGTTTGGCAAGAAAGGGAAATTGAGTCCTCGATTCATTGGACCTTTCGAAGTAATTGAAAAAGTTATCCCTGTGGCTTATCGCTTATTGTTGCCCTTAGAATTGAGCAAAATCCATGATGTATTTCATGTATCAATGCTTCGGAAGTATCGTTCTGATCCCCGCACATTATTAAGCCTGAATATGTGGAAATTCAACCAAACATGTCCTACGAGGAAGAGCTAGTTCAAATTCTTGCAAGGGAAGTCAAGAGATTTCGTAACAAGACTATTTCATTACTTAAAGTGCTCTAGGAGAGCCACACCTCTAAGGAAGCAACATGGGAACTGGAGCAAACAATGCGAAAGAAATATCCTCATGTTTTTGATCCAGGTAAAATTTGAGGACTAATTTTTCTTAAAAGGGGAGAGTTGTAACACCCCCAAAACTGGTCTAGTCAGATTCAGGTTCCACGAGGTCAATTGTACCGATATTAGACTACAATTGAGTCAGATTATTCTTTAAAAACTTTATTAAAAGTATTAAAAACCCGTTTAGTGGCTAAATTATAGAAATTGAAAGTTTGGGGGTACAAGTTTGAAAAATTGAAAGTTGAGGGACTAACCATGCGATTAGCACCTCCTCAAATATTAAACACCCACACGTGGGCTAATTTGATGAGCTTCCTTCATATGAAGAAAAGCCATCAGTTCATTAGAATTAAAAGAATGAAAGGAATGGTGGAAAATCTTACCTGACTTCCTAAAGAAGCAATCACCTGGCCATCATCTTGATCTGAGCTCACACCTCCATTAGAGCCTAAGTTCACGCTTAGTTTTTCTTCAGTTTATTGTTATCTAAACGTTCCTACCGATCGGGTAAGCATAATTCCCCAAACAATCATTGAAATCCATGGAGGATTTGACAGTAATCTCAAGCTTGGTTTCGCTATCCATGGATAATTCATAGATAATGTATATATTGAGTTTAGATATCGTTATATTGATTTCGATATTGTAATGTTGATTCTAACACAATCTTATTGTTTACCTAGCTCGAGAAATTTGAAGAAAGCACTCATCATCTTCACCAAAAGCTAGGAATAAGGGGATTGCTATCTGTGAGCCGTAGAAGCTTCAGATTATCAAGGTAAGTGTAGTCAGAGTCTCGGGATTCGGCTAGGTGCCCTTCTCGGTTCCATTGTCATTGATTATAGTATGGCTAACATTATTGTCAAGGATTATTGCATTGAACCACTTAAATGGATTCCATTGGTAAGTGAAGGTAAGTCATTGCATTGAATATCGACCATTGATATTGCTACAGTCACTGTCATCGTTCATTATCATTGATTCTCCATCGATATAGTTATTGATTTGTTGAAGCATTGAACATTGAACATAGAGAATAGTCATTGCCATTGTCATCGTCATTGTTATTGACATTGTATATTGATATCGACAAAGTTATTGTCATCGAAATATTGAAAATGATGCGTCGACCATTGTTATTTCCATTGAGATCATCGAACATGGCCTTTGATATTGATATTGCTATTGAATATCGAGATTGAAACATTGTTTATTGATAAGAGCATTGAACATAGTTATTGTTATTGAACTTTGATTATTGATAATATCACTGGGCCTTGGATTCGAAAGGACTTTGGATACAATTGGCATGCTATAGAATTCATGAGCTCGATGTACGGGTGGACTACAGTCCTAGGGCTACGACCTATATTGATTTGGTGAGGTCGAGGGATGTATTTTGATATTGGTCATATTGGAGAGGTGGAGGGACTAGACCATTCATTGATTTGGTGAGGCGTAGGAATTCGCGTATCACTATCCTTAATCGATCCATGGGTTATTGTTGAAATATGGACTTATTGCTATTGAATATGATCATTGCATTGCTATTATTGACTCATTGCATTGCCATTGTCAAGATATGATTTGGAATGCATTTCATTGATAAAGTGTTTAGTTGTGACTACCTCACTAGGCAATGTATGCCTAATGCATTTCATTTTATGCATTTTAGGTTAAGGATTTCACCGTTGGAGATCGGAGATTCGACGTTGTTGACAAGTCACTACAAGCCCAAGTAATGTGTTTTGCTTCTAAGAACTCCTAGAATGGTGTCAAAGTAGTTGAATCAGTCATTTGTGGCCCTTTTGATATGTATGTTTTGTGCATGTCATGTAAAAGTATTTAAGGCTCTAAATGGCTTATAAATGACTAAATATGCATATTTGGCACTAAAAGGTAAAAACCTAGTAAACAGATTCGAATAACCCTCAAATTTGGCATGCAAGTAGAATATAATATTGACATATTTTTGGTAAAGTTTCATTGCATTTGGACATTGTTTGCTAGGTCAAATGAACTAAAAACTAGAAGAAAATTGACATTACAATACCGGGCGTATCGATACAAGTCAAGCTGTATCGATACGGCCTTGCATATTTGGCCTGAGAAATCATGAGTTAACCATAGCGTATCGATACATGTCTAAAGTGTATCGATACAGGTTTTGGCATTAAGGTTTGGGCATTTAATTGCATCGATACGGTCTTAGGGTGTTTCGAAACAGGTCAACTCTAGTCAACCCGTATTGATACAGTCCCAACTGTATCGAAACGGGCTTTGGTCAATGAAAGTTAGAAGTGAATCTAAGTATTCCAGCATCGATATGACATGATGGTGTATCGATACGGTATGACCGTTATTATAGTTATAAGACCACAATTAGCAAGTCAAAGTTGGCCAACCCGTATCGATACAGTCCCAGCTGTATCGAAACAGGACTTGACAGATTCAATGGGTTCTAAATCATGTACACCCATATCGGTACGATCCCAAGGTGTATCAATATGGTGGTAGTTAATTATGTTGAAAGACTTAGACTACAATTTTGCATTCTTTACAAATTGGCCACTAAACATTGTATGGTCTAATTGGGTAGGTAAATGTTATCGGAATAACACAAAAATTTACAAGCTTACTATTACTAAGTTGAATTTAATTGTGGTATTGTTAATTACGGAAAAATACCTCTAAATTACCAGATTTATAGTTTAGTCCCTAACTTGCAGAAGTTATAAATTGGTCCTAATTGATTAAAATTGAGCTAATATGTATGTTCGGTAATGTTGGGAAGCATGATATTGATTAAGTGTTAACCATTGTATGAAAATTCATTACACCGTTCACCGTACGATCACCGGTAGCACGCTCCGACCTGATTCTCGACTAGGCCGGAAGGGGGTGTTACATGTTTGTATATGTAATAAAGTTTGAAACATGAATTATGAATCGGACTAAAAAGTTTTAAATTATCCTAAATTCTAAAGGCATGTTACATTTGCGTATAGTTTGCATGTAGTTCGGGAGTTACACTATATGTGCTTAATTGTAATAGTTGTTGGTGCTTTTAATGGGATGTAGTGCATGCGCAAGATATATTAGAGTTGGAGGAACGCTGGAGCAGTAAGGATAACACACCTCTCATAGGAGCTGATAAAGCAAGAAGAGTTGGAGATAAATCTAACTTTTACCCACGTGGACTCTCCTTAGATACTAAACTTATTAAAGATATCAGGAAAGAAATATCATTTTAAAGGAGGCTTCAAGCGCTTTAGGGTTACAAAACCCTAAATTCCTCACCTATATAAAGGAGGCTCAGGCCACAAACAAAGAGAGGTCGATCACAGAAGGCATCCCTTAGACTCCAGCTATAGGAGAAGCACCGAAGTTGAAGTGCTAGAGGAGTCTCCATATGACGGAAGCCACCAAGAGAGGCTGAAGGAGTGCGAGACCTACAACAATAGTTAGAAATCTTGGAGGAGATCATCGAGGATGCTTGACCTTTTCTATCCCTTGCTTGACTAATTGCTATGTTTTTAGTTGTTTTTATTATGGATGTTTTAGGCTCAGACATGAGCTAAATACTTTTAGTTGGGTTTATTGCTCTTTAGGATTTTATGTTTTGAATACTTTGTTTTAATGCTATAGTTCTTTTCATGTATCTATTATTTTCATCTTCCTTCATGTGTAGTTATTATAAGAGCTATCGAGATAGGCCTTTTAACTATTGATTTATGGCTTAATATCGAGAGAGTTAGGTTAAACAAACGTGAACAATGGGGCTACACTGTTAACTTAATCTTAATCTGGCTTAGATATAAGTTTAGGGTTTCAACGACTAATAAGGAGAACTTGAATAGATAATAGAGTTGTTAGGGTTCACGTAGACATGTATTACCTTAGCTTCAATGTTATCAACTTCTAAGCATCAAGAGAGTTAAAAGTTCATTAGAAAATCATGTCGAATAGATACAGATCTTAATGGTTTATGCATACATGTATTGCTAGTTGCTATAGAATTGAAATAAGTAATCAAGTATAATTCCTAGGCAATAAACCTAGTTTCCATAATTATCTGAATATTTGCCTCAACATCGGTTTGTCTTGATCATAGCTACTTTACTTTATTTGCATTTAGTTTTGACAAATCAACCTCAAAACCAATACTAGCTCAACCACTCTTAAGTGCGATCGATTCGTATTTATTAATCCAATCCTCATGGGTTTGACACTCTACTTAATCAATTTATTACTTGATTGACGAGTATACTTGCTCTAAAGTGCATATTTATTTCCCAAGCATCAAGTTTTTGGTGTCGTTGTCGGGGATTGACAATGGATAATTACATTGTAATTGTGCTTAAGATTTTATTTTATTTTATTTGCATTTAGTTTTTTTATTTTTCTTTTTTAGGTATGTTCCAGTGCATGACCAGATGCACAAATCGTGAAGAACCAGTTCTATGTTACAAATATAGAGATCGAGAAATACTTATGAGACCTACATAAAGGAAAAAGGATAATGGAAGGAAAGGTTAACAACACACAGAACTGACAAGACAATATACGTAATGAAGGCAATCCACCGAATGATGCACGAGTAATTGTTGATTCAATGGAGGTCATGAAAGACCGGCTGATCTACCATCGGCCCGACATAGAAGACCCATTCGCGACAACATTGCACTTGTCATCAAAAATCTTAACCCATCAATCGTTGTGCGAGATCTAGGGACATCTCACTTTGAGTTGAATCCCATTATGTTCAACATGCTCAACTACATCAGACAATTTAGTGGAAACTAAAGGGTTACTTTAGACTTAATTCATATGTACAAAGACTCATCAAGGAAAAGAGATTTATTTGATTTGTGCATTTAAGGACTAATCCTGTTCTTGAGAACCTTAGTCCATATTGATCCGTCCACATTGGGATTATTTGAACGCTTGGAAATGGATATTAATCCAATACTGGCAATTCTAGCTATAACATTTAGATCTTTGATTACATGTGGACGATAAAACACTAAAGGCTAAGTTGGAAGTAGATACTCAGACAATTCAAAGACAGAATAATGGCATGACTAACTTTAGAAGCCAAGTACAAGGAATAGCCCAGTACGTGCAAATTCTTTCCAACGAAGCAATTAACTTGCAACAATACATTGGCATTGATACTGAATTGGGACAAGCACAGACTCGAATGTTGAATGAAATAGTGAACTTATGGGCTAGGGCTAGTCAATATTTTTAGTTTTATTCTACCCTTTGTATTCAAACTTTTTAGCTAATGAAAGTTGTTCTAAGGACATGTTATTGAATCAATACCTCCTACATTCATGCATCCATGATTTCCATATTTAACAAGATAACATCATCATTTAATAACACTTCATTGAAACTCAAATCTAATGTTCCTGAGGGTTTCGATGCCAATAATTTGGGAATCAGTGGAAATCTGTTATCACGGATAATGATATGGAAATAATTGACCAAACTCCAGAAGGGTTGCAAGAATGGTTAACCAGGCATCAACTAAATGCGAGGAACCATACTGTTACACCAGTTTTGACAATTTACCCCTCGACATTAACTCGAATACAAGGATAGGTTCTGTTAAACTTATCGTCTCAAGATCATGTGAGTCTACAGAAACAGAAAGGTTAAAACTTGATCAATTAGAAGATAGATATACAAGACTTGAGAATGAGGACAAGATAGGAGAGAGTGTTGACAATTTCAACAAATTTGATGCAACGAAACTTTGCTTAGTTCCTAATTTGGTTATTCTGCTTGAGTTTAAAGTCCCAATTTTGAGAAATATGATGGTTCTAATTGTCCTAAAATCCACTTGACAACGTTCTGTAGAAAAATGGAAGGAAATTTTGATGATGATAAATTTTTGATCCATTATTTTCATGATAGTCTGGTTGGACCTACTATAGTATGGTACAACAAATTAAGTCATGAACAGATTCAATCATGGGTTGGTTTTGTCAAAGCATTTTAGGGAAATACAAGTATGTTATAGAACTTGCTCTAGATCACATGCTTCTTCAAAACATTAGTATGAAGGTTAGTGAAAGCTTTAAAAATTATCCGTTAAGGTGGCAAGGATTAACATGCCAAGTACAACCTCCTATGTTAGAGGAAGAAATATTTCTCATGTTTCATCGAACTCTTCCACCTCCTTTCTTCGAGAAAATGATGGTGAGATCAAAAAGCAGTTTTAATGATCTCATGGTGATTGGAGAAACAATAGAAATAGGGATCTGAAAAGGAAAATTGGCACCTTCATTTGAAAACCATGCTAATCAAGACGTGAAGAAAGTGAAAGAAGTGAATGAATTTAATTTTCGAAGCTCTCAAAGCCACAAGAGAAAAAGGTCAACTAATTCATCAAAACCGCCACAGAAAATTCTTCAAGCAAATACAAATCTTGAGATATTTGGAGTACTTATCTCAGACTTATTTTCTTACCTTATTAAAGGTCGACATTTCACTTATAGGCTAATGAAGTTAATGCTAAATCCATTTTCCTATAGTTATGGTCCATATAATGCTTGCGACTTTCACATTGGGGTACCGGGACATGTTACCAAGAAGTGTAGGCCTTTTATGGAAGAAATCAAGGAGCTAGTTAGTAATGGAATCTTGACACGAGAACTAGTTCAGAAATGGGAGATAATGGAATGGATCAAGTTATTATAATAGTCGAGGAATCGGATAACCAAAATGAATGCTTCCAAGACTGTCAAGAATTCTGAGGGATTTGTCTTACCCGTGTTTCTACATCGTGTGGGTACAATCTACATTGACCATTTATAAAGTAATGCATGGAATCAACTTTGCTACTTCTTGCTCGAAAGTAGTAGAGACCTTTTTCTAAGGGCATATGTCATATTTGTTGGTTTTTATTTCAATAGAAATATGTATTTTTGAAAATCATGAATATGTGTATATCCCCTCTTACCCTTGTAGGCCCCTAGATATAAATAGCAAGATGTGACATTGATTCTGGTACAAAGATCAATTGAATGTTGTGATAACGATGAAGTGAAATTTATTTCTTAGTCTACTTTGGTTGGCAAAGCAAGGAAAGGAAGATTTCTACACCTTTGATGACGTTGGAAGACAAATCTTCAAAATTCATAAACAATAAATTGTACTAGGCAAGTTTAACCGAGTAGAGTTGCCTGAAATTAAAGTTCTAAGCGTAGTCTTCTATACCCTAATAAGAACACATGGATTCTAATTAGAAAAAAAATAAACAAATAAATAAATAAATCCTAGGGCTCTCTGATGGAGTTGTAGGGTTGACAAACCTAATAAGAAGTTATGCTCTACATGTTTAATACACTGGCAACAAAGATGAATCCTTGAAGATACATATATATTAATAATAATACAATAATGGCTAGTTCCAATCAGAAGAACACACATGCACTTCTAGAAATTTATTCTTAGAATGATATTTTTACACTTCACTAGTTAAACAAATTTGAGAAGCTTGAACACGTTTATGAATAAAAAAGAATGAAAAGAATAGAAAAAAAGTTGTTTCTGACTGTATTGAGCAATGCAATAATCATAGGGTGTGAACCGAGTGATCTAGAAGAAATTTCATAACTTGAAATATCGCCACAAAATTCACAAGTTATGCTAATCCCATGAAGGTTGAATATGAGACGAGCTTGCACTTGATATCCAAGGCATCCATAAGATATGAGCATGCTAACTCATACATTCAAAGTATTTTTGCATATTTTGGAAGGAATTGACTAAATCAACAAAGAACAAACAAAGATTCCAATATTCATCTTCATGTTTTGAGAAGTAGATCGAGCAAAGATTAACAAAGATTTCAATCTACAACTACATGATTGTAGAAGTAGATCTAGAAAATATTTCAATTCACATTTTTTGAAGAAAAGATATCAACCCGTGACATCATTTTGAGCAAGCGAATCTCAACAAAGATCTTAAAACATTCTGGTCATCAATAAGACCTTCAGGCTTGATGTTAAATCCCACGCATCATCAGTAAGTCCTTCGAGAAAAATTTGAAGTCCTTCGAGCCATCACCTTTGGGACTAATGAATATCTTTTTGAATGTCTACACAATAAGAAAGTGAGGCATAATCTCAACAAAGATCTTAAAACCTTCAGGTCATCAATAAGTCCTTCGGGCATGATGTTAAAGCCCTCGAGTCATCAATAAGTCCTTCAAGCATGATGTTAAGTCCTTCGGGACATCACTTTCGGGAGTGATGAGAACTTTTCGAATGTCTTCACAATAAGAAAGTGGAGGCATGTCATTAGAAAAGATTTTAACCGTTGGATTGTCAATTTCAAGAAAAAAAAGGAAGTTCAGGGTATCAGTTCTACAAATTGGAAGGTCATATATGTTTCAAGCATGGGAGGAGATCAATCAAAATTAGAAGAGAAACAAAAGATCTTATACTCCCAGACGTGGATGGGTTGAAATTATACAAGAAATAATACTTCAATACTAAAATATTGAGACATTTTTAATGCCATAGGCAGAAGGAGTAGTGACCCTAAAGATCTCAATGCTTCAAGTTGGAAATTGAGGATATCCCATATCACTTTAAGTTTAATTTTTATTGACTGGTGATACTTCTTTTGTAGATTCAGCTTCGTATTAGCCTTTTTAAAAAGATAGATGAGTAGTAACCCTAAAGATCTCAATGCTTCAAGAAGAATCAATAGTTCATAATGAGAAGAACTAGTTCAGACTTCACAGTTTAGCCTTTTCAAAAGGATAGAGTTCATAAAAACTTGTTCAAGCTTTCTAAGGCGGAAAATACAAAATGTTCATGGGAAAAATGAAAAAGTTCATAATGAGAAGAACGTGTCCGCATTTTCAAGAAGAAGAAGAAAGAGAAATGAGTTAATAATGAGAAGAAATGAAAGAATGAATAGTTCATACTGAGAAGAACTAGTCCAGTCTTTGGTTTAACCTTGGCAGAAAGATTGGGGAGTTCAAAATAAGAAGAACTAGTTTAGTATTTGGTTTAACCTTTGTAGAAGGATTGAGGAGTTCATAATGAGAATAACTTGTTCAAGCTTTCTAAAAGAGGAAGGAAGAGTGGAAGTTCATAATGAGAAGAACTAGCAGCTCATACCGACAGTCGGCCGACTCATGCAAAGTTCGTGTCTTTTTAGTCTTTGCTCAATTCCCGTTTCACAACAATGAGCAAAGAGGGGCAGTTGTAATACATGTATTATTATTATTAGTAGTAAAACCAAATTAATAAAAATAAATAAATATTAGTATAAGCCTACAAATATTATATTACAATCCAAAAATCATAATGTCCATATACAATACAAACCCAAATCCAAATATGACCTATTACATTGTAAAAACCCAAAAGCCTAAAAAATCCTTAGAATATTCTAAAATGACACGTGTCACTCATGCATTCGTTAAATATGCACAAGGATTGTGCTTCTTTGGGCATTAGTTGGTAGCAGCTAATTAATAGTTGGCTATGATGTCATCTATGTGATGTCAGCCATGACATCACCATCTTTGACCCTATAAAAGAGTAAAGAGAAAAAAGTTAGTGGGAATTAATGATCATAATAGTCAACTATAATTGCTACATTATAAAAGGAAAGAAATTAAAGAGGGAGAAAAAAAATACTAAAAAGCTCATCTATCGTCGAGAAAAAGAAAAGGAAAAGTCGCAAGAGAAGGTGGTTGGACATTGAAGAACTCGTCGGAGAGTAAATCACAATGTCAAGGAGTCTTCATTTCTGAGGTAGTCATCTTCCTTCTTTTGTTTTCTTGTAAAACAAAACACAAAATTAAATAAATTCCATATCTGAGTTTTTAAAAAGGAAAGAGATGTTTTTGTGAATCTTTATTTTGGACTTCGTAATAGTGGTTGGAATGGAGGTTAGAGTATATTATAGGGCGGTTGATGAAGTTTGATGGTGGTTGGAATCTTTACATGTTGCCGGAGAAGCTGTCAATTTTGAAAACTAGTGGTTTTGGGTAGCCTAGGTGGGGAAGATGGAAGGATCCTCTTGGATCTGGGCTAGATCTAACAAACAAGGAAGATTAAAAGGATTTAAAAGAAAATATGAAAGATTTTGTGGATTTTGGAATGAATGGATTAGAAAGAACAAGAAAATGTTGAAGTTTTGTGTTTGTTTCGGATTAAATTCAAGGAAAAGGGGAAGCACATGATATGTTTCTTTAGTTTTTAGCATGTTTGGTCTATAAAAACATGAAATCGAAGTTGATTTTTTTTTGTTTTTATAGATATAACGCTAGTTTTGGTGAAGAACATAGTTGAATTTTAGGAGTAACATGGCGTTTTGATCCGATTTGGATCATTTTCTGGCATTTGATTGTTTGTAAAGAGAAATTTGATGAGAATTAGAGGAAATGGTGGGTAGAGGGAGAAAGTAATAGGAAAAATAAAAAATGGGACAAAATTCATGTTTAAGGGGTTTATATAAGTGAACTCATGGACCGACCCAAACCTAGTTGTTGGGCTCGAACGATCAATCAAATTCGCCAAGAGGGGGTGAACTGGCCTTTAAGTGAAATTGGTGGAAGCAAAAGGAATTTAAAAAATTTGCACAAGGATTTATAGTGGTTCGACTTTTAAACCAAGTCTACCTCAACTATCTTAGCTATCCACACTAAGGGTTTTCCACAAATTCACTAATTTGTCTTTCCTTTTCCTAGGCTCAAGGAGATAACCTTTACAAACCCTCAAAGATTATACCCAAAAGTTTTAAGACACACTCTCTCAAGAGAATACAAATTTAGCAAATAAAGGAAAACCTCACAAGGCAAATATGTTTGCAAATTTAAGCATTCACCCAAAACTTAAACACTTGAGCAATATTGACAATTAAGCTCAACAAATGTTGTCTAATGAGAAAATAAACTTTAAGTGCAAAAATCACTTTCTCTATACATAAATGTTGAAAAAGATGTTTCCTGTTGTTGCGTGACTACTTAAAGAGGACTTTTAAACCCTGTAATAGCTTCATGACCGATTTTTAGCCGCTGGGAACTTTATTTCTGGCATTAAATGCACTTTTAGGCATCTTAGTATTAGTATGCAGCTTCGAGTATCGGTACCTGCCTTAAATTAGAAAGAGCCATTACAACATTTAAGCTAAGGATGCCGGTACGTGATACTTGGTATTGACACTGGACCACTCGTATCAATACAGCCTTGGCCGTATTGGTACGACATTTGGTTTCTATAAAATGAAGTTTTTGGGGAAACAAAAGGGCGTATCAGTACAGAGGCAACTGTACCGGGACGAGCCCTTCTAGGTATCGTGACGCAAAACACTATATTAGTACTTAGAGCCTGTTTTTGACACATGAGCTATTTTGAAAGCATTTGTTTAAGTAAAAAACATTTCAAAAACCTTTAGAACATATTTTTTAAGTTATTTGGACTTTGAATTATTTTTGCAAATATGATTTAAGTCTAAAAACATATTTCATTAAGTTATATCAAAATCAAATATCTCAACAATCTTCCCCTTTTTTGATATAATGAAACCACTTGAAAATTTGTTTTTGAAATTTCTCCCCCTTAGAAAAATAATTTAAAAAAAGAATATTTTAGAAAATATTTAAGCTCCCCCTTTTTCTTTTTTAAATTTAATTTTTCAAAAATATCTCTCCCCTTTTTGTTATATCAAAAAAATAATTCAAAAAAAAGTTTGAAATCACATTTAGGTTCAAGATAACAATTGAGAAAAAACCAAAAAAATTTTACATCAAAGAATTTTAAAAAACGGCTCCCCTTAATCAAGCAACAAAAGAATGTTAGTCCAAACATTCAAGAGAAATATTGAATTTTAAAGAAAATAAATAAATTAAACACAATAAATTTATTAAACATGTCATTTATGAAAATAAATCAAAATACATAAAAGGTATGGCAAAAAGGAGACAAAATTTTTCCCTTTTCGACTTTACGTACCGGTACGAAGTCATTCAAATTCGTACTGGTTGTATACCGTATCGATATGGTATGGGCTGTACTGATACCGATTGCACAAACTGCTGAAAATATGTAGCAAAATCAACTCAAAAAGCCTTACAACTTAGTATTAAGTTCATACAAAGACTCTAAAAGGTCCTAATATACATTTTGATCATTTTTAGTACAAATTAACTACATGCTTCTTAAAATGCAACATTTAAAACATAGAAAGCATGGTGTCACCAAGATTCAACCAAAACATTGTGACTTTAAGGCCAAAAAAATAAATATGAGCATAAAAGGCCAAAAACATATAACTCATGCAATTGAGACTCCCCCTAACAATATGCAATTAAGCACTACATGGAGTCACACAAACATACTTGAATCATAAACAATTTAGACAAGATAAAGAAATTGAACGAACCTAAATTTACCACTTGAACCAAGGGAGGATGCTAAGCCTCTCCTTCTTCAAGTGTCGTTCTCCCTTGTGTGTCAAGCGCATCCAAAATTTGACTTTTCTCATCAATGCTAGCACACCTACAAAAGAAAATCATATTTGTTTTAGTTTCCAAATTTCATTGGATCCATTGACATTAGTCTCAAAAAATTTAGTTCCCTTTGGAATCCATTTTTCAATGTCTTCCTTTTTCTTTGAAAAAATCTAGGGGAACTATATTGGCTTACATAAAAATTTGATTTTACAAAAAATTGAGCAATCTCCATTTTTCTTTTCAAAACTTTTACCAATCAAATCTTTTTTTCTAAGATCATCCAATTATTTTTGATGATCTTCATTAACTTTTTGAAGTAAGTTTTGTAAATCAATTTTTTTTCTCAAAGTCCTTAAACTTTTCTTCAATTTCAAAATTGGTTTTAGAGAGTAAATCTTTTTCAACATTCAATTTTGAAACCATTTTCTTATTTTTCAAAATATGGTTTTCAAATTCTAAAACCAATTCATCATAGGCATCTTGTAATTCATCATAGGCTACCTCATCATCAGTGGAGTCTTCTTCATCATGTAGCTACAACTGCCTTATTCTTATGGCTTGATCACTTCTTCTTCGTCTTTCGACAATCATACTTGGCGTGTACCAACTTCTTGCATTCGAAGCATATGATGCTATCTCTTCTCTTCATTGTTGATTCATGTCTAGTTTCTTCTTTCTCCCACTTCATGAATCTTTTGAGCTTCTTGAAGATCTTGGCCATCTCTTCATCTTCATCTCCGTCTCCACTTGATTCTTCTTGTCGGCTTGTGGAGGATTTAAGAGTAGCATTCATTTCTTTAATGTCCTCTTCTTTATTCTTCCCTTTTGGCATCATCATTTCATGGGTTAGCAAAGACCCCATAAGCTCCTTCAAGTTCTTTGCTTTAATGATGGCGATCTTCTTTGAATCCAATGAATCGAGAAGTGAATAGATCAACTTCCTCATAAGCTTGTCATCTAACATCGTCTCTCCAAATCATTTAAGCTCATTTACTATAATGAAAAATTGATTGAACATAGCTTTGATGTCTTCTTTCGGGTCCATCTTGTAATCACTCATTTTTGACCGGGTTTAGTGTTATTAGTATTATTTCAATAGTAATATTATTAATATAAAATAAATAAAAAATCAAAATATCTATATAAGTAATATATATTTATAAAAAAGTAAAAAAAAGAGTAATTAAAAAAAGGAATTTTGCGTGGAGCCTAGAGCTCCACGTCACCCAAACTCTCCCCCCACTCTTTTGAAATTGCCTATAAATAAGCATGCAATTCACACAGAAATGAGCAGGCAGTGGTGCCATTAAAAGAGCCATGCTCTCGGGCTGCCAAGGACTGGGGGGCAGTGCCCTCGGTCCTATCCGGTTCAATCGGGGTCCTATTTAGGTCCGATCTAGTTAATATTTTTGGAGAGGTCGTTGTAGATCTTAGTGGGGTTCAGTCGGGGTTCATCATTTGAGCTCCTAGTTAGGTATATTTTCTTTCCTTTTTATTTGTGTTGTAATTTTTATGATTTGATAAAGTAGTAGTTAATTTAAAATTGTGTTTTTTAGTTTGTATGTTTATTTATGTTTTAGATTAGTATTTATTATGTTTTAAATTTATGTTTTATATTAATATTTTATTTATGTTAAATTTGTTTTTATTTATGTGTTAGATTAATATTTATGAATGTTAGCATTTTATTTATGTTAAATTTGTTTTTATTTATGAGTTAGATTAATATTTATGTATGTATGTTTTAGATTAGTATTTTATTTATGTTAGACTAGTATTTTATTATGTTAATATTTATTTGTATTGTATTTAAATTATTTGCCATATTTTATATTTTGCTCACTAAGATTGCATATCGAGATATATAAATTGTCAATGCGGTGCTCTTTTATCTGAGCGTAAACGAGGCCAATATCAGGCGTAGTGATGGTGGTTGGGCGTTTACTCTCGGATAACGGGGCTTTTAAAATCTACTCACACTTATAACCAAATTTTAAATTAATCGTCACTTTAATCCGGAAAGTCTAATATTAATAAAGCGGTAATTATTAAAGTACCAATTTTGGGCGGTGTGGGGGTGCTAATCCTTCCCCATCCGTAACTGACTCCCGAACCCAACAGTTTTCAAATCTCTGGTTTTATGGTGTCCGGCCTACCATAGTGGCCGGTGGCGACTCCAATTTCTAAATAAAATGTGGTTTTTTAAAAACCCCACGGAATAAACATTTTTATATCCGAAAGACAACAAATACTTCGAAAATACTTTTTTAGCGAGAGGGACATCGCTACAGATGGCGACTCTGTTGGGGACCAATTTTTTGTTTTTTTCAAAAATAAAAAAAGATAGTCAAGCTTTTCAAATAATTACCGCTTTAATAATATTAGAAGTTCCGGATTAAAATGACGATCAAATTAAAGTTTGGTTAAAAGTGCGCGTTTATTTTGACGCATTTAAAATTTGGCATATAAACCCGTCCTTTTAAGTGGGGGAAAACGCTAATGCTTTCGTGAGAATATCGTTCCTCCGTGTAGGCCTAGCAAGTACCTTCGGGGCTCGAGTACCTTATGCTTTCGTAAGGATATCGTTCCTTCGTGAAGGCATAATCGAATGGGTCCCCCTGAATTGAACCTGGTTGAAAGAAGCCTATAATGCGTGATGATCGGGGGCCTTACTACCCTTAGTAGGGGACAACAAGGACAATTCAGGTACCTCCTAGAACCAAAACTGCATGTAGAGAACATATAGAAACTCACCCCTTTAGAGCCATGCGGATAACCTTAGGTGTTTTAGACGGGATAAATATGGTTGTTTTGTTCGTTTATCTTATTTAATTTGTCATTTTATTTATGTATTTATTATTTTTATCCAGTACTAACTCATTTCCTTTTGTGTTTTATTTTTATTTTACACATAATTTTGTTGCATTATCATTGCATCCACATTACATAGAGGCGTTGATTCAAGTGGTTTGCCCGATTAGAAAATCTTTCATCATGGAAAAAAGGTGTCTTAAGAAGGACGACATCTATCCAGTCGTGCGACATTGGTCAGAGATTAATAAACAGATCCGAGGTAACAATTTGCTGAGCAAGCGTGTAGTGCCAAAGTATACACACGGGACCCTGATGGTGGACATCCAACGAGTTGCAAGGTGTGTGAATAACTTAGCTACCGAAGCCGTGGCTCTCCGATCTTTTGTAACCCCGGACATGGAAGAAGCACCAAGGTTCATCAAGTTGCTCAGAGCTATCGAGGATCTAGGAGGTAGAGCTAGGGCTTATGTGTAGAACTTTGTTTTGTAATTAAGACTTTTTGTAATAGGGACTCCTTTTGTAATGTGGACCCTTTTTGTAATCTTGACCCTTTAGTTCCCATGAAAGTCGTTCGAAAGGGTGATTACCAGCGAAATCAACGCCTTTATTTGCATTCATGTTGCATATCATGACATGGTGTTGATTCAAGAACAGTTCATTAAAAGACTTTCAAAATAGAAAAAGTTAGCTTTGCCAGAAACGATAATATTACAGTATCAAGTTAGGCCGAGCAAAGACCAATCGAGAATGAAGACGGTACGATAGTAAGGCACGTGCGACACAGAAGATTTAGTCAGGGCCGCAAAACCCCAATTTTAAATCTTCACATTTAACTCTTTTGTAAAAATCTCAAAGATTTTAATTTAACTCCTTTAAAAAATTTGAAAATATTATTATTTTGCTTTGAATATTTTTCCCTCCTAAAAGTTTCAGAATAATAGTAATAACAAAAAGAAACCTAAAAGTTTTATTTTTTTAAGTAAGTTAAAACTTTTTGATAATAAAAAAAGGGGAAATTTTTAAACCGAATGATCCTTGAGAATTTTAATTTAAACCCAAAAACAAAGTTTTAAAGTACTCCCCTAGGATCGATAGAATCCATCCCTATTTAGACGCATTATTCGAAGATCGGTTTGTTTACACCAGATCAACCAAAGAAGAAACTCTTGTCTGCATTATGCCTACACTTGTCAATGTTTTTAGAAGCCAAGGCTTGAAGATCATGATGACACAAGTTTATAGAGTAGCATAAGAAGAGAAGACGAGGTCACCCGTCATCCTAAAGACGACGTCGAGACGTGGAGCACGAGCTTTGCTTCCCGAAGTAAAAATCTCCCGAAGGAAGCTAACTGTTACCTGTAATTCATTATTAGTTTTTTTGCAACCAGACATTTTTCTATTGAATGAAAGTCTTTTAAGGACTGTTCGAGAATCAACATCGCATTTGCATTCATACCTTGCATTGCTTCACATTGTACAGTCATGGCATATTTTACATAACATTATCATTACCTTGCATAAAATTTTACATAGCTTTATCATTGCCAAGTAAAAGAAATGAACACACTCAAAAATCAATATTCAAGTAGTTAGAAGATGGGCTCGAGAGAAAAAAAGAAATGAGGAAAAAAGAAGAAAAAGAAGAAGACTGATGCATTCGACGCAAGAAAGCCCTGATTTGGTCATTCCACCGGATTTCAAGATTCTAAGATTTGTGTAGTATGACAAAACAAGCTGCCCCAAGATTCACCTGACCATGTCCTGTAGAAAGATAGAGGGCTACATCAAGAATGGAAAATTGCCGATCCATTACTTCCACGACAGTCTAGCAGGACCAGCCGTGATATGGTACAACT
The DNA here is from genome assembly GCA_019671005.1 of Hibiscus mutabilis. Taxonomy (NCBI): domain Eukaryota; kingdom Viridiplantae; phylum Streptophyta; class Magnoliopsida; order Malvales; family Malvaceae; genus Hibiscus; species Hibiscus mutabilis. The sequence continues at coordinate 21,882,021 of CM033735.1, read as the reverse complement.
GTTTGAGTAGAGACCAAGTGTAGTCATGCGGAGACTTAACCGAAGTCTTTATGGGCAATACAGATATGCTCTAGACCTAGCACCAAGTCATCAGTATAGCCAGGGTACGAGGATGAAACCTGATGAGAGTTTCAAGGAATGTGCTTTGAGATGGTGGAGGTTAGCCGCCCAAGTGCAGCCTCCCATTGCTAAAGAGGAAAGTGACTTCCATGCCACCTTTCTTATTTTGATAAGGTGCTCGGGAAAATGAATGCTAGCTTTGAGGTCTTCATGACAGTCAGAGAGAGAATCGAACATGCACTCCGGGACCTAAGTTTAAAAGACCAGACATGCCTAGGAGCAGAAGTAAAGAAAAAGATAAATGGGTACCACTTTCGAAGGTTCTCGTAATCGTAAGAGAAGAAGACAGGTAGATTCCTCTGAATCACCGAGAAAAATTCCTCGAACAAGTACCTATTTAGAGATATTCAAAGTATTCCATCTCGGACATATGACCTCATATGGTCAAGGGTTAGTACCTTGCCTTAAGGCCGATAAAGATTACGCCCAGCTCATCTGTTCACAGTTTTGATCCATACAGTATATGTGAGTTCTACATTGAGGCGCCGGGGCATGACACTAAGAAATTTGGGGTCGTTAATAGAAAAAATCAAGAAGCTAGTTGACGGGGGAGTTATGACGAGAGAGTTGATCCAGCGATGGAGAAACAAGAGAAGAGGCAAGCCTACACTACGACGGACTAGAATGAGTTAGTACTCGGGAGGTATTCCGGAGGTCCCTATGGTTTTCCCATCAGTTCACAAAGAAATTCTCAATGCTTTGAAAAAAAAACTCTCCAACAGATATTTTTTAGAATTAAAAATCACATTTCCATTTAGAAAGCATTTTTACATTCTTGATTCTTTAAACATTTTATTTTTATGGGGTATTTTTTGTTCTCCCATATGCATATACACGCATTTTTGAATGGACATATGTATATATCATTTCTATATCAGGTCCTCGAGTTTTGAATGCAACAGTACATTTGCTTCAGATCCAAAGATCAACTCTAAGTTGCATATATTTAGAAGAGATTGGATGTTGTGGGGATACTATGAATATGAGTATCTGCTAGTTTACTTAGGCCAATAGAGGAACAAAGCGAGTGTTTAGACAATGGGCAGTTCCCATTTTAGGAATTTATTTTCTCAGGAACTTGTCGTTTAAGATCCTTGAAATGAGAGTTGACCCTAAACCTCTACCCCCTGAAGGCTTTCTTAGGACATCTGTGAATGTGACGATGAATGATATTCTTTTACTTTACTAGAAGACAGAGATGAGACCAGACATATTGGATACGAAGATCAGAGAATCATCAGAAGAAAGTGGTTGAAAACAAGGACATTTCCAAATAAAAAACCAAAGAAAAGAAGAGAAATGGCAATCAGAAAGCCGACGCAATCCAGATCGAGTAAATATCAGAAGAGCTACAGAGAGGCAGTTAACTTCGAGCGGAAGATAGCATCAATACCCAGTATAGATACATGTTGATTCGAGGATACATTTATAGACTCGAATAAGAAAAAAGAGATTCAAGGCTAAAAACCCAAGATGGGCAGTCTAAAACAAAAAACGAAAACAAAAGAAAAAAGAGGAGAAAAAAAAGAAAAGAGGAAAAAAATAATAAAATAAAAAAAGAAGAAGAAAAAGAAAGAGAAAAAAAGGAAGAAAAAAGGAGAAAAAAGAAAAGAAAAAGGGAAAAAAGAAAAAAGAAAGAATATTGTATATGCTTCAAACACAGATCAAACAATACAAGAACGAGACTTCAACTATGAGCAAGAGACACAAGGAATCCACATTTCAAGTAAATATCAATTTTGAAAATTAGTATAGAAGCTCGAATTCAAGCCAAGTGAAGACAATTCAGCCCGAAGATTGCCAATTTCGAAAAAGGAAATGACCTCTAGGGTGAAAACCCAAAAATGGGCAGTCTAGAGTGATCCTAAAAATGAAGAAAAAGAGTAGTCTGCCTGAGCATGCTGGCATCAATATCCAACCAAAATACGCTGATCTGAAGGTACAGAAGAATGAAGTGACCTCTAGGGTGAAAACCCAAAAATGGGCAGTCTAGAGCGATCCAAGAGAAAAAGTGAAAAAGAAGAAGAAAAAAAGTGAAAAGAAGAAAGAATAACATTTCATCTGGGCGTGCCAATCACAAGAATTCCCAGAAATATATTCGTAGTCCTTCATTCGCGAAATCTCAATTTCGAGGAGTTTTGGAGGATCAAACATTCTTGAACAGAAAATGAACATTAGTACATAGCCAGAATGCAAGACAGCCTACAGTAAAAAAGAAAGGAAATGAACTCTAGGGTGAAAACTCGAAAACGACAGTCTAGAGTGATCCAAAAAGGGAAGAAATAATGGGCATATCCAAGTTACACAAGTACAGAAATACTGTTTCACTAAGCCATAAACCAAAGGCCTACATTACAAGCCCTCAAAGACCATTCTGGTCATCCATAGATACCCAAGTTGAATGAGAATGTCTTCAGATTTCATTCTGCCTATAAAGGTTAACTTTGCTTAAAGGAACGTCAAACTTCGAAGTGCTTCATCAACACCCAAATGAGGGAATGATGGGGAATGGTGAGATAGTGAGTTTAAGAGAGCCACCTTAAACGGGGTAGAAACTAGGTAGGGTTGTTCCTCTCAAAAGCCTATTAGACTAGAAGAAACTATACATTTGCATATATCTCCACAATGGTCAAGATCTTCTAAATATGCGCTTCATTATAGTTGATCTCTAGCAATTTGAAGCAGATGTGCGATGGTGTTTGATATTTTGGGGGCAAACATGTTTTAAAAGGTTTGACATTTTCTCCCAAAGTTTTGATGTTTACCATTTCCCCCCAAACATTAGTTTTTAAAATGTTTGGCAATATACTTCGAATTTTGTTTACCATTCTCCAAACATTAATTTTTTTAAAAATGTTTGGTCCTAAAAAAAAGAAAAAAGAAAAAAATGTTTACCATTTGTTCCAAACAATGTTTTCAAAATGTTTGGTATCCCCTCCAAGTTGTGATTTTCAAAATGATTGTTATCTTTTCAAACAATCATTATTATTTTGAAATATACACAAGTAAATTGCCTTTTGCATTACTTTAAAAATGAATGATGATGAGATTTAAAGCATAGGGACCGAGAGTTAGTTCCCGTCGAAATGCTACGAGAAGATCAAGGATGAGCTCAGGGGATGAAAGCATTTTGGCTCACCTTGGTGACTAGAAATAGATCAAGGCTCTGTATGATGGATCAAAAAATTCAAAGCAGTGGAGCCCGTGGTTGAATGGGGCAACGCCAAGCAAAGAAGATGACAAGGGTTCTTGTAAGAATAATAGAAGAACCAGAAGATCATTTATGAAGACGGGTGATAACCCTGAAGACAAGAAAGCCTTTCACACAAAAGGTTTGAAAGCATGTTAATCTAGATTTGGAGTGATTGATCAAATGAGGATTTAAGAGCATACAGTGAAGAAGTAAAGAGATGAAGAAATCTGAGGAATGACCTTTCAGGGTGTAAGACTTTAGAACAAAAAGGGCTGAAAGAAAAAAGAAAAGAAAAAGAAAAATAAAAAATAAGAAGAAATTGAAGGAAAAATAGAAGGGAGAAAAGAGAAAAAAAGAGGAGAAATAAAACATTACATTGCATGCATCATATAGATAGGGGCATGTCAATTTTTGCTTGTTTTGCACAGGTACTTGAAGAATTATCAAAGAGTATTAAGAAGTGGATTTCATTAAAAAAAGAAAGTTTGGCAGCCATTTTCGGCGTGAGTCCCAAATTTGAAGAAAGTTTGGCAGCCATTTTAGGCGTGAGTCCCCAAATCTGAAGAAAGTTTGGCAGCCATTTTCGGCGTAAGTCCCCAAACCTGAAGAAAGTTTGGCATCCATTTTCGACGTGAGTCCCCAAATTTGAAGAAAGTTTGGCAGCCATTTTCGGTGTGAGTCCCCAAATTTGAAGAAAGTTTGGCAGCCATTCTCGGCGTGAGTCCCAAATTTGAAGAAAGTTTGGCAGCCATTTTCGGCGTGAGTCCCAAATTTGAAGAAAGTTTGGCAGCCATTCTCGGTGTGAGTCCCCAAATCTAAAGAAAGTTTGGCAGCCATTTTTGGTGTGAGTCCCCAAATTTGAAAAAAGTTTGGCAGCCATTTTTGACGTGAGTCCCTAAATCTGAAGAAAGTTTGGCAGCCATTTTCGGCGTGAGTCCCCAAATCTGAAGAAAGTTTGGCAGCCATTTTTGGCGTGAGTCCCCAGATCTGCGGCGTGAGTCCCCAATTTGAAGAAAGTTTGGCAGCCATTCTCGGCGTGAGTCCCCAAATTTGAAGAAAGTTTGGCAGCCATTCTCGGCGTGAGTCCCCAAATTTGAAGAAAGTTTGGCAGCCATTTTCGGCGTGAGTCCCAAATTTGAAGAAAGTTTGGCAGCCATTTTCGGCGTGAGTCCCTAAATTTGAAGAAAGTTTGGCATCCACTTTCGGCGTGAGTCCCCAAATTTGAAGAAAGTTTGGCAGCCATTTTCAGCGTGAGTCCCCAAATTTGAAGAAAGTTTGGCAGCCATTTTCGGCGTGAGTCCCTAAATTTCAAGAAAGTTTAGCAGCCATTTTCCGTGTGAGTCCCCAAATTTAAAGAAAGTTTGGCAGCCATTTTCGGTGTGAGTCCCCAAATTTGAAAAAAGTTTGACAGCCATTTTCGGCATGAGTCCCCAAATTTGAAGAAAGATCGGTAGCCATTTTCGGCATGAATCCCCAAATTTGAAGAAAGATTTCGGTAGCCTTAGAAGCGTAAGTCCAGAAAGATCGGTAGCCATTTTCGGCGTGAATCCCCAAATTGAAGAAAGATTTTGGTAGCCTAGGTAGCTTAAGGCCAGATCGGTAGCCGTTTTGGTGTGAATCCCAAATGTGAAGATAAAGGTTCTATATAGGAAGGGCCTATATTTTCAAGTGCCCGCAGCGAGAAGTTCTATATAAGAAGAATCCGCCGCTCCGAGGCTTTAGGAGCTGAAAGTTTTATATAGGAAGGGCTTGCAGCTCCAGGGTGAAGACTAGCAGTTCTATATAGGAAGAACTCCCAGCCGAAGGAATTCACCCATGACACAGAAGGTTTTATATTGAGAAAACCCACTGTGTTAAAGGCGAAGAGTCCTATATAGGAAGGGCTCCGAGCTTTACTGTCTTAGAGTGAGAGGTTCTATATAGGAAGAACCCGTAGCTCTGAGATTTTAGAAGCTAAAAGTTCTATATAGGAAGGACTGGCGGCTCCTGGATTTGAAGACTAGCAGTTCTATATAGGAGGAACTCCTAGTCGGAAGAATCCATCCATGGCGTAGAAGGTTTTATATAGGAAAAACCCGCCGCGTTGAAGGCGAAGAGTTCTATATAGGAAGGACTCCAAGCTTTACCGTCTAAGAGTGAAAAGTTCTATATAGGAGGGACTCATAACTCGAGGCTTCAGAATGAAGGGTTCTATATAGGAAGAGCCTGTAGCTCCAAGATCGGAAGGCGAAGAAGTTCTATATAGGAAGAGCTTACAAGCCTGAAAATTCAGCTAAGGAAGAACGGTGAGTTCCAGAAGAACACGTGATCTTAAAGCCAAAGACAAGGAAGCAGGTCAAAAATGAGTGCTTTTGATCTTTGCTTTATTCTCGTTTCACAAGAACAAGCAAAGAGGGGCAACTGTAATCACTCATTTTTGACCGGTTTAGTGTTATCAGTATTATTTCAATAGTAATATTATTAATATAAAATAAAAAAAATCAAAAAATATATAAGTAATATATATTTATAAAAAAAGTAAAAAAAGAGTAATTAAAGAAAAGGAATTTTGCGTGGAGCCTAGAGCTCCACATCACCCAAACTCTCCCTACCCCTTTGAAATTGCCTATAAATAGGCATGCAATTCACACAGCAATGAGCCGACAGTGGTGCCATTAAGAGAGCCATGCTCTCGGGCTGCCAAGGACCGGGGCAGTGCCCTCGGTCCTAACCGGTTCGATCGGGGTCCTATTTTAGGTCTGATCTAGTTAATATTTTTGGAGAGGTCGTGGTAGATCTCGGTGGGGTTCAGTCGGGGTTCGTCATTCGAGCTCCTAGTTAGGTATATTTTCTTTCCTTTTTATTTGTGTTGTAATTTTTATGATTTAATAAAGTAATAGTTAATTTAAAATTGTGTTTTTTTTAGTTTGTATGTTTATTTATGTTTTAGATTAGTATTTATTATGTTTTAAATTTATGTTTTATATTAATATTTTATTTATGTTAAATTTGTTTTTATTTATGTGTTAGATTAATATTTATGAATGTTAGCATTTTATTTATGTTAAATTTGTTTTTATTTATGAGTTAGATTAATATTTATGTATGTATGTTTTAGATTAGTATTTTATTTATGTTAGATTAGTATTTTATTATGTTAATATTTATTTCTATTGTATTTAAATTATTTGCCATATTTTATATTTTGCTCATTAAGATTGCATATCGAGATATATAAATTTTCAATGCGATGCTCTTTTATCCGAGCGTAAACGGGGCCAGTATCAGGCGTAGTGATGGTGGTTGGGCGTTTACTCTCGGATAACGGGGCTTTTAAAATCTACTCGCACTTATAACCAAATTTTAAATTAATCGTCACTTTAATCCGGGAAGTAATATTAATAAGCGGTGGTGACTCCAATTTCTAAATAAAACGCGGTTTTTAAAACCCCCACGGAATAAACATTTTTATATCCGAAAGACAACAAATACTTCGAAAATACTTTTTTAGCGAGAGGGACATCGCTACACATCTTGAAGTTCCCATAGTTGAGGTTGAAAAGTCCAATCTCGTTCTTCTTCACCTCGTTGGTTCCTTCATATGTGACTTCAAGCTTCTCTCATATTTCCTTGGCATCTTCACAAGAGAAGACTTTGGAATATTCTTCCGGGAAAAGAGCACACAAGAGAACATGTGCGGCTTTAGTGTTGAGTTGCATATGTCTCATTTCTTGATCGCTGCATTCATTTATATCCTTGAGGACAAAAATGTCTCCAACCCTCTTTTCTGGATATTTAGGGCCATCTTCAGTTATCTCACAAAGCTTGTAATCAATGAATTGAATGAAGATCATCATCATATTCTTTCATTAAGAATAGTTGGCACCATTAAAGTATGGAGGCTTGGTGATGGATTGTGCCATAAGCTCTGGTTCATGTAGAAAGGTTGATCACTTCAAGGATTGACTATAGGATGTTAATTTGATGTAGAGACGAAGTTGTTATACTATTTTTTGTGGGAATGATCAACTGAATTCGACAAGAGGGGTCAATTGGCCTTTGAGTGTAATTGGTGGAAGCAAAAGGAATTTAAAAAATTTACAGAAGGATTTATAGTGGTTCAACTTCTAAACCAAGTTTATCTCAACTAATTAGTTATCCACACTAGGGATTTTCCACAAATTCACTAATTTGTCTTTCCTTTTTCTAGGCTCAAGGAGATAACCTTTACAAACCCTCAAAGCTTTGAGACACACTCTTTCAAGAGAATACAAATTTAGCAAACAAAGGAAAACCTCACAAGGCAAATATGTTTGCAAATTTAAGCACTCACCCAAAACCTAAACACTTGAGCAATATTGACAAGTAAGCTCAACAAGTGTTGTCTAATGAAAAAAATAAACTTTAAGTACAAAAACACATTCTCTATATATGAATGTTGGCTAGGATGTTTCTTGTTGTTCCAAGGCTACTTGAAGAGGAATTTTAAACCCTATAATATCTTCATGACCATTTCTAGCCGTTAGAGATTGATTAGAGCAATTGGGGACTATATTTCCATGTTTAAATACATTTCTTACGCATCTCGGTATCAGTACGCAGTGATACAAATCGTTGGTACGTTGTAGAGGAACGGATCGTAACCATTCAACAAGTTGCTGAAAGATCTAAGGCTCTAGACTTCTTGAATGATTTTTTTTCCAAACTTAGGGGAAAATAAGAAAAATATGTTTGGCAATAAAAAATAATGAGCAAGATTAAAATAAATAGAATGCAAAAAATCAGAACTAAATAAAAAATTAATGAAGAATAAATAAAATAAAATCTTGATTTTGAATGGAATCAAGAATGACAGTGGTATAGTTGTAGATGAATGAAGGTGGAATTGATGTTGAAGTTGTCTTAGGCACCTTCTAGATCGTACTTAATCTTGCAAGCTCTAATTGACCCTCAAGATGCGATTATCTTGGTAAACTGAAGCATGAAGAAGAATCACCAACAATCTCTCTAGAAATTTGTGTTGAAACACTTCTAAAGGAGTCAAGAAAAACTATCTTGCTGAAGAAAACTCAAAGAGCATCTTTATTGAATAAAAACAAGAAGAAAAGTTGTGTTTTACAATGTGGGTGAAGACCTCCTTTATATAGGCTAAGGAATCCTCAAAAAATAGCTTACTAGCTTAAAATAATAATAAAAATTATGAGATAAATTATATCATAAAAAGCTCTAATATTCAAAATAGAAAAAATATGTGATAAAACTCTATCATAATTAAATATGATAAAATTCTATCATTATTAAATGCGATAAAAATCTATCCTAAAATTAAACGTTAATATTGAATGTATCTTAGCTCATAAGAAAACTAAATATAACATAAAATAATAAAGGTTATATAAAACTCCTTTTGGGCTAGTAAATCTCAAGAAGGCCTCGATGGGTCAGTGCTGGATTGGACCTTTAAACTTGTTAGAGCAATCCGAATATTTGTTTTCTCTAAATGTGGGCTTCTACTAACTTGGGTGTACTGTCTCTTTAACTCTCAAGAGTCCTTTGCTCACAAAATCTTGCACTGCTAAATTCACCATGGATCTGATTTGTGCTAATTTGGATCTTGTAACGGGTCCTTGCGGAAAAGTCAACCCATCATGTCCAGAAACTAAATTTTGAGCCTTGATGCTTGCAACATTCCCCTTCCTCAAAAAGATTCGACCATAAATCTGAAACATCAAAGGTAGATAGATAAACGATATTAAAAGTAGAACTCGCGTTATACTCTCCAGGTAGATCAATGTGGTAAGCATTGTCATTGATGTGTTCGAGCACTTGAAAATGACCATCTCCTTTAGGATGCAAATTTATTTTGCTTTGAGCTAGAAACCTTTCCTTGTGTATGTGGATCCAAACCCAGTCACCCGGTTCAAAGATCACTTGTTTGCGTCCTTTACTGGCCTTGCTTGCATTGGCTTGGTTCAACCTTTCAATCTATTTTCGAACTTTCTCATGGATGGTTTTGACAAGTAGAGCCTTTTGTTCACCATCTAAACTGCATATATGACTTGCAGGAAAAGGAACAAGATCAAGTACAGTTAAATGATTAAAGCCATAAACAACTTCAAAAGGTGAATAACCAGTAGATGAATGAATAGATCTATTATATGCAAACTCAAAAAAGGGTAAGCAATCTTCCCAGTTTCTTAGGTTCTTACCTATCACAATTCTAAGTAATGCACCTAAAATTCTATTAACCACCTTTTTTTGGTGATCGGTTTGTGGGTGACAAGTTGTTGAGTATAACAACTTTGTACCAACCTTCCCCATAAGACTTTCCAAAATTGACTGAGAAACTTCAAATCACGATCAAAAACGATGGTATGTGGAATCCCATGAAGTCTCACTACTTCCCTAAAGATCAAGTCTGCAACATGTGTGAAATCATCCGTCTTGTTGCATATGATGAAGTGGGCATCTTGGAAAACCTGTCAACCACAAAAAAATACTATCTCGACCCTTTTTAGCATGTGGTAACCCAAGAACAAAATCCATAGATAAGTCCACCCAAGGCAAAGAAGGAACGGGTAAAGGAGTGTATAACCCATGTGGTATTACCTTAGATTTTGCTTGTTTGCAAACAATACATGAAGCACATACCTTTTCAACAGGTTTCTTCATATGCGGCAAAAAAAAAAGTGTTTCATTACCATTCCAATGTTTTTTCAACACCAAAGTGGCCCATCAAACCCCCTTCATGTGCTTCTTGAATTAATTATTCTCGAAGAGAACATTGTGGTATACAATATGTTCATACAAAACAAAAAGCCATCTACAAGATAAAACTTATTAGAAGCACCATTCCTACAATGAGCATAAATGTTAGAAAAATCAACACCATTTGAATACAAGTCTTTAATTTGTTTAAATCCCAAGACTTTAACATGCATTTTAGTGAGTAAAGAATAACAATGAGATAAAACATCAGTATAACCCCCTCGACTCAGCCTAGACGCCAAACAAAACTGAGCGAGCTACATTAGGTTTTGCCGAAACAAAACCCGATACGATTAACTAAGATTAATACCATTTTCCTTTTTATCTTGTCTAGATGCAACATTACGACCTGAGGTGAGCATGCCAGTAGCGGGTGAAAATCAACTAAATCAAGCATCGAATCGACATCCAATTACATGTGTTTGTAATTTAGGGAACAAATTGCAAATTTGGAAAATTATGAGGACTTAATTAGTTTCGAAGTTACCATTTCTCAATTAGTCATGTTACATGCTTACTTGCCAAAATCTAGCTCGAAACAATCAACCAAACTCATTCAATTGCATACATAAGAACCAGGGACCAAAATAAAAGAATCTCAAAACATAAATCCTCCATAACTAACATAACGCCAGTCGTACCGATACGGTCCCAAGGCGTATCGGTACGTGAGCTACATAAACATTTTAGAAAAAAGAGGTTCAAGGCACATTTCATCATAGGCATAGCGTCAACAACCTTTTAACAACATTTAAAGTATGCTAGCATCACAAAAGCATGATCATAAGCATTTCCGACCAATATGCGTACTAAGGGAAAACTACAAAGCATAAACTCATGCTCGCAAGTCATCAACAACCATGCCTCAAATCCAAACAAAAAAGCCATCAAACCACAACAATTAAACAATCATAAAACAACCAAAAATCCAGATTACAAATCCTCCAAACCATGCTAACACATTGCCTTATTTACCGAATTTAAAACCAAGTTCTCATACTCAAGTAAATGTCTTGATCTTGGACCTTCTTTGCCAAGCCAATGCTGACCTTCAACTCTATTGCTCTGCATCAATGGAAAAAAGAGAGCGTAAACACAATTGCTTAGTGGGGATGCTCATATACAACATTGATGCAATTGAAAACCGTTTGAAATCCAATAACATCTTGTTTCCCAAAACATGCTTAATTCCCAAGCATTAACACAATTGTTTAATTATCAACTCATGCTTAGCTACCGAAGCATTTCACATTTGATTGAAAATCCATTTGAAAATGACAAACCATCTTGTTTTCAAAACATGATTAACTACCCTAAGAATTTTCTCATTTGTTTCCAAACAAATCATGCATAACATCCATATTCATCATAATCATTTATAAAACTCTTTTATCACATATATTCTCACATATATTGCATTTAGAGTGACCTAGATGGACTTAAATCTATACATGGATAGCACTCCCCATATCCATACATGTTTGGATACACGGATTCCCTGATGGTACTACCCCATCAAGTTTTTTCTCATGGCGGTACTACTTCCACCATAACTCACTTCGGCCGAGAATAGAACTACCCCTATCCCGTTGTGATAGCACTACCCCTATCACTTCACAATAGAACTACCCCTATTGTGTAACCAAAGAATTTCACACGAATAATTTTACATTTTATAGTGCACTTTAATCATATGGCTAGCCAACTATATCTGACACTTTCACATTACGTCACATAGCCAATATATCATTATCAAATACATTTACTTACTGTTTTCCATAGCATTTCACCAAACCGTTTCATATGCAAAACCACATTTCCAAAGGCAACAACAAATTCCTTTTAGGAACAAATCTCAATGCTCATAGGCATTCATTACTTTTTTTAAACATTGCATATTAATCCAAAATGATTCTTTTACAACAAGTAAACCAAACCATGTTTAATCCCAAAACATGAAATTTGACAGCTCATATCAAAGCCGATAACCAAGCGAAATCACAGAAACTTACGCTCGAGCTTAGTTAAGCTTGTTAGGCTATAACTAAACCCACATGATCCATCGATCAAACCTTTCAAGAGCTTTAACACGTTTATACACTCACCGATACGCCTCACCTTGCTCGCCAACATGAATGGAGCTATCGGTAAGCAACGTACGCAACTAGGCAACCTCGCCTTGATCGTCCCCTATTTTAACCACATAAAACCAAAGGAAAAATGTCATTATGCATTCAGCTCGTTGCTAAACAAAGATCCTATGCATCCTTAACATTAACCTCCCAAAAAACTAGCCGAAACTACCGAAATCAACACTAATCTTCGCTCTACCAACTCCTAACTTCAAACCAGCGATTCTAACATTCAAATCACATCATACCCAAAAACACCTTCCAAACATCCCTATATCTCTAGCAACTCAAAAGCACATAGAGAAACCTCAAAAACCACTAAAAACTCACCTAAAAATTAGCCAATTAAATGGTTTCGGGATTTATTCTCATAATCTCATTTCACATTATGATTACCTTATCAAAGCATGAAATAACCCAATTAAAATATCCAGGTTTCATCAAGTTAAACAAATCTTTAGGCAAATCATCAAAATCGCCATTAGTAGCTCAATCTTGAAATCCATTGCAAAACCATGTAAATATCAATCCACAATCAGAAAACTACTAGGGAATATCAGAAAACTACTAGAGAGGAAAAGAAATTCACCTTTGAAGAAGCTCCCACCAAAATTGACGTAAGATTTTCTTTGAAACTCAACTTGCGGGATTGATGAAATCCTAGAGAAAATCTTGTAAGGTTTGGTTAAGAAACAAAAGTAGAATCAAATGATAAATTCTCCATTGACAATCAACAAAGAATTTTGGAGAATCTTGTTTGGAAGTATAAATGAAAAGTGAGGGAAAATCAAAACAATAAGAAAAACGATTTGTAGAAACAATTAACCGTCAATTCTTTACTCAATTAAGGTGGTATTTTCAGATTAAAACATTTAGAAAATATAGCTCTCTAAGGATTCTTAGTATTGACCCATTTACAAAAAAATCATTAAAATAGTTTTGCACTTTTTACAATTTAGTCACTAAATCCAAATGTCACTCGAAACCATTCAATTAAATCCCAAATTAATTAGCAAAACACTTGATAATATATTTAAACACTTTTGGTAAATTAAACCAATTTTTATCTTCTCAAATTGTATTTATAAATTCTTAATTCCTTGAAAGTTATTTAACCGACTAATCTGATTCGACTAGGTCGAACCTTACCCGATCTAACTGCAAAATGTCTAGCCCTATTTTTGGGGTGTTACAATCAGCAACAATGTTATCCTTACCATGCTTGTATTTGATGACATGCGGTAATGTCTCAATGAATTCCAACCAACGAGCATGACGTTTACTTAACTTACCTTGCCCATTTAACCACTTAAGTGATTCATGGTCAGTGTGTATGACGAACTCTTTTGGTAGTAAATAGTGTTGTCAAACCTCTAAAGAAAGAACCAAGGCAAGAAGTTCTTTGTTATATGTAGAATAGTTGAGTTGGACTCCTTAATGCTTTTCACTAAAGTAAGTGATACATCTCTTCTCTTGTAGGGGAATGATACCAATACCTATTCCTAAAGCATCACATTCAAGCTCAAATTTGTTAGAAAAACCAGGCAATCGTAAAATATGAGCAAAACATAACTTATCTTTCAAGGCTAGAAAAGCCTTTTCTTGAGCATCTCCCTATTTGAAACCTACAGATTTTTTGACAATTTTTGTTAGAGGGGCTACTATAATGGAGAAATCTTTCACAAGCCGTCGATAAAAAGCTATCTAAACCATGGAAAGATCTCACCTCGGTTATGGAAGTTGGTGTAGGCCATTCACAAATAGCTTTTACCTTGTCATCATCCATATGAATTCCCTGTGCACTTACTACAAAACCTAAGAATATGAGTTTATCACTACAGAAAATGCACTTGTCAGTGTTAGAAAATAATTGTTCATGACAAAGTACATCGAAAACTGAAATAACATGAGAAATATGCAATTGTAAAGAAGTAGAATAAATCAAATGTCATCAAAATAAACAAATACAAACTTACCCAATAACTACCTTAGAACATGGTTCAATAGGTGCATTAAAGTACTAGGTGTGTCTGTCAAGACAAAAGGCATGACTAACTACTCATATAGCCCAAACTTTGTTTTAAAGGATGTTTTCCATTCATCACCTTCTTTCATCCGAATTTGATGATATCCGCTTTTCAAATCAATCTTTGTGAACACACAAGCAGCATAGAGCTCATCGAGCATATAATCAAGGCGTGGAATTGGATGTATGTATTTGATTGTAATATGATTAATAGGTCTACAATCAACACACATACGATACGTACCATCTTTTTTGGGCACCAATAGAATTGGAACAACACAAGGACTCAAACTTTATCGAATGTATCCTTTTTCCAATAAGTCTTCTACTTGTTGTTTTAATTCTTTGGTTTCTTCAGGATTGATATTATAGGCTGGATGTGTAATATCCCAAAATGTGGCCTAGAAGTATGTTACCAACTCAAATATGATTCAATTGATTTGAGATGCCTTTTAGGGTAAACAATTAAGTAAGTTAGGACCTTTATGAAACATTGGAGAAGTGGATAGCCATATTCGAAAGGGCCAAAGACTGAATAATTCAATAACTAATGCTTGCATGCAAAATAAACAAATTGTTGAAGGGTGTGTACATTTGTCAAAAATGGAAAGATGGCATGTGTAGGGGCCCTCGTCACTTTGATGGGAGATAACCAAAATGAGCTAATCATCTTCTTCCTCACTAGCCAAAAATCCTTTAGAATTAGTGAGACAAAATTTGAGAGAAGGTTGCTGAAATTGCTTCATTTTTTCGGCTCATCTCTTGAAGATCATTCGACTGGCTTGGGAGGAAGGTGATTATAGTCTTATTTTTTCTTATTCAAGTCGAGAATCAGATCTTTTTGATCGTGGATTCTTCCATGAATGTGATTAGTACTAGAAATGCTAGGAAATCATTTGATGACATACATTTCTTGGTTTAGTAGAATGGTAACATGACTCTATAACTAAATTGTTTGATAGATTGAGTACGATAGCTTTGTTTGAACCAGTTATTTGATTAAGGATGGTTAGATTTGAAATTAGGCAAACCGAATGATGTAATTGACAATTTGGTATGAAATTGTAATAGAGTAAATAATTCAAAATATTACAATGCTTGAGAATGAATTTTCTTGTAGTTGAGATAGTTGGAGTACTCGTTTGGGCTGCTCCTGTTTGTGTAGTTGCTAGAGTTGATTTGTGATTGTTTTTCTTGGAAAATCAAGTTAGAAATTAATTTGTTATGGAAGGATGACTAGATACTATTTTATGAGATTAGGGAGAGTTTGGTATGTATATGTAAATTAAAATGGGTGTTTTATGAACATGTTTTGAGGACTGTTTTTAGTATAATTTGGAAGGTTTGTAAACTAGTTTCGGGACTGTTTTATAGTTAATTAAGGGCTGCTTTATAATTAAAATTGGAATTGGACTGTTCTGTATATATAAATATATATTTGGAGACTGTTTTAGCAAAAATGGTGGACTATTTTGAGAGTTTAATTGAGGAACTAATCTGCCTTTTTAAATGGAATGTTTAATGGTTATAAAACTATTTTGAATACTTAAAATAGGGGAATGGACTGTTTTAAAACACGTACATTTGTATATAAGAATTTTGGGATTATTTAGCTTATTGCAAAGCATTAGGGGCTGTTTATTTTGAGCTTGAATGTAAATGTAAACTTGTTGGGCAGTTTGGTGTAATTATAAACATATATTGAACAATTTTGAATGACTAAATGTGTACACATGTAATCTGCCCTGAATTGAGTATATATGTTTGTAAATGGACCGCTTTGTGGATTGTGCTTATACATGGACAGTTTTGAGTATGTACAAGTATGCATGAGTATCCTAGAATGTGTTGTGAATGTGTGAGTTAATATATGCATGTTAGGACTGTTTGCATAGTTGAAAGCCTGAGAAAAACTGTTTTGAAAATAAAAGTGTACAAGAAGCAATCTGGACTATTCGATGTACATAAACATATGTATATGTGGGTAAAAAGACTATTTTATGTATATATATGTGATCTCATGAAAATTGAACTATTTTGGCTATATAAGAGGAAGGTATGAGGCTGTTTTGCACAGGCATTGTGTATTTGAGTGATTGAAACTATTTTGTGTGAATTTATTGATCGACTGAGTTGTCTTGCGAGTGATAATTTGTTTAGGATTGCTCAAATATATAGATGTGCTCTTGATATGTATAGATTAAGAAGGAGTTGAAGGAATAATGATTAAAGTAAATCAAAGTGTAGATAAGCGAAAGGGGATTGTATTTCGGAAGCAAATCTAGCTCGGAATAAACTGTGAGTGTAGTTTAAAGTCTCGGGATAGGCTAATAACATTCCCGAGCACTTCTTGCTAATTTTATATTATTATGCTATCTTGAACTATATTAAGCATAAGCAAGCTTGGACTTGAGGTAAGTCCCTAATTAACAAGTTGGGTGATACGTAACTTTTAATTATGATATGTTTTGTTTAAATTCGTTTATATGATTACAAGAAGAAAATTATGCTTGGTACATGTTTTCTAGTAGTTTATACTATTCTACTAATCGAGTAAGTGGGATGATGCATTGTAGAATTCGTGCATAGCACACATGTTTAGTATGAAAAAGAACAATAAACTTGATCATAGGATAGCTTGACTAAAAAGCTTTATTCATATGTCCTTAATACGATAAATCAAATTGAAAACATTGACATGATATGTGAAAGTCTTGCTTATGTATGAATAAGAGATTAAAGATATGTGAAGTATATACTATTTCAAATGATACAACCTAATAGAGATCTTTAATAGGTAGCTATCATTCGAATAATAGAGAAAATGGTTACAAGAGATATATTTGAAAATTGTAAATGTGGTAATACATGGTTGATATGAAGAGTTATAAGACCTTATGTAAGTATATGAAATTTGAAGCTATGTTACCTTGAAATGAATGAAAATGTGCTTTGAAATAAGCCTTGGTTGTATGATATAAGATGATGGAGCAATGTTCATCTAAAATTATGATTCACATGAGGTGAATGTTGTAACACCCTCTACCCGGTCTAGGAAATAGACCGGCTTAGAACGTGTTACCAAATAAACTTTCAAAGATTCTCGATCAATTTACTACAATTAACTGATCATGATAGAATACTCTTTGCAAACACAGAGTAAATTAGAACTTTTTGGATTATTCGTAGGTCTAATATCAACTCAATTAAAACACATTCAAAAGGTCGTACAACAAGCAACCCGCTTCAAGCATTAAACTCGTAACTTGCCTTGACAATCTATCATTTATGAACACTTATCTCTCCCTACATATGATTTAAACCTATCTCGGTTTCAAATTAATATACCAATCTGATTTAGACTTAAGCTTAAAAACCATATAGGTACATAGTTCTTTACATTTAAAATTAAGCATCGTCGAATATTTAATCCAAAATATAAACAAACATTACAAATTAGATTCAGATTCACATTTCCATATTAGGTGTGGAATAATAAACGTATCATCTGATTAATTTATAAGACTAACCACTAAACTCTCGAGTTACTTCATCATATCCAATACTAGCACATGATATATTGTACATAAATGCATGTGTACAATCGCACCACCGATGATCTATCCACTTTAGGCATTTATGCTCATATCTCAAATCTACCACACCACATCGAAACTACCATGATAGAACCAAAATCAAGCAACCATAAAACAATTAAAAAGGCTCATTACAAAGCTTAGAATTACTTTAGAGGGCACAAATATACACATATATGCATAAAGAGGCTCTAAATACTTAATGCATACCTATCTAGTATGTGCCACCATCTAGGAGAACTTAAGAAATTACAACATACTTCTTGGCACTTGTGATCCCGTCTAAGCTCGAAAGATAATTCGTAAACAATGGTTCCTTGAAAGATGTTGAAAGAGTAAGGTAAGCTAAGGCTTAGTGAGGTAGTGCTAACAATCAAAAGCATTAGAATAAACCTTATATGGTTTACTCATATTCTTTCATTCAACTAGCCAAAGTTCAAATAAGTACTAAAACCATTGAATAATCTCGCCATCATGGACACAAGGTTTCAGTATAACCTTTCGTAGCTTTCATTAATACACAAGGCATTAGACAAATTATGCCATAAACCGTAGTCTTAATCTTGATTAAGAAATTGGTTATCTACTTTATAGTATTCAAACAAGAAATACATATCACACTATAGATTTTACCTGTTCATATAAGTGAAAGTTACTTATTGAGCAGTTCAAGTATGAAGGCACTTTACCGAGCTTAATTATTTACTCAAGAGGATACCCAATAGCCCAATGGACATTTTACTTGATAAGCAAGTTGTTACCATGGTTTGTTTATCTATTTTATAGACTTTCTTAGTGTGTTTTAACATAATCTACTATTTATGTCTTTTACTAGATATATAAGTTGTTAAACATGTCCTAGGCATGAATTCCTTTTTATCAAATAGGTATTAGCATTTTACTATGCGTTTTTCTTAACATATAGAATATCATTCATTTCTATTTAATACTCAAGAATTACTTGACATTTGGGAATAGTGGGCATATCAATATGTAAATATAGATCTTTGTTTCACAAAGTATTAAGATTATTCTTTAATTTAATTGCAAATTTCATATAAGTCTTTAACTTAACAAACATGTTCGAATGTAACCCTTTAATATCATAGGATTCGAAAAAGCATTATTTTCAAGGTCTAATGGGTTCATGCAATAGAACAAAATTGATTTAATGCAAGTTATCATAGCCACCAGATTCCAAATAACCCTCCAAACCTCAACCCAGTTATACTCAAATATCATTTAAACATTGGCTACTTAACACACAAGATTTCATGGTAGTTCAGTACATTAGCTTATGGATTTTCTATTCATCTTAAACAATACATCTTTTAATCTAGGTTTCTTATCACATAAGCTATTCTAGTCTTATATTACTTGTCTCCTAAGAGATCAAACATATCATAAGCATAACCTATCTTATACCCCCTTTTTTCGACCTTATCATTGTATAATTCCAAACTGTCTATTATTCTTATTTACATATTTTATATAATAAAAAATATTCCAACAAACAATCAAATTTATCTTGACACAGCTTTAAATCACACACACACACATATACGTATAAGTTCAAACGGTCTATTATACATATAGACTTGTACAAAATAGCCTCTATATCCATAGTATACACTTGTAAGTTCAAAACAATCCAATAAACACATGAATTTAAACAAAACAGTCTTTAAATCAATAGCATATACTTATGGGTCTAAAATAATCCAATACATGCTTAGATTTATCCAAAACAGCCCCTACATCTTCTATTTATTTCTATAAGTTCAAAACAGTCCACAACATGCTTGAATTCAATCAGAACAGCCCATTAATCTTATATACATAATTGGTCATCCAAAACCGTCCACAACAAGCTTGAATTCATTCAAAACAGCCCACTAATCTTATATACATAATTGATCATCCAAAACAGTCCACAACAAGCTTGAATTCATTCAAAACAGTCCACTAATCTTATATACATAATTGATCATCCAAAACAGTCCACAAAAAGCTTGAATTCATTCAAAACAGTCCACTAATCTTATATACATAATTGTCCAAAAGGTCACACTCAGGTTGCACAAAAGAACCTTACTTATTTCACAAGCTTTTACACTTTATTCACTAGTTTATCTTAGAAACTTTTCATTGTTTAGCTTTAACATAGCTCCTCATTGAACAAGGTTACTTATCACATAAGCTATCTATATAGCATCTCAAGTCATGTTTTATTTTCATGCAAAGTATTAAAGTAACATCTCAAGGACAGTATAACTTAGCACTCTAGATTTAATTTACTTTCTTATGCATACAAGGAAGTTTGAATAGTGCACATATATACATAAGTATTCAAATGGTCATGTTTAATCACCCAAATAGGTACCTAATCATCGTTAGGAATTAGATCACTTGCTAAGCAAGACATTACAATAATCCATTGATTCAACTTGTGAACTTTCTTGGTATCTTTTTAATATAGCCTATTTACCCTTAAATTTCTTGACACACAAGTTATCAATATTGTATACCATAACATGAGTTTCATAGCACTTAAGGCATTAAACATAACATAAGAAATGCATGTGATATTTGTCTCATAAGTTATTAAGATGGTTTGTTAGTTAGAACATGCATTTCTCATTACTTTGTCTTTTACATAGCCTTGAGAATCAAACTTCAGCATAGGTACACGAATCCCCAACCATCCGTCGCCCATAATATGGTACTCACAGTACCGGTCAATTCCTCCTACTATCGCCAAGTGACCACAAAACATCCCTCCTACTATCGCTAATTAAGTCCACTGTCCAGGACCGTAGTCCACCCCAACACTGAGCTCTATGGACTCTATGGCATGCCAACTATACCTAAGACTGACTCGAGACCAAGGCTTTAACATTCATCATATTTTATAACATAAAATGAGCATAGCTCTATTTCGTAATACCATATCAAGGTTTCATTACCCCTTTCTCATTATGGGTACAAAGTTATGTTCATCACATGTGAACTCAATGCTTCATTTCTCTTATTCGAATGGCCCTTAGCCAATATCACTTGTGTCGATTCATATATATATATAACACTCTTTTATTTATGTTCTCAAATTCGCATAAGTTAAGCATGATCAAGAATTGTTCATCATTTCAAAAACAACCATTTCTATTCATTTATGTGTTTTTCGAACAGAAAAGCAACCATAACACTTTAAACATTTTTAAATTCTAGACATGCTTCCAGGCAAATTTTCATATCAAAAGTACTCTTCACTAAAGTACCCGCCTTGCCTCCATGCTTGCGTATTCATAGCATAAATTAACCAATTTAAATTAATTATAACTAGAAGGAAATGCTCGGATAGGTTATTAGCCCATCCCGAGACTTTAAACTACACTCACCTCTTATCCCGAAGTTACAGGATACCTAAATCCTTAATCCTATCCTGCTACTTATCCAAAACCTTTTTCTACCTCCTTCTTGGTCTATCAATTTACAAGAGGTACAATTTGCATATTAGAACCATGCTTATCAACAATTCATTTTCAGTGCCACTCAAATTTTCATGCACACAAACATGTAAACACAAGGCAGCTCATAACAATCCTAGATGCCAAGACAATCCCTAGTCACATTTTCACAAACAAGTGTTCAAAAACAGTCCACTATTTGTTTTAAATTATCCCAATATAGTCCATTATTCACATACATATTCAAAGCTGTCCATTTGCTTATTTTGCATACTTGTGTGCATCAAACAATTCCCAAACATGATTATATACATTCAAAGCAATCTAATTATTCTCATAATTGTCTAGAACAGCCCTGAACTCATAAGCACACAATTGATCATGTTTAAAAATGTCCATAATTGTCCAAATTGTTCAAAAACAGTCCATAGTTTCGATATACACAATTTGTATACATAAAATAGTCCCATTTTGTTAAAACAACCCTTACACAGTTTGTCATGCTTAAAACAATCTCCATAGTTCATGTAAATGTATTTTCTACCCTGGTTTCATATATATACCTTTGAAACAAAATCAATATACTTTCATATACTTATACGACAATCCAGCATGCTCTTCTAATGCACCAAAATAGTCAGATTTTTATACGCATATAAACATACACAAAATAGGGCATTTACTCACATACCTATATTCATTCATTCTAGTAGCCCCTTAAGTTCATGTTTACACAATACAACCCTACATTTTTCTATTAGCCATTGTAATCACCAATTCATTCCATTAATAACTTATGCTAGTTTCAATAAACCACTATAAATTCCACCAATTTAGTGATCTTAAGGATTACATCCATACAACCCAACCAATTCATTATACCGTTAAATTCATGTTCAAGCTAATTTAGCTTCTTGATCAAGTGGTAAGATTACAAAACATAGCATTTACTTCATGTATGACCCCTTAGACATAACTAGAAATTTATATCATGAATTCAATCATTCTATACATTGAACAACAATAGAAATTCATCAAAATTTTCCATTTAATCCCTAAGAACTTTAAGTTAAAAAGGGTGGAAAGGGTGCTTATTTCCTCCTTAAGATACTCGGATGAAGAAATCTAAAGGATTGCCTAAATTCCAAAGTTCAACTCCCTTCAACTTCCATGGAGCTTTCTCACTTTCTCTTTCTTTCTAGAGTTTCGGTCAAGGTGAGGAGGAAGAATACCATAACCTATCTTTGGCTAATTTCCTCCACCTAGGCCGAATTTCTCCTCTCCACTAACACATATTTCCTTAACAACATTCCACATAATGTAAGTCATTATCTTTCCTTAAATTTACATACAATTCCCTTAATATATTATTTCAACCAAGTTAGTCATTCCAAACTAGCTAGCAAACTTTTCAATTTCTATAATAGATCATTTGCTTACTAAATTCTCTAATTCTAAACATATATTTGATCCAATTGAGTTACAAGCAGATTTGTTACAACTTCTGGGTTGTGTTTATAGGACATTTCAAATGTAATTACTCATTATAAAAGGGGTAATGAGATTGTTATATGATACAATGTCATGGAGCTATGCTCATTATGTTCTAATAAAGGATAATTCATGTTAAAGCCTTGGTTTCGAGTCAGTCTTAGGTATAGTTGACATGCCATAGAGTCCATAAGCTCGGTGTTGGGGTAGTCAACGGTCCGGGATAGTGGTCCCTATTTGGTGATAGTAGGAAGGATGTTTGTGGTCACTTGGCGACAGTAGGAGGAATGGACCGGTACTGCAAGTACCATTCGATTTTATGGATGATAGTTGGTTAGGGATTTGTGTGACTAGGTTGTAATTCGATTCTCAAGGCTTTGATAAAAGTTAAACAATGAAATTTGCTTGTAAAATTAAGAACTTACCTAAAATATTATATTCTAAGAAATGCTATGATTTGTATCTTATATGCCAAGGAAACTTTTGTTTATGATATGATAATTTGATAACTTGTATGAAAAGATAAAACATGTGCTTGATAAGCAATGTACACTCTTGAAAAGCTATGATAATAAGATCTCATGAAATTGTATCGAAATCAAGGAAGTATTGATATAACTTGTATAACAAGAAATGCTTATGTTCTTGGGTATAGAGCGTGTTTAGAGGAGAGTAAAAAAAGGTTTTATTTGTATATAGATTCAATTGAGTGTAGAAATACCCTTGTATTTGATTTGTCGAATGATCTTGCCTATAACCAATTTGCATGTTTCGAATGCCTTGATTTTTATTACATAGCTTCATGTTCAAGTTATTGTTATGCATCGTTAATGGAACTGATGAAAGAAAAAATGTGATTAATGCCTTTAGCTAAGTTGTGCGGATTTCTTGAGTGAATCGATGTTCTTGATAATGTGAAATTATATGCTTGTGATTGATTTGTATGTTTGAACAAATATGTCATATTAGAATATCCAAGAAGTTTGATGTCATATTCGATAAGAAAACCATGCCAATACTAAGTTGTGATAAATAACTTGTTTAGCAAGTAATACATTCTTATGGGAAATAGGTGTAAGAAATTAGTGGATCCTAAGTTAATTTAATCTACACTTCAGTGACTTGAGCAATAAGCAATTCTAATAAAAACACGTTAGTGATTTATCTACGTCTAATCTAAGGAAAAAATGTTACACTGTGATCTTGTAGTTTTAAAAAAGGGACTTGCTTTTGAAACAATGAGTTAGTTGTGTGGATTCAATATACTTGGTAATAATGTCACTTTTGAACTCATTAGGTAATGAGTTGTGATTGATCAAGCTTGTTATTTGCTTAGATTCAATGAATTCGAGAAAGAATAGAGTTATAATATAGAGATTTTGATTCACATATTTTAGATGTCTGAACTACCTCACTAAGCTTATACTTACTCTACTTACTCTATTCTTTCAATACATTTAAGGGTAGGGTGCTTTCGGTTTCTTCCGAGCTTGGACGTGATCACAAGAAACTATGTATGAATCGAGTCTTTAACTTTAGAACTCCTAGTTGGTGGCACATAGGGAATAAGTTGCATAAAGCATTTAGATTCCATTTTAGCTGGTATGTGTATAATCTTGATAAGTATCCTAAGTTCTCTATCGGGCTTTTAATTATTTTATGATTGTTGCTTGCCTTTCTTGATTGATTAGTTGGTGAGATTGTTTGGGTGCTTAAATAACTATATGAGTTTTAAGTCAATAGATCATTTGATATCTCGTATGATGCAAGCTTATATATATATATATCCTATGTTAAACCCTAAGTAAAAGAGGTGCTATTTGAATAGTTGGATTAATGGTTAAAACAAGCAAATGGGTGAATGCTAATTAATTTTGAGTTTGGTCTAGCTATTAAAAATTATATATGATTGGTTAAGACTAAAATAAGCATAGAAATAAATTTGATCCTAGTATTCTAAGGTGACTATTACCCTTTGAAAACAATCTACTATGTTTCGTGAAGGCTTAAGTTAGACTAGATATGATGTACAAATAATTACTGGTAGGTGAACCTATGTTTGGCTCAAATCTTGAATGCTTGTTACTAATAATACATGTTTAGTAGTGGCATGTATTGTTTAGTTGTTAACCTTTACCAATAAGTCGTGATATTAAATAGTACAAAATGAAAGTTTAGAGATTACTAATCAATGATTTGTGGTTAAAATTGAATTATCATAATCTTAGATCGATAAGTCTTTAAAAAATTGGGAATAAGCAAGCTTATATCCGAGTAAAGATCCATAATGTGTATGAGTCAAAAGGAACCTTATGTGATAGTAGTAATCTCATAACAAACTTTGAGAATTGAAGAGCACAAAAGACAAAGGCATGTTATAAACTTGTGAGTGGTGTGCATTATTTTGGAAATTCCCAAAATTTTCCCCAATTTGAAAACCCTAAATTCCCAATCCCTAATTGAGAAACCTAATTTTGGAAATCCCAATTTTTGAAACTCTAATTTTTAGGGATTTTGAATCGATTTGCTAAAAACTGTAAATCAAAATTATGGACTACTTTGCAAGATTTTAAATCTTTTAGGTATTGAACCATAATTTTCTAGAACATTTGATCTTTAGTTTTTGAAATTTCTAAATTTATGACTAAATTTTGAGAAATTAAGTATTCAAGTTCAAAATCACAAGTCTTCAAAGTTCAAAAACAATTTGGTAATTTTTCTAAAAACTCTAGGGATTTTTTGTGTGATTAACCCTTTAATTCCTAATTAAATTCTAATACCTTTGCAGAGTACAAAATCATTGATTTGTTTTTATTTATTTATTAATTCTCAATTAATATCTTTTATTTTATTAAAATCTTTTATTATAATAATAGTAATTTTCCCTAACCCTATACATATATAGCGAAACCCTATGATTCCATCTCTGCTTCTTATGCTCTTTAATTTTTGTCTGCCAAATTCTGATTCTTGAAAAAGAACGAAAAACAATTGTAATAGCTCAATCATGGATCGTGGAAAGGCCTTGTTTTTCGATGACTTTATTCAAATCGTTAAGTCTAACCGTACCATCAATTGATTTGGAGATCAATGATACAAGTTAGATAAAATTTGATATCGTAGGTTTCGATTCAGTTAGATCTGAACGCGAGAGGCGTTCTTCCCAATGCTAGAGTTATTGTTGCTTGAGGTGTGTTTATTCCAGTGCTATAAATAAATTATATGTTATTTTTTTATGTGTCGGTGTTTTACCCCTTATGTGATTATTTATATGTATTATGGCTTGTATGATTGACATCATGTGCATACGATTTCAGAATGTATTTTTAATTATGACTTATGAAATATTTGATTTATGGAACATCGGATTTACGAAAATATAATTTACAGATTTATGGACTATGATTTATGAAGTATGTTTATGGACTATCGGATTTATCGAACTTTGTTCATGAAATTTTATTTTTAATCATCATATTTGTATGAGCATGGGTTGGGATTAGTTCAATGGTTTCACTCTTAGGACTGAATTCCACTTTGGATGGCAACGTAGCGAGGAGGTTATGGGAACCTTCATCATCTTTGGCGGACATATTTGGGTGCATTGCATTACGCTTGTGATATTGTATTTTTTGTTTTATGTTTTAAAGAATTTTAAGAAAATATTACTATGTTTTACGATTATGGTTTTCTTGCACTTTAGAGACACAGTAAGCTCTTTAGCTTACTCCGCCATAGTATTCTCTTACAGATACCTTTTGACTTTAGGTGATGTAGTACTTGGAGGATGTAATATCCTCAAAATTAGTATAAAGGAAGTTATTACAATGCCTTCACTTAATCCCTAATTGATTGAAAGTAAGGTGCTAAGTCTAGTTATTAAAGACTAGAATGCTATAAATGTAAAAGTGGTAACCTAATGTATAAGTGACTAAACTGAAACAAGTGATAAATTGGAGGAATGCATGCAAAATTCTTACATTCCTAAAATGCCCCTACACATGTCATTAATTAATGGATCATTAAGGACAAATTAGTCATTTATGAAGGGATAATTGATGAACCATTGTCATCTTTCTCCCTTGATAGCCGAATATGATGAACAAAGAAGAGATAAAGGGGATTGAGTGTGAAAACTCTATAATAATAGATTCAAGCTTGAAATTTGGAGAAATTGGAGTTGCTATCATCATATTATCTTGATAGGAAGGTAAAATCTCTTCCTAAATGCATTATAGATTCAAATTATGCATGTAGATTTAGGGTTCTTGCTTGAATTACATGAATTTGATGAATAGTTAGTGAATTGATGCTATGAACTAGTTAAGAAGTTCAATTGATTGATCAATCCATGAAATTGATTGTGCCATTCAAATGAGTAGGAGAAATTGATGTTGTCAATAGCCAAATTGATGGTGAAATGCTATGCTAGTTGCTGGAAAATTTGGATAATGATTAGAATGGATGATTGATATGTGAATTGAAATTGTGGTTGCTGGAAATTCTAGTGAATTGATGTCTTAATGAATCAAATTGAAAATATTGCTCAATTTCCCTGTTTTTATAGGATTGACACATAATTGGATTGACTTAGACATGTATGAATGAGTTTATATATTGAACAATCATGTTAGGATACTTGTCTAAGTGATTAAAGAAGCTAGAATCTAGCTAAAGGAAAGCTGTCCAGAATACTCTGTTTTGGGCAGTGAGTTTGAAAATCTATAAAAAATCACATAGACCAAATTAGAGACCAAATATTTTATGAACAGAGTCATGTGTATGTCTAGTTTCGTATGCAACAAACGGAATCAAATTCCGAGTTATAAAATAGTTTGTAGAGACTAATCTCTAAGGACAATGCAAACTATCCAGTGACACAATTTGGTCTGCCTTTAAACGAAAAACTGTATTAATTCACTATGAGTAAAATTGTAAGGTCTATATGGTTAAAAGGAAAATTAAGTTAGATATCTAACGGTGTAAACGGTTTGAAATTCCGACGTACGAAATAAAAGATATGAACATTTAAGCAAGTAGTGCACATGCTGCCAGGCAGCAACAATCTTGATGTTTGTATTGAATTGAATGCTTGAGTGTATAGAGTCACATAATAACTCAAATGGCTGCTGGATTTTACCTAATACACTATGCATTGTATAAATTTTAGATCAAGTGGAAATTGAGGAAAAATGGGCTCACATAGAATAGCAAGCTAGTAGAGGGAAAAGGATTTCCATCTGAGATCGACAATAGCTCAGAAAATTCCTGTTAGTGTAGTTTAAAGTTTGGAGAGGGCGGTAACCTCTCCAAGTCTATTTCTGATTTGTATTTCTTATTGATTCTTAAGTATAAATTGTATAATGAGCTTGCTATGGAGCATTACCAAGGTAAGTGATCTTTTGAGTGGTTACTTGATTGTGAAGCATGCATGAATTGCTATTGATTGTCATGATATACTTATTGCCCAATTGAACTATATTGAAATGAAGCATGATGTTATAGATAGAAGTAACTCAATTCATAGTTTAATGACATATTGATTGACACACCTTCGTTGACGATTGAAGCATTGATATTGTTATTGGCTTTAAACCCTATTCGATTGAAAGGGGATATTGGCACAAAATGTGCATATTGAATTGAATCATCCTTATAATTGAATGAAAGTGATAACTATTGTAAGCCTTGGTCTCGAGTCGGTCTTAGATATAGTTGGCATGCCATAGAGTCTACAGAGCTCATTATCGGGGTGGACTACGGTCCGAGACATTGGTCCCTAATTGGCGAAAATAGGAGGGAAGTATTGTTATTGGTCATTGGTGATAGTAGGAGGGATTTGACCAGGTACTTTGTACCATATTGACTATTGTTATTGGCGACAATTTTGTTGGAGACTCGAGTATGTAGACTGAGTAATCGATTCTCAAGGCTATACTTAAAATGAACTAGAACTCATGTACATTGAATATATTGTTACATTGAATTGTATTGATTGATAGTAAAGGAAAATTGATTGCCATGAACTATTGACATTGAAACATTGGTTGAACATTGCTTATGAGATTGCTTGAGTATTGAAACATTGAATGTGTTCAATGGATATGTTATGCCTAAAGTAGTCGAATTGGATGATTGAGCATGTCTAAACTTCAAGCCTTGTATTGATATTGGATTGAAAATTTAGCAATGTACCTAGTATTGTTTGCCTAGTCCAAATGGTTCATTATTGATGGGGGAACCATACCATCTATTTGATGGTTCGTAGTTGAGACTTATTGTGTTGATTGCCTTGTAACTTTAACTCACTCACTAAGCTTTGCTTATTCAAGTCTCATTTCTATGATTCAGGTTGATATTGAATCCTATCCCGAAGTTTAAGCTCGTACAAGTCACATTTTGCTTAAAGAGTATGTTTCCATCTTGTTATAGTTCTCCTAGGATGGTGGCACCTAAGGCATGTATATTCATGATCACTTAGTTATGGTTTGTATATAATAACTTCATCTATGATCTATAAAGAGTATTGTATGTATATATGAGCATGTATGCCCTTTATATAGCTTGAATGCTTGTTAGCTTAATGTTAGATTTTTCCATGGTTGAATAATGCATGTAATGGTTGAATAGACCTCTTGAAATTGGCTAGTTAACAATAAGTAAAAGTAGTAATCTACATGTTTAAACATGAACCACTTTGATCACTTAGGGTACTAGCCGAATGGTGTGTATAATATTGGAAGCATGTATGTTTGATTAAGGTAACTTAAGTAAAAGATGTAATCGCCTATTGGTATGCATAATAGCTACAATAAATGTTGAAATCTTCTATGGTATTATACATCTAGTTCGAATGGTTTCTTGTAAATCAAGTAAGTCCCAAATGGTATTGAATATGATAACAAATTGCATTAGGGGTACTAATGTATCTAGTAGGTGCATCATGTATTGTATATTGGGGCCTCACCTATTCGAATTGTTCCTTAAAGTGCAAGAAAGGTTTAAAATGAATTGAACTCACTAGCTTAATTAGTATGGATCATTGATTGTAATTGTGGTAACTTACCTAATCTTACTAGGGTGGTTAGAGTATGTTACAGAGGATCTCACATTTTATTCGGTTATTTTATTATTCAATATGAAACTATTTTAATTATTTAGATTATTATTTATTATTTTGGAACATTGATGTAATTTTATACTTGGAGACTATTTATGTTTTTCGGATAATTTAAGCATTCTTTATTATAGTTTTATTTCATAGATTTTATGTAAACATTCGAATATTTATTATGACATTTATGTTTTATTTATTATAAGTCATTTATTAAATTAATGTTACATATTCTTTTTAAATTAAAGTATATATATATAATTAGTTTTTTTGAGGGTTAAGTTTTCAATCATAACTTTCTAAATTCAGACTTTTGTTCTAGGCTGAGTTTAGGGGGTTACATTTAGTGGTATCCGAGCTAAGTTCAACACTCGGACTGTGAGGCTCACACATATAAATGTTTAGAAAAAAGTTTCCAATTTTATTTAAAAATATTTTTGCATGCATTTTAAAATATTTTGGGCAAACTGAAATTTTCAAAAAAAAAATACATCTTATTGAGTATTTCTGACTTCTGGATTTTAAATCATGTTATCATCCGAGACTCCAGTACTAAATCTTACTCTAGAGCGGTTTTATTTTTAGTATATAGTCCTACTATGTCAGCTCGTAGGAATTCTAGACTTGCGCGTGTTTCATATAGATTCAGAATTAATGAGAATGAGTACTCGTTAGTTAGCAACCGTTACTACTGACATAGAATTATTCGTTACCTATTTCACTTTGAAAAAAAAACAATAGGAATACTTCCGAACCACATGAGTTCCTTGGATAACTTCTTTTGAGCAACCTTTAGAGACGATCATAACCCAAAACTCTAATTAAGGACATGAACTTCAGTTAATCGAACAAACAATTGTGACCGTACCCATTCCTACGATTTTGAGATCAAAGCCTATTTGAAAACTTTGTGTTGTCATTCGGAACCTGATTTAAAATACTCTTTTAAGCTCCTACCTGAACATCCATACTTTTGAGAGCTTGTCGCTAAGTTTAAAAATTTCGAGGACAAAAATTATTTTAAGGATGGGAGAGTTGTAACACCCCAAAATTTTCCCCAATTTAAAAACCCTAAATTCCCAATCCCTAATTTTGGGAATTCCCAATTTTTGAAACTCTAATTTTTAGGGATTTTGAATCGATTTGCTAGAAACTAGAAATCAAAATTATGGACTATTTTGCAAGATTTTAAATCTTTCATGTATTGATTCAGGTATTGAACTGTAATTTCCGAGAACTTTTGATCTTTAGTTTTTGAAATTTCTAAATTTAGGACTAAATTTTGAGAAATTAAGTATTCAAGTTCAAAATCACAAGTCTTCAAAGTTCAAGAACAATTTGGTAATTTTTCTAAAAACTTTAGGGACTTTTTGTGTGATTAACCCTTCAATTCCTAATTGAATTCTAATACCTTTGCCGAGTACAAAATCGTTGATTTGTTTTTATTTATTTATTAATTCTCAATTAATATCTTTTATTTTATTAAAATCTTTTATTGTAATAATAGTACTTTCCCTAACCCTATAAAATATATATATATATATATATATATATATATATATATAGCGAAACCCTATGATTCCATCTCTGCTGCTTATGCTCTTTAATTTTTGTCGGCCAAATTCTGATTCTTGAAAAAGAACGAGAAACAATTGTAATAGCTCAATCATGGATCGTGGAAAGGCCTTGTTTTTCGATGACTTTATTCGAGCCGTTAAGTCTAACTGTACCATCAATTGATTTGGAGATCAATGATACAAGTTAGATAAAATTTGATATCGTAGATTCCGATTCAGCTAGATCCGAACGCGAAAGGCGTTCTTCCCAAACGCTATAGTTATTATTGCTTGAGGTGTGTTTCTTCCGGTGCTATAAATAAATTATATGTTATTTTTCTATGTGTTGGTGTTTTACCCCTTATGTGATTATTTATATGTATTATGGTTTTTATGATTGACATCATGTGCATACGATTTCAGAATGCATTTTTAATTATAACTTATAAAATATTTGATTTATGGAACATCAGATTTACGAAAATATGATTTACGGATTTATGGATTATGATTTATGAAGTATGTTTATGGACTATCGGATTTATGGAACTTTGTTTATGAAATTTGATTTTTAATCATCATATTTGTATGAGCATGGGTTGAGATTTGTACGGGGAAGTTTAGTGGTTTCACCCTTCGGGCTGAATTCCACTTCAGATGGCGGACGTAGTGAGGAGGTAATGGGAACCTTCCTCATCTTTGGCGGACATAGTTGGGTGCATTGCATTACGCTTGTGATATTGTATCTTTTGTTTTATGTGTTAAAGAATTTTAAGAAAATATTACTATGTTTTACGATTACGGTTTTCTTGCACTTTAGAGACATACTAAGCTCTTTAGCTTACTCCTCCATAGTTTTCTCTTATAGATACCTTTTGACTTTAGGCGACGTGGTACTTAGAGGATCTCACATTTTATTCGGTTATTTTATTATTCAGTATAGAACTATTTTAATTATTCAGATTATTATTTATTATTTTGGAACATTGATGTAATTTCATACTTGGGGACTATTTATGTTTTATGGATAATTTAAGCATTCTTTATTATAGTTTTTTTCATAGATTTTATGTAAACATTGGAATATTTATTATGACATTTATGTTTTATTTATTACAAGTCATTTATTAAATTAATGTTACATATTCTTTTTAAATTAAAGTATACATATAGAGATTTAAAATTAGTTTTTTTGAGGGTTAAGTTTTCAATCGTAACTTTCTAAATTCAGTCTTTTGTTGTAGGCCAAGTTTATGGGGTTACATTTAGTGGTATCAGAGCTAAGTTCAACCATCGGACTGTGAGGCTCATACATATAAAAGTTTCTAATTTTATTTAAAAATATTTTTGCATGCATTTTAAAATATTTTGGGCAAACTAAGATTTAAAAAAAATACATCTTATTGAGTATTTTCCGACTTCTAGATTTTAAATCATGTTATCATCCGAGACTCCAGTACCAAATCTTACTCTAGAACAGTTTTCTTTTTAATATATAGTCTTACTATGTCAGCTCGTAGGAATTCTAGACTTGCGCGTGTTTCATATAGATTCAGAATTAAGGAGAATGAGTACTCGT
This sequence comes from Hibiscus mutabilis, assembly GCA_019671005.1. NCBI lineage: Eukaryota > Viridiplantae > Streptophyta > Magnoliopsida > Malvales > Malvaceae > Hibiscus > Hibiscus mutabilis. Next base: position 21,849,000 of record CM033735.1, on the reverse strand, counting down.
TAGTTAGCAACCGTTACTACTGACATAGAATTACTCGTTACCTTTTTCACTCTGAAAAAAAAGTTGATAGGAATACTTCCGAACCACATGAATTCCTTGGATAACTTCTTTTGAGGAACCTTTAGAGACGATCATAACCCAAAACTCTAATTAAGGACATAAACTTCAGTTAATCGAACAAACAATTGTGACCATACCCATTCCTACGAATTTGAGATCAAAGCCTATTTGAAAACTTTGTGTTTTCGTTCGGAACGTGATCTAAAATGCTCTTTTAAGCTGCTACCTTAGCATCCATACTTTTGAGAGCTTGTCGCTAAGTTTAAAAATTTCGAGGACAATTTATTTTAAGAGTGAGAGAGTTGTAACACCCTAAATTTTTCTCCAATTCAAAAACCCTAAATTCCCAATCTCTAATTTTGGGAATTCCCAATTTTTGAAACTCTATTTTTTAGGGATTTTGAATCGATTTGCTAGAAACTAGAAATCAAAATTATGGACTATTTTGCAAGATTTTAAATCTTTCATGTATTGATTCAGGTATTGAACTGTAATTTCCGAGAACTTTTGATCTTTAGTTTTTGAAATTTCTAAATTTAGGACTAAATTTTGAGAAATTAAGTATTCAAGTTCAAAATCACAAGTCTTCAAAGTTCAAGAACAATTTGGTAATTTTTCTAAAAACTTTAGGGACTTTTTGTGTGGTTAACCCTTTAATTCCTAATTGATTTCTAATACCTTTGCAGAGTACAAAATCGCTGATTTGTTTTTATTTATTTATTAATTCTCAATTAATATCTTTTATTTTATTAAAATCTTTTATTATAATAATAGTACTTTTCCCTAACCCTATATAGATAGATAGATATATAGCGAAACCCTATGATTCCATCTCTGCTGCTTATGCTCTTTAATTTTTTTCGGCCAAATTCTGATTCTTGAAAAAGAACGAGAAACAATTGTAATAGCTCAATCATGGATCGTGGAAAGACCTTGTTTTCCGATGACTTTATTCGAACCATTAAGTCTAATTGTACCATAAATTGATTTGGAGATTAATGATACAAGTTAGATAAAATTTGATATTGTGGGTTCCGATTCAGCTAGATCCGAACGTCAGAGGCGTTCTTCCCAACGTTAGAGTTATTGCTGCTTGAGGTGTGTTTCTTCCGGTTCTATAAATAAATTATATGTTATTTTTCTATGTGTTGGTGTTTTACCCCTTATATGATTATTTATATGTATTATGCCTTGTATGATTGACATCACGTGCATACCATTTCAGAATGTATTTTTAATTATGACTTATGAAATATTTGATTTATGGAACATTGGATTCACGGAAATATGATTTATGGATTTATGGACTATGATTTATGAAGTTTGTTTATGGACTATCGGATTTATGGAACTTTACTTATGAAATTTAATTTTTAATCATCATATATGTTTGAGCATGGGTTGGGATTTCTACGGGGAAGTTCAGTGGTTTTACCATTCGAGCTGAATTCCACTTCGGATGGCGGACGTAGTGAGGAGGTTTTGGGAACCTTCCTCTTCTTTAGCGGACGTAGTTGGGTGCATTGCATTACGCTTGTGATATTGTGTCTTTTGTTTTATGTTTTAAAGAATTTTAAGAAAATATTACTATGTTTTTACGATTATGGTTTTCTTGCACTTTAGAGACACGCTAAACTCTTTACCTTGCTCCCCCATAGTTTTCTCTTACAAATACCTTTGGACTTTAGGCGACATGGTACTGGGAGGATCTCACATTTTATTCGGTTATTTTATTATTCAGTATGGAACTATTTTAATTAGTCAGATTATTATTTATTATTTTTGAACATTGACGTAATTTCATACTTGGGGACTATTTATAATTTTTGGATAATTTAAGCATTCTTTATCATAGTTTTATTTCATAAATTTTATGTAAACATTCGAATATTTATTATGACATTTATTTTTTATTTATTATAAGTAATTTATTAAATTACTATTACATATTCTTTTTAAATTAAATCATATATATATATATATATTTAAAACTAGTTTTCTTGAGGGTTAAATTTTCAATCGTAACTTTCTAAATTCAGTCTTTTCTTCTAGATCGGGTTTAAGGGGTTACACGTTACTAAGAATACATATTTAGGAGTGGCATGTATTGTTTAGTTGTTAACCTTAACCAATAAGTCGTGATATTAAATAGTTCAAAATGAAAATTTAGAGATTACTAACCAATGATTTGTGGTTAAAATTGAATAATCATAATCTTAGATCTATAAGTCTTTAAAAAATTGGGAATACGCAAGCTTATATCCGAGTAAAGATCCATAATGTGTATGAGTCAAAAGGAACCTTATGTGATAATAGTAATCTCATAATAAACTTTGAGAATTGAAGATCACAAATGACAAAGGCATGTTATAAACTTGTGATTGGTGTGCATTATTTATTGATTGTAGACATGTTCCTAAATGTTTGGGGGTTGTTGTTAGATCTTTAAAAGCCATTAAAAAAGAATTTTAGTTACCCTAAGTTTTGAAGAAACAAATAGTTGTTATAGTAAGATTGTCATAAAGTAGTGATGTTTTTTAGGTAACACGTCCTAAGGCGGTTTAACTTTTAGACCGGGTAGGGGGTGTTACATGCTGATTAGGAATTGTGGATCTTGGAATCAAATCAATTTGGTGTTCAACGCCCCTTATGAAGGTAATCCATGTGGTGGATCACATAAGACGTCAGCATAGTCCTGTAAAAGAGACATAAAAACACTAGGCAGAGAATTATTAGAGTTAGTAATCAATAAATAGTTTTGCCTGAAGCGGATGAGAATGCAAGGTTGTTTTGAGAAAATGGCTTCTCTCACATCTTTTTTCTCGCATATAAATTTTGATTCTCTCTTTTTTCTCACAAATAGATTCACTCACCTCCCGTGGACCTTTCAACTTTTGGCTTTTATGACTAAGAGACTCTTTTTGTTCAGCCTTTTTCGATTCCATCCTTTTTTATGTTCCCATACCTCCTCATAAAATTTGGTCAATTTGACCTGATCTTTATACACTTCTTTTGGATTCAAGGGAGCCAAAGTGTATTGCTTACCATGGAATGTAAGAGAATAGCGGTTAAGCTTTCCATGGTGAAGTACATCTCTATCATACTACCAAGGCCTTCCAAGTAATAAGTGGGTCGCACGCATTGGTACTACATCACACAAAACATCATCATGGTAGTTACCAATGTGAAAAATAATGAGAGCATGTTTAATTACCTTAACCTTTAAACTTTCATTAAACCATTAAAGATGGTATGGCTTAGGATGTCGTTGGCAAGGCAATGGTAGTGCATCAACGAGATGGCTGCTAATTAAGTTTGTGCAACTCCCACTATCAATAATAAGATAACATAATTTCCCTTTGATCAAACACCTAGAATGGAAGATGTTTGTTCTCTGAATGTCATCGTCATCATCATCGAGCTTGGATACTAAGTGTACATCTCACTTCTAAACATGAAGGATCGAAACCTTTGTGGATGGGATCAAGTATCTCCTCGTCATAAGCATCATCTTCTAATAGATTGTCAGAATCATAGAAAAGTGTATCATAGGATAAGTAACTCCTCGAATGAGATTTGGATTTCTGTTGGAATTGTTTCTCAATGCTAATGGCTTTTTGAATAGCCTCATCAAGATCAACATAAGTCTGAAGCTCAAAAACATCAACAATATCCTCATTTAACCTACCAACAAATCTGACCAATGTGTCTTCATCCTCTTGGATGTTGGCTCGTTGTACGAGTACCTCCATATATTTGAAATATTCATCAACAGATCTATGACCTTGTCGCAATTGTTGAAGATTTTTTTGTTGTCCCTATAATATTGTGAATGAACAAATTGCTTCCGCATAATACGCTTCAAATCTTCCCATTAATCAATCTCAGGCTCACGGTTGATTCGTTGGTTTCACAAAAGTTGAGTCCACCAACTCAAGGCATAGTTAGAAAACTCTATAGTGGCCAAAGAAACTTTCTCATTGTCTGAGCACCTAGAATAAATAAATATTATTTCAATCTTACTTTCCCAATCACAATATGTATTTGGATTATGTGTACCTCGGAATAAAGGAACATTGAACTTCGGTTTAGGCAAGGAAGAATATGTTCGTGCATTGGGCCCATGATTATCAAATCAACGATTATTAACATGACCACATCTAGATCTAGGCAAATCAGCATTGTCATTACATCTACGATGGTTAGTACGTCTTAGAGGCTGCTCCTCATATTCATCCTCATCTGAATTGCTATCATGGACTAAATTGTGTTGATCTTGTCCAAAATTTAATCCAGCTACTGTTCAATTAAGATTTTGCATGCCAACCTCAGCCTGATTTACTTGATTACTTAACGTTGTGAACATTCTCGTAATGTCTCTATGAAGTTTGTCAAGGGTCATCGGTTGTTCATCATCAGTGGAGCTAGTCTGTTGCATCCAAACAACTCAAAATTAAGAAACGAAATCAAAGAAAAAAATCTCACTATTAACACTCCAAGGAAATATACTCAATGAGGCAAGCAAGTATTAATTATAAATTTTAAAGTTTATTCAAACTCAATCTTCTATCAAGCTAGGTGGTGACTCTACTAACAAAAGGCTACTTAGGGCACTATGAGTCTAAATAAAGCTTGACACCAAATAAAGTAAGTTGCACCGGTGAAGGAAAGTGCACTTTTTATATATCCTACTAACACAAGAAATCAAGAAAGTGTATAAAGAAGAAAGAAAAAGGTATGACAAATGAAAACTTAAAACTAAGAACGAAAGAAAATTAGAATACTTCCCAAAAAATCAGAATGTAGTGAGCAACTTGAAGTATGGGTCGTTCAATGCTTCCCAATGTGTAAAATACACAAGATGTGAGGAGATGCTTCTTCCAAAAGGTCAAACCTAGAAATTTGGAGATAAAATTAATACTTCTTGCTTTTTTTCCTTTTTGGAATTTTTTTCTTTTCTTTTTTTTTGGAATTTTTTATTTTCTTTTTTTCAATGCAAGAATGTAAATTAACAATGAAAATCAACCAAATTCCAAAAGAGGAGGAATAAAGAAGTAAAAAAATAAAATAAAGATGAAAAAACAAGGGTAAAGTGATATGAACGCCTAGGTACTTATACCAAATGATATGAACTGTTGGTATGTTGCAGCGGAACGGATCATAACCATACAAAAAATTGCTGAAAGATCTAAGACTTTAGATTTCTTGAATAAATTTTTGCCAAACTTAGGGGAAAAGAAGAAACAAATCTGTTTGGCAATTAAAAATAATGAGCAAGATTGGAATATAAATAGAATCCAAAAATCAAAATTAAATAAAAAATAAAGAACAATAAATAAAATAAAATCTTGATTTTGAATGGAATCAAGAATGACGGTGGTATAGTTGTAGATGAATGAAGAAGGAATTGATGTTGATGTTGAAGTTTTCCTAGGCACCCACTAGATCATAGTTAATCTAGCAAACACCGTTAAAGGTTCTAACCAACCCTCCAAGATGCGATTATCTTGGTAAACCGAAGCATGAAGAAGAATCACCAACAATCTCTCTAGAAAAATGTGTTAGAACACTTCTAAAAGACTCAATAAAATCTATCTTGCTAAGGAAAACTCAAAAAGTATCTTTATTGAATAAAATCATGAAGACATGTTGTGTTTTACAATGTGGGTGAAGACCTTCTTTATATAGGCTAAGGAATCCTCAAAAAATAGCTAACTAGCTTATAGTAAAAGTTATGAGATAAATTCTATCCTAAATAAAACTCTAATATTAAAAATAGAAAAAATATGTGATTAAACTCTATCATAATTAAATGGGTAAAATACCTAAATCATCACTCAACTTCCCTCCCAAACCTATTTTCGTCACTTTGAATTATTTTATTAATATTTAGATATAACTTGACATATTTTATTATTATTAAATATAAAAATCAATTTAAAATAAAAATAAATTATATTTTATTATTAAATAAATAAATAAAATACAAAAGCTCAAATCCGCCAACACTAAAATCCACCCACCCCTTCGCTGGCATTACCCTCACCGGCCACCAACCCCTTCCCCGGCGTTACCCTCATCGGCCACCCACCCACGATGTAGATTCATTGCAAAGTCGTCAAAAGAAAAGAAGTTAACGGGGACAAATACGTGTTGTCTTGTTTAGCAGCTTCTTCTTTTTGTCAAGCCTCTCTGTTTGCACTTCAATTTCAGTTAATTTATCAATAAATTTTATAACTTTCTTGTTTTTTCTTTTAGACCCATTTTTTATTTTTATTTTGAATTACAATGGTTTAGTGATTGCAAATGGTATTTTCATCTCTTTCATTTCTATCGAAAGGAATATTCTTCAAGCCAAGAAAGGTTTTCTTCCTCTTTTCTGATGGGATTATTGCTGTTTAAAGTAAGATGCAAGCATTTGCTACCGGATCTGTTATCTTGGTCAGGATATTTCAATTCTTGATGCGTTCTCATTTGAGATCTTGCATCATTTAAAAAAAAGCTTCAAACAGTCCACAACTAAAGAATGCGGTTCATTATTGGTGCTTCTTTTTCCTCTTTCCCACGAATGTGGTAGATTCGAGCAGGGGCTCGGGATTCTTAGTGTGTAGGTGCCGAATGTTGGCCTCTATCCTTGCTTTGATTCCCAGACTGAGCTTGTTTCGGGCCCTTGTTTCGGTTAGATTGAGCTGAACTAGCATTTACAAGTGTTCTAGTTGGAACCTTGTTAGGATTCTGAGGACAATCCCGGATATAATGATCAGAAGCTCCACATAAGAAACACAAGTTTTGTTGAGTTCTGTATTGCCCAGTGTGGTGCTTCTGACAGAACTTGCAAGTAGGATATTGAACAGCTTTGCCAGAATTCCCCGTACTATCAACAAAGATGATCGGGGCTGAGGACTTGATTACCATTTGAGGTTTCGGTATGTAATTATTCTTCTGAATAGGAGTGTAATTCAAAGAGTGATCTTTGGAGTGTTTAGCTTTCTTTGACTGCCAATGAGGCTTGTCGTCATTCTTGGATCGTTTGTCCTTCCAAGAGTTACCACTCTCGCGTTTCTAAGAGGCCTTCATCCTTGCCTCGGTTGCAATAACCTGGCTCACTAAATTCTAGAAGTCAGTGATACCCAGGGCAGTGAAAATAGGACTTAGTTCATCATTCAGTCCATCGATGCACATCCGACATTTATCAGCTTTAGTTTTGATATATTCCGACCCGTACTTGCAATACTTGCAGAAGTCATTCACTTATTGTTCAATGGGTCGGCCACCTTGCGTGAGATACAAGAAACGTTTCTGCCGCTCGACTAGGTACTGTTCACTGATGTATTTCTTCCTGAATTCCTCGAGGAAGAATTTCCAAGTTACGGCTTTAGCAGGAGCAGTCAAGGTAGTGGTTTCCCACCAGCTTAAAGCTTCATCTGCAAATAAGGCTATGGCACATTCGAGCTTGTGCTCATCGAGACAAGGTAGTTGTTTAGTCAAGATTTGAGTAGTGGCCTCTAACCAGTACTCAGCTACTTTGGGGTTAGCTTCATCGGTACCAATGAAAGTATAGGCCCGGTGTTGAGCCAGCTTGTCAATCGGGGCTCGATTTGGCACATCAACTGGAGGAGCAATAGGATGATCTTGTTTTAAGGCACATACTAGATGATTGAACATCTCCTTCATACTGAGGAGACATTCTTGCTGCACAGGATTGATAGTAGGAGCTTCCTGTTGAGCAGTAGCTTGAGCTCGGGGTTGAGCTTGTTGTTGAGAAGGATTCTGCTCCATCTTCACACTATCTCCTTCATTCAAGGAGCCTTCAGGGCTTTCATTATCCCAAACAAGCCTTGTTTCAGGCATTCTACATTTAAATAGAACAATTAGGGGTTCGGTTTAGTAAGCGAGACACAAGCTATTCAAAACAAGTCTCCTAGGTGGCACAAGTATCCTATATGATGCATGATAGCCCGGTTTAGTCCTAGAATCGACTAAACCTAAAGCTCTGATACCAATTAATATGTAACACCCCCTACCCGGGCTAGTAGTAACCCAGCTCGGGAGCGTTACTTAGCAAGCAAGCAAGGATATTACAAGACATGGCATTCGAGCAAGGCAAGAACATAGACAAGTCAAGAACAATACAATACAAGAATCAATCAAGAAATCACATACTTACTTAGCTAACAAGTAAGCTCTCATTTCATTCCAAATCATACAAGACATTCGAACTAGTCTAAGGCAACCATTCATACATTACTTACTTAGCAACAAGCAATTCACATTTGACTTCAATTCAACCTAAACCATTCGGCTATTAACAAAATACCACTAGACTAATTCCTTTCATGCTTACATTACAAGTTATTACCTTCATGATTCATTTTACAACATTCATTCTTTGTTACCTATCCTATTCGAACTACCTTAGTTTTACATGCTTCCAATTCAATTCAAAGTTCCCTAGTTTAATACATGTACATTTTATCCTTAAGTTTCTAACATGATTCTTGAACATCCAAATTACATGTATCTAGTTCCGTTCAAGCCTAATTCCATACTTAACCATTCGGCCCTAACAACAAAAGCATACACAAGGCATGTAACTAGTTCATTCAAGCTTATTTTCATGCTTATACATTCGGCAAACCACTATACAAGCATACATAACACCTACATCAAGGTATATTTATATACAAGCAACCCTTTAGGTTCAAGTCATTCGAATAGGAACCATTCAACATGATTCATATCATTCTACTTTCATTTCAAGCATACACATGAACATGACAAGGCTTTCTAATTGTTTCATACCAAACTAGATCAACATATGATCATTTCATTCCATTATCAAATGCGCAGCAAAACATCCATTACATATTATCTAAGTTCATTACATACTTAATACTATATACATAACATAGTAGGCCCATTAAACACTATATACAAGCTTCAAGATGCATGTTCAAGCTAACAATGTACAATCTAGTGCCACCATTCTAGGATATATACAAAACAAGTATGAAATCATACTTAGGCAAACTTGTGTGTCTTGCTTCTTGTTCAAGGTAACAGGCTTCAAGATCAAGCAACCTCGTATCCTTTATCCTATAGGTTGGGAAGAATGAAACAAGAGTGGTAAGTACAAAAATGTACTTAGTGAGGTAGTAACTAGTCTAACCATTTGTTATTTCAAATTTCATGTCTTTTAATCAAGTGTAGACCTAGCTAAGGCTTTCAAGCATCAAGAGTGATCTTAGCTAGGCATTTCAAGCATCAATAGTGATCTTAGATAGGCTTTCAAGCATCAAGATTATCCTATATAAGGATATCAACATTCGGCCAACAAGTACAAGCAACGAAATTCATACTTCATAAATCAAGCACACATGCTTGCAAAACAAGAAATCAAGGAATCATGCTTTCAAGTCAAGTAACATACATTTTCATGTCATTCAAGACAAGTATGATGTGATATAGGATTGTTATCTCAATTGTTATTCATTAAACAACCCCCTTGGTACTTAGTTTGTATAGGTAATCGAGTCTTCAACCAGCTGTCGCCACAAGATGCACGTAGTGCTGGTCAACCCTCCTACTATCGCCAAAGACCACGTACGTACCATCCGTCTATCGCCAAATAGGGGCCTTAGCCCTGGACCGTAGTCCACCCTTACACATTGAGCTCTAGACTCTAAGGCATGCCCTTCTACCTAGTCCAACTAGCTACCAAGGTTGTTCGATTTACCATTTATTCAAGTTTATCAAGTTCATGATCATGTTCATGTCAAGCAAGATCATTTCATGTTAGGCCCTTAGGCCATTGAGCCTTAGCTCACATGTCAAGTAGTTTCAAGATCAAGATTATGTCAAGCACGTTCATTTCACATTAGGCCCTTAGGCCATTGAGCCATAGCTCACATATCAAGTAGTTTCATGTTTCATTTCATCAAGATGAGATGATATGATATCTCAAACAAGTCTTTAGCATTTGATCTCATTGCATCATAACACATACAAGCATCCATGCTATCATGCATAAGCATTCGAAATAGACATGTATTCAAGGCTAGGATCAAGTCTCATGTATTTCTTTAGTCATCCTTCCCTTATTAGGTCAAGTTCATGATTAGATTCATTTATCATGTCAAGAATGTATCAAAAATACATTGGTTAGGACCTAGTCCTAACCCTAGAGGTATCTACACTCACAATACTCCAAACTAGCTAGTCTTGGATCCACACTCCTTTGTTCTTGGCTTTAGATTGTTCCAATCTTTCCTTTTCCACCAAGTTCAATCCTGGTTCTAACACATTACAAGCATAGAGCATGTCAAAACATGATCACAAGGTCATTGAATTCAAGACAAGATTACAAGCATATAACATACACATATTGGGTAGCATGCTCTTGTACATTTTCCTTTTTACTTAACTACACTTTTATACATTCTAATTCATGTAAAACATGTCATAATTCAAGGCCTAAAACTGTTTACAAGACAGTTTACAAAATGCCCCAAAATAGTGTGCATTTGCCTATGCAGCTGCTGCCAGGCAGCTTGCACTCTAGTCACTAAATCATGCATATATTTCATTCCGTACATCGGAATTTCAATTGGTTTACACCTTTGGAAATATAACAAAATTGTCTTTATGACCATATATGGCTTGGATTTTATTTCTTTGCCAATTAATACTGTTTTTAATTTCAAGACAGGGTATCTTGCTATACTAGACAGTTTGCACTGTCCCTAGTATTTATTCTCTACAATTCAGTATACAACCCAGAGTTTAGCCCTGTTTGTCCTAATGAATTTAGACATAGCAAGGTGTTGTCTATAAAAATTTCAGCCTTAAATTCATTATACACAATTTTTAGTGATTTTTCAAAGTCATTGCCCAGAACAGAGCATTCTGGGCAGATTTCACTAGGTTGGTTTTCTAGCTTCTTAACTCATTTTAGCAAAGTCCTAACAAGGCAATTCCATTCATGATCACGTTCATACATTTCTAGGTCATCATGATTCACCTAACAAATTTCTTAAAACAGGGCATAATCATGTTGAACCTAGTGTGATCTATTTGATCACATTTACACATTCAATTCATCAACTAGGCAGCCCATTACCTAATTTAACTAGTTCAATTATATGTAGTCACATTTCCAACAACATGTGTATTCAATTCAATCTTTTTTTACCTAGCAACATGATCAAAACAGGGTCCTATCATTTAGCATGTTTACACAATTTCTCAATCAAAACAGTCCCTAATCAAGACTGTTTTCAACTATGTCATATTTCTCAAATTTCCAGCAATCACACATATGTTTCATTAGCAATTTGGTTACTAGCATTAAATTTCCAGGTTCTAATTGCAACTAGCATGACCCTAACGCATAAAGAAATCATTCAATTCAATTTATACAACAACAACATCATCAATCACTCATTTCGAACAAGAGAGTAGCAAGAAGAAGAACTTACATTCACAATTATGCAACTACAATTCAAGCAACACAAGGACCATTCAAATACATGGTAAATTCTTGAGCAAAGCTTTGTTTTCTTTCTCTAGCTTGATTCGGTGTAATGAGAGATGAAGAAGATAATAATGTTTGCATGATTACTCATCAAGCAGCCAACGTGAATTCCTCTCCTATTGACACATTTCAATTCTCCAATTCAATTTAAATTCACCATGCAATTGCTCTAGTTTGCCTATTATTTAAGATAGTCCTTTTAATTTGGCATACTAACTTGTTGGCTATAACATTTTAGTCCTTTAGTTATTTGTTAGCCAATGTTCTTTCTTCTTCTAAATTGATTAACTCAAGAATTCATTTATGTGGTAACATTTCTAGGCCAATTTTAGGGTGTTACAATTCTCCTCCCCTTAAAATAAATTCGTCCTCGAATTTACCCGAATCGAATAGGTGAGGATATTACTTCTTCATGACCTCTTCAGATTCCTAAGTTGCCTCTTCAACCTTGTGATTTCTCCACAAGACTTTGACAAGAGGGATATTCTTGTTTCGAAGTCTTTTGACTTCCTTGTCAAGTATCTGAACATGCTCTTCTTCATACGATAGATCATGATTCAATTCCACCTCTTTGGGTTCAAGAACATGAGATGGATTAGACCGATATCTTCAGAGCATGGAAACGTGGAATACATTGTGGATCTTATCGAGGTCACTAGGAAGTGCCAATCGATAAGCCACTGTACCAATCCTTTCGATGATTTCAAATGGTCCGATAAACCGAGGGCTGAGCTTTCCGTTTCTCCCAAACTGAATGACTTTCTTCCAAGGAGATACTTTGAGAACGACCTTGTCTCCAACATTGTACTGGATGTCTCTCATTTTCAAGTCAGCATAAGCTTTTTGCCTATCGAAGGCTGCCTTTAATCAATCATGTATGGTCTTCACTTGTTCTTCGGTTTCTCTGAGCAATTGAGGTCCTAAAACCTTGCTTTCTCCCAATTTAGACCAGCACAAGGCAGTTCTACATCTTCTTCCATATAGAGCTTCAAAGGGAGCCATCTGAATAGATGTCTGGTAGCTATTGTTATAAGCAAACTCTACAAGAGGTAGAGATTTCTCCCAATTCTTTCTGAAGTCTATAACGCAAGCACGTAGCATATCTTCGAGCACTTGAATGATTCTTTCAGATTGTCCATCTGATTGAGGATGTGATACGGAAGCCAGGATCCAAAAATTACCTCAAAATCTAGGAACCCTCTAGATCGCAATTAATCTAGCAAACTCACTAATATGATCCAAGAAAACCTCAAACTCCAAGTTTAGCAAACCGATAATAAAGCATGATCTTGATGTAGAAAACGAGATAGGATGAATATGACGGTGGCGGCCGTTGGATAGATTTGTCCTTGGCACCCTCCTAATCACAATTGAATAGGAAAACGCCTGCAAACGATACGAATCTCTCCAATGAATGGATGATAGCGAGATAGATGTTGAAGGATAATTTGTCCTCGGCACCCTCTTAGATGCGATTATCTAAGCAAGCAACCTCAAGCGGCTCTAACCCACCCTCCTAGATGCAATTACCTAGGCAAGCAAGAGTGTGAAGATGATCTCCATCACAAGAACTTGACGAACTTATGTTGAAGAAGACTTCTGATATGAAAAATAGCAAGGCGAATCAATCTACCTTAAAAATAAAATGGCCCATGGCCAAAGGTTTTTGTAACTCACAAATTCATGATGTTCTTATTAATGAAGCAAATATGCCTTTAAATAGGCAACAAATGGAGAGTTCAACTTAAATTAGGAAAAATAAAGATAATAATAAAATAAATAAACATATTTTATCTAACCTAAAAAACTAATAAATAACAAATTTAATCCTAAATATCTTCATAAAGAATCGTAGATTAAATTTAAATATAGATAATCAATAAAATTATTGAAAATTTGTAATAAATAATAATTCCCGTAATAAATTCGTATAGAGATTTATGCACGCACAATCTTTACTAAAACGGACATAACTTGAGCTCCCGATGTCGGATTGATGCGTTGGAAAGATAAGAGACAGAAAAATATGTTTGAAGAAGACATGTAGACCCAGAAGTGCATGGATCCCATCCGAAAATTCAATACAAGTCGGCTGAAATTCCAGACTTATAAAACAACTTCAACTCGTTGACTACAAGGCATCGTTTTAGCCCTCCCATACGTGTATCAGGATGAAACCCTGTACTAAGATGCACTTTAGCTTTTAGAGCCTTCTGTAAGGAATTCCAAAATCGAGAAGCAAATCTGGGATCATGATAAGAGATTATAGCTGTAGGTACACCGTGTAATCAAATCACTTCACGGATGTATAGCTCGGCTAAGGTTTCCAAGCTCATGTTCATTCGAACAGGGATGTAGTGAGTAGATTTTGTGAATCTATCAACAATCACCCATACAATATAATTCTTTCTTGGAGTGGAAGGAAGACCAGTAACGAAATCCATTGTAATTCGATCCCATTTCCACTGAGGGAATTCGATTGGTTGGAGTAATCCAGTAGGGACTTGATGCTCGACTTTAACTCTCTGACAAGTTAGGCACTTCGATACGAAGTCTGTGATAGCCGAATTCATACCCAGCCACCAGTATAGTGGCTTAAGATCCTTGTACATCTTAACCGATCCCAGGTGAATCAAGAAAGAGCTTTGGTGAGCTTCTTGTAACATTTTTGTCTTAGTTCCTCATTTTTAGGAACACATACTCTATCCTTGAAATAAATGAGTCCATTCGACTTAAGGGAGAAGTCAAAATTAGACTCAGTAGCTTCGACACGATCTTCTGAAGATCTAGATTAGTTTGTTGGAGTTCTTTAATTCTCGAGATTAAGCTAGATTGAACTTAAAGTTTAGACAAGAATTTCCATCTTTTGGATAAATGGAAATGAGCATTGATAGCCTAATTTAGTCCTAGAATTGACTAAACCTAAAGATCTAATACCAATTAATATGTAACACCCCCTACTCGGGCTAGTAGTAACCCGACTCGGGAGCGTTACTTAGCAAGCAAGCAAGGACATTACAAGACATGGCATTCGAACAAGGCAAGAACATAGACAAGGCAAGAACAATACAATACAAGAACCAATCAAGCAATCACATACTTACTTAGCTAACAAGTAAGCTCTCATTTGATTCCAAATCATACAAGACATTTGAACTAGGCTAAGGCAACCATTCATACATTACTTACTTAGCAACAAGCAATCCATATTTGACTTCAATTCAACCTAAACCATTCGGCTATTAACACAATACCACTAGACTAATTCCTTTCATGCTTACATTACAAGTTACTACTTTCATGATTCATTTTACGACATTCATTCTTTGTTGCCTATCATATTCGAACTACCTTAGTTTTACATGCTTCCAATTCAATTCAAAGTTCCCTAGTTTAATACATGTACATTTTATCCTTAAGTTTCTAACATGATTCTTGAACATCCAAAATTACATGTATCTAGTTCCATTCAAGCCTAATTCCATACTTAACCATTCGGCCCTAACAACAAAAGCATACACAAGGCATGCAACTAGTTCATTCAAGCTTATTTTCATACTTATACATTCGGCAAACCACTATACAAGCATACATAACACCTACATCAAGGTATATTTACATACAAGCAACCCTTTAGGTTCAAGTCATTCAAATAGGAACCATTCAACATGATTCATCTCATTCTACTTTCATTTCATGCATACACATGAACATGACAAGGCTTTCTAAGTGTTTCATAGCAAACTAGATCAACATATGATCATTTCATTCCATTATCAAATTCGCAACAAAACAACATCGATTACATGTTATCTAAGTTCATTACATACTTAATACTATATACATAACATAGTAGGCCCATCAAACATTATATACAAGCTTCAAGATGCATGTTCAAGCTAACTATGTACAATCTAGTGCCACCATTCTAGGATATATACAAAACAAGTATGAAATCATACTTAGGCAAACTTGTGTGTCTTTCTTCTTGTTCAAGGTAACAGACTTCAAGATCAAGCAACCTCGTATCCTTTATCTTGTAGGTTGGGAAGAATGAAAGAAGAGTGATAAGTACAAAAATGTACTTAGTGAGGTAGTAACTAGTCTAACCATTTGTTATTTCAAATTTCATGTCTTTTAATCAAGTGTAGACCTAGCTAAGGCTTTCAAGCATCAAGAGTGATCTTAGCTAGGCATTTCAAGCATCAAGAGTGATCTTAGCTAGGCTTTCAAGCATCAAGATTATCCTATCTAAGGATATCAACATTCGGCCAACAAGTACAAGCAACAAAATTCATACTTCATAAATCAAGCACACATGCTTGCAAAACAAGAAATCAAGGAATCATGCTTTCAAGTCAAGTAACATACAATTTCATGGCATTCAAGACAACTATCATGTGATATAGGATTGTTATCTCAATTGTTATTCATTAAACAACCCCCTTGGTACTTAGTTTGTATAGGTAATCGAGTCTCCAACCAGCTGTTGGCACAAGATGCACTGTAGTGCTGGTCAACCCCCTGGACCATAGTCCACCCTTACACCTTGAGCTCTAGACTCTAAGGCATGCCCTTCTACCTAGTCCAACTAGCTACCAAGGTTGTTCGATTTACCATTTATTCAAGTTTATCAAGTTCATGATCATGTTCATGTCAAGCAAGATCATTTCATGTTAGGCCCTTAGGCCATTGAGCCTTAGCTCACATGTCAAGTAGTTTCAAGATCAAGATTATGTCAAGCAAGTTCATTTCATATTAGGCTATTAGGCCATTGAGTCGTAGCTCACATATCAAGTAGTTTCATGTTTCATTTCATCAATATGAGATGATATGATATATCAAACAAGTCTTTAGTATTTGATCTCATTGCATCATAACACATACAAGCATCCATGCTATCACTTAATCATGCATAAGCATTCGAAATAGACATGTATTCAAGGCTAGGATCAAGTCTCATGTCTTTCTTAAGTCATCCTTCCCTTATTAGGTCAAGTTCATGATTAGATTCATTTATCATGTCAAGAATGTATCAAAAATACATTGGTTAGGACCTAGTCCTAACCCTAGAGGTAACTACACTCACAATACTCCAAGCTAGCTAGTTTTGGATCCACACTCATTTGTTCTTGGCTTTAGATTGTTCCAATCTATCATCTTCCACTAAGTTCAATACTGGTTCTAACACATTACAAGCATAAGCATGTCAAAACATGATCACAAGGTCATTCAATTTAAGACAAGATTACAAGGCTTAATTCATCTAAAACATGGCATAATTCAAGGCCTAAAACTATTTACAAGACAGTTTACAAAATGCCACAAAATAGTGTGCATTTGCCTATGCAGCTACTGCCAAGTAGCTTGAACTCTAGTCACTAAATCATGCATATCTTTCATTCCTAGTATCAAACAAGGAGATATAGACATAGCCCTATATACATGTAGGCAATCGAATACACTCAAGGCAAGATTCAAATTCATTTCAAGTCTATTCATGTATGCGCAGCTTTGATCCATTTCAAGACAATGTCAAACATGGTTTCAATGTCATATTCATGTCAAGTTAACTAAGCATGATCTCCTAGCATTTTACATTCAAGACAAGGTTACATATAACGTTGGTTACTAGACATGGTCACATTTGTATTCATTCGAATCATATCACCATCAACATGCCTTCAAGCAAGCTTAACATCATCTAGAAATCATGAATAACTTATCAAGACCTTAATTACTTGAACTAGAAGCAACCAAATTGACCAAGTGATCAATTCAAAACGAGCATTCAGGAGTTAAGCACATAATGTCCCATTGTTAAGCACATTCGAATATAACTAGATCATGTAACCAAGTACCATTTTCCACATTTAACAAGTCATATGCCTAATTCATTCACATAACATCTAGATATCATGGGCATCAAGCATTGCCAACCAAGTCTTTACAAGCTTCTAAAGGCCAAGGCCATATATATAAAAACATCAAAATGAACAAAGTGCATGATCTAGCTAAATTATGTACATATCTAGGTGCCACCAACTAGGAGAGTTACAAAATAGATTCGAAGTCATACTTCTAGCTTTGCTTGTGTTTTGCTTCGAGCTCAAGAAAGATAGCTTTAAGATCTCTTTAAACCTGTGGTTTGAGAAGGACGGAAACAAGAGTGATAAGTACATAATGTACTTAGTGAGATAGCAACTATTTACTAGCCAATTATCAAGTTTAGGTAGTCTTTAATCAAGTACAACGTAGCTAAGGTTTGAACATGTGAAATCAAGTCTAGCATAAGGTTTCAAGTATTTCAAGCCAAGTAGGGAGTCAGTAGTCATGTATAGCTATTACCATTTATATACATCATCACAAGAACATATAACAAGGCCTCAATTTCAAGTAATATACATTATTTCATTCTTCAATACCATTCGAACAACAATTAACAAGAAGGTTGTTTCCATTTCAAGTTTGATCGAGTATTAAATCAAGACAAGAGGTGTGTTCAAGCATAATAATTCGAGTATGATCACCTTTCAAGTAACATGTAAGCAATCAAGGTATCAAGTCAAGTATCATTCAAGCTTTAGGCCGTGTTTTTCTTTCTTGCTTATTCATTATAGATTAGCCATTGGTACATAGTTATGTCTAAGTGATCGAGTCACCAACCAAACTGTCGCCAAAACAAGAAACTGGACATATCCCTCATATTGTCGCCAGTGACCATAACACACATCCCTCCTACTATCGCCAAATAAGTGCCTTGGCCCAGGACCGTAGTCCACCCAATCACAATGAGCTCTAGACTCTATGGCATGCCATCCTACCTAGGACCAACTAGCAACCAAGGCTTTGCTTAATTTACTTGTCAATTAATTAAGCTTCAAGATTTCAAGTCAAGGAAAGTACACATAACAAGATCAAGGCAAGTTAGTAGCTTATTCAAAGCATCCATTTCAAGTGTTTATCTATCAAGGTCAAGATAGCCCTTAGGCCATTCGAGACTTAGCTCAACATATCATGCATTCATTGTAATTCGAGCAAGTTTGCATTTCAGGTTATCATAGCATCAAGTAAGATCATGTCTAAGCATTCTTGATTCATTCGAATATATCAGTACAAGAAACCATAGAAAATCAATCTATTGTTACATGATCCATTTGCATTACCAAATCATATATCAAGCATATCTTACTACCAAGTTTTCATTTAAGCCATTCTTTCATTAATTCATTTCCAATCATCGTTTAGATTCATTTCATGGCATGAACATATCAATCGAATAGTAGTCATGCACATTTGGTTAGGACCTAAGTCCTAACCCTATGTAAAAGCTACACTTACTAGTCCTCCAAGCTAGTTTTGATCCTTAATCCAAATCCCTTTTTGCTTGTTACTAGGTTGCCCAACTCTATCTTCTTCAACAAGATCCACTCATTGTTCTAACATACATCCAATATAATGGAATCAAAATCATATTCAAACAATACATTTCAAGAAATCCAAGTTCACAAGAAACTAGAGTAGAGCATTGTATTTCCAACAATCAAACAATTTAAGCATTTCCATTTCACATCTTCATTCATGTTAACTTAGACATTGTATAACATGGCAAAACAATTTTATCCTTTCAATCTATTAAAAAAGTTTTGCCCTGCTCTTAAACTGCCCAAAATAGTCCTATTTTAACTGTATTTATAATGTTATACAAAATAGTCCCCAACAGTCCAATTTTTTGCTAAAACAGTCCACTAAAATAGTTTGCAATTACACCCTTCTATTTGTTCTACAAAACAGTCCAAATTGTGATTATCTCACGCAATTCATGTTAACAAGCTTTTAATCTAACTTCTCCTATTTTTAAGTTACCATTCCAGCCCCTAATTCATGCAATTCAGTCCCTAGATTATTCATGGTTTTGATTCTAGTCCCTAACTCACATACATCTCAACAAACATCTTAAAATAGTCCAGTTGATCATTATTCAAGCAATTCAATCCAGCAAGCATTTAAATTGACTTTCCCCTGTTTTAAGTTCATAACTTCCAGCCCTCAATTCTGTCAAAACAGTCCAAGATTTATCAATTCTTTCAAAACAGTCCCTAGTTAGCCCTTTAACAATCAAATGTGACTAGTTTCATTTCTAAGCTAAATTTTCACTATCCAAACATGATTTTCAATTGATTAACATGTCAATTTAGTATGTTTCTAAATTTCCAGCAAGCTTCTTATTCAATTCAAGTCCCAATTCATGGACAATTCAAATTACCTTATCAAATTACATAATCAATCAAACAATGGTTTCATTCATGTACATATACCATTCGGTCAAGCATAATTTCATCCTATTTTCAATAGCATTTCAACCACATTCAAGCTACAATTCAAGGTAGTTTCAAGCATAAACATTTAACATACAATTATATAAATCCAAGTTCAATTTCTATCGTCCATCAATCATTCGAACAAGTTTGCTAGGGAGGAAGGACTTAGAAATCACTTACAATCTTCCTAGATATTCAATTAAATGAATGATAAGATCACATGCAAGCTTCCAATCTTCTACAATGGTGGCTTTCTTTCCCTAAAGGGTTGAGAGGGTTTCAGTCAAGGAAGGAGAAAGGATGAGCGGAGAAGATGATAGGAAAATGGACACCTATCCATGTTCTTGTCCCTTGGATTGACCGAATGCCTCCACTTGCAATTCAAGGGTCTAATTGCTTCACAACTCCTTAGTTACACATTCTAGTTGCATGCAAAACAACATTTAAACATTGTTACTATTTGGTCCATCATGATTCGGCCATTTAATTATCAAATCCATCTAAATTGGTCACTAGATTTAATCAATTCTTCTATTTTGTAGAATGATTGTACAATTAAGTTCTAATTAGTTTGTGACATGTTACTAGGACATGATTTGGGGTATTACATCTTTATTGATATTCCCTAGTAGTTGGCTGATATTGGATTGTTTTTAACTTAGTTTTGGAGAAGAAAGATGATAATTTTTGAATAAAGATTAGGCTGATATCGGCAGCCTTGTGTATTGGAGAAGAAAGATGCAATTTTTTTTAACTTTCCTTCCTTTTATTTAATGCCAAATGGCATTTTATTTAACCAAATATTATTTAATATTTTTTAATAGTCAAAAGACTACTATAACCTTGTATTACGACCAATCCTCTTCCAACACATGTATTTCTTATCCAAAAATAATCAATTATCTAATTAAAATAAGGGTGAAATGTTTTTTTTGCCCTCCAACTAATTTATTATTTACTAGCTTGCCATTCTAGTAAAAATCCAACCAATTTAGCTAGAATCCAACCAAACCATATTAGAATATTCCTAAAATAATATTCCATATCTTTTGAATACATCTCTAATATTTTTATTCAGTCCGATTTCCCAATATTCGTAAAATTCTTCTTCTGCGATTTTCTCTTTTACGAACTACCGAATTCCAAAAATTCTATAATTCCATATGAATCTTCTCTACTCTTATTGAGTCCAAAATATTACTCAGAAACACTTTTATGGAACCTTCCCAGAGGTCACCCATCATAGAATTTCTCTAGCTTAAGCTCACTTAATAATTTCATTCGATCCAAAATCAATATCTTCCACTGTATTTTAATTCCCAAAAGAGACATCAAAATACTTATTTCCATCCGATTTACTCTTATACTGAATAAAATTACTTGTTTAAAATTAATTATTGAGAAAATTACCATGTTGATCCTTATAGTTTTCCAAGTTTTCACTTTGACCACCAAACTTTGAAATTTTATGTTTAAGTCACTGAACTAAAACCACAAACTTTTGATTCTTTACGTTTTAGTCACTAAGCAAAATTTGGGGTATTACATCTTTGGTCACATGTAGTACTAGTCGAATGATGTAGGGGTTATTGTAAGCCTATATGTTTGATTAAAGTCACATAAGTAAACCATGTAAATCACTTATTGAAATGTTTAATAGTCACATTGAATTATGAAATTATCTATTAGGTTTGTATACCTAGTTCGAATGGTTGCTTGGAAATCAAGTATGTCTTAAATGGTTTGAATATGATAACATATTGCATTATGAGTCCCAGTTTATCTAATAGGTACATCATACATTGCTTAATTGGTTCTCCCTAATCAAATTGAATCTCAGTGATCAAGAAAGACCTTAAATGAAATGTACTCACTGCCTACATTTGATTGAATTGTTGATTGAAATTGTAGTAACTTACCTAATCCTTCTAGGGTGGTTAGAGTATGTTACATGTTTTAAGTAATTATTTTTGTATGTCTAAAGCTGGAAAACTGAGAACTGTAATTTATGAATAAACTGAATGAAATTGAAGCATGAAAATCTATAGTGTGGGGTCGTTTTCTTCGAATGGCAGGGTAGATTTTAAAATGAAATCCTATTGTTGTTTCATGTTGCTAATTGTGTAGTAATGTTTAAAAAAACAGTTTTGTAATAGCTAAATTTCTGGAAAACAGTAAGGTAGTTTGAATAGTTTGGTAATACAATTAATATTGTTAGGTTTGTTAAACAAACACTAGGGATTGTTTGAATTGGTATAATAAATAGAATTATTGCAAGATTGTAGCAAAACCGGCAATAGCTCCTATTGATAAGTTAGCTCAACACCGAGCTTACACTTTCACTGGAACAAGTGAAGATAAGCCAGAAGAAGTGGAGTATTGGTTGGAGAATACAACAAGAATATTGTCTAAGCAACTGAAGTGCCCAGATGAACACAAGTTGGAGTGTGCAGTAGCTTTATTGGCCGATGAGGCATAGAATTGGTGGGAAACTACTACTTTGGAAGCACCTGAAGAAGCTGTCACTTTGGAATTCTTACTTAAAGAATTAAAAAAGAAGTATATAAGTGATCAGTATCTTGTTGATCGCAAAAAGAAGTTCTTGTACCTGAAACAAGGAGGAAAGCCTATCGAGCAATATGTCAGTGAATTCTATAAATATTGCAAATATGGCTCAGAATTCATAAAGAAAGAAGAGGACAAGTGTAGAATGTTCATCGACGGTCTTAATGATGAGTTAGGCCCCATGTTAACTGCTTTGGGGATTACTGACTTCCAAGAACTGGTCAATAGAGTTATAGCTACCGAAGCAAAGATAAAGACTTCGGTAAAACGATCAGAGAATCAGTCTCGAGATAACAAAAGATTGAGGAATGATCACAAGCCTCATTGGCGCAACAAGAAACAAAAGCATCATGGAGGAAATTCTTCCAATCAGGAAAAATTCTCAAAGGGTAGCTATATACCCAAGCCACAAGCTATGTCCAGATCCTCAACACCTATGGTTTCATTGGATAGCATCGAGAATACCGAGAGGGATAGTCAAATCCCTACTTGCAAGACTTGTCAAAAGAACCATACCGGAGTTTGTAGAAAGCTCACCAATGCTTGCTATTTGTGCGGAGACACAACACACTATATCAAAGATTGCCCCCAAAATCTGAACAAGTTGCCTTCTCATGCTTCTCAGAAATCGAACCAAGCTCCTTCACCCAGGGGAAAGGGCTCGAAGCAAGCTAATTCAGGCAACTACGGGAAGAGCAAAGGCCAAGGGTCTAATGCCACATATCAAGAGTCTCGGGCACCTACTCGAGTCTATCACATCCGGGGGCGTGAGGAGGAAGAAGAATTTGTTGATGTAATTATAGGTACAATCTACCTCGATACATACCATGTTTATGCTTTATTTGATACGGGATCAACCCATTCATTCATAAGATCTCCTTTAATTGAAAAGCTTGAATATGTCAGTTGTAGCTTAATTGTTACCAATCCTTTAGGAGATAATATAATAGTAAACCAAGTATGTAAGGATTGCCCTTTGTTAATTCAAGACACCCCATTCCTAGCCGACTTGTTATTGTTACCTTTTGTTGAATTCAACCTCATTATGGGATTAGATTGGTTAGGAAGACATCAAGCTTGGGTAGATTGCCAAAAGAGAAAATTATTTCTCTAAGGTTTAGAAGAAAAATCCATTACCTTGATCGACAAGAAACCTATTACCATATTTGCTGCTATGATTAAAAGTGATGAAACTGAATTCGGGGTGAGTTCATTCCCTATTATTTATGACTTCCCTGATGTTTTTCCTGAGGAATTGCCGGATTGCCCCATATTCGGGAAGTCAAATTCAAGATTGAAGTTCAACCCGTGAGTGATCCAGTGTCTATCGCTCCACATTGAATGGCCCTATTGAACTCAAAGAGCTTAAGAAACAATTACAAGAGCTTCAAGACAAGGGCTTCATCCGACCTAGCTCTTCACCCTAGGGAGCACCCGTATTGTTCGTTAAGAAGAAAAACAGGTCAATGAGGCTATGTATTGATTATCGTCAGCTAAACGGATCACTATCAAGAACAAGTATCTATTACCAAGGATTGAGGGTTTGTTCGATAAATTCAAGGATGCCAAAGTCTTCTCCAAGATTGATTTGCGATCGGGGTACTATCATATGAGAATACAAGACTCGGATGTACTCAAAACGGCTTTCAGGACTCGTTATGGTCACTACGAGTTCCTAGTTATGCCTTTCGGGCTAACCAATGCTCCAGCGGCTTTCATGGACTTAATGAACCGAGTGTTCAAACCCTATTTGGACAAATTCGTGGTTGTCTTTATTGATGACATTCTTATGTACTCAAAGGAAAAAGAAGAACATGATAATCAGTTTCAAATTGTACTCCGGCTATACGCCAAATTGAGCAAATGCGAGTTCTGGCTCTCGGAAGTATCCTTCCTAGGCCATGTTATCTCGGTCGAAGGGATAAAGGTTGATCCTAAGAAGATTCAAACCTACATCGAATGGAGACCTCCAAGAAATGTTAGAGAGGTAAGGAGTTTTCTCAGTTTAGCCGGGTATTATCGAAGATTCGTGATGGGGTTCTCGATTCTTACTACTCCATTGACTTGACTCATTCGAAAGAATACCCCATTTAAATGGTCCGAGGACCAGCAAAGGAGCTTTGATCAATTGAAGCAAGTCCTAACTCAAGTTCCTATTCTAATCCAACCTGAATTGGGAAAAGACTTTACAGTCTTCTATGATGCTTCCCACCTCGGTTTAGGGTGTGTATTGATACAAGATGACAAGGCCATTGCCTATGCTTCTCGACAACTCAAGCCACATGAATTGAATTATCTAACACACGACTTGGAGCTAGCTGCGGCCGTGTTTGCATTAAAGATATGGAGACATTATCTATATCGAAAGAAATGTCGATTATTTACGGATCATCAGAGCTTAAAATACATTCTAACTTAGAAGGAGTTAAATCTTCGACAACGAAGATTGGTGGAACTACTAAAAGACTATGATCTAATCATTGATTACCACCCGGGCAAGGCAAATGTTGTGGCTGCTGCACTCAGTCGCAAACATTCCATTGGTAATATTGAATACAAATTTTCCAACATTGTTTATCCCCTATTCAAATGTATGATGTAAATCCACTAATCGAAATCCTTTAATTATAGCTTCAAGTACTTTCAATGCCCATTTTAAGCTCCTAAAGAATCATAGATATGTGGCAAAACTTCAAGTTCAATCCGACCTGAATTCGAGGATCAAAGAGCTTCAACAAAATTATCCCGAACTTCAGAAGATATTGAAAGAAAATGAATCCAATCCGAGCACTGAATTCTCACTTCAATAGAATGAAGTGCTCTACTTCAAGAATCGGATTTGTGTACCCAATGATCTAATCCTTAAAAGGGAAATGCTTCAAGAAGCACATATTAGTCATTTTTCAATACATACCAGAGTGATCAAGATGTATAAGGACTTAAAGGAAGTCTATTGGTGGCCGATATTGAAGGTCAATATTGTTGACTTTGTATCGAAGTGCCTCACTTGCCAGAAGGTGAAGGTCGAACACCAACTACCTATTGGACTTCTTCAACCCATCGAATTGTCTCAATGGAAGTGGGAGTGTATAACAAAGGACTTTGTATCTGGATTGCCTCTATCACCGAGGAAAAATGATGCTATTTGGGTGATCATTGATAGGTTCACAAAATCGGCTCACTTTCTACCTATTCGAATGAGCATGAGCCTCCAACAGCTAGCTGAATTATACTTGAAAGAAGTAGTCAGACTTCACGGTGTTTCTAGATCTATCATATCTGATCGGGACTCTCGTTTTATCTCTCGATTCTAGAGGGCACTTCAAGAGGCTATAGGAACTAAGCTGAACCTTAGCACTGCCTTCCATCCACAAACTGACGGACAATCTGAAAGAGTAATCCAAGTTCTTGAAGACATCCTTCGAGCTTGCATTATTGACTTCGGTAAAGACTGGGAGAAATCTCTATCAATAGCTGAGTTTGCCTACAACAATAGCCATTAAGCTTCTATCAAAATGGCCCCATTTGAAGCATTGTATGGTAGAAGATCTAGAACTCCCCTATGTTGGTCTGAATTGGGTGAAAACAAAGTCTTAGGACATGAGTTGCTTCGTGAAACCAAAAATCATGTTCGGGTGATCCATAATAGATTGAAAGAGGCCTTTGATAGGCAAAAGGCTTATGTCAATCTCAAGAGAAGAAACATTGAATATCGAGTAGGAGATTACGTATTCTTGAAGGTATCTCCTTGGAGGAAGATCCTCAAATTCCGGAAGAAGGGTAAACTAAGCCCTTGATTCATCAGACCTTTTGAAGTCATAGAGAAGATTGGTCCAGTTGCTTACAAGCTAGCACTTTCTGCTGAATTCAATAGAATCCAAAACATCTTCCATGTATCGATGTTGAGGAAATATCGATCAAATCCATCACATGTTCTAGAGCCTGATGAAGTGGAACTTAATCCTGATCTATCGTATGATGAAGAGCCAATTCAAATACTGGATAAAGAAGTCAAGAGGCTTCGCAATAAGATTGTACCATTGGTGAAAGTTCGATGGAAGAATCACAATGTAAAAGAAGCCACTTAGGAACCTGAAGCAACAATGAGAAAGCAGTACCCTCATATATTCCCCTCATGTAAATTCGAGGACAAATTTCTTTAAGGGGGAGGGAATTGTAATATCCTCAAAACTAGTATAAAAACGTTACTACAATGCTTTCATTTGATCCCTAATTGATTGAAAACAAGATACCAGATCTAGATAATAAGGACTAGAATGTTATAAATGAAAAGTAGTAACCTATTGTATAAGTGACCAAACCAAAACAAATAACAAATTGAAGGAATGCATGCAAAATTCTAACATTCCTAAAATGCCCCTACACATGTCATTAATTAGGGGATAATTAAGGATGAATTAGTCATTTAAGGGAGAAAATTAATTGATGAATTATCATCACTTTTCTCATTGTGGCCGGCTAGAAGAAAGAAAGAAGAGAGAAAAGGGATTGAGTTAGAAAGCTTTATCATCCTAGATTCAAGCTTGAAATTGATGAAATTGGAGTTGCTAGCATTCATATAATCTTGATAGGAAGGTAAAATATCTTCCTTAATGTATTATAGATACAAATGATGCATGAAGATTTAGGGTTCTTGCTTGATTTACATGAAATTGATGAATAGATAGTGAATTGATGCTATGAACTAGTTAAGAAGTTCAATTGATTGATTAATCCATGAAATTGACATGCCAATCGAATGAATAGGAGAAATTGATGTTGTCAATAGCCAAATTGATGGTGAAATTCTATGTTTGATGCTGGAAATTTTGGATGATGATTAGAATGGATGATTGAAATGAAAATTGAAATTGTAGATGCTGGAAATTGAATGAAATGCTGCCTTGATATAGTGATCGAATCTATTGATCACTAATGCCCTATTTTGATCACATTGATAAGTGAATTAAACTGACCTAAACTTGTAAGAAAATGTATATAAGCTAAATTATCATGTTAGAATCATGTCCTAATGAATTAAGAAGCTTAAAACCTAACCTAGTGTAATCTACCTAGAAAACTCTGTTCTGGGCAGCAACTTTGAAAAATCACCATAAATTCTATAGTTCGAATTAATGGCTGAAATTTATACGGATTGAGCCTTAATATGTATATTTCCATTAGGAGAAAACATAATTGAATTCTGGATTGTGAGCTGGAATCTAGAAATGGAAACCTCTGGACAGTGCAAACTGTCCAGAAATGCAATTGCCCTATCTTTGAACTAAAAATTGTATTAATAGGCTAGTAGAGGATAAAGGGGCTCACTTAGATCAACAAGCTAGTAGAGGAAAAGGGATTACAATCCGGGATTGATAATAGCTCGGAAAATTCCTATGAGTGTAGTTTAAAGTCTAGAGAGGGCGGTAACCTCTTCGAGTCTGTTTTTGATTTGTAATTTTTATTGAATCTTAAGTATAAATTGTGTAATGAGCTTGCTATGGAGCATTAGCAAGGTAAGTACTCTTTTAAGTGGTTACTTGATTGTGAAGCATGCTTGAATTGCCATTGATTGTAATGATGTGCTTATTGCCTAATGGAACTATATTGAAATGAAGCATGATGTTATAGATGGAAGTAACTCAATTCATTGTTGAATGATATATTGATTGATACTCCTTCATTGACTATCGAAACATTGATATTGGATTGGATTGAGCCCTATTCGACTAAAAAGGAATATTGGCACAAATTGTGCACATTGAATTGAATCGTACTTTTAATTGATTGAAAGTGATAACTATTGTAAGCCTTAATCTTGAGTCGGTGTTAGATATAGTTGGCATGCCATAGAATCTGTAGAACTCATTATCGGGGTGGACTACGGTCTGAGACATTGGTCCCTAATTGGCGACAGTAGGAGGGAAGTATTGTTATTGGTCATTGGCGACAGTAGGACGGATTTGACCAGGTACTTGGTACCATATTGACTATTGTTATTGGTGACAGTTTGGTTGGAGACTCGAGTATCTAGACTGAGTAATCGATTCTCAAGACTATACCTAAAATGAACTAATAACTCATGTACCTTGGACTTATTGCTACATTGTATTGCATTGATTGATTGTAAAGGTAAAATTGAATGCCATGAACTATGGATATTGAAACATTGGTTGAATATTGCTTATATGAGATTGCTTGATTGTAAAGGAAAATCAAATGCCATGATCTATTGCTATTGAAACATTGATTGAGTATTGCTTATGTGAGATTGCTTGAGTTGAAACATTGATTGTGTTTAAATGGCATGATGAGTTTGATTGTTAATCAAAATGGATGATTGAGTATGTCTAAACTTCAAGCCTTGTATTGTTATTGGATTGAAAGTTAGGCAATGCATCTAGTAGTGTATGCCTTGTTCGAATGGTTCCCTATTGATGGGGGAACCATACCATCCATTTGATGGTTCGTAGTTGAGACTTATTGAATTGTTGCCTTGTAACTTTAACTCACTCACTAAGCCTTGCTTATTCTAGTCTCTTTTCTACGATACAGGTTGATATTGGATACTATCTTGAAGTCTAAGCCCATACAAGTCACATTTTCTTAAAAGAGTATGTTTCCATTTTGTTATAGTACTCCTATGATGGTGGCACCTTAGGAATGTGTATTCATGGTCACATAGTTATGGTTTGTATAAGTTAATTCTCTCTATGATCTATAAGGAGTTTGGTATATATATATATGAACATGTATGCGCCTTTATGAACTTGTATGCTTGATAGTTTAATGTTTAATTTCCATGGATGAATTTTGCATGAAATGGTTGAATAGATCTCTTTAAAATGGTTAGCTAACATCAAGTAAATATAATAAACCACAAGTTTAGACTTGAACCTCTTTGGTCACATGTAGTACTAGTCAAATGATGTAGAGGTTATTGTAAGCCTATATGTTTGATTAAAGTCACATAAGTAAACCATGTAAAACACTTATTGAAACCATGTAAAACACTTATTGAAATGCTTAATAGTCACATTGAATTATGAAATTATCTATTAGGTTTGTATACCTAGTTCGAATGGTTTCTAGGAAACCAAGTATGTCTTAAATGGTTTGAATATGATAACATATGGCATTATGGGTCCTAGTTTATCTAATAGGTACATCATACATTGATTAATTGGTTCTCCCCTAATCGAATTGAATCTTAGTGATCAAGAAAGACCTTAAACGAAATGTACTCACTGCCTACAATTGATAGAATTGTTGATTGAAATTGTAGTAACTTACCTAATCCTTCTAGGGTGGTTAGAGTATGTTACATGTTTAAAGCTGGAAAACTGAGAAATGTAATTTATGAATAAACTAAATGAAATTGAAGCATGAAAATCTATAGTGTGTGGTCATTTTCTTCGAATGGCAGGGTAGATTTTAAGATGAAATCCTATTGTTGTTTCATGTTGCTAATTGTGTAGTAATGTTTAAAAAAACAGTTTTGTAATAGCTAAATTTCTGGAAAACAGTAAGGTAGTTTGAATAGTTTGGTAATACAATTAATATTGTTAGGTTTGTTAAACAAATACTAGGGATTGTTTGAATTGGTATAATAAAGAGAATTATTGCAAGATTGTAAATAGTGGACTAATTCTAATAAAGCATAAAACTGGGCAGTGAGAAGGTAATAATAGTATTGTTTATAAAATGAAAGTATTGGATGCCGCAGTTTTATTGGTAACATTCTAGTGCAGTTTTGTTTGTTGTAAACCGGGCAGTTTGGTGTTATTGAAAATATGCAGTAATAGAGCTAAAACTGTGCGGAATTAAATGTAGTAAATTGCAGTCTAGATTAAGTTTAGACTAGTTAAAACTGTGCAGAAATTTAATGTGCAGAATGTGCAGTTTTTTCTTAGTAAATCAGTGCAGTTTTGGTGTACTTAAATAGTGCAGAAATGTGATTAAAACAGTGCAGTTTTGTATCTATTATCAGTGCAGTTTGGTAATTAAAATATTGCAGCTTCAAATTAAAGAAACTGTGCAGTTTTATGTTTGGTACTGATGCAGTTTTGAAAATCTAAAATGGGACAGTTTGTGTTTAAAAGAAACAGAAAATTGAATAAGAATAATAAAACCGATACTGATTTGTTGATTTAAGGGAATGTATGGTTATAATAGAGGTCAATGGACTGCTTTGATTGTGTTTAAATTATATATAATTATGGAGATGTCTTAGTATAAACATGGTTATGTGTGGACTTTTTGTACATATAATTGAGTATCTATGAAATTGAAATTGTTTTGTATAATTAAGAGCTATAATGGACCGTTGGTTGAAGAATTGAATAGATTTTAATGATTTATCTTTGTCTTGAGGTACATTGTGATCATGGAATGCTATGAAATGGACTGATGGAAAAGAATAGAATAGTGGATCAGGTATTCCATAATGATGAAATATAAGGTGAGTGCAGTTAATTGTGTCTCGGGTGACTTGGAGTCACTCTGATGTCTTATTTTATTTGATCAATGTGTTAATTGGTTTTGATGGATTATATTGTTCATACATAATGCATAAAAGCTCAAATAGAGCAAAAGTTTGGGAAAGGGTTTACATTCATAGCATGTCATTATTGGCCACATGTTTGATTATGCATCTTGTAAGCGTTTGAACTATGTTATAAATGTTTATAATCAGACTATTGAGCATTGAGTTGGAAGCTAACTATTGACCGACCTTGAATAAAATTTAAAGTACAAGAATCAATCTTATTGCAATGAATAAATCAATAAGCTTACATTGTTAAAAGATACTAGTAAAGAATCGAAAAGGATAAATATTCCTTAATGACAATTGAGTAAATGTCAAGTATAATTACTTGTGAAATAAGACACATCCCCAAACTCAATTATAAAATATGTAAGTTGCCTACAATGGAAGTCCTTGGATTCATTGATACGATACATGGTATTATTGGGACTACGGTCCATGGGCTACGGCTCAGGGGACGCCCCATTATATGTTATATGTTTATTGGCGATAGTAGGAGGTAACGGGGGAGTTGTACGGAGATTGGCGACAGTTTGGTTGGATAGTAAGAAGATAAGATTGATATGTTTTCGATATTAGCCATTGCTTTGTGCTTGAGCTAATTATAGTTTGGACCTATATGGTCAAAAACAGACCAATGTAAATCGTATCCAATTGGAATCCAAGGCAAATTGTTAAAAGACATGAAATGTTAATCAATAAAGTAAACATGAGCTATGAATAAGACATGGATAGTGGAAGCTCTTAGTGAGCATATTGTTTATGAAAGTTCTCGGAAAACATAAGGTATTATGAAGCTCTTTGTGAGCAATTGAGATGAATGACTCTTCATGAGCACATGATAAAAGTTATACATGAGTTGGATAAATGAAAAACTGTGAAAGGCAACAAACTTTCTATTGAATCATTTACACACGATTGATTAGTTAATAAGAAAGCCAATAATTATCGAGTGTTTGACAAGTCTCAGAGAGACTTAAACATGATAATTTGATCTTCATTAAGATCAAAGTAAATTGTAAAGAACTGAAGAAGCTTTCGAATGCTCAAAAGACTATCAAAGCTAATTTAAGACCCCATTGACATATGTTAACTTATAAATTGTAGTTTTGGCTTGTGTTTCTCTAAAATTGTATATTATATGCCTTGTTAATGATTGGTTGTTGCTGCCTCACTTAGGCTATACAAGCTTAATGCATTCATCATCATGCATTGCAGGTTGTTTAAGAATTGTGAAAGTCAATCTGGGTCAAAGGTTTCAAGTTGATAATCGGGATTCAAGTAGAGTCTGAATCTTTTAATTACTCCTGAGATGGTGGCATTAAAAATAGAAATATAATTTCCTTGTTAGGTTGGTTTGTAAAGCCTAATGTTGTTCATAAATTGTAAGATTGGATTATATGTATTTAATGTTTTTCTTGGGGTGGTATGATTGATGGTAGTGATTGTGTCAACCGGATGTCTTCATGAAGCTAGAGTGTTAACTATATGATTTCGACAACTAGATGATATGCTTAAGAATCTAGTTTGGATTCAATATAGGAATAATAATATTACTAGTTAAGGATGGAAATTTTGTTAGCATTCATAGTCAATGCTAATATATATTAATCATATTATTGTTAATCTTGTTTGAAGTATAATATGAATGTTTAAGAATACGTAGTATGTTTGACCGTCACCATCATGATTTGATATGAGAATAACTAATTAGCCAACTTTTGATACGTGATTTATAACTTAGTTAATAATCAAAATGGTAACAATTGGAATTTAATGAGTAGACTAGATAAATTGCAAGAAATCAATGGATTGTATTAAAGTGGATATACTGTTTTAGCTTGAAACTTCTGGTGATTGTTCGAATAGCATTTGGAACCTTATGGAAGCTCAAATTTCCCTAATTAAATTGAGTGCTTTTATGAGACATTAACAAGTAAAAAAAATGTTAAAATGTCTAGAGATGATTGCTGGGTAATCGAACGGTGGTTTAATGATTAATCCTAATGAGACTTCTAAGAAGTTAAAATAATCTCCCACTAATAAACTAGCCTTGATTGTATGTTAGCATAATAATGACTTGTAAAATATGATAATTATAAAAGTGATTGTTAATACGAAAATAGAAATTGGATTAATGGAATGATTATAGATCAAGTGTCAATGCACTATGTTAAAATGGTTATGCCTCGGAGAAAATTTAGGATAGGGTAACAATGGTGTACTATCTTGGTCTTTAAGGGTTCATGGTTATGATCTATAACAAAACTATATAGTGAAAGATTATAAGATGTTTATCGTATGTTTGTGAATGAATGAGTATTGACTATTATGATAAGTGAGATCTAAATTGTTGTTTCTTTGTCAAGGAAAAAGTTTTAATTTATTGCCTTTTTCTTTGATCAAGGGTTAACTTGCAAGTCAAGTTAGTCATAATTATTGGTTTTTCTTTGCAGTAACATCTTTAATTTTGATTTTTCTTCTAAGTCGGGTTGAGGATGTTACATGGAGATTTATTTGTTGTGGTTTGATGGATTATTACGTTGATGGATCGAAGCATGATTTGTGTTAGTTTGCTTAATTGTGTTTGAGGCTTGAAGGATTTCATAGTGTGCATATTGAGTGGATATGTCTATGCTTATGCTTTTGTGGTTGAAGCATGTTTAAAATGATGGTATAAGTTCATTGATGTGATGCTTATGCTACATTGTACCTGGAATTCCTTTTTGGATGTTAAGTTGAATGGTTTTAGGAAGCATGCCTCTAGTATTGTGATTCGCTGCAAATCTCTGTTTAATATTCATGTTTTCATGAGCTTAAGGCTTACCTTAATCCTTGGTTTAGTGGTGTCTATGTATATGTTTGACTAAGACATGTTTGGGTTGCCAATTGAGTGAAAAATCAGAAGTTTTGGACATTACAGGTCCAGGGGTATCGACACGTATGGCTTGGTATTGGTACGGGTATGTGTAAAATTGGTTTTGGTATCAGTACTCGAGGAAGCATATCGGTACGAGTTTTAGCTACTGGAATTTGGGATTTCGGCCATGTAGCCCTCGTATTGATACTCATAGGGACCATATCGATACGGCCCTATGAAATATGCCTGGTATTAGTACGGTGTTTTGCGTACCGATACCGCTGGGCATTATTTTAGTTAAAGTGATATTAAGGTTTTAGATTCTTTCATTTTGGCCCCTGACTTTGATATATACAATTGAATGAGTTTGGTTGTTCGTTTAGATCTGAAATTTGACCCATAAGCATGTACCCTGACTAATTGAGGATTGGTGACTTTGAAATCAGTTATGTCCTTGTAACTTTCCATATTTGTAATTTGGTCCTTAAATTGCAAATATGCTTAATTGGATGTCAATTCGACGCTCGATTCAGTTGAGATTTCACCCGCTACCAGCATGCACACCTTAGGTCATAACATTGCATCTAGACAAGATAAAAAGAAAAAATGGACCTAATCTTAGTTAATTGTATTGAGTTTGTTTCGGAAAACCCAATTTAGCTCACTCGGGTTACAAAATAAACCTCTTATATTAAAAATAGAAAAATATGTGATAAAACTCTCTCATAATTAAATATAATAAAATTCTATCCTAATTAAATGTGATAAACTCTATCCTAATTAAACTTTAATATTTAATGTATCTTAGCTCATAACAAAACTAAAGATAATATAAAATAATCAATATTATCTAAAACTCCTTTTGGGCTGGTGAATCTCAAGAAGGCCTCGATGGATCAATGTTAGATTGGACCTTTAAACTTGGAAGAGTAGTCCAATTATTTGTATGTTCTAAATGTGGGCTTCTACTAACTTTGGTGTATGATCTATTTAACTCTCATTCATGGAATAAGCTAAGCCAAGCTTAAGCTTCTTGAAAGTCTTTATTTTCCAAACATGCTCGAAGTCCTTTCCTCACAAAATCTTGCACCGCTAAATTCACCAAGGATCTGATTTTTGCTGATTTGGATCTTGTAACGAATCCTTGCAGAAAAGCCAACCCATCATGTCCAAAAACTAAATTTTGAGCCTTGATGCTTGTATTATGCGGCTTCGGGTATTAGTACCTACATTAAAGTAGAAAGAGTCTTTACAACATTTAAGCTAGGGGTACCGATACGCGATACTTGGTATCAGTGCGGGGTCACTCGTATCGATACGACCTTGGTCGTATCAATACGACATTTTCTTTCTAGAAAATGAAGTTTTTGGGGAAACAAAAGAGTGTATTGGTACACATGAAACCATACCTGTAACGACCCAAATTTCCAAGTCAACGTATGGGCATTGACCCAGGTATGGGACCCTCGTGTTTTTTGGGTTTTTGGACTCTTTAGGTCAAGTTTGGGCTTTGATTGGATGAGCATTGAGCCTTGTGGGTTAGGAAAGTGAACATCTTGTAAGTGGGTGAATATCCCCTTTAAATTTAAAAAGGTATGATCACCCATTTATGTTGTTTGTCCCCTCATGAATAAAGGAGGATGACAAAGTGATATCATCTTTATTTTCCCTTCATCTTCCTTCTTCTTTACACCATCATTCTCCTTCTTCAACCTTGGTTCCCAGAACTAAAAATCCAAACATTATGTCTCAAATCTCTCATCCAAAATTCAAGGTTCAAGTATGTTAGTCTTCATATCTCAAGCTTTACGAAAAGTATAATCATCTGGAGGAAATGGGATGAGTTTTAGGGTTTCTTTAAGCTTAGGGAAGGTAAAGAGTTGAAGGGTTCTTGCCTAGGAGCTTAAATCCGAGATTTTTTATTTAAGGTCAGTACATCTCTGACTCCTTTAAATCTTGAGGTTCATAAATTAATTGCCTTGCATGATATTATGGTTTATTGTTGCTTAAGTGGTTGTTTAGGAGCTTAGAGCCTTATTAATGGTGAAATCCGGATAAGTTGTTGGTAACATGTAAAAATGGTAGTAAACCACTCAAATTAACTCTCATAAGGTGTAGGATTAAGTTAAGGTGTTAAAGGTTACATTTTGGGGGCTTGAGAAGTGATTTCCCGAGCCTTAAAAGTCATTTTAGGGCTGTGGTATTGGTACGCGGGGAGCCCGTACCGATACCCTATGTTATTTATGTTGAAGGCAAGCAAAATTAAAGGGGTATCGATACGCCTGAGGTGGGTATCGATACCGACTGTTCCATTGAAATTCTAGTAGCTTAAAATGGTATCAGTACGTGGTGACCGTGTATTGGTATGAGTCAACGGTCAACCCCTTTCTCTATGAAGTCGAGTATCGATACGTTTAGTCTGGGTATCAATACTTAGACACCAGTATTGATACGCTTGGGTGGGTATCAGTACCCATTGAGCAATATGCTCGAAAAATGCATTTTGAGTTTGACAGGCTTATAATTCGAGGTACATGGCCTAGTGAGCTTCTAATGTGATAAAATAAATAGTAAAATTGATAAACCAAATTTGAATCCTCATGTATGAGAGTACTAGTACGACACTCACGGTATCGATATAGTTTTTGGCTACTAGAATTTGGGAAATTCTTTAGTATCAGTATTGATCCACGAGTACTGGTACTGATGTTTCCTGAGTATCGGCACAGTACCTCGAGTACCGACACTGATGGTAGGTATGTTAGTTGGGATCTTTTCAAAAAATTTGTTTCCTTACATTTTGATCTCCTATCTTCCAGATTTTAATGAGATGGATTTCCTATCCCCGATTGGCTTGATTTTTTACATGCAATAATGATTATGATTGAATTGCACGTTATTATGATTAATTTATGTTTCTCCCGTGTATTTTGAATATTTATAATTTAGTCCCTATAATCTTAATGTGATTAAATTGAGCATGTTTAAGGAATCTAATTGCAATGAAATTTAATGAGCTGCCTAAGTAAACAATGCATGACATAATTATGCATCTATACTTGTTGATCATAATGTGAATGAAAAGATTTTAAATTATCTTCGTTTTTTATCGGTTATACTTAGGATTACTTCGATGATCAAAGTAACATATGTCACTTTAATCTATCCCTACTAGAATGGGTGATGTGTGTTACATTACCCGACTCAGTAAAAAGAGTAGACTTTATATCGAGAGAAAACAAAGGCATGGTGTTAACTCCTCAAAAGTACTTTTTCCTATATATATTGTCATGCTTTTTCTTGCCTTTGAGTATAGATTCATGCATTTAGTTAGTAAAATCATGCATTTGCATTAAGGAGTTAGGAAACGTTTCTTTGGCCAAAATAAAGGTGTATTTCTTTATTTTGGTATGTAGGATCATGATGACAGGAGCATAATAGGAGTAGTTGGCAGGGCAGAACCCGAAAACCAGTAAAAATGCTAGGTCGAGTTGGCAAAAGTATGACGAGTATTGCTAAGCTCATTTGGCAAAAGATCGAAGGCCGATGGCATCAGCCCTAGTCAAAACCTAATTAGCTCAAAATCAAAAGAGGATAAAGAGATAAACACGCTTATCCTATCACACAATCAGATTTCAAATTTAAACTCAATCTAGGGTTTCCATGCATGCCTATTTAAAGCTCGATAATGAGCCAAGGAAATTGAGAAGAAGAGGCTACATCGACGAACCCCTTTCTTTGCCCATTTCTCCTTTTTTGGATCTGATTCTTGGGTGATGTTTTTTGCAAACAATTTGGTGTTGATGGTTCCCCTAACCATGACTAAGTTTTTACAGTTGGTTGGTGATGTTTGCGATTAACGCTCAGCTTATGTTTAGTTTTTAATAATTTAAAATTCCTTGGCCTTAATTTCTATCTAGCTAGTGCTTCATTTCCCTAAATTGGTTGCCATACGAAAGTTGGCATTGTATGCTTATTATGCCTTAATATCTTAACAGACTTAAAGTGTAACGATCAGTTGCCAGGTACTAAGGAGAGAAACTTCGGCAGAAGATGTTCAAGTGGATTTGCTTACATCGAAAGTGAATCTACCTCTTAGGACAATAGCTTGAAACTTAATCAAGCTAATTATTGAAAAGCTTCACTATAGACATATAGGGTTTTAACATGGTTAACTTAGGGTATTGTCATCGACAACTCTTAAAATCTTCTTGACAATAAAACCAAAGCTTAAGTTATTAATCGCTAGCATAGCTAGTGTAAAATCCAAGCATCTCTTGCCTATGCTCATCACCATTTGAATACACTTGTTTGCCAAACTTCTTGAACTTTTACTTTAATTTTCCTTAGTTATTTTCCTCAATTTTAAATCCAACTTTCATATCAAAATCATTTGTTTCAAATCACGAATAAAGATCGTGGCATTTAATTCCTAGACAATCCATGTGGAGACGATACTCAACTCACTACTATGTTACTTGTTGACCATTTATACTTGCACGTAAAAGATGTATTCTTAGCATTATTTACTTGCATATTTACACTAAATACTTAATCTTTGCCATGCAATATTCCATTGACAAGTTTTTGGCGCCGTTGTTGGGGATTACAACGGGATTAATTGTTTTGATTTTTACTTTTTAAATTTTTTCTGTTTAATTTATTTTGTTTGGTATCATTATAGGAGCATCACTACGAAGGAAGATTTAAAATATGACCCAACCCTATACAAGTTAAGAAGAGAACGTCGAGAAAAGGTTCGTAAGGAGAATAGTAATCTAGGAGGTGTCCTAAATAATGTCAATAACCAGGAGATACTGTCAATACCTGTAGTTATACCGCTCACTCCTGCTATTGCTTCTCGGATACCTAAAGAACGGTCTATTAGAGAACACCTAGCACCCACCATAGATGATTTGATGCCAGGTCTGATCGGTCCAAAGGTAAATATGACTAACTTTAAGCTTAAACCAATAATGATTCAAATGCTAATGAATGTATGTCAATTTGATGGATCACCTAATGGAGACCCAAGGAAGCATTTAAAGCAATTCATGGAGGCTTGCCAACTATTCCACCAGCCTGGTGTGACTGAAGAGATAGCAAAGCTAAAGCTCTTTTTATTTTCCTTGCAAGATAAGGCAAAATTGTGGCTAAATTCATTGCCACCTCGTTCAGTCACTACATGGGCAAATTTATGCCAGAAGTTCCTTCTAAGATTCCAGCCACCTGCATTAAATGACAAGCTACAAAGTGAAGTCACTACCTTTAGGAAAGCTGATGATGAGACTTTCTATGATACTTGGGAGCGATTCAAAGACCTGTTGAGAATATGTCCCATGCATGGATTCTCTACTTGGATCTAGATGTAGATATTTTACACCAGACTCAATACTCATGCCAGGACCATTGTAGATGCCTCGGCAAATGGTTCGTTGCTGGATAAAAATTAGAATGATGTATATGACATCCTAGAAAGGATTGCCACCAATGATCTTCAATATCCTACGGCTAGATTGGGAACCGGAACAAAGGTTGTTGGGAAATTAGAGCTTGATGTACTCTCATCTATCAATGCTCAAATTTCAAGCCTCACTGACATAGTGAAAACATTGTAAAAGCCTACTGAAGTCTGAGAAGTAAAGGCACTGGAATCATTCTACACCATTTGTGGAGAGGATCATCATGTGGATGAATGCCATCCAATCCTAAATTGGTAATTTGTTTTTGGTAATTTTATTCGAAATTTTAACCCACACTCCAATACTTACAATGCAGGTTAGAAGCAGCATCCCAATTTTTCATGGGCAAGCCAAGGTAATTAGTTTAATGCCTAATGACAGAATAACAATGCACTGCCAGGTTTCAAGCAGAATGCCATACCACAAAGAGCCTAGAACAATTTCCATCCATGGCAGAGATCTACTTATGAGAACACCTTAACGGAATATATGTAGTGAAACGATGTAATTGTCCAAAGCTTAACAGCATTCATAAAGAACTTGGAAGTTTAGATAGGACAGATTGCCAACACACTTAATGTCAGACCTCCAGGTACTCTGCCAAGTAATACAGAAGATGCTCGACAAAAAGAGAGAACAATGCAAAGCTAACACTCTCCTAAGTGGCAAACAAGTTGAGATTTCAATGTGTGGAAAAGAGCCAATTGTTTGCCATGATAATAAATCACTGTCAATAGAAGAAACTAAGAAATATGAGAAAAGGGAAGCAAGCACCAGCAATGCCAGATCACAACCTGATGCCAACCCTACCTTGGTAAAAAAAGCAGGTATTACTGTTGACATTTCCAAAGATCTTAAGTGTGCAGATGAAATCAAAGAATGCCATTCTGTTGAGCTAATGGAATCCATTTTGGATTAGAACCTAGCATTGAGCAAGAGTGCAAGGATCAGGCTTGTAAAACCTTTAAGGATCTGCTAGGGAATGAAAGTGGATGCCATAGAGCAAGAGTGCAAGGATTTGGCTAGTAAAACCTTTAAGGAGTTGGAAGATTCGACCAAGCTAAAAGAAATTGTGAGCCATCACCACAAGAGACTTGAACCACTTGAGTTGGAAGGTAAAGAGATTAAGCACCAATGCCATCTAGTGAGGAGCCATCGAACTTGGAACTGAAACAATTGCCAAGTTACCTCAACCATGCCTCAGCATTAAAAGAGAAAAGACCAGCAAAGCCTAAGCACTAATAGGGTGTTGAGTTCAACCAAAAGTTATCAAGACCTACAAGAAAGAGATACTTCATTTTCTAAGGTGGTTGTTCAAAGCCATCATGGCAAAATATTCTCTTTCATTGTGTAATCGAGAGTTTGACATACTCAAAGGAAAGAAATTCTTCGTCCTTCTACATTGGTTATTCAAAAAAAAGATTGCCACAACCTACCACCCACCAACCAAGGGCCAAAGACTGAAGCACTATTGGGAAGGAAGTCAGAATAATGCCAAGGAGACCATTCTCCTGCGAATATTCAGTAAACATTTGCCAACCCAGAATGATTATTGTAAATAGTTTAGGAGAGTTATTTTTTCAGTAATTAGGATATCTT
Organism: Hibiscus mutabilis; assembly: GCA_019671005.1. Lineage (NCBI taxonomy): Eukaryota > Viridiplantae > Streptophyta > Magnoliopsida > Malvales > Malvaceae > Hibiscus > Hibiscus mutabilis. The sequence continues at coordinate 21,808,052 of CM033735.1, read as the reverse complement.
AATTTTAAATTTTTAGTTTTTCATTTTATTTCTTTTTCTATTTTGAAAGGTTTCTTTTATTCTTAACAAAGGAAATTTTTCCAAAAGACTATGTCGAGTTCTGATGCCAAGACACCCAAGGCTGAATCGACCACATAATTGCCAACTGATGTTATGGCATTACTCTCCCAGATCTATCAATGCCAAGAACTCCTCCTACAGAAATTTCAAAAGGTTGGGGAGAAAAACCTGGCAATCTAGCATTATATTGGAGCAAGAGACCGTGCCCTAAGGACAACTCTTGAAGTAATATCTACCAATCATTTGCCACCATATCTAGAGTTCCCAACCGAGCTCCATACAATAGAAGGAATGTTAGCCAGCCCTCAGCCTGATCATACTCTAGCACAACAATCTGATGCCACTGTACTAGTAGAGCGCAAAAACCATTCCTCAAGGGAGTCCTCATCCCCTTAACTCCTTACATTCATGTTTTTCATTTTTAGCATGCATTGCATTTGTATATATGTGTTTTCATGCATTAAGGACAATGCACACCTTTGTTTAGGGGTGTTGCCTCGCATCTTTTGCCATGCCATGCATTCATGTTTATATTTATGTATACATTCTGTTTCCATGTAGATTAGGTATAACCATGCATACCAAACCACTAAAAAAATTTGATGAGGCTTGATTGATCTGATAAGCATAACTACTAGCATAGTTAGAGTTTGTACTAGTATACTTTGTCCGATCATGAAATTGGAATCTTTAGTTTGCATGCTCTAGTAGGTTAGTAATGCCAGGATTGCTTGACAATTGATCCCTAGTTTAGGTAACTGAAGCCTCACTTAACACATAGTTTACATCTAGTTCCTAAACAAACTTAGAATTCTTGAAACCAAGCTCAAAAAAATGATGTCAGGGTAAACAGAAATAATAAGGCAACAATGTTTTTCCAAAGCAAGAAAAAGATAGAACTCTCCTCTGCCTAGAGATAATAAGTAACTTGGGGCTTCGTGGTTTGCTCCCTCTTAGTTCTTAAGTCGAAAACTTTAGGGTATGAGTTGAAGAGTAAGACTAGTAATGTTTGGATTAACTTGGGTGTTCGTGGTATGCTCCCTCTTATTTCTCACGTCAAACAGTATTACGAAGCAAGCCTGAAAATATTGCCAGTAAAAACCCTTGGTGAATAAAAGAAAAATAATAATTCTGAGTTTGGGTAGTAAATTTGACTAAGGGAGTTAAAGGATATTTGATGCATATTGACTGCACTTCATGCTCTCTTCTTGAACTTAGACTAGAGTTATATTGTTGCAATTGAATTTGCTTATTTGCTTGGCATTACTGCACTAAGATACCTAAGGACAGAACTAGGACAAGATTCTGCTTCCTAGCATGTGTGGTCAGTCAGGAAAATTTTGCCAAGGTAATCTATTTTATTTTCTGTTTTCTTAATTTATAGTTGCATTACTTGAGGACAAGCAATGAGCTAGGTTTGGGGGAGTGTTAACTCCTCAAAAGTACTATTTTCCTATATATATTTCCATGATTTTGCTTGCCTTTGAGTATAGATTCATCCATTTAGTTAGTAAAATCATGCATTTGCATTAAGGAGTTGGGAAATGTTTCTTTTCCCAAAATAAAGGTGTATTTCTTTGTTTTGGTGTGTAGGAGCATAACAAGAGCAGTTGGCATAGTAGAACACAAAAACTAGTAGAAAAATTCCAGGTCGAGTTTGTAAAAGTAGGACGAGTATTGCCAAGCTCGGTTGGAAAAAGATCAAACGTCAATAACGTCAGCCCTAGTCAAAACTTGATCAAATCAAATTCAAAAAAGGATAAAGAGATAAACACGCTTATCCTATCGCACAATCATATATCAAATTTAAACTCAATATAGGGTTTCCATGCATGCCTATTTAAAGCTCGATGATAAGAAAAGGAAATTAAGAAGAAGAGGCTACACCGTGGTGAAGAGGGCAACTTGTGGTTCGACCAGGCTAGAGCGAGAGCTTTGGAGCCATTGAAGGGCTACATCAACGGACCCCTTCTTTTCCCATTTCTCTTTATTTTAGATCTAATTTTATGGTGATGTTCTTTGAAAATGATTTGGTGTTGATGGTCCCCCTGACCATGAACTAAACTTTTACAATTGGTTGGGGATGTTTGCGATTAACGTTCAGCTTATCATTGGTTTTTAATAATTTAAAATGTCATGCCATTATTTTTTATCTAGCTAACGCTTCATTTCCCTAGATTGTTTGCCATACGACAATTGGCATTGTATGCTTATTATGCCTTAATATCTTAACATACTTAAAGGGTAACGATCAGTTGCCAATTACTAAGGAGAGAAACTTCGACAGAAGATGTTCAAGTTGATGAGCTTACTTCAAAAGTGAATCTACCCATTAGGAGTATAGATTGAAACTTAATAAGTTAATTAATGAAAAGCTTCAATATAGACATATAGGGGTTTTAAAATGGTTAACTTAGGGTATTGCCATCGAAAGAGGCAATGCCACTATTAAAATCTGCTTGGCAATAAAACCAAAGATGAAGTCATTAATCTTTGGCATAGCTAGTGTGAAATCCAAGCATCCCTTGATAACTCTCATCACCATTTGAATACACTTGTTTGCCAAACTGCCTAAACTTTTACTTTATTTTTCCTTAGTTATTTTTCTTAATTTTAAATCCATCTATCATATCAAAATCATTTGTTTCAAATCACAAGTAAAGATTGTGGCATTTAATTCCTGGACAATCCTTGTGGAGACGATACTCAACTCACTACTATATTGCTTAGTGACTGTGTATACTTGCATGTTAAAGACATATTCTTAGCATTATTCACTTGCATATTTACACTAAATACTTAATCTTTTGCCATGCAATATTCCGTCGACACATGGTTTAACGGGTAAGCCATTAACAGGTTATGAGAAGTTGGCTCATATTAGTATTTAGAAAATTTTGTTGGGCACCAAACAAATTAAAGATTAATGTTTTTTCTCTTGAGGTTGACCGAGGTCTTTTTCTTTTTTTTCCAGTTTTAGTTGTGTTTTTTCATTGTTCTGTTGTAGGTTTTGATCATGTTTAGTGGTGGGTGTTTTGTCTTCCCGTCGAAGAAAGGTCATTGGTTTGGTTCTTCAACTTTGATTTTTTCTCTTCGATTGATCAGTTTTTGACAATTACATTATCTTGACGCGTCGACACAGATGGCATCTTTTGCATTTACCAACTTTGTCTCCATCCTTCTGTGCAATAGAAGCGTCATGTAGTAGTGAATCTTAGTAAAATATATGTCTCTGCTCTTCTCCTCTCATCAGTTTTGGTGCCCTAAATTTCTGTTGTTGCTTGTTATTTTTGCATTTTTTTCTTTGTTTGTATCTGTTGTTTGCTGGTGTTTTTGTTTTCTTTCTTCTAATCCCTTGTTCTATTTTCCCTGGTGTTTTAATTCTTCTTCGGATACCATGTTCTCTATTTTTCCCTACTATTTTGGTTCTTCTTTTGATCCCTTATTCTTTTGTTTTTTCTGTTGTTTGTATCATGACTTCTTTTGGCAGCAATGAAAAATATTATTATGGTAATAAAAAGTAAACTTTTTAAAAAATACAAAACTTGAGGATCATAAATTAATTGCCTTGCTTGTTACTGTGGTTTATTGTTGCTTAAGTGGATGTTTAGGAGCTTAGAGCCTTATTAATGGTGAAATCCAGATTAGTTGTTGGTAAAGTGTAAAAATGGTAGTAAACAATTCTAATTAACTCCCATAAGATGTAGGATTAAGTTAAGGGGTTAAAGGTTATATTTTTGGGGCTTGAGAAGTGGCTTCCTGAGCCTTGGAAGTCATTTCTGGGCTTCGGTATTGGTATGAGGGGAGTTCGTACCGATACCCTGTGTTATTAATGTTGAACGCAAGTAAAGTTAAATGGGGGAATCGATACGCACGAGGTGGGTATCGATACCCACTATTCTATTGAAACTCTAGTAGCTTAAAATGGTATCGATACACTTGGAGCCGTATCGATACCTAGGGGGTATTGGTATGCGAGAACCGTGTATCGGTATAGGTGAACAGTCAACCCCTTTCTCTATGAAGTCGAGTATAGATATGCTTCATTTGGGTATCGATACCTAAACACCAGTATCGATACTATTGGGTGGGTATTGATACACATTGGCAATCTGCCCAGAAAATGCATTTTAAGTTTTAAGGGCATAAAATTCGAGGTTGATGGCCCAATGAGCTTTTAATGTGAGAAAATGAATAGAAAAACTGAGAAACCGAATTTCAATCCTCATGTATGAGATTTATGTGAAATAGGTTGGAAATTGGTGATTGGATATAAATGTGATGGTTAGTGTTATGCATTGGTGCATTTGTTGATGGCTTGGCTTGGTGCCACTTACCTTTTTGTGAGGCGTATAAATGCTCTGGAGCATATGTTAACTTATGTTGTGGTAAAGGAATCCAGATGTCCTAGAGTCAGTACTACGGTACTAATATAAGGGGATGTGTACTTCGGGCTGAGTGATCAAGTACATCCAACGTACCCACGTGTAGCGACCTTTTTTGAAGTTGAAAAATCTTTTTTCGTTCTTTTGGAAAATAAGAGGATTTGGAGTCGCCACCAGTCACTTGGCTAAGGTAAACTGGACACCAGAAAACCAGAGATTCGTGAAATTGGGTTCAGGGGTTGGTTACGTGTGGGGAAGGGTTAGCACCCCCACCACGCCCGAAATTGGTACCAAATCATATATTTCTTTTAATCGATGGAAACATATGAAATTCAAATTAACGTTAATTAAGTGTTCTCAATTGGGTATGGACTCTAGTTAAGTGGGCTTAGTCAAATTGGTGGGTCCGAATAAATTAAACATTTAATTAATAAGGGTGACGATACAACGGACCATAAACTAAACCGACATCAAATAAGACTGACTGTCATGTTAATTCATGGCTCGAATTTCGTACATCACCTTTCTCCATGATGCAAACATTTAAATATGATGGCATGATCTGTCGACTTTTAATTGATGTTTACCTTCGGACGGTAGGAATTAATTTGAATATTTGGTCAACGTCTATTGACCCAGGACTATTACAACAAAAATATCGAAATTAATAAATACCTCCTTTTAGGGGGCCTAAATTAGTTAATTTCCATGTCCAATTATAAAATTAAAGGTCATATGAATGACAATTAGGAATGCATTGCAAGGAAAGGCTTTTTAAAGAAACCCTAGTCCCACTAAAGTCCTAGCCTAAGAGGCCCAAGCTATGGAAGTTTAATTAGTGGTTTAATTATTAGCTAGGTCGATCTAATTTTAGCCCTAAATTAATTAACCCTAAAAAGAGACTCCTAATAGTTAACAAATTATCTTGATCAATAATTAATTTGATTAATTTTAAACTAGAATCCCAATAAGTCAAGGATTCCATTTAAAATGAATCAAATTAATTAATCGTGATTTGAATTGAGTGTCCATCTAAATCCATTGTCCATTTTATCCTAAAGGGTAATTAAGAGGTGTTCAACTAGTCTAATGAATTTAACAATTATCTCAATAAGCCAAGGATAAATTTAAACTCATTAAACTAATTTGAACCTTAAATCTAACTACGACTCTAGATACTTGCCCTAGACCTAATTTAATTTAATTTAATTAAACATACACCCCATTAAGCTAAGGGTATATTTTAAATTAATTAAACTAAATTTTAAGCTAAGCTAAAACTAACCTAAAATAATTCAAACAAACCAAAAACTAGAACAAATCACATATGGAAAGGGTATGGCAAATTATATCTAACATAGACAATATATAACATACACTAAAACATATCATATAGTAGTATATACAAATAGTAGCATATAATAAACCATGTATTATATAGGTATTATAAACCATACATTATATACATATAAACTATATACTATAGTATACTATATATTATATACTTAAAAACTATATATTATAAACCTATGAGCCACATATTATATAACATTTATTATATACATGTAAACTATAGATTATATATAACATAAACAAAAGGCGGGTTAAAATAAATACGGAAATGAAGAACAAGCAAATAGATAACTGCGGAAATTTAAAGCCACTGGACATAGGACCGGATTTGAGCGAGAAAAGAGTAAAACGATAAACGCAATAAATATCTGAAAAGGACGGATCGAACATAAAAGTAAAGTGCAAGAAAAATAAATATCTGGACAAGACTGAATCGAACAAAAATAAAGCAAAGTGTAAGAAAAATAAATATCCAGAAAGGATCGAATCGAACGGAAATAAAGTAAAGTGCAAGAAAAATAAAAGCTGAAATTAAATGTTAGTATTAGATATTAGTATCTATATAATATAGATAATATAGCATAAAGAATAGTAATAATAATAAGGATAATAATAGTAAGATAATACATATATGCATATATACATAAGATAGACATATATATTTTGCTTGTATATCATATAATGACATAGGGGCTATGTAATAATATATATATACATATATACATAATACATAATGTATAAAAAATAATATATAATATGGAATATGGCCCTAATATAACATGCAAGGATGAAACTTAAATAAACAAAAATGATTACCAATAAACTCATAAATATTTCTATTAAACCATAAGAATGGATTACACAACAAATGGAAAAATTAAGAATATACCTGAAACCCAAGTATTTATGCTCGATCAACTAAGTTTCACAGATTCTTGTTGGGGTTTCGATGGAGGATGGTCGATCGGACTTGGTGATATTGGTGCCAAGAGAGTGGCTCGGTGAGGGAGTTGGCCAAAAGAATGGACCCAAGCTCGGGTGAGTGGGGAACGACTCAAAATTATGAAAAAGGTCCGTGGGGAAAAAATATCAAGCGAATGTGCTTGAATATATATATGGTGATAAAAAAGGGAGAGTGTATGGCCGAGCTTAGAAGTATAGGATGGGAGGGAGAAATAAAGTATAATGATAAAAATGAGGGATTTTGTTTTGAGGGCCGACGGATGCGGGAAAAATAGGGTCCTCCTCCCCTTCTTGGTTCTAATGGTGGTATCTACATATATAGTGATGAAGGGTATTTTTGATTTATCTCCTTAAAATGAGAACCAATAAAAATCAAGACCTTGGGCACCAAGTATTTTTTAACCAATGCGATTGAGGCATTGGTTCATCCAATAAGAACCAAGGAGTCTAAGATATTTTCATTTTGGTATTTTTGTCCTTGTGTAAGAACCAAATGTAATGGGTCATGTAGTTTTGGTCTTAGGGTATAAGGTTTTGGTATTGAAAGGGGTAATGTGGATTGATTTTATTTCGAGCATTTAATTTAACCTGGACAAAATTGGGTGTCTATAGTTGCCCCTCTTTGCTCAATTTTGTGAAACAGGAATAGAGTAAATACGGAGAGACACAAATTTGTCCCACTTCCTTGTCTATATATCCAGAGCTACGGGTTCTTCCTATATAGAACTTTTCACCCTTCTTCTTCCTAAAATCTGGAGCTGTGAGTATCTTCCTCCTTCACTCTGAAGTCCTTTAGCTTATGAGTATTTGCCTCCTTCGCTTTGTGTTTGAAATCCTTCACCTGAAATCCTTGAGCTTTGAGTATCTGCCTCTTTTGCTCTAAAATCCTGATGCGGCGAGTTTGAAATCCTTCGCCTAAAATCCTTGAGCTATGAGTATCTGCCTCTTTCGCTCTGATGTGGTGAGTTTGAAATCCTTCGATTGAAGTCCTTGAGCTTTGAGCATCTACCTCCTTCACTCTAATGCGGCGAGTTTGAAATCCTTCGCCTAAAATCCTTTTCGGTTTTTTTGCTCCATCATTCTTCTCATACGGTACCCCTTTATCTTTCAAATATTTTTAAACTTTCTCAGACATTTCCTCTTCTTTGTCCCCTAACTTTGATCTTTTCTTTCTTTCCTCTTCTCTTCTTGGTAATGGCGGTGCCCCACCTCTCACTCGGGTTCACCTTTTATGCCCCCTAAATCTTTTGCTCTATAGTGCCTAAATTAAAAGGTTTTTGGAAAACATCCTTGTGAAGGGGCTGAATTAGGAAATTCTTGTTTTAAGAAAAATGAGTCCTTATAAAAGGACAAAATTTAAACTATCCTTATGAAAGGATTTTATTAGCAGTTGCTTCTTTTTTCTTGTTTTTGTTTTAAATATCTTTATGGAAGGATCAGTTAAAAGACTCTTTTATTCGTTTAAGAAAAACATCCTTATGAAATGAGAGAATTGAGAAATTCTTTGTTTAAGAAAAACTTTCTTAAGAAAGGCTTGAATTAAGAAATTCGATTTTTAAGAAAAACATTCTTATGGAAGGATAAAATTAAGAAATCTAGTTTTTGAGAAAAACAAACCTTAAGGATGGATTAAAATTGAGAAATTTGAATTTTTAGGAAAACATCCTTTTGGAAGGATAAATTTAAGAAATTTGGATTTTTAAGAAAAAAATCATTTTGGAAGGATAAAATTGAGAAATTTGGATTTTTAAGAAAAATATCCTTTAAGAAGGATAAAATTAAGAAATTTAAATTTTAGGATAACAACTTTGAGGAGGATTAAGACCGAGGATTGGAAGACCTTTAGAAATCCTAATTACACGTCAAAGGACTCTTGATTCTTTTGAGATTTATTTCTCCTTTCGTAGAGCCGTAGTTCTATTCGTTTATCAATCTTCAACTGCCTGTATAAAGTAAACAAAATGCTATGATGGTATGATGCCCCTAACATAGGGGCATCTAACTACCAATGATGCATGAGCAAATTTCATGATGTAAAGATGCATGTGTTTATGAGAATGCAAAGATACACGAATTTTAGCTTGTATTCGTTCACTAGAGCCGATGGTCGTCATCTTGGGACTACAACTACTCATCAATCCCATATCCCGACAAAATCTACCCCCAAACTTGTGTTGCTCATTTTCTATTCAAATCTTTGAGTTATGTGACCTCGATCGAAATTAGAATCTTTAACCAAGTTCTTTTAAACTTTGCGCCATCTCTTATTTATTCTGATTTAAACTTTCATGTGCAAGAGGTTTTGATGTTTCACGGATAATGATGCCCCATCACTTTAAACTAACCCCAAAGGCTCTTCATCATCCCATGTAGTGCCCCTCAACTTTGGGCCTCGCTGATGGCGATGCATTTATTTCTGAAGTAATACAGAGAAATCTTTTTGTGTAAAATACATCAGTTTGCTGGTCGTCGTTTTAATGAAAGATGCCTTTTTAGCTTAACATATAGAACCTTAAAACCAAAACCTTATTTGAAAGAAAGAAAAAAAACAGAATAGGATGCCCCCGGGTATCAAATGCAAGAGTGTATTAGATTCAACCCTCCGGTGATTATTTCCAGCATAGCTTTTGTCTATGAAGACTTTGAATGTTGTGGCGATATCTGAGTTGTGAAACTCCTCAAGGATCACTTGGTTCATCCTCATGATTATGGTATTTGCTTGATATGTTCGAATACTACTCCTTCTCGATCTCATCATCTTTCTCCATTCATATATTCAACTTTACGACTTTTGTTTAGCCCATGGAGTACAGAGAATGTCAATCTAAGAACTCTAAGTGTAAGTGTGTGGTTCTGATTGTAATAAATATTGTGTTAGTGTCTTCAAGGATTCATCTATGATGCTAGGGTATTGAACAGGTAAAGCATGGATCCTTATTAGATTTGTTCTCCCCCCCCCCACAGCTCCATCAGATGCTCTGAGACTTATTTAATTTGTTCATTCATTTCTTCTTCCTTTTTCATTAGCAATTCAACCCATCATAGTCCTTTGTCTCGAGGATAATGATGGAGCATACAATAATACCCCGAGTTACTTGGAATAGTCACGATTTGAAATTTACTCATATAGCCAAGGCTTTTGACTCAATTGGAGTAAGTGGAGCAAAGCATCCTTATTTAGCCTTTTTGTTATAGCGGAGTACCCTTCTGATTTTTCTTTTTTTCTTTTTGTTTTCCTTTTGAAGCACATTCAAACGACTCTATTGGGCTCTTTTAGGAGATTTTCTTATCTTTGAACCTCATCGAAGGAGTAGTAATCTTGCTTCTCGTGCTTTACCGACCAAAGCAGACTAAGCTGGAAATCACACTTCATTGTTATCACAACATTCGATTGATCTCTTTTATTAGAATGAATGCCACATCGTGCACGTGATATCTGAAGACCTAAGGGGGTAAGAAGGGATATACATATATATGATTTCAAGGTCAATGTATGTTAAGCAAAATACATTTTCATTAGAAAGAAAATCAGCAAACATAACATATGCCCTTACAAAAAGAACATTGCTACCTTCGGGCAAGTGATAGCAAAGTTTGACTGAACATCATAAACATCGGGATAGGGAGGATCCTTTGGTTTGCACTGAACTGGAGTCAGAAGTTTCCTTTCAACAAGTGTTGGGAGCAAATCTGTGTACGTCATCAGAATTGGATGGAGAACCTTTGGAGGCTTTGCAAACAAGGACGATTGATTGTGGGAGCAGATGTGAGACTGATGGTTTGGGTGAGAACCCACCATATGAACCTAAGAATCGTGCCCCTTGTGGGTGGTTGTGCTGTAAGGGTCTCTTATCTTCCCCTTCTTGCTGGCACCTTCAATGCATTCTCCCGTTGTGACCACATCCGCAAAGTTGCTAACAGGACTGCCGATCAAACAATCGTACAACACTCCTCTTAGAGTTTCCACAAACATGGGGATTGATACATGCATGGGAGGGCTAAAGCAATGCATATTGGATAAAGAGTTGAATCTGTTTGTGGAGTCTAGAAAGTCAGCCAATTTGTGACGACTTTTCAGATGGGATCCAAGCATTTTTGGGCCACATTGTCTTCTAAAATACTGACCTTCATTCAGTTACCTTTCCAACGCATCTTGAAACGAATCAATCGGACATCGGGAGCTCAAGATATATTTGTTTTACTGAAGATTGCGCATGCAGAAAACTGGATACTGGATTATTACGGGATTTTGTAAAATTCAGCCCACAAGCTAACATATAAGGCTTTGGACGAATTAAACTTAGCTCAATGTATTTGTTATCATTTAAATTGATGTTCTTAGGCGTATTTTTCTTTAAAAACATCCCACACATGCCTCCTTGCCTAAAACTAGTTACTTGCTGACCAAGCAACCAACCCTTATCAGCTTATCACTTGCAGCCCAAGCCATCAAGGAGTTTAATTGTTTTTTTCTTTATTATTTAAATTACATTAGGTTTTCCTTGTTTTAGTAGAAGTTAAATTACTTTGTCTATCTTTCACCTATAATAGGATGAAGCCTCCAATATTGTAACGGAGATTTTCTTGATTTATGAAATATTTAGTTAGTTTGTATTTGCAAGTGATAATTACTTGAGCCTTAGAAGTCTTCTTCAACATAAGTTTGACGAGTTCTTGTGAGGGAGATCATCTTCACACTCTTGCTTGCCTAGGTAATCGCGTCTAGGAGGGTGGGTTAGAGCCGCTTGAGGTTGTTTGCTTAGATAATTGCATCTAAGAGGGTGCCGAGGATAAAACAACAATAGCAAATCGCAAGTCATCTTCATCTTCAACCTTCACGTCATCTCCCATAATTCCATAAACAAAGCTAGAATTTTCAGATTTGTTTTACCTATCCTTTTCTTAATCTTTTTCAATCTTTTTTGTTTAATTCTTATTGTTTATCTCCTAATCTTCCATATTGTCTTTATTTTTTTTATTTTCTAGCCTTGAATCTGAAATTTTCAAGAAAAGTCCTTCTCTTTTCTCTTGAATTTTCACATCTGCCCAGAATTTTCTTGATTGAGTCTAGAGCCTCTAGTTCTTGCAACAACTTGACTGAAGGCTTCCAAATCCACAATTGTGCTACTCTATCATTTGGTATCAGAGCTGGGACGATTCTTGGCAAGAATTTTGGCGTTTTTTAGTAAAAAAACTCGAAAATTAGGGGGAATTCGTCAAAATCAAACGAGCAAATTTTGAGCTGAAAATTTCCATATCAAATCTAAACTATTATAGGAGTCACCACACAAAAATTCCGAATTTTTTGACTTCGGGAGCACCTCGAACAAAATGGATCAAGTTGCTGCAAATTTTAGGGTTTTCATGTTTTCTGATTTTTTTTTTCATTCTTAATTGTTAGTTTTCATTTGTTTTTGCTTTTATTGTTTCTTATACATCTTATAACACCTTTTTGTTTCCTTGTATTAGTAGGACTAAAAGTTGCAAATCTTTCTTTCTCCTTGCAATTATAATTCTATTGGTGTCTAACCCTTCTTTAGATTCTTAAAGCACATTAAGACTCATTGTTAGGATTAAAGTCCGATTGTACCTTGCTAACTTGTGGCAGGAAGGTCTTTAAATATCACGAGATTGATTTAATTGCCTCGCTAAATATTTATTTCGTGGAGTGTTTAGTGAGATTTCTAGTTTTCTTTTGCTTTTCACCTTTTAAATTTGAGTGTTTCAGGATGTCACAAACAAGTAAAGACGAACCAAAAGAGGTGACTCTTAAAGAGGTTTTAGATAATCTAAATAAACTTGCACATATTGTAACCTCCTTGGTAACCAAACTTGATCACACCGATACAATCGTGAATGAACTCAATCAGACTTGTGGTAGGATGTTTCGCAGAGACAAACCGCGTACAAAACAATATGATAGTTCGGGTTCTACTCCTCGAGGAAAGCCTCCCTTGACTAAACCAAACATCAAAATACCTTCTTTTCATGGAAAGTATGATCCTGATGGTTATTGTGATTGGGAATATCGCGTTGATCGGCTATTTGATTTCTTCGAATATCCCGAGGAAGATCAAGTTCCATTAGTGGCCCTAAATTTCAAGAATTATGCATCAATACGGTGGCGAAATAGGCGTCACAATGGTGAAGCCAAAATAAGAACATGGGCTGAACTTAAAAAGGTTATGAGAGAGAGATTCATTCCCAAACATTACCAATGACAAGAGTCCAAGATTTGTCAAACGAAATACTCATCTTTTGATAAAGGTACATTTCAACCTTCATCTTTTCACAGCCCTACTAATGCACTATTCGACTCTAGTAGTACAAAGCTGAAGGAAGAATAATCATCGCTAGTCCAACAGGATAATGAACAACCATCGGTGAGTCATGTCAAAGAAGTGAGCACAACACCAGAAACGATGATAGTCCCACAAGCCAAACCATCCATTACCACTACGACTCCACAAGATATTTCGTGCGAGGACAAAGGAAAACAAGACGATGAAGAAATTTGTTATCCTCGAGAACTTGAGGAAGATGTCACCATTGAGAGTTTAACCTTTCCCAATGATGAGGAAATAATTTTAGAAAGAGACGTTTCAGAAGAGGAAACACATGAACCCGTCAATCAAGACAATCTTTCATGCTTGGTAGTGAGTCCTCTTGATCCATCAACACCTTTACAAGAAAGTAAGTGTGATTCTAACCCTTCATTTAATTATTTTCCTATCATTATGTTAGAAACACTTCCTCCTCTACAAAAATTGTATTTTGATGATATTTTTGTGAGAGGAATTGGGTACGTGAGTTATTTTATTTGAAAAAGACTGAGAGTCAAGAGGTCGAGAGCAATAAAAGTCCAATAATGGCCCAATTATGGTGACTGAAAAGAAAAAGGAGGTAAAAGTCGACCCATGTACAAAAGAAAAAGATGAGAAAAATATAAATAGAGATTTTTTTCAACATAACATCCTTGTTTCAAGTGGTTTTGAGTTATTTTTTCAGGATTTTGTTGAACCATCGAAAGGAGCACTATTGGATCACTCCACCTATGACAAAGACTCCTTTTCGATTGTCATTGTTGAATGTCCTTCTTTTTCTGGTTTTGATTTGAGAATGAATCCTTTTGAGGTGTGGGGGAATGATACATGTATGGGAGGGCTAAAGCAATGCATATTGGACAAAGAGCTGAATCTGTTTATGAAGTCTGGAAAGTCATCCAATTTACGACGACTTTTCGAATCGGATCTGGGCATTTTTGGGCAGAGTTGTCTTCTAACAAATTGACCGTCATTCCGTTACCTTTCTAAATCATCTTGAAACGCATCGATCGGACATTGGGAGCTCAAGATATGTTTGTTTTGCTGAAGATTGCACATGCAGAAAATTGGATACGGGATTTTGTAAAATTCAGCCCAAAAGCTAACATATAAGGCTTTGGACGAATTAAACTTAGCCCAATGTATTTGTTATCATTTAAATTGATGTTCTTAAGCATAGTTTGCTTTAAAAACAGCCCACACATGCCTCCTTGCCCAAGACCAGTGACTTGCTGACCAAACAACCAGCCCTTATCATCTTATCACTTGCACTTATCAGCTTATCACTTGTAGCCCAAGCCATCAAGGAGTTTAATTGCTGTTTTTCTTTATTATTTTAATTACATTAGGTTTCCTTGTTTTATTAGAAGTTAAATTACTTTGTCTATCCTTCACCTATAAAAGGATGAAGCCTCCAACATTGTAACGGAGATTTTCTTGATTTATGAAATATTTAGTGAGTTTGTTTTTGCAAGTGCTGATTACTTGTTCCTTAGAAGTCTTCTTCAACATAAGTTTGATGAGTTCTTGTGAGGGAGATCATCTTCACACTCTTTTTTGCCTAGGTAATCGTGTCTAGAAGGGTTGGTTAGAGCTGCTTAAGGTTGCTTGCTTAGATAATTGCGTCTAAAAGGGTGTAGAGGACAAAACAACAATAGAAAATCGCAAGCCATCTTCATCTTTAACCTTCACGCCATCTCCCATAATTCCATAGACAAAGCTGGAATTTTCATATTTGTTTTACCTATCCTTTTCTTAATCTTTTTCAATCTTTTTGTTTAATTCTTATTATTCATCTTCTAATCTTCCATATTGTCTTTATTTCTTTCATTTTCCAGCCTTGAATCTAAAATTTTCAAGAAAAGCCCTTATCTTTTCTCTTGAATTTAAAGACCTGCCCAAAATTTTCTTGATTGAGTCTAGAGCCACTAGTTCTTGCAACAACTTGACTAAAGGCTTCCAAATCCACAATTGCACTCCTCTATCTAGGATGATTTCATTTTCTCAAATTGGGGGCTGCACTTGAGCCGCTACGTCTCGCCAACGCTAGTCATACTCACGAAAATTCTCATTGTGCTTTTGTTCCAAACCTTGTAGTAGAAGTCGATTAGGGTCCATATCAGTTATATACTTATACTAGTCAATGAAAGCTTTGGCCAAATCCCTCCACGACCTGATTTGAGCATGGGTTAACTTATTGTACCACCTCATAGCGAGCCCAGTAGGTTATCTTGAAAATAGTGAATTAAAAGCTTCTCATTGTCGATAAATCTAGCCATCATCTGGCAAAACATGGTTATATGGGTAGTGGGGCAAGTCATCCCATCGAACTTCTCAAATTCTGAGATTTTGAATTTGTACAGGATTTCCACGTCTGGGACCAAACTGAGTTCTTTGGCGTTCAGTCCATGGGAACCTTCTTCACCTTCCTTTACCTAGAGTTTTCCTTCGAGATCCTTCTAGGTATCTTCCAATTGCTTTCAGAATTTTTCTTT
The DNA here is from genome assembly GCA_019671005.1 of Hibiscus mutabilis. Taxonomy (NCBI): domain Eukaryota; kingdom Viridiplantae; phylum Streptophyta; class Magnoliopsida; order Malvales; family Malvaceae; genus Hibiscus; species Hibiscus mutabilis. The sequence goes on along the minus strand of CM033735.1, from coordinate 21,792,473 downwards.
CATTTGATTCAATATTTCCATCTCATCAAAATCTAGGATACTATCCCTGATATTTTCGGTATTTTTGAATGACCTGCCCGGTTGAGCTTGGGCAGAGGCAACGACCTGATGAGATGAAGATGCCCTTTGTAGAGGGTTAAAGATTGGGCATCCAAATGGTCTCCCAAGTCTTGAGTAGGATTCTCGACAGCACCTTTTCCTATCGGGTCTTGTAACATACTCAAACCCCCTTTGTAGGATTAGGCGTGTTACTACACAATACATATAGGTACCAACAAGAACAATTCGATTAGGACAAGCAAGTTCAATGAGATTCAAGTTTACTTAATTATCAAGTAATAAGATTCAATCTTACTTGCTAAGCAAGTAAGTCAATCGAATGGGGGAGGGGGATGACAAGTTCGAATCTAACATGCTCATATTAAGTCATTAGCTTACACTTAAGTGGTTATCAATCCATGTTTGGAAGGACATGATCAAGTATGCATGCTTTCAATGTTATATGAACATTTAGAACTAGAACCTAAGGTGACCGATAAGCTTTATGCATGTTTAGGAGAGTTGCCATTATACCTATTGAGGTTTAGTCATCTTACACTCTGTTGGATGGAAGCATAGCAAGCACATGAGATAACGAAGGTTCAATTTCTAATCATCAAGCATAATAGACAAGCTATGCGCATACATGCTCAAAATGTAAACATTACACCTTAAGGGTCCTAATTTAAGTTAAGTTATACAAACCATACTAGATAATCATATAATTACAAGCCTTAGGTGCCACCATCCTAGGAGTGCTATAACAAATTGAATACATACTTTTCAAGCAAAATGTGACTTGAGTGAGCCTTGACTTCAAGATAGGATCCGATATTAACTTGTATCGTAGCAAGGAGACTTGATAAGCAAAGCTTAGTGAGTAAGTTTAAAGAGTGCAAGAAACCAAACAATCAAGTCTCAACTACCAACCATCTAATAGATGGTATGGTTCCCCCATCAATAAGGAACCATTCGAACAATCAATAAGACAATAACTATATGTTCAATTTCAATCATAACCAATGTGAGGTTTATACTATAAGCATGTATCAATCATCAATTTCATAATAAAGAGTACATTATGCCATTCAAATAACATCAATGGGTCAATCATATAGCATTTACCAATACAATTCCTTTATTTCTTTTTTGGATTCAATAGATGCGGTGTATGTCTTTCATTTTTAAGTATAGCCTTGAGAATCGATTACTCAGTTTAGATACTCTAGTCCCCAACCAAACTGTCGCCAAAACGATAATCAATATGGTACAAGTACCGTTCAATAATCCCTCCTACTGTCGCCAATGACCAATAACAATTCTTACCTCCTACTGTCGCCAAATAAGGACGAATGTCCCCGACCGTAGTCCACCCCGACACTAAGCTCTATGGACTCCATGGCATGCCAACTATATCTATGACCGGCTCGAGACCAAGGCTTACAATCATATCATTTTAACCATTTCAATATATAGTTTGAATCAATATGCACATCTAGTGCCAATAGCCCTTTTTCGAATAGGGTTCAATGCCAATTCCAATATCAATAGTCAAGTAATCAATATGTCATTAAATAATGAATTGAGTTACTCTAATTTATAACAAGCATGCTTCATTTCAATAGATTTCAATTAAACAAGAAGCATATCATGGCAATCAATTATAATTCAAGCATGCTTCTCAGTCAAGTAACCACTCAAAACTTCTCAAAAGGGGGCATTTACCTTGCTAATGTTCAATAGCAAGTGCATTACACAATTTACACTAAGAATCAATAAGTAATTCAAATCAAAAATGGACTTGGAGAGGTTACCACCCTCTCCAAACTTTAAACTAAACTCACAAGAATTTGTCGAGCTATTGACGTTCCCGGATCGCAATCCCTTTCCCTCTACTAGCTTGCTGACTCTTTTTCCTCAATTCCACTTTATCTATCATTACATATAATGCATATTGTATTAGGTAGAATTCAACAACCAATTAAGTCATTATATGACTCCATACATTCAAGCATTCAGTTCAACATCTAGACTACTACTGCCTGACAGCATGTGCACTACTTGCTTAAATGTTCATATCTTTTATTTCGTACGTCAAAATTTCAAATTGTTTATAACGTTAGAAAGCTAAATTAATTTTCATTCTAACCATATAGGCCCTGCATTTTTGTTCGTTGTGAATTAATATAGTTTTTTATTTAAAGCCAGACCAAATTATGCCACTGTACAGTTTGCACTGTCCTTAGAGATTAATCTCTACAAATTGTTTTATAACTCAGAATTCGGTTTCATTTGTTGCATATGAAACTAGACATACACATGATTCTGTACATATAAGGTTTATTCCCTAATTTGATCTATGTAATTTTCTACAACCTTTTAAACTTACTGCCCGAAACAGATTCCTCTGGATAGATTTCCTTAAGCTAGATTCTAGCTTCATTAGTCACTTAGACAAGGATTCTAACATGATTGTTCAACATATATACTCACTCATACATGTCTAAGTTAGTCCAATTATGTGCTAAACATATGAAAACAGGGTAATTAAGCAATATTTTAGAATTGGTTCATTAAGACATCACCTCAATAGAATTTCCAGCAACAAGAATCTCAATTTACATCTCAATCATCAATTCTAGTATTCATCTAAGTTTTTCCAGAAACTAACATAACATTTCACCATCAATTTGGTTAATGACAACATCAATTTCAAAGGCCATTCGGTTCTAATATGTTTTCACTAGTCATATGTACCAATCAATTCAATACAAGAACACATACAAGACTCTTAACCAATTCCAAATTTTCCAACAATCAATCCAACATTTCTCAAGCAAAACAAGTTGTTAGAATCATAAATCAAAGAGGAAAATTCATGAACACTAAACATTACCTTAAAGTTGAACACAATTTCAAGCTCTACCACAATCCCCCACATTGATTTAAGCTTGCATTTTCTCTCCTCTCTCTCTCTCTCAATGATGTTTTCAGTGGGAGGAGGAAATGAAGAATATGACAAACATTTGTTTGTTATTCTTCTAAGGGAAGTCCATGTGGCCTCCTCACAAGATGCCACCTTCAAGACCCCTAATTGGAGTTTAATTCACCATGCAAGCTACAAATTTGCTCATTATACTTTTAGGTCACCTTAATTAAGCTCTTTCATTTCTTAATCTCACAATTTGGCCCCAACTAAGCACATTTTAGTCACTACAATTGTGTATTCTTCTTTTTAATTCTCACAATTAGCTCCCTACTTCAATTCAATTAGGGCATAGTTTGAGTAGCTAATAAGTTTAATTAATGGTAACAATTTATAGGCTCGGTTTAGGGATATTTCAATTTCCTCCCCATAAAATAAAATTCGTCCTCGAATTTACCTGAGGAGAAGAGATGAGGGTACTGCTTCCTCATAGTTGATTCGGGTTCCCAAGTGGCTTTCTTACTCTTATGATTTTTCCAAAGAACTTTCACAAGAGTAACTGACTTGTTGCACAATCTTCTTACTTCTCTATCAAGAATTTGTATAGATTCTTCTTCATATGACAAGTCAGGGTTCAATTCAACCTCTGCAGATTCTAATACGTGAGATGGATCAGATCTATATCTTCTTAGCATCGATACATAAAGGACATTATGGATTCTATTGAATTCTTCAGGAAGTGCTAGCTTGTAAGCAACCGGACCAATCTTCTCTAAGATTTTGAAGGGTCCAATGAAACGAGGGCTTAGTTTACCCTTCTTCCTGAATCAGAGTATTTTTCTCCAAGAAGATACCTTCAAGAACACATGATCTCCAACTTCATATTCTATATTCTTTCTCTTGAGGTCAGTATAAGCCTTTTGTCTGTCAAAGGCCTCTTTCAATCTACTATGGATCAACCGAACTTGGTTCTCGATTTCTCGTAGCAATTCAGGTCCTAAGACTTTGCTTTCTCCTAGCTCGGACCAGCATAGAGGAGTTCTACATCTTCTTCCATACAAGGCTTCAAAAGGAGCCATTTTGATAGAAGTTTGATGGCTATTGTTGTAAGCAAATTCAGCCAGTGGTACGGATTTCTCCCAATTCTTACCGAAGTCGACAATGCAAGCTCGAAGCATATCTTCAAGCACTGGAATCACTCTTTTTGATTTTCCATCTGTTTCTGGATGAAAGGTAGTGCTGAGGTTCAATTTAGTTCCAATAACCTTCTGATGTGCCCTCCAAAATTGTTAAGTAAACTGAGAGTCTCGATCTGAGATGATTGATTTAGGAACACCATGAAGTCTGATTACTTCTTTTAGGTACAACTCAGCTAATTGTTTAAGGCTCATGCTCATTCGAACGGGTAGGAAGTGAGACGATTTGGAGAACTGATCAACAATCACCCATATAACATCATTTTTCCTCGGTGATAGAGGTAATCCCGATACAAAGTCCATTGCTATGTTTCCCCTTTTTCCATTGAGGCAATTCGATTGGCTGTAGGAGTCCCGTAGGCAATTTGTGTTCAGCCTTTACCTTCTGGCAAGTAAGGCACTTCGATACGAAGTCAACAATGTCATCTTTCAGTCTGGGGCACCAATAGACTTCTTTCAAGTCCTTATACATCTTGATCACTCCCGGATGTATTGAAAAAGGACTACTATGTGCTTCTTGAAGCATTTCTCTCTTCAGAGCTGGATCATTAGGGACACAAACTCTATTCTTAAAATAGAGTATACCATTCGGTTGAAGAGAGAATTCGGTGCTCGATTTGGAATCAATCTCCTTCAATACTTTCTGAAGTTCGGGGTCGTTTTGTTGTAGTACTTTGATTTGATACATATCTCCAGTTCTTTAGGAGTCTAAAATGAGCATTAAAGGTAGTTGAAGCTACAATTAGAAGATTTAGGTTAGTGAATTTTCACCACCCTTCAATTCGAATAGGGGCAAGGTACTGACAATATGTATATAGTCTTACCCATCGAATGCTTGCGACTGAGTGCATCAGCCACAACATTTAATTTGCCTGGTGATAATCAATGATTAGATCGTAATCCTTGAGTAGTTCCACCCATCTTCGTTGTTGAATATTTAGTTCCTTCTGAGTTAGGATGTATTTCAAGCTTTGATGATCCGTGAACAAATGACACTTTTCTCCATATAGATAGTGTCTCCAGATCTTTAAAGAAAACACAATCGTAGCTAACTCTAAGTCATGTGTTGGATAGTTCAATTCATGTGGCTTGAGTTATCGAGAAGCATAGGCAATGACCTTGTTGACTTGCATCAATACACACCCTAAACCGAGGTGGGGAGCATCACTGAAGACTGTAAAGTCTTTCCTCGGTTTAGGTTGGATTAGAATAGGAGCTTGAGTTATGACTTGCTTCAATTGATCGAAGCTCTTTTGCTGGTCCTCAGACCATTTAAATGGTGTATTCTTTCGAAGGATTCGAGTCAATGGAGTACCAAGAATCGAGAACCCTTTCATTAATCTTCGGTAATACCCGGCTAAACCGAGAAAGCTTCTAACCTTACCAACATTTCTCGGAGGTCTCCATTCAATAACTGTCTAGATCTTCCTTGGATCCACCTTTATTCCTTCATCCAAGACAACATGGCCAAGGAAGGATACTTCCGAAAGCCAAAACTCGCATTTGTTAAGTTTGGCAAAAAGCTGATTCTCCCTCAATGTCTGCAGTACAATTCGAAGGTGCTTAGCATGTTCTTCTTTGTCCTTCGAGTAAACAAGGTTGTTGTCAATAAAGACCACTACAAATTTTTCCAAGTAAGGTTTGAATACTTGATTCATTAGGTCCATGAAAGCTGCTGGAGCGTTAGTTAATCTGAAGGGCATCACTAGGAACTCGTAGTGACCATAACGAGTCTTAAAAGCCGATTTGGGTACATCAGACTCTCGTATTGTCATTTGATAATATCCTGACCACAAATCGATCTTGGAGAAGACCTTGGCATCTTTAAATTGGTCGAACAAGTCCTCTATTCTAGGCAATGGGTATTTGTTCTTGATAGTGAGCCTATTTAATTGGTGATAGTCAACACATAGCCTCATCGACCCGTCCTTTTTCTTGACAAATAACACGGGTGCTCCCCAGGGTGAAGAGCTGGGTAGAATGAAGCCCTTTTCTTCAAGCTCATGTAGTTGTTGTTTGAGTTCCTTACGTTCAACAAGGGCCATTCGATATGGAGCGATAGACGCTGGATCAACTTCGGGTTGAACTTCAATCTTGAACTTGACTTCCTAAATAGGAGGTAACCCCGACAGTTCCTCAGGAAAAACATCAGGGAATTCAGAAACAATGGGAAATGAGTTCACACCGAATTCAATTTCATCTTGTTTAATTATAGCAGAAAAGATGCTGACAGGTTTCTTATCGATCAAGGTAATGGATTTTTCTCCTAAGCCATAGAGAAAAAGGTTCCTCTTTTGGAAATCTACCCATGCTTGATGCCTTCCAAACCAATCTAATCCCAGAATGAGATCGAATTCAACAAAAGGCAATAACATTAGGTTGGCTAGGAAAAAATGCCCTGAATGAACAAAGGGAAATCCTTACATATTTGTTTCACTATTACATTATCTCCTAAAGGATTGGTAGCAATTAAGCTACAACTAACATATTCAGGCTTCAATTTAAGTTTTTCAATTAAAGGAAAGCGTATGAATGAATGTGTGGATCTCGTATCAAACAAAGCATAGACAGGTTGAGTATCGAGGTAGATTGTACCTACTATTACATTAGTAGACTCTTCGTCCTCTCGCCCCCACATGTGATAGACTCGAGCGGGTGCCTGAGACTCTTGATACGTAGAATTGGACCCTTGGCCTTTTCCCTTTCCATAGTTTCCTGAATCAGCTTGCTTCGAATCCTTTCCCCTGGGTGAAAGAGCTTGATTCAAATTGTGAGAAACATGAGAAGGCAACTTGTTCGGATTTTGGGGGCAATCTTTGACATAGTAAGTCGTTTCACCGCATAAGTAGCAAGCATTAGTTAGCTTTCTGCATACTCTAGTATGATTCTTTTGACAAGTCTTGCAAGCAAGGATTTGGGCCTCCCTCCCGGTATTCCCGATGCTATCCAAGGACACCATAGGTGTTGAGGCTCTGGACATAGTTTGTGGCTTGGGTATATAGCTACCTTTAGAGAAATTTCCTTGATTGGAAGAATTTCCTCCTTGGTGCTTTTGTTTATTATTGTGCCAATGGGACTTATGATCATCCCTCGATCTTTTGTTATCTTGAGACTGATTATTCGATCGTTTTGCCGAAGTCTTCATCTTGGCTTCGGTAGCTATGACTCGGTTGACCAGTTCTTGGAAATCAATAATCCCCAAAGTAGTGAACATGGGGCCTAACTCATCATTGATTCCATCTATGAACATTCTACATTTGTCCTCTTCTTTCTTTATAAACTCCGACCCATATTTGCAGTATTTGCAAAACTCGCTAACATACTGCTTGATCGATTTCCCTCTTTGCTTCAGGTATAAGAACTTTTTGCGTTCAACAAGATATTGATCACTAATATAGTTCTTTTTGAATTCTTTGAGGAGGAATTCCCAGGTGACAGCTTTTTCAGGTGCTACCAAGGTAGTAGTCTCCCACCAATTCAGTGGCTCCTCGGCCAACAAAGCTACTGCACACTCCAGTTTGTGTTCATCTGAGCATTACAGTTGCTTAGACAAGATTCTTGTCATATTCTCTAGCCAGTACTCTGCTTCTTCTGGCTTGTCTTCACTTGTTCCAGTGAAGGTATAAGCTCGGTGTTGAGCAAACTTGTCAATTGGAGCTATTTTCGATTTTGCTACCAGAGGGTCAGAAAGAGTTGGAGGATTCTATCTCATAGAGAAAATCATCTGATCAAACATCTCCTTGAGACTCCAGAAGCATTCCCGTTGTATGGGATATATTGCAGGAGCTTCCTGCTAAACTTGTTGTATGGGATTTTGCTTCATCCTCACACTCCCTCCCTCATTAGAGGATCCAGTCGGGCTTTCATTATCTTTGCCCAACCTCGTTTCAAACATTCTATGTATAAGAAGTAAAAAATATTCAAGCTCAAGTCACAATCCAATCAATGTTCACATAACACCTAAGGGGCACCTAAGTCATCCATAACAGTACCTTATTCATGCAATAGGCCCTAGAATCATGTAACCTTAAAGCTCTGATTACCATTCTGTAACATACTCAAACCCCATTAGTAGGATTAGGCATGTTACTACACAATACATATAGGTACCAACAAGAACAATTCGATTAGGACAAGCAAGTTCAATGAGATTCAAGTTTACTTAATTATCAAGTAATAAGATTCAATTTTACTTGTTAAGCAAGTAAGTCAATCAAATGGGGAGAGGTAAGTCAATCAAATGGGGAGAGGGATGACACATTCGAATCTAACATGCTCATATTAAGTCATTAGCTTACACTTAAGTGGTTATCAATCCATGTTTGGAAGGACATGATCTGTAACACCCCCTACCCGGGTTGGCAAGAAACCGGTTCGGGAGCGTTACCAATGAACAATACAAGCAAGAACAAGCAAGGAAACAAGCTAACTCATCCCTCTTAGATGAGTTACTTAACTAACAAGTAACCAAACAAACATTACTTAACATGTAAGCAATCTCAATTACAAGACATTATAGGCTATCAAAAATTTTCAATTAACATCATCATACAACATCATCATTCGAAACCACAAAGCAAACAAGTTTCCATTTTCATTTCATTGTTCATTAACTTGATTACATATAACATTTCATGCATAACATACTAGACATGAACCATTGCACATACCTTAATTCCAAGCAAGCATATGCCACCCTTACCATTCGGCATTTACCTTTCCACTTATTAAAATACATATACACATAGTATGATCATACAAAACTATCATATTTCACAAGTTAATCGAATGGTACAAAGCTAGATCAATTGTCTTTGAACATTCAATACATATATCATTATGCGCAACAAAATACTTTCAATATATACAATTAGAGTTCATTGCTTGATTTCACATTAACAAACAAGCTCACAAAATAGTAAGCCCATTCAAGAACATATATACATATATACAAGATCAAGTATTTAAAATGCATGCACTAGACATTATATACAGCTAAGTGCCACCAACTAGGGGAGTACAAAACAAGTATGAACCATATTTTAGCTATGCTTGTGTCTTGCTTCGAGCTCAAGAATTCAGGCTTCAGGATCAAGCAACGATCGAATCCTTTATCTGTGGTTGGGAAGAATGAAAACAAGAGTGATAAGTACAAGATATGTACTTAGTGAGGTAGCAACTAGTTCTAACCAATTCATAAGACATATATCACTTAACAAAGTTTCTTAGTCCAAGTTGGAAGCAATTCAATTCAAGCTTTGCTCAATCTTTATTTCAAGCCAAATAGCATACTCAAGTAATATACACATTTCCATTCAAATCAAGTACATATTAGTTCAAGTTTACATGATTGTCTTTTCAAGAATACATATCAAGTAATCCAAGTAGAAAATTATTCAATACAAGGTTCAAGCATAAGCAATTATCATTTCACGAGTTCCATGTCAAGAATCAAGCATTACATGTCAAGAAATTTGAGTAATCCAAGCTTGCATATTAAGTAATTCAAGTATCAAGTAGTTCAAGAATCAAGTAATTCATGTATCAAGTAATTCAACAATCAAGTAATCTCAAGTATCATGTAATTCGAGTATCATGTAATTCAAGTATCATGTAAGCTTTATTCTTTAATTATTTCTCATTTGCTTTCTTTACTTTATGCCCTTGGTATTTAGTTGTCCAGGTAATCATGTCTCCAACCAACTGTCGCCACAAGATGTGTTGTAGCACGCAAGATGTACCGTAGTACTGTGTCGTAGCACTGGTCAACCCTCCTACTGTCGCCAAAGACCACACAAACGTACCCTCTATCTGTCTCCAAATAGGGACCTTAGCCCTGGACCGTAGTCCACCCTTACATTGAGCTCTAGACTCTAAGGCATGCCCTTCTACCTATGACCACTAACAACCAAGGCTTTGTTCAATTATGATTCACTTATTCAAGGATTTCATGTTCAAGTCAAGCAATAGCTTATTCAAGGATCAATTCAAGTGTTACATTACAAGATCATACATGTATATACAGCCCTTAGGCCAAATGAGCCTTAGCTCGACACTTTGCAAGACAATCTTGTCATTCAAGAAAGCAATTAACATATGTCATTTCTTAGGCATCAAGCAAGATCTTAAATTCATGAATTATATCATGTTAACAAGTATTCAAATCATAGAGTTACATTAAGTATTCATTCGAATGGATCAAGGTCAAGGCATCAAGGCTCAAGTATTTGTATCAAGGAGCAATATCAAGCAAACATTATGACAAGTCATATCCAAGGTATGGAACCATACATTTGTTTTCACTTTTCTTTCTAATTAATTTCTCAATTTTGCATGCTATTACTTATTCACAATTTTAGTTTAGTCTATTATTCCCTTTTATTCATATTCAAATTAAAATTGAGATCATTAACATGGCATATCAAAGGCAAGAAGATAATCATGCACATTTGGTTAGGACCTAAGTCCTAACCCTATTGTAAACTACAGCCACAATACTCCAAGCTTAGCTAATCTTGGATCCAAATTCCTTTGTGTCTAGCTTTCGAATGCTCCTCCTTAGACCCTTCTCCAATGTTCCCTTCTCGTTCTAACATTTTCATACAAGTGAATCATGATCAAGACAAGTAAATTCATGTATTCAAAACAAGATAACAATACACAATTATTTAACATTCATTTCAAAACATCATGGTTGTTGTTGCTGGCAGCATGTGCACAGTTTACTTAAACATGCATATCTTTCATTCCGTACGTCAAAATTTCAATTGGTTTACACCGTTAAAAAGATAATTTAATTTTCTTTCTAACCATATAGGCCTTGCATTTTAATTATTTACCAATTAATACAGTTTTTTACTTAAATACATGGTAATTACAACACTGGACAGCTTGCACTGTCCCTATTGTTTCATTTCTACAGTCCATTCTACAATTCCGAATTCAATTCCGTTTTCTCCTAATAAATTTAGACATATCAAGGTAATATCAATTAAATTTTCAGCCTTAAATTCAATTTTTACAATTTATAGAGATTTTTCAAAGATGCTGCCCAGAACAGAGCATTCTGGGCAGATTACACTAGCTTAGGTTTCTAACTTCTTTAATCACTTAGTTAACACTTCTAAGATACCAATTCAACTTATATAAATACTCTTACATGTCTAGGACAGTTTCATTCTCCTACCAATGTGATCAAAACAGGGCATAACACAAAACCAAGCATGTTTACACATTTCAACTAACAATGTGATCAAAACAATTCTATTCTTGTGACATTTAATTCATACCAATTTAGTACTTAATTTTCCAGCAATCTCCCAGCAAATTCCAGCAATTAATTTAACCACATAACAGCCCTTAACTTCTAAAACAGCCTTTAACACTTCACAATATAACTTCTCATTTCAATTACTCAAGCAATCTATACACTTTCTGATTTATACATAAAACAGTTCCGGTTTACCTATTATACATAGGAGTATACTAATTTTGACTCCATCATTAATATTTCATTAATAAGGATTCGTTCGAATGCTCATAACTCCAAACATAGTTTATCCTAGCATTTCATCTTGCAAAACTCACGACGTACTAACAATGATAATGGTATACACATATATTGTTCATTTGGGTCTATAACTTATTTTATGAACTTAATTATCTAACAAATCAAGCAAGTTCATCCATGCATGTTTGATGTTCGAATATACATCAACATCTCAAACTATTCTAGTACTCAAATTCATGTAATCCAACCGAGTCAAATTATATTTCAGTTTTTAAACATGAGCATTCATACAAACATTATCCAAGTTAATCTAATTCTCATACTATACTAACATATCTACCAACAAGCACAAACTTTCCTTTAATTATGGAGAAAGAAGATGGTAATTTACCTTTCCCCCAAACTGATTCTGAAATAATACAAACAAAATGTGGTTATCCAAGCTTGGCGCAAGCTTTTACTCATCTCCCACTCTTCTACAAGGTTTCGGTCATACTAAGAGGTTGAAGAAGATGATAATCCAATTTTGATTATCTTCTTCCACCTAAGTCGTTCCCTCCCTCTCTCAATTACACATGTTCCCACTCAACATGCCACTTGGTAAAGTCCTTTTATTTTATTTGAATTTTGCATGCAAAGTTCAAGTTTTGAAACATAGCCTTTTAAGTTCTTATAATATGGTTCTTAACTTGCCAAAATTTTCAATTGAGTCCTAATTTCACAATTTGATTATTCTTAAGGATATTTCAATTAATTTAAGCTACATCGAATCTTACCAAGAATTCTAAGCCATAATTTGGGGTATTACAATTCTCCCCTCCCCTTAAAATAAATTCGCCCTCGAATTTACCTGAATTGAACAGGTGAGGATATTGATCTCTCATCGTACCCTCAGATTCCTAAGTTGCCTCTTCCATTTTATGATTTCTCCATAAGACTTTGACAAGAGGAACGGTTTTGTTCCTGAGATTTCTAACTTCATGATCAAGGATTTGGACTGGTTCTTCTTCGTATGACAAGTCAGGATTCAATTCGACTTCTTTAGGTTTAAGAACATGGGATGGGTCAGATCGATATCTTCGAAGCATGCAAACATGGAAGACATTGTGGATCTTATCAAATTCACTAGGAAGAGCTAATCGATAGGCCACTAGACCTATCCTTTCAATGATTTCAAACGGACCAATGAATCGGGGACTAAGTTTCCCTTTTCTTCCAAATCGAAAGACTTTCTCCCAAGGGGACACTTTGAGGAAGACCTTGTCTCTAACATTGTATTGGATGTCTCTCCTTTTCAATTCTGCATAGGCTTCCTGTCTATCAAAGGCTTGCTTCAATCGATCATGTGTGATTTGAACTTGTTCCTCGGTTTCTCTAAGCAATTGAGGTCCTAAAACCTTGTTTTCTCCCAGTTCAGACCAGCACAAGGGATTTCTACATTTCTGTCCGTATAGAGTTTCGAAGGGAGCCATCTGGATAGATTTCTAGTGGCTATTGTTGTAAGCAAACTCTACTGGGGGTAGAGATTTCTCCCAGTTCTTTCCGAAGTCTATAACGCAAGCACGTAGCATGTCTTCAAGTACTTGGATGATTCTTTCAGATTGATCATTTGATTGAGGATGAAAGGCTATGCTCAAATGCACTTTAGTTCCAAGGGCTTTTTGCAATAATTTCTAGAATTGAGAAGCAAATCTAGGATCTCGATCGGAGATTATAGCCGTAGGTACACCGTGTAATCGAATCACTTCACGGATATATAGCTCGGCTAAATTTCCAAGCTCATGTTCATTCGAACAGGGATGAAATGAGTAGACTTTGTGAAGCTATCAACAGTCACCCATACATCATCATTCTTTCTTGGAGTGGAAGGAAGACCAGTAACGAAGTCCATTGTAATCCGATCCCATTTCCACTGAGGGAATTCGATTGGTTGGAGCAATCTAGTGGGGACTTGATGCTCGGCTTTGACCCTCTAACAAGTTAAGCACTTTGAAACAAAGTCTGTGATAGCCGATTTCATACCTGGCCACCAGTATAGTGGCTTTAGGTCCTTGTATATCGTAACTGATCCAGGGTGAATCGAGAAAGAGCTTTGGTGAGCTTCTTATAACATCTCATGTCTTAGTTCTTCGTTGTTAGGAACACATACTCTATTCTTGCAATAGAGGAGTCCATTCGAATTGAGGGAGAAGTCATAATTAGACTCAGAGTCTAGCTTGGACATGATCTTCTGAAGATCTGGATCAATTTTTCGAGTTCTTTGATTTTCGAGATTAGACTATATTGAACTTGAAGTTCAGACAAAAATTTCCATCCTTTGAATTAACGAAAATGAGCATTGATAGCCAAGGAAGCTATAAACGAATGGAAAAGATCATTAAGGGAGATTTTCGAATAGTTACTTGTAAGTCAAGAAAAATCTAATTCGAATGGTTACTTGCAAGTCAAGAAAGATCTAATTCGAAATGTTTCTTTGATAAATTATTCTAGGATTTAGAATTAAGGGTTTACCCGAGTATAGTCTACGACTAAGGGCATCAACGACCACGTTTGCTTTCCCCGAATGGTAGTCGATAATTAAATCGTAGTCTTTAAGTAACTCTAGCCATCTCATTTGCCTCAAGTTCAAGTCTTTCTGAGTTAGGAGGTATTTGAGGCTCTTTTGGTCTGTGAACAAGTGGCATTTCTCCCCGTACAAGTAATGTCTCCAGACTTTGAGTGCAAACATGATAGCTGCCAATTCTAGATTGTGTGTAGGGTAGTTTGACTCATGTGGTTATAGTTGCCTTGAAGTGTAAGCTACCACGTTTCTATCTTGCATTAGGACACATCCTAGTCCCAAATGAGATGCATCACTATAAATAGTGTACTCCTTGCCCGATACTGGTTGGATGAGAACCGGAGCATGAGTCAGAGCTTGTTTAAGCTGATCGAAGCTTCGTCGTTGGTTTTTCGACCAAACAAAGGGTGTATCTTTACGAGTTAGCTTAGCCAAACTTGCGGCAATGGATGAGAATCCCTTGACAAAACGTTGATAATACCCGACTAAACTGAGAAAGCTTCTGACCTTACCAACATTCCTCGGAGGTTTCCAATTCATGAATGATTAAATTTTCCTTGGATCTACTTTAATCCCTTCTGCCAAAATGACATGGCCAAGGAACGACACTTTCGATAGCCAAAAGTCGCATTTAGAGAACTTTGCAAACAATTGACGTTCTCGGAGAGTTTGCAATACAATTCGAAGGTGTTCGGAATATTCTTCTTTATTCCGAGAATACACTAGAATATCATCAATGAAGACTACTACGAACTTGTCAAGATAGAGCTTGAATACACTGTTCATGAGATCCATGAAAGCAGCCAGAGTATTCATTAATCCGAATGGCATTACAAAGAATTCAAAATGGCCAAATCGAATACGAAAGGCTGTCTTGGGTACATCTTCTTCTTTTACCCTCATTTGGTAGTATCCCGATCGTAGATCAATCTTTGAGAATACTGCAGCATCCTTGAGTTGATCGAAAAGATCTTTAATCCTAGGGAGAGGATATCAATTCTTGATAGTAAGCTTGTCCAATTGTCTGTAGTCAATACAGAGTCTCATAGTCCCATCTTTCTTCTTCACGAACAAGACTAGAGCACCCCAAGAGATGAGCTAGGCCTAATGAAACCCTTGTCTTGTAGCTCTTGGAGTTGCTTCTTGAGTTCTTTCAACTCAACAGGTGCCATTCGATAAGGTGTGATGGACACCGGAGTTATTCTAGGTTGGACATCGATCTCGAACTTTACTTCTCTGGTTGGAGGAAGACCAGGGAGTTCCTCAGGAAAAATATCGAGATATTCAGATACAATAGGCACACTAGGTAAGCTGAATTCAAGTTCATCTTGTAGGACCATATTAGCAAAGATTGAGGTTGGTTTCTTGTCAATTAGAAGGATTGATTCCTTTCCCCCAAACCGATTCAGAAATAATACAAACAAAATGTGGTTATCCAAGTTTGGCGCAAGCTTTTACTCATCTCCCACTCTTCTACAAGGTTTCGGTCATACTAAGAGGTTGAAGAAGATGATAATCCAATTTTGATTATCTTCTTTCACCTAAGCCGTTCCCTCCCTATCTCAATTACACATGTTCCCACTCAACATGCCACTTGATAAAGCCCTTTTATTTTATTTGAATTTTGCATGCAAAGTCCAAGTTTTGAAACACAGCCTTTTAAGTTCTTATAATATGGTTCTTAACTTGCCAAAATTTTCAGTTGATTCCTAATTTCACAATTTGATTATTCTTAAGGATATTTCAATTAATTTAAGCTACATCGAATATTACCAAGAATTCTAAGCCATAATTTGGGATATTACAATTCTCCCCCCCCTTAAAATAAATTCGCCCTCGAGTTTACCTGAATTGAACAGGTGAGCATATTGATCTCTCATCGTAGCCTCAAGTTCCCAAGTTGCCTCTTCCATTTTATGATTTCTCCATAAGACTTTGACAAGAGGAACGGTTTTGTTCCTGAGCTTTCTAACTTCACGATCAAGGATTTGGACTAGTTCTTCTTCATATGACAAGTCAGGATTCAATTCGACTTCTTTAGGTTCATGAAAATGGGATGGGTCAGATCGATATCTTCGGAGCATGGAAACATGGATGACATTGGAGTGGTTACTGCCCTCTCCAAACTTTAAACTACACTCATAGGAATTTTCTGAGCTATTGACGTTCCCAGGTCGTAATCCCTTTCCCTCTACTAGCTTGCTGATCTAAATGAGCCTCTTTTTCCTCAATTTCCACTTGATCTATCATTACATATAATGCATAGTGTATTAGGTAGAATTCAGCAACCAATTAAGTCATTATATGACTCCATACATTCAAGCATTCAATTCAACATCTAGATTGCTGCTGTCTGGCAGCATGTGCACTACTTGCTTAAATGTTCATATCTTTTATTTCGTACGTCGAAATTTCGAACCGTTTACACCGTTAGAAAGCTAACTTAATTTTCCTTCTAACCATGTAGGCCTTGCATTTTTATTCATTTTGAATTAATACAGTTTTTTATTTAAAGGCAGACCAAATTATGCCACTGGACAGTATGCACTGTCCTTAGAGATTAATCTCTACAAATTGTTTTATAACTCGGAATTCAGTTCCGTTTGTTGCATATGAAACTAGACATACCCATGATTCTGTATATATAAGGTTATTCCCTAATTTGATCTATGTGATTTTTTACAACCTTTTAAACTTACTGCCCGAAACAGAGTCCTCTGGACATATTTCTTTAAGCTATATTCTAGCTTCATTAGTCACTTAGACAAGGATTCTAACATGATTGTTCTACATATATACTCACTCATACATGTCTAAGTCAGTCCAATTATGTGTCAAACATATGAAAACAGGGCAATTAAGCCATATTTTAGAATTGGTTCATTAAGACGTCACCTCAATAGAATTTCCAGCAACAAGAATCTCAATTTACATCTCAATCATCAATTCTAATATTCATCTAAGTTTTTCCAGCAACTAACATAACATTTCACCATCAATTTGGTTAATGACAACATCAATTTCAAAGGCCATTCGATTCTAATATGTTTTCACTAGTCATATGTACCAATCAATTCAATATAAAAACACATACAAGACTCTTAATCAATTCCAAATTTTCCAGCAATCAATCCAACATTTCTCAAGCAAAACAAGTTGTTAGAATCACAAATCAAAGAGGAAAATTCATGAACACTAAACATTACCTTAAAGTTGAAAACAATTTCAAGCTCTACCACAATCCCCACATTGATTTAAGCTTGCATTTTCTCTCCTCTCTCTCTCAATGGTGTTTTCGGTGGGAGGAGGAAATGAAGAAGATGACAAACATTTGTTTGTTATTATTCTAAGGGAAATCCATGTGGCCTCCTCACAAGATGCCACCTTCAAGACCACCCCTAATTGGAGTCTAATTCACCATGCAAGCTACAAATTTGCTCATTATACTTTAAAGTCACCTTAATTAAGCTCTTTCATTTCTTAATCTCACAATTCGGCCCAACTAAGCACATTTTAGTCATTGCAATTGAGTATTCTTCTTTTTAATTCTCACAATTAGCTCCTTACTTCAATTCAATTAGGGCATAGTTTGACTAGCTAATAAGTTTAATTAATGGTAACAATTTATAGGCTCGGTTTAGGTATATTACTGGTATTGTCTTAGACTGGACTGCAGCATCTGAGATATCTCTTTCACCATACCTTGTTGGGATTTGACGATGGTTTCCCTTAATTCTTGTTGAGTTCGCTCCAACTGACCTTTAAGATCAGCTTCTAGTTTTGCAAGGCTTTCCTCCATTATCCTTGTTTGCAAACGGGTACGATATGGGTGTGGAATGATTGCAGATTAAACTTTCACTTTCTCCCTGATGACATTTTTGTAATTAATTTCGATGATTCATTAATGTATGTAATGTATCGTGTGTATGAAAATGAGATAATTTAAAGGAATGCAATTAATATATAAAATGCAAGGATGAATGCAAAGAAGCGCTTGATCGACGAACATCCTCATTAGACAACTTTCCATAAATGAGATCAATTCTCATTAGAACGAAAAAAGGAAAATAACTAGCACATAAGGCGCAACTGAAACCTAAGTTCCTTCTCCACTAATAATTAGGTTGGCCTTTTCTCATCTTCTGATCAATCTTAAACTTCGAGATTCTTTAACTCATTATTATGGACTCTTTCTCCCATTACGAAAGCCTTAAATTTAGACTGTTCTCGAATCAACACTTCATGTGAAAATGTCATGAATATACAAAATAGGACAAGACAAATAAACGGGCTAGCAACGGATATACAAAGAAACTGAATAAATAAAGCAAATAAAAAACACCAAAGCAGATTCCAAGTACCATGGATTCTAGTTTGATATGGTTATCCGCATGGCTCTAATGGGGTGGGCTTCTTAAATTCTCATGCACGTTGGTTCGGTTCTATACAAGGGTACCCAAACCTATCTTATTACCTACTAAGGTAACAAGAACCCTAATTTTGGCCCATTACAAGCTTGCGAACTAGATTCGGTTTGAGGGAAAGCACGACATAATGTCATGGAGGGCTACTAACGTGTCAAAGTCGTGGATTCTAGAAGTGAATTATCGACCCGTGGAGGGATACTCACATGGGTATGTGGCATCTCACTCCCACTCAAGGGACAGAGCTCGGGTATATAGCTTGATGATCGTGATGCAACACATGTCGGTGATTCCTTATAAATTAAATGAGAAATTAACGCAAAACCACAAATTATCAAAGCCCACTTAATGAAAGAGTCACCTTTGAAAAACAAATCAATTAAAGTCCACTTAAATTTCAGAACTTCCTTAAATTTTTGTCCTAACACTCTTTTTGTTTTGTAAAACAAAACGTGTCCCCATCAGAGTCACCATGTTGTAGTGACCTATTTTTTGAAGTTGAAAAATCTTTTTTTGTTCTTTTGGAAAATAAGAGGACTTGGAGTCACCACCGATCACTTGGCTAAGGTAGACCGGACACCAAAAAACCAGAGACTCGTGAAATTGGATTCAAGGGTTGGTTACATGTGGGGAAGGGTTAGCACCCCCACCACGCCTGAAATTGGTATCAAATCATATATTGCTTTTAATCAATGGAAACATATGAAATTCAAATTAACGTTAATTAAATGTTCTCAATTGGGTACGGGCTCTAGTTAAGTGGGCTTAGTCAAATTGGTGGGTATGAATAAATTAAACATTTAATTAATAAGGGTGACGATACAACAGACAATAAATTAAACCAACATCGAATAAGGCCAAATGTCGTGTTAATTCATGGTTCGAATTTCATACATCACCTTTATGCATGGTGCAAACATTTAAATATGATGACAAGATCTGTCGACTTTTAATTGATGTTTACCTTTGGACGGTAGGAATTAATTCAAATATTTGGTCAACGTCCATTGAGCCAGGACTGTTACGACACAAATATCGGAATTAATAAATACCTCATTTTAGGTCCTAAATTAGTTAATTTCCATGTCCAATTATAAAATTAAAGGGCATATGAATGACAATTAGAAATGCATGGAAAGGAAAGGCTTTTTAAAGAAACCCTAGTCCCACTAAAGTCTAGCCTAAGAGGCCCAAGTTATGGAAGTATAATTAGTGCTCTAATTATTAGCTAGGTCGATCTAATATTAGTCCTAAATTAATTAACCCTAAAAATAGACTCCTAATGATTAACAAATTATCTTGATCGATAATTAATATGATTAATTTTAAACTAGAATCCCAATAAGTTAAGGATTCTATTTCAAACGAATCAAATTAATTAATCGTGATTTGAATTGAGTGTCCATCTAAATCCATTGTCGATTTTATCCTAAAGGGTAATTAAGAGGTGTTCAACTAGTCTAATGAATTTAACATTTATCTCAATAAGCTAAGGATAAATTTAAACTTATTAAACTAATTCGAACCATAAATCTAACTACGGCTCAAGATACTTGCCCTAAACCTAATTTAATTTAATTAAATTAAACATACACCCATTATGTTAAGGATATATTTTAAATTAATTAAAGTAAATTTTAAGGTAAGCTAAAACTAACCTAAAAGAATTCAAGCAAACAAAAAACGAGAACAAATCACATATGAAAAGGATACGGCAAAATATATCTAACATATACAATATATAACATACACTAAAATATATCATATAGTAGTATATACAAATAGTAGCGTATAATAAACCATGTATTATATAGGTATTATAAACCATACATTATATACATATAAACTATATACTATAGTATATTACATATTATATACTTTAAAACTATATATTATATACCTATGAGCCACATATTATGTAACATATATTATATACATGTAAAATATAGATTATATATAACATAAACGAAGGCGAGTTAAAATAAATACGGAAATGAAGAACAAGCAAATAGATAAATGCATAAATCTAATGGCACCAAGCATGGGATCGGATTTAAGCAAGAAAAGAGTAAAACGATAAACGCAATAAATATCCAGAAAGGACCGGGTCGAACAGAAACAAAGTAAAGTGCAATAAAAATAAATATCTAGAAATGGGTCATTGGTTCATTTAAGTGCAAGAATTTGGGCACCAAGTATTTTTCGACCAATGGGATTGAGGCATTGGTTCATCCAATGAGAACCAAGGAGTCTCAGATATTTTCATTTTGGTATTTTTGTCCTCTTGTAAGAACCAAATGTAATGGGTCATGTAGTTTTGGGCTTAGGGTATAAGCTTTGGGGTATTCAAAGGGGTAATGTGGATTGATTTTATTTTGAGCATTTAAGTTAACCCGGACAAAATTGGGTCTCTACACCACGGGCTGAGTGATCTGGGTGCGGTTAGAAACCTATATGTGGCTATGGTGACTCAGATAAGGTAATTAACTCGATAGGCTGAGTGAGCTCAAGTAACCTGATTGGTTGAGTAACCTCAAGTAAAGACTACTTGTGGCAAATGTGATCCAAGTAAGTCTAAGACGTATCTGTGGCTATGGTGATCTGAATATGGTCTATTATCCCGATAGCTGTGTGAGCACAGGTAAAGTAGGGCCTCGTTGGCCATTATATAGATAATACATGGATGTATTGATGTATGTTGCATGGATGCTATAGATGATAGCTTATGCACCCGATGGCTGAGTGATCATGGTATGACATGTATTATCTCTATGGTCCATGTAAGCTCGAGTATCTCGATTGGCTATGTGACCTCCAGTATGGTAATGTATGGAGTAATTTGTATAACTTCTTGTAGATTGATGCCTTGAGATAGGTGATCTAAGAACTCTAGCTAGTGTAAGCTAGACGATATCTCATTGATAGTGGAAGTCTTATCTATGCTTTCTAATCTATATTATCTTGCATGCTTATTTTATGATAATCACGAATTATGGTAGAGTAGAAATATACCACTGAGCTTTGTTAGCTTAGCATGCGGATGTGTAGTTTTTACGTGCTTAGGTTAACAAGTCATCTCTTGGAGGAGCACATCGACGAGGATTTCCCAGCATGTGTTCACTTCAAAGTACAGTACTTGTTATTTTAGTTTGGGCTACTGTATTCACAGGACCTTACCACTGTTGAGTCTGTAATACTATTTAAAATGTTATTTTGTTAAACGGTGTTTTAAACTTGGAGCTCATGTTTTGTAAACTTATTTAAATGCTTATTTACTTTCATGGGTTTATGAATGTTTAATACTTTTATGTGATGCTAAACTTACAGTTTTAAATTGAAATTTGATGGGTCGGTTTGTGAGTGACCCGAATGTAGCACTTCGGATCCAGATTGGGATCAGGGTGTTACAGTACTGGTACGAGCTCTTCTGGGTATTGGTACGAGAAACGGTACTCAAAGCCTATTTTTG
This sequence comes from Hibiscus mutabilis, assembly GCA_019671005.1. Classification (NCBI taxonomy): domain Eukaryota; kingdom Viridiplantae; phylum Streptophyta; class Magnoliopsida; order Malvales; family Malvaceae; genus Hibiscus; species Hibiscus mutabilis. Next base: position 21,770,349 of record CM033735.1, on the reverse strand, counting down.
ACACTTATAACATATTTTTGAAGTTATTTAGACTTTGAATTATTTTTACAAATATTGTTAAGTCCAAAAACATTTTTCATTTAAGTTATATCAAAATTAAATATCTCAACACCAGCTTAGGACTCGCCTAACTTCACCAAGAATTTGGGTCAATAAGCCTTGTTATGAAAATGATGTGTTATGATAAAGGAATAAGCCTTGGTTTCGGTCAGTCTTAGGTACAATTGGCATGCTATAGAGTCAATAGAGCTCCTTGTTCGGACTACGGTCCCTTGTTCAGACTACAGTACGGTCCCTCGTTTGGACTATGGTCCCTTGTTTGGTACTTCGATTACCCTTGTTTGTGATTGACATCACATGATTCGAGTACCTAGACTATTTAAAATCAAGGCTACGTCACTTAAAGAAATGCATGTTACTTGTAATATTGCTAAGGACATTATTAGGTATATGGAATACTAGTATTTAACTTGCTTATACGATCATGGAACTCAAATATGTTGCTTGCTTCATAAGTAAGTTATATTGATTATAATAGACCTTATATCTAGATTGTTTTGTGATAGATATATCGAATTAAGCTCCTTTGGCCCTTCATAGAGCTATACTCCCATTCAAATTCTAGTTAATCTCTCATATATACAAGACTTGAATTAGTGTTAACAAAGATACTCCATGAATTGTTATTCCGCATGTCTCATCGTTTTGTTCTACTACCTCACTAAGTAATCTTTACTTACTTGTTTTCAGGTTAATCTCATTTTTTTGAAACTTTAGGAATCTCGGAGAAGTTCTTAGGAAGCTTATCGTATGTTTCGTTTCCTTGTACTCCTAGCATGGTGGCACTAGGGTCCATGTTAGAGCATATAGTTCTCTTTTGGCATTGTATATATGTTTTATGACTAGTCTAGGTTGTGATGATGGCTTGTAAGTACTTTAAATGGTAATGCTTGCTATGTTATAATTGCCGATTAGTTTTTGATACTCATTAGATGCTTATGTTCGTTATATTGAGCTTAAGATATTAATTTGAATATGTGAAGAGCATAAATGAGAATTTAGTTATATCTTGTATATGAATGCTTGACGTCGATCTGTATGTAAGAAATTGAACCATTTTAAGTTCTTGCCATGTTAATGCTAGTAACTCATGAGTAGATTGAATAGGAAATGATCTTGATATAATCTAATCACCTATCTAATATCCTTGAAAACCATCGTTTAATAAATTAGAAAACATTCGTGTATAACATAGTTGAGTTAATATCAAAATGATCATATATCTTCTTATGTCTTTTGTAGTCGCCTTTTTGTATGAGTTTCTAGACATGTTTGCTTGGTTTGATAATTGGATTTAACTTACATTTCAAGCTTTCCTTGTGCTCGATCGGATGCTAACTTATGATACAAGTTGGCTTCCTTGTCCCTTTTAAGCACCTCAAACTTAATTTTTCTATCTATCCGGGAATGGGGTGCTACATTTGGTATCAGAGCTAAGGTTTGGTCGATCTTGGGACTAAACTATGTTGCATTGCATCATCTTTTGTTTCATGTGCCACCTAGGAGTTATTTCAATTGATACTTGTGACCTATGTCTAATAGAAGCTTCCTTTTGGATACTGTCAACCTTTTCAGATGTTTGAAACACATCTGGCTCGGGATAACGAAAGCTTGGCTGGTTCCTCCACTGACGGAGGAAGTGTAAGGATGAATGAGGAGCAGCAAGGCCCTTTAAAGGCTGCTGAAGCTCCTCAAATTCATCCAGTACATAGAGAGTGCTTCCTTAGTATGACAAAAATGTTCAACCAATTTGTTGCTTTCTTGAAGCAAAATCCTCCTCATGCACCTGTGGTAGTCCAATCTAGAGCACCCATTGATAAGTTAGCCCAACATCGAGCTTATACGTTCTTGGGAACGGATGATGAGAATTCTAAAGTAGCAGAATACTGGTTAGAGACCACAACCAGGATTCTAACTAAGCAATTACATTGTTCTGACGAGCATAAACTCGAATGTGCTCTGGCTCTTTTAGCAGAAGAAGCTTTGTGTTGGTGGGAGACCACGACTCTAACCGCTTTAGAGAATGCTATTACCTGGGAGTTCTTTCTTAAAGAATTCCATAAGAAGTACATCAATGAACAGTATCTAGCTGAGTGTAGAACACGCCTTTTACATCCGAAGCAAGCATGCATACCTATAGAATAGTACGTCAGCGATTTTTGCAAGTATTGTAAGTATGGATCTGAATACATTAAGAAGAAATAAGACAACTTTCATATGTTTATCTACGGGATCAATGATGAATTAAGCCATATGTTTACGGCATTAAAGATCTCTTATTTTCAAGACTTGGTCAATCGGGCGATTGCCACTAAATCCAAGATGAAAGCATCCGAACGGAGGAAAGGGACTTACTCCCATAATGATAAAAGGCAGAGGAATGACAATAAACCTCATTGGCCATCGAAGAAGTCAAAGAATCAGGGAAGAGTTTATTCAAACTACATCTCCCATTCGAAAGGTAACTTCATGCCTAAACCCCCAACAATAGCTAGGCCTTTGACACCTTCCAACTCTGTTTTTTAGCCTGAGGAATTCAGACAGAGAGTCTCAAGCTCGTATCTGCAAATTCTATTAGAACTATCATTCGGGTCAATGTAGGAAATAGACAAATGCTTGTTTCTAGTGTGGAGGGTTGGATCACTATGTTAGAGATTGTTTGCAGAATTCAAATAAAGTGACAGCTCATGCATCCTCAAACACAAATCTAGAGCAATCATCTCAGGGCAATGGTCTAAAACAAGCCCAATCTGGGAACTATAGAAGAAATAGGGGTCAAGGCTTCTTTACCATAATCAAGAGTCTCGAGCCCCTGCTCGAGTATACCATGTTCGGGGACGAGAAGAAGAAGAGTCCCCTGATGTTATTGCAGGTACAATGGAATTATATGCTAATCTTGTCTAGGCTTTATTCGACTCTGGTTTAACCCACTCATTTCTTTGTTCTACCTTGATTGAAAGATTCAAATTAACCTTTGAAGCCATTGAATGTAATCTTATTATCACCAACCCCTTAGGAGATAGGGTTAATGTAAATCGAATGTGCAAGAACTGCCCCTTGTTCATACAAGGCATTCCTTTTCTTACGAATCTTTTAGTCTTGCCCTTTAACGAATTTGATCTAATATGGGGTTAGATTGGTTAGGAAGGCACTGAGCTTGGGTAGATTGTGATAAGAAAATACTTTACCTTCGTAGGTTGGGTAAAGAATCCATACTCTTGTTAGATTATAAGTTCCAAAAATCAAATTATGTGATTGCAGCTATGTTTGAACTTAATGAGGCTCGGGCTGCTTTAGAATCCATTCTAACCGTTTTTGAATTTCCTGACGTGTTTCCCGAGGAACTCCCAAGATTTCATCCAACTCGGGAGGTGGAATTAAAGATCGAAGTTCAACCAAGATCCAATCTTGTGTCTATCACCCCTTATCGAATGGCCCCAATTGAACTAAAGGAGCTCCAAAAGCAGTTGCAAGATAAAAGCTTTATTAGGCCTAGCTCATCTCATTGGGGAGCACCTGTATTGTTTGTCAAAAAGAAGGATGGATCGATGAGACTTTGCATCGACTATCGGCAACTAAATCAACTCACCATCAAAAACAAGTATCATTTGCCTAGAATTAAAGACTTGTTTGATTAGCTTAAGAATGCCATCATGTTTTCAAAGATTAACCTTCGATCTGGATATTATCAGATGAAAGTTAGGGAGTCAGATGTATCAAAGGCGGCGTTCAGAACTCGATATGGTCATTTCAAATTCCTTGTGATGTCGTTCGGCCTAACCAATACCCCTGCTGCATTTATGGACCTTATAAATCGAGTCTTCAAGCCGTTCTTGGATAAATTCATGGTAGTTTTTATCGATGATATCCTCGTCTACTCCAAAAATAAGGATGAACATTCGAACCACCTCTGAATTGTCTTGCAAACTCTTCGAAATCACCAACTCTTTGCAAAACTCAACAAATGCGAGTTTTGGCTATCAGAGGTATCTTTTCTCGACCACGTAATTTCCACTGAGGGAATCAAAGTTGATCCTAAGAAAATTCAATCAATAGTTGATTGGTTGCCACCAAAGAATGTTCGAGAAGGGATTGGTCGGATACTATCAGAGGTTCATTAAGGGATTTTCCACTTTAGCTGGAGCTTTAACTAAGCTACTCCGAAAGGACGAGGCATTCGTCTGGTCAAAAAATCAGTAGCGAAGCTTTGACTAATTGAAGCAAGTTCTTATTCATGTTCTCGTCCTGACACAACCCAAGTCGGGAAAAGACTACATCATCTTCAATGATGCATCTCACCTGGGACTTGGATGCGTTTTGATTCAAGACGAAAAGGTTGTAGCCTATGTTTCTCGCCAGTTAAAATCTCATGAGCTAAATTATCCGAACCACGACCTTGAACTAGCTACGGTAGTTTTCGCCCTTAAGATCTAGAGGCATTACCTGTTCGATGAAATATGCTACTTATTCATTGATCATAAAAGTCTCAAATATCTTCTATCCCAAAAAAGACTTGAACCTCAGGCGAAGAAGATGGTTAGTGTAATACCCCAAAATTTAATAAGTTGATTAAGGGTCATTTAGTACTAAGATAATAGCTTAAAAGCTAACTTAGTGACTAAAATGACAAAAATGCAAAAGTTAGGATTTCTTTAATTATGGGTTTTGAAAAGGAATTTTCTAAGGTTTAAAGGTCTCATGTGATAGATAGTTAATTTAATAAGGTATTCTTAAAATTTGGTTGAATTTCAAGGAAAATTGGAATGCGAATCGAAGTTTAAAAAGGTAGTGACCAAAATGTAAATTTTGAAAATTTTATGGCTAAAGTATAGACTTTGGAAAAGTTTGGGGACTAAAGTTGTAATTTCCTAAAAGTTAAGGGTTTTATTTCATAAATAAACAGATCACATAAGGGTGTGAATCGAATGCAGAATTATTGGTTCGATCTGATACTTCGATTATTGGGAAAATCGTAGTTAAAGATTAAATGGAATTCGGATACCCAGATCGAACTGGAAAATTTTGAAATTTTCCCATATGATAGAGAAAGGTTATAAAAGTCATTTCCAAGTGTTTGAAATATTTTTAGTTTGATTCAAGATGAATCCTACAGTTTATTTCTGAGTAAAGGATTATTTATAGGTATATTGGATCGAATGGAAATTTTGGAGATTGATCCAAAAGCTATGGAAAAGTCATAAAATGTTATTTTATGAATATTTTATTATGGTTGGTTGAATTCTAACTAGATTTAGATAGATTTTAATGGAATGGCAATTTGGAAACAAACCAGTAAATAAAGATTAGTTGGAGGGCAAATTGGTCATTTGGCCTCAATTGCAATTTTAAAATATTTAAAAAGTTATAAGGGTAATTTTGGAAAAAGGAAATGGAAGATTAAATCTTGGCCCTTGATTGATGATAAAATCAATCTCAACCATTGGGTAAAAAGGGCAAAATTGTAATTTCACTATTAAATGAATTTCATATTCATTTAATAGATATATGTGTAAAATAATGGTGAAAACATGAACAATTCATCTTTTCCAGCCTTGAAACGTGGAGAAAGAGGGGAAAGAAGACGAAAATTTTCCAAGCTCGATTTAAGCCCCAGAACTCGGTTTTCAGGTAATCTCTTCAACTACAAAGTTGTTCTACTCTTCAAGCTCTATCTTTTGATATCAATAATTCATGGAACCCATGCTTGATTGATGATAATTTACATGAGAAAGAAATTGGGGTTTATGGATCAAATTGGGGCTTTTGAGATTTTATGATTCCATGATTGAATTCAAGTTGAAATAAAGCTAGTATGATGTTAAAATCATGATATTGAGTTGGATTTAAGTTTTACATGTTTTGATTTCTATGAAGATGATTAGGGTTTATGGATTCAAGTTTAATTTAGGGTTTGTGATGTTGAAATAATGACATAGTAAGCTTGAATTGTTGTTTGGAAGTAAAACCCTAAGTTAAATTGTGTAGGGACCATTTTGGAAACTTGAAAAGTTGAAGGACCAAATCTGAATTTTTATAATTTGGAGTGTATTTGTGTTATTAATGATGTTAGAGATAAGAAAATGAAATTAGAATGCCAAATTGATGTTGAATTGAATTAGTGACCATTTTGACAATTTGTTAAAGTTAAGTGACCAAATCGAAATTGAAGTTTTGTATGGGGGTTAAATCTGATTTTTAGTATTAATGATGGAATTAAGGTAGTAATGTTGAATTGAGGACTAAATTGCAAAGTTAAGAAGCTTGAATCCTTATCTTTGCATTTTAGTGACTATTTCGGTAAAGAGGGAAAATTAAGGAGAATTATTGTGAATAATTATTTGATGAAGAAGGTCATAAGATGATTGTTTACAGCAAGTAATTGGACTAAATGAAAAGTAGAAAAATAAGGAGAAGTTAGTATAAAAGTTTAAGTTGTTTATGGAAGTTGTGTAGAAAAACTGGTTTAGGGCAGTAACTTTGGAAATTCACCATAAATTATACAAAAATTGTTAGAAGGTCAATTTTATATCGATGTAAAAATTTGTTCGTCTAGTTTCGTTTCCAACAAACGGAAACTGATTTCGAGTTCTGAGTAAAAAGATATGAATTTTTAAGTGGTGAAAGGTCAGAAAACTGTATATCAGGTTGTTCCGAAATTCAATACTGGAAATTGAGTTTGAAAATTCGTCATAAATCGTACAAGTTGAATTTGAGCTATTAATTTATATGGTTGAAAAGATTATTGAATCTAGTTTCTTTTAGAATAAGCGGAATCGAATTCTGGGTTGTAGATTATTTTATAGAAATATTTCTTTGGAGGTACTGGAAACTGTCAGAGAATGAGAATTGATACACTTTGTATCTAAGGTTGAATAGTAAGCTTGAAAGGGGTTAATGGAAGTTCAAATTGGTCACTAAGGACCATAATGAATTTTTACACAATACAAGGAAGAAAGGAAAACGTTTGGAGATTTTGTATTCGAATGATTATTTTGGACAATATGTCTAAGATGTTGTTAGATTGGGATCTAAACAAATATTTTACTTGAATTATGAAGTTAAGTTCGAATCAAGGGAGGTTCTTGGTACGATGAAAGAAATGATCAAATAGGACTTAGTGAAGCATACTAATACATGGCCCAGGTGAGTGCAATGCATACATAACATTATACATGGATGTTTTATACATCATCGGTAAGACTTGCGATGAGTCTACCTGGTTTATATATTGTCATGATAATTATGTCATTGATCATATATTTGACATACTTTAAATATGGCAATGGTTGAAATTAAATGCATTGATCACTAGTTATTGATGGTGATTTACTATTAATGTTATTTGGATATGAACTGCTTCATGTTAATATAAATTGATATACATTGTCGTGGATGAAATATTTGATGATATAAAGCCCAAGTATGATATAGAGGTTCAAAGGTATAGTTGGCTAGCCATAGAGTCATAAACATCTGTATAAATATTCTAAGCACTTCGGTGCAATATTCATAAATAATCATTGAGGGTATACTCGTGCAAGGTTTGGGTATACGGAAACACTTAGGGTGTTAAGCTCTATGGTGCAATTTTATTAATACTCAATGAGGGTATACTCATGCAAGGTTTGGGTATACGGAAGCATTTAGGGTGCTAAGCACTACGGTGCAAATAATATACATACTCAAGAAAGGTTGGGTATGGGGGGGATGACTCGTGTACATAGAATCTCTTAATTTGATACCTTGGGCTAAATAAATTGAAAAAAAAGCAAAAAGAAACAGGAAGCTAAGCTTGAAAGCTTGCAGATAGAAATGGAAAAAGGTATTGGTAAGCATTGAAAGCTTACGGATGGAAATGGCAACGGTATTGTAAGATCTAATCTTATCACTTTGATATACATATTTATTTATGTTAACGAGCATATAATGGTAAGGTGATCATATGCATTGTTAATCATTAATATTGATATTATGACAATTGCACTTGAATTTAAATTATTGTCTCACTAAGTAAATACTTAGCGTGTAACTGTTTTACATGTAGGAAAGAAGAAATGGTTGGAGTAAAGAGCATATACGGACATCATCAATCAATAACAGGTACATCAGTATCAGTAAGATATCTTTTGATATTGTTTTATTTTTTACTAGTTGGCATGTATATTATAAGGGTATGCATGCTCTGTTAGAATTTGTATTTTATTTGGTATATGAATGAATTTTAAATTAGGCAGTCTTATTAATTATATCAAGACAAATTAAATTGATAAGTTGCTGCCTAAAAATAAACTCGATTTGAAGATGACAATATTATTTTTAAACTTTACACGAATAACTAGATTTGTAAATAAAAAAAACTAAATACATTGCAATATTTTTAAAGAAACAAAATTTTACTGAATTAAAAATGTAGAGGGTTTTATGAATGTTTTGTGACATCTCTGCCTCGTATTCAATGATGGATACGGGAAAGGGGTGTTACAGTTAGAACTGCTCAAAGACTATGACCTGATCATTGATTACTACCCGGGAAAAGTAAACGTAGTGGCTAACGCGTTCAATCACCGGCGTTCAATTGGTAAGATCATGAATGAATTTATATTTAAATCGTGTTCATCTAAAGGCTTGAACCTTCTCACCTAAGAATGCTCCATTGATTTGTAGCCCCGACTGCAATCAATGCACACTTTAAATTGCAGAGAAATCGAAAGCTCCTATTTGAACTTCAGGTTCAATTGGATTTAACCTTGAGGATCAGAATTCTACAACAAACGGACCCCGAACTTCAAAAAATCCTATGCAAACTTGAAGCTGAACCTAATCCAGATTTCTCCTTAAAACCTAATGGGTTACTCTATTTTCAAAATAAAGTCTACGTAGCTAGTGATGATGTCTTAAGGAAAGAAATACTTTAGGAAGCTCATTCTAGTCCCTTTTTGATTCATCCAGGATCGGTTAAGATGTATAAAGACCTAAAAGATTTGTACTGGTGGCCGGGAATTAAGTCAACCATTACCGATTATATCTCTAAATGCCTAACATGACAGAAGGTTAAAGCAGAGCATCGAGTACCTACGGGACTTTTGCAACCCATCGAACTACCTCAATAGAAGTGGGATAGAATAACCATGGACTTTGTATGTGGATTACCTTTATCGCCAAAAAGAAATGATGTTGTGCGGGTGATTGTGGATAGATTTTCTAAGTCGGCCCACTTCATACCTATTCGAATGAGTATGAGCTTGGACCAATTAGCTGAGTTGTATATAAAAGAAGTAACCCAGTTGCACGGGGTACCCACCTCTATTATATCAGACCAGGATCCCCAATTTACCTCTAGATTCTGGAGTTCTCTGCAGAAGGCTTTTGGAACCAAGACAAACATTAGTACGGCTTTCCATCCACAGTCAGATAGACAATCTAAAAGAGTGATTCAAATCTTAAAGGACATGCTACGGGCCTGTGTGATTGACCTGGGAACGAGTTGGGAGAAATCCTTGTCTCTTATTGAATTCTCATATAACAATAGTTACCAAACATCCATTAGAATGGCTCTTTTTAAAGCTCTATATGGGAGGAAATGTAGAACTCCCTTATGATGGTCTGAACTAGGTGAGAGTAAGGCCTTAGGACCCAAACTACTCCGGGAAACAGAGAAGCATGTGCGTATTATCCACGGCAGACTAAAAGAGGCTTTCAATAGACAAAAAGCCTACGCTGATTTAAAAAGAAGAGATATCCAATGTGTTGTGGGTGACCGAGTATTTCTGAAAGTATCACCTTGGAAAAAGGTTTTCAAATTTGGGAAGAAGGGAAAGCTTAGTCCTCATTTTATTGGACCATTCGAGATTACAGAAAGAATTGGTCATGTGGCTTATCTCCTAGCCCTACCAAAGGAATTTGATAAGATCCACAATGTGTTCCATGTATCTATGCTTCGAAGGTACCGTTCTAACCCTTCCCATATGTTAGAACCAGAAGAAGTAGAACTCAACTCAAATTTGTCTTATGAGGAGGAACCAATCCAAATACTAGACAAAAAGGTCAAAAAGCTTTGTAACAAAGCAATTCCTTTAGTTAAAGTACTTTGGAGAAATCATAAAAGTGAAGAAGCTACCTGGGAGCCTGAATCAGATATGAAGAAGCAATATCCTCACCTCTTTTCCTCAAGTAAATTCGGTGAAGGATTTTATTAAGGGGGAATTGTAATACCCTTAAAATTTAATCTAGAAAGAATTATGTTATCAAATGTGTAATTCTTGAAAACTTTACTCCTTGTGCAACCTAGATTAATAAATAGCGTAGGACCATAACGAAAGAAAGAAAAAGATGAGAGCCTTGATTAAGTGACTAAACTAAACATGTTATGAAACTCAAGACTTGCATGTTTAATAAAAGAATATAGGAGGGTTTGTACACATGGCACTTTGAGAAGAGCCATGTAGGGAGGGGTTCGGCCATTTGGATTCCACTTCCAAAATAGCCATCCCCTTCCCCTTGAGAGAAGCTGAATAATAGAGAGAAAGAGAGCTTATGCCCCTAGCCATGGAAGCATGAAATTGAAAACCCCAAGCTTGTGATCTTAAGCTTATATCGATTCATAGAGTAGGAAAGTAAGTATCCTTACTACTTTCTTGTGTTAGAATTAGGAGTGGAGTTTATATAAATTGTTATAGATTATTGATTGAGTTGAATATGAATATCCATGATGTTGTTCTTCCTCCATTAGAATGGTTATAGGCTTCATGAAATATGTGTAAACTATGATTAGATGCATGCTTGTGAAGTTTCGGACAACTCAATTTAAATGTGTAATCAATGGTGACTTAAAACACTAAGCTTATGAGTCAAATAGTTGTTATTGAGGATGAATTTAGGAAACGTATCTTGAATTATGGTTGTTCAATGAATTGATTGTAACCAATGAATTAAACTTAATCTCTAAAATAAGGGAATAAATCTCGTGCAAGAAGGGAAAAGCATTCTATGCGTTTGGATTGAAATTCATAGGTATAACAACTTAAGAAACTGTTTTGGATATCCATGGTTGTATGTGTGGCTATTTCAAATACAATTTAAGGGTTTGAGATTATTGTTACATGAACATAACAAGTTTGAATATGTATTAATGCCTTAAGAATTGTTTGATGAGTATACATGTCGCTATAACATTTATGAAGTGCTGAAATACATGGTCAGAATCAGTGGACTGCTTGTGTATTTAAATTGAAATGCTCTATAGTGAGATACATATATAAACTTGCATGCTAAGTAGTAAGTTGGATAGCTCGGTTGATGTATTTATATATATATATATATATATATATATATATCAATGTATATATCTATTGATTAATTAAGTAATGGGATGATGAATGTAATTCTAATGCATAGTTGTATCCTTGTTATGACTAGACAATAAAAGGATCGAACAAATTGAAGAAAGACAAAAAGGAATCGATATTCAGGGACAAAAGTAGCTCGGTTTAATCTGTGAGTGTAGTTAAAACCTCGGGGTAGCTTAAAACTATTCCAAGCATTTTATACAATCTTATTATGTCATGTCTATATACTAATTTAATTGCGCATGTGCTTAAGCTCAGTGAGGGAGGTAAGTACTACTAAACAATTGTTTTATGACATGTATAAAGGGAATATGCTTATAATGTATGCTATGTGGAAAGCTCGAATGATTGAGAAATGAATCTCTGAACGTGAAACTATACTCATCTTGTTATGAAAATGATGTGTTATGATAAAGGAATAAGCCTTGGTTTCGGCCAGTCTTAGGTACAATTGGCATGCCATAGAGTCAATAGAGCTCCTTGTTCGGATACGGTCCCTTGTTCGGACTACGGTCCCTCGTTTGGACTATGGTCTCTTGTTTGGCACTTCGAGTACCCTTGTTTGACGATTGACGTCACATGATTCAAGTACCTAGACTGTTTAAAATCAAGGCTACGTCACTTAAAGAAATTCATGTTACTTGTAATATTGCCAAGGACATTATTTAGTAAATGGGATACTAGTATTTAACTTGCTTATACGATCATGGAACTCAAATTTGTTGCTTGCTTCATAAGTAAGTTATGTTGATTATAATAGACCTTATATCTAGATTATTTTGTGATAGATATATCGAATTAAGTTCCTTTGGCCCTTCATAGAGCTATACTCCTATTCGAATTCTAGTTAATCTCTCGTATATACAAGACTTGAATTAGTGTTAAGAAAGATACTCCATGAATTGTTATTCCGTATTTTTCATCGTTTTGTTCTACTACCTCACTAAGTAATCTTTACTTACCTGTTTATGCCTCATGACTCGTTTCAGGTTAATTTTGTTTTGTTGTAACTTTGGGAAGCTCGGACAAGGTCTCAAGAAGCTTATCCTATGTTTTGTTTCCTTGTACTCCTAGTATGGTGGCACTAGGGTCCATGTTAGAGCATATAGTTCTCTTTTGGCATTGTATATATGTTTTATAACTAATTTAGGTTGTGAGGATGGCTTGTAAGTACTTTAAATGGTAATGCTTGCGATGTTATAATTTTCGATTAGTTTATTATGCTCGTTAGATGCTTATGTTCCTTAGTATTGAGCCTAATTTGTTGTTTTGAATACATGAAGAACATAAATGAAAATTTAGTTATATCTTGTATATGAATGCTTGACGTCGATCTGTATGTAAGAAATTGAACCATTTTAAGTTCTTGCCTTGTTAATTCTAGTAATTCATGAGTAGATTGAATAGGAAATGATCTTGATTTAATTTAATCACCTGTCTAATATCCTTGAAGACCATCGTTTAATAAATTAGAAAACATTCGTGTATAACATAGTTGAGTTAATATCAAATTGATCATATCTATTATGTCTTTTGTAGTCGCCTTTTTGTATAAGTTTCTAGAAATGGTTGCTTGGTTTGCTAATTGGATTTAACTTACATTTCAAGCTTTCCTTGTTCTCGATCGGATGCTAACTTGCGATACAAGTTGGCTTCCTTGTCCCTTTTAAGCACCTAATTTTTCTATTTATCCATGAATGGGGTGCTACATTTTTGCTAACCCTAAAAGAGTGACTAATTCACATATACCAGCCTCCGATTAAATTTCATGTCCCGAAGGGCAAACTCTAGTTTCTAATGAGTCTAACTCACATCTGAAGCGTGGTAGACAAGTAGGTTCCAAAGATAAAAATCCTCGAAAAAGAAAATGAGCTATATTTTATGATGGTCTGATCAAGGATTCAATGTATTATGAAAATCTCTAGAAGAGATTAAAAGGTCTCCAACAGAGACATTGACATGACTCAGGTACCTGATAATAAAGAGATCTCAATAGATTATGTCATGTCTAGTAATAATTGGAACCGAAATCAAATCGACGTCGATAATACATTTGCATGCAATATAACACTAGAGATTTTAGTTGATGATGTGGATCATGAACCATTGTCAATTGGACAATGTAAACAAAGAAATGATTGTTTTAGGAAAATTGGGCAAATTGAATATTGTTTTGAAGTAGATTTAAGAGTTAGTTAGTGTCTTAAAATTTATAATTATTGTAGGGAAAATTGGATGCTTATAATTGGATAAGGAAATGGATTGTAGGAATAAAAACATGTAGTTTGGGGAAAGAGGAAATTGAGGCGAAACTAAAAACTCTTTCGGAAAGAGAAGTATTGGGGCCTATTCTCCGTACATCGAAATGTGTAAAGCCCATGAATATAAATGAGCCTTTGTGAGAAATATAGATGAAAAGGGGATGGCGAGATATAAAGGTCGTTTGGTTAAACAAGGATTCTCCCAAAGACCTAGAATCGATTATGAAAAAACATACTCCTCGGTGGTGGATGCAACCACTTTTATATTTTTTTAATATGGCAATAAAAGACTTAGTTTTCTCCCAATAGATATTGTTACATCCTATTTGTATGAACCTCTTGATAATAACATTTACATGAAATTTTCGGAAGAATTTAGACTGCCAGAAGCAATTAATTGAAGTTCTTGAGAACATTATTCAATCAAATTGAACATATCTATTTATGAATTAAGACAATTTGGGCACATGTTGTATAATCACCTCAGTTAATACTTATTAGCAAAATGCTATAAGAATGATTCAATTTCCCTGAGCATTTTTATTAAGAGGTTTAGCTTCAAATTTGTTATTATTATTGTGTATGTTGATGATTTGAATATCACTGGGACTCATGAAGAGATCTCCCTAACGATAAAATTTGTGTGTATCAATCGACATACATATAAAAATGATTAAAGATACTTTACATGCATAACGTACATCTGTTGAGCACAAAACAAAGTCGAAAAATAATTGCTATGCATCATATCTTAATTTGTGTAAAAGTACTATCTAAGTGTTACAAGACCATTACCTTTAGATCTTTCAAAACTCGATGCCTCTCCAAATCATATAAATAATTGTTATGCACGAGACAAAGTCAAAATATGTGTTTGGCTAAACATATCCAGAAGATATGTGAATTGCTTTCACAAGATAAGATGCAAGCTATCTTGTGTAGAGATAATACAAAATTTGAAGATTATATTCACGATTGAATTATGAAGATTCAAAAATCTTATGTGATGTTTTCATGAGAGATGGTAAATACGCGTTGCACTCTTTTTTCCTTAACCGAGGTTTTGTCCCAATGGGTTTTCCTGATAAGGTTTTTAATGAGGCAACATGTTATGCGTATCAAAGATGTGTGTACACTTTTTCCTTCACTAAGAAATTTTTGTCCCACAGAGTTTTTATCTTAGTAAGGTTTTAATGAGACACATTATCTTCATAGATATCCAAGGGGGTGTTATGAATATATTTATTTATAGTGGATATATATTAAATGAGACTTTAATGTACTTTATTATTAGGGTTTAATACTCATTGGAATTAGGGTTTCCATCTTATGCATATAAATATAGAGCTTGGAGAAAGCATTGTACACAACCCTACATTGAGAATATAATACAAGTCTCTCTCTTTGTCTTTCATCTTTGTTCTTGTTCATATCTCTTGTTCTTCTTTATTCTATTAACAACATAGAACATATTTTTCAAGTTATTTGGATTTTGAATTATTTTTGCAAATATGGTTTAAGTCCAAAAATATTTTTCATTTAAGTTATATCAAAATCAAATATCTCAACACCAGCTTAGGACTCGCGCTATCTTCACCATATTTTGTTCTTTTGCTCTCAAAGTTTAATAAAATTCAATTTAGTCCCCATTTTCATTTATTTCAGTTTTTTATTTGTTCAATTTAGTCATTATTTTATGCTTTAAGTAATTGTTTGATTTAATTTAATATGGCATGTGTATGTATTAATTGTTTAATTGATTGACTTAATTAGTGAATTCATTATATATTATCGTACCATGTATAACATAGATAGTTTTTTCCATTAGTATTTTATTTTTAATACCATACATATATATAACATATGTCGACTATAATAGATATATTCTTTTAAAAAATTTATATTTTATACCATATATGTGTATACATTTAATATATATCTATATATATATATATTATTTGATATAAATGTTTTTTAACGTTTTTTTAAAATATATTACCATACGTATATAAGTTTTTAGAAAACACATTATGATCATGTTTGGTAAAAAAGGGTTTGAGTCAAAATTAGAGGTTTGAGCTAAAATTTTAGGTTTGACCGGTCAAATCCGCTAATTTGAATGTTTGATGAATAGCATATTGGGGTGAAACCTCTAATTTTGAAAAAGCTACTAAGAGAAGCTTTTTCAAATTAGAGATTTTGACATTAAAGTTATAAAGAACCTTCTACCCTTAACAGTTATCAAAAATCTCAAAAAAAACTAAATTTAATATTTTTCTATTTTAATTTTTCATCCTCGTGTATTTATATTGTGACCTGTATTTAAATTTGTATTTGTATTTAAATTTAATAATTAATTAAATTGTAATAAAAATAAGTATATAAATAATAAATTAATATATAGATCTTTCAAATATGCTTAGTAATGTTATATTAAAAAATATTTTTCATAATCTAATTAATATTAATAAATACAAAATATTAATAACGAATAAATTATTCAAACAAGTATCAAATATAATCATGTTCTTATATGTCATTTTTCTTGTTTAAATAATCAAACAGCTATAAGCTATCAGTTAATTTTACCAAACATTTTTATACAATCCGCTAGTCAAATCAACTAATGCAATCAGCTATTAGCTAATGTAATCCGCTATCAGCTATCCTCTAATTACCAAATAGTGCCTATATAATTTTAACATGTATATATAAATATATGCACACACATTTATGATTTCATGCCTAACTTAGATTGACATTTAGAATTTAAGATTAGCTCAATTTAATATTGGATAAGAATACATTTAGTTTAGATAGAGCTTTAGTCTTATGTTCTTTAATTAGGGCTTTTAATTAAATTTGAATAAGAATTAGATAATTGTAAAAAAATATTATTTAAAAAATTTGGAAATTTAAATTTAAATGATGTCCCAATGTAATTGGATGTTATTCAATATGAATTCTTGAATTAATAAACAATGTTTATTAAAATCCTTAGAAAATATTAAATAACCTAGATAAATAATAAAGAGCCTCTATAAGATTAATTACTTTAAACATTGTATTATAATTAATTAGTAGAAAAATATTATATATAATTTTGAGATTTAATTAGGATTGATATCTTAAAGCAATTGAGTATTATTCTATGTAAATTTTAAAATTAAATAATATTCATAGATAAATAGCTCATGAATTAACTAGAGCTTTTTAAGGTTATTACTTTAAATAAATTCAATAATTAATTGCATTCATAAAGAACCCTCTTTGAAATAAAGTATATGTTATGAATATAAAAGACGATGTTATGATCGTATAAGGTTTATATTCGAAATAAAATATATTTTGTTATAAAATGAATATTTTCATTTTAAATATAAGTACAATTAGTAATCAATGATTAAATTAAATTCGAGTTATTATTTTAGAATGTCAAAATACGACACGAAATTAAAAAGAATCGATTTTGGGTGTTTGTAGGTGTTAATCATTTCCTACACGTAATCAACTTCCGAACTTAACTTAAACAAATCTCTAATTGTTTTTAGGGTGCCCGGACTACCAAAGTGACTCGTTACTACTCTATTTTTAAAAAATCAAATTTAAAGGCAAACCCCTAATTTAAAATTAAATCGTCCTAGATATTTAAAAAAAATGGTTAGTAATGTTACATTACCCGACTCGGTAGAAAGAGTAGACTTTATATGGAGGGAAAACAAAGGCATGGTTTAACAGGTAAGCCATTAACAGGTCATAAGATGTTGTCTCATGTTAGTATTTAGACTATTTTGTTGGGCACCAAACAAATTAAAGATTCGTGTTTTTTCTCTTGAGCTCGACCGAGGGCTTTTTCTCATTTTCAGTTTTAGTTGAGTTTTTTGGTTGTTCTATTGTAGGTTTTGGTATGTTAAGTGGTGGGTGTTTTGCCTTCCCGTTGAAGAAAGGTCATTGGTTTGGTTCTTCGTTTTCTCTCCGATTCTTCAGTTTTTGACGATTACATTATCTTGATGCATCGACTCAGATGGCATCTTCTGCATTTACCAACTTTGTCTCCATCCTTTTGTGCAACAGAAGCGTCATGTAGTACGCAATCTTAGTGAAATATTCGTGTCGGCTCTTCTCCTCTCATCAGTTTTGGTGCCCCGACATTTCGTTGTGCTTGTTGTTTTTGCGTTTTTTTTCTTTATTTGTTTGTCTGTTGTTTGCCGGAGTTTCTGTTGTTTATTTGTCTTCTTCTAATCCCCTGTTCTGTTTCTCTGCTGTTTTAGTTCTTTTCAGATCCCCTGTTCTATTTTTTCCCTGCTATTTTGGTTCTTTTGATCCCTTGTTCTTCTGTTTTTTCCGTTGTTTGGATCTTGACTTCTTTTGGCAGCAATGAAAAATGGTAATACAAGTCGACCTTTTTAACAAATGACAAGTCATTTTATTTATACAAAGCTGATGCATTAAGATAGATTTAAAAAAATTACAAATTTACAAATGTTGAGATTCAAAAATCATACTTATAAGAGACTTCCATTTCTGGAAAATGGCCATAAGAATGGGCTAAACGCTTAAACCTCAGATACAACGGTCGTTTTGCTGCTTCGATTTCTCCACAGCAATCCCAATCATCAATATTACACAGTTCAAAGCTTCACAACTCAAGCGCTTGAAAACCCTTTATTACAAACTCCCAACACATTTTATCTACAACTAAGCTAGTATATGAAGTAGCATTCAATTTTCATCAATCGGTCTCATGGTCAGGTGCAGGTGAGTACCAGGCAGGAAATGTGCCCTTAGTTCTAAGCATTCTGGTAAATGGGGAATCAGGCATTCTTGCTCTCTCTTCCTCCTCTAATTCTTCTGCAGATTTTGGCAACCCGTCTGGGATATGAAGGAATCTCTTACCGAAAATATTACCTTCATTTTCGGTAAGCAATGGCTTAGCCATACGCGAAAATCCCTTGCTGTTTTCCTTGTGGATGGAAGCAATTCCATGTAAAAGTCCAATCAATGACTTAACACCCCCTGCTTGAAGAATTAACTTCTCTACATCTTCTTTTGGTGTCTCTTTCTGTCATGCATTACAAAAATCATACAGGTTAGCAACGGTGCTTCGACTATTGGTTTTCCTTAAACTTGAAATATCTGGGTAACAAACATGTTCAACAAATTTTCACATGAAAACAAGGAACTACGTAAAAATTAAATATCAAATGTCAGGCATAGTACCCAATACTCACATTCAAATTCAAATAACAAGGCAAGTTAGAGTTCCTATTACCTAGTGGCTGTCTTAAAAAAATTCACTGCTTGAGTGCTAGTGTATCAAACAGTAACTCTTATTTATGGCATAAAAATATACGATTTTTTAATTGTTATTTTCCTACTTCGATTTAATTTCTATGAAATGAAGCTGAAATTAGCTAAACTAATAAATAATCCATCTATATCGCCATAATCTAATTGGTATGTTAGAAATATTATACTAAATTGTTACGGATTTAAAAAGCTTTACAAATATTATACTAAATTAGCTAAACTAATAAATCCGTAGCAATCAAATAAAATTTAACGAAGCACTTAGCAGTGAATCTACAGATTAATACAAAAGAATCTTAATTTTCTTTCATCTAAACTGCTGGTATCTCTAATTTCCTTAGCATCCAAACAGGTGTAATATCTTAAAATTTTAAATCTATAAACAGCTTACCTCAAGATCTTTCAGCTCGAAATAAGCTCTCCAGCAACTATAAGAATCGTCTCCTTCAAGCGTGGAACAGTAATCTGAAAAAAAAAACAAAATAAATGCAAAATCGCTTTCGTTTTGTTTTTAATTTTAAAGTATACACAACTAATTTACGTACCAGCGAGTTGGTTCTCTGATTTCTCAATCAAGGGAGGGTCTTTGACGACACGCTCGAATTTCGTTCTGCTAAAAGGTTCGAGCTTTGGTATGTAGGCGTCGCTGCTGGAAGAAGAGCGAATCGTGGAAGCGAATCGAGTTTTCGACGGCGGTGATAATCCGGCGCGGTGGATATCCTTAACATCTACGAGGATAGGAGATGAATAGGTACGTAATAGGATCGACTTCATCATCGTAAACGAACGGAGAACACGAACTCACAGAGGTTTTACTTGATTGATAAAGATGATAATGTGGCGATGGGTTTAAATAGTAGACCGAACTGGATAAGGATCTAAAAGATTTTTTTTGCATAAGATGGGTTTAGTGTATTTTGGATGGACTGTTTGAATATTTGGAATCGTATCCGTTGATCTTGTGTTATTGGTTTGATCTTAAGATCAGAGTCGTTGGACTAGATATTTGATGATGGAAGAGTAGAATGATTCAGGAGCGGTTGCGCCCACCGGATTTGCACTTTTTGGGCGCTCTCTCACCCCTCCGCTTGCTTCGCTAAGGTAATTAGAAATAAGATATTTGTTCTGTTTGAAAGATATTTTTTTTGGATTAAATAAAAAATAAGTTTTAAAATTATATTATTTTTAAATTTTAAGTGTTTAAAGTTTTTTTTTTGTAAGAATATGTGCTTAAAGTTTCAACTATTATAATTTTAAGTACGATAATTAATTGTAGTTAAAAATCTATTAACCAATAAAAATTTGACATGTGTCATATTTTAATTTTTAATTTCTTTTTTTATTTTTAATAATTTAAAATTTTTCAAAAAAAATCTTAGAATTCTGAAAATTAATAAAATAGTCTTCAAATCTCTAAATCTTAAAACCACAAATCTTCACTGATGTCGTCCTCAATCGTTGTCACCGACCCCACCTTTTTTCTCGTCGAACCTAACCAACCATTTTTTTCCAATGTGTCGTTGCCGAAAATCGGCTAACGGTGTGTCAATCGAACATTAAACGACGAATGTTAGACAGTCATTCGATTGACACACCGTTTGTCGATTTTCGACGATGACACATAGGAAGAAAATGGCCGATTGGGTCCAGCGTCCAAAAGGGTAGGATCAGCGACGACGATCGGTGGCAAAAGTAGTTAAGATTTAGGGATTTGTGGTTTTGTTATTTTTAAGGATTTAGGGACTGATTTGAAGGTCTTTAAAATTTTTTGAGATTTTTTAAAATTTTAAAGTTTTTTTTCAAAAATTAAAAAAAATAACATTCATGTCACATGTCTCGTTCTGATTGGACAATGATTTTTTAAACGTCCATTGATGACCACCGGGCACTTAAAATTGTAACAGTTAAAACATTAGGCACCTATTTTTTTAAAAAAAAACTTTCAACACTTAAAGTTCAAAAGAAGCATAGTTTGAGCACTTATTTATTTAAGCGCCTTTTTTACACGTTAATCTGATTATAAGATAATATTTATTTATTAATTTAATTTTTTTATTTAGTGATGTTACAAGAATATCCTCATGGCAAATGTTGGGATTTGAACCCTGAGAGCAACGAATGAGCATCCATGACACTAAGCCAATTAATGGATTTTATTAATTTGAGTTCTTTTTTAGCAACATTTAATTTGAATAAGCAAAATAACTTATAAGAACATGATTATATTCAATACGTATTTGAATAATTTATTGGTTATTAACATTTGGTCTATATATATTAGATTATAAAAATAATTACTTTTTAATATAAAATTATCAAGCATATTTGAAGATGTATATATTCAATTTTTTATTTATGAATTTATTTTTAATATATTTTTATTCATTATTAAATTTAAATGATATTTGAAGTATATGTATTAACCGCATCTATTTTTTTGAATGTATATTATATTTTTATTAATTGCATCTATTTGAAAATAAAATAATTATTTAAATTATATATGGTAATATGTTTTATTGAAGCATATAAGAGATATTCAAATTTAAGTTATTTCAAGAACCATCTTTATAATTTTCAAGGATAAAAAAGTGTTTATACCTCTTATATCCAAACCTTTAAACACAAAAAGAACTTTTTCAATTTTAGAAGATTCAATAATATGTTGTTACAATATTTTATTTATCAAATAATTAAATTAATAGATTTAACTAGTCAAATATTTAAAAGTAAATCAATCATCTTATCTTAACGCTATTAGTGCGCAAATCTTAATCTAACAACCGCAGAGAAAAACATAAAAAATAAACCACCGTATATGTATTATACGTAGAGCCAGAGAGAGCTGGTGAAGATTTGCATTAATCGAGATTGCCGAAAAATAACAAATTTGTCATATTTTGTTAAAAATTATCGAAAGAAGACGTCACGACTACTAAAATTGACATAATAACTTATTTATCCTTCAACCTTTATATTTTATTTCAGTTTAGTCATAATTTTAAAAATATAGTCATTAAAATTTAAATATTATTCTAATTTAATCCCTTCAATAACTTTTTTATTAGAAATAATGTAGTAATAACCCAATGAAATTAAAGAATACCGTAAAGAAAATAAAGAACAAAAACTAAATTAAATAGAAGCATAAGCATAATATTATATTGTCGAACAAAATTAAAAATCAGAAGAAGAATTTTGTTGAGGCTTGTATGAACAATTTCCTTAAGATAAATTCGACCTCTTATTGCTGCTTTGAGTAATGTTGGACGTATTCTCCCATGATACAACAACAAACAATCACATTATTAGCATAACAAAAGTGACCAATCGAACACAATATTGCATTTCTCTATCCCAAGAAAGAAAGAATGAATTTAGAAGGAAATTTTTATATTGGTAATTTTTATGATTGTTTTAGAAGTTTCTCAAGTAGGCTTTATATAAAGGAGAGAAAATGAATGAAGAGATAAGACCGATTAATAAAGAGTTTTGTTAAAAAGTTAATAAATATAAATGAACAACGACAATGAATGAAAATATGCAATATTAAATTAAAAAAGTGAATTTATTCACCAAGAGATACAATTATTCATCAAGAGATTCAATTGTTCACCAAAGACACATTTGTTCAACAAGTGATATAATTGTTCAACAAAGACATAACTATTCACTAAGAGACATGACTTTCTGAGAAAAATAATTTAGTTGAGCTAAAATTCGAGATGTCCATTTAGGCCCAACCAATCCAGGCATTTCATGTTGTCCACGTCGTGCACACCACATTTTTATTAACAATATTTGTATTAATTTCTCATTCAACACTCAATCATTTTGAGCAAATTATATATCTTTTAAAGGTTCCAGTTTCACCAATAAAATAATATGTCTCAAAGTCCAGAATATCCATTATTTTTCCAACAATCCCCTACATGAATGAAAATTGATGGATTAATGAGACTCAAAGAGGTGATAGATTCTACGTTCGATATTTGCATAGGATAGGTAAGCATCAACCCTTGAACCTTCCCTTCTAAAAGCATATTTACTTTACTAGCTAACCAGTAGACGCAATGTCCTTGAATTGTTCCGTCATTTGTGTAAATGATGATATACCCCACACAAATACCTCACTGGTGTAATAACTAGGTATTACCCTCGACGAATTTTAATTTGTACTGGTGTTTTTTATAAAATCTGAATTTATTTGGAAACCCGGTTTTAACTTTAAAAGGAGGAAAATTGGAGTTGCCACCAATCTGTAACACCCTCTTCCCAGCCTGGTAGAGAATCGGGTCAGAGTATGCTATCAACGAACAATACGATGATCGGAGTAATAATTTCAATCAAAATTCGGTAATTTAACAATGACATTCTTTTCAAACAATACAATATCAATTCAATAAGCTTAATAACCCAGCAATACTTTGATTGTTGGTTTTGGACCAATTTTAAACATTTACAAGTTTTAGGGACTAATTTGTGAATTTAGTATTTTAGAGGTCCTTTTCCAAAAATAATCTTACTATACTGAAATTCAACCTATATTCAATGATCATATGGATTTTCAAAACAATCTAAGTCCAATTTCCTCTTCAATGATCAATTCAATGTTTAGTGACCAATGTGCAATGTTCCAAACTCATTCCATTAACTTATAACTGATTTACTTGTAGTTGGTATCGTACTCATTAGGCCGTATCGGTACGCCTATGTCATGACTGTTAAAACGATTAAGAGTTAGAGAACCCGTACCAATACGGTGTTTATCCGTATCGATACGCTATGCATAACGTACAATTCTTCATATTCAAATGTTCAAGCTCGTATCGGTACGGCTTGGGAACCGTATCGATACGAGTTGACCAGGTTAACTCGTATCGATACGCCCTAAAACCCTATCGATGCATTTAATTTGCCAAATTCTAGTGTCGACATTTTGTATCGATACACCCCTTTGATGTATCGATACACCCTGTTGATCGATGTTGACCATGTCCAATTATGCATACCCGTATCGATACGCCATCACCCGTATCGATACGCCCTGTATTGTAATGACAGATTTTGTCTGGTTTTTAATCAATTTAACCTAATGAAATTTTACCAGCAACATTAAAACACTATAATCTACTAGTATGTCAAATTTCATAGCCATTCGAATTCGTTTACTATGTTTTCACCCCTTTTAGGCCAAATATGCAAACTATGTCACTTTTAACTATTTCTAAAACACCATAAGGAGCCTTAAGCCCTATTACATAACATAGGCAATGCATACATACCAAAAAGGCTACAAGTAACTATTTCAACAACTTTGCCACCATACTAGGAGTTCAAAAAGGCAATATACTTTACTTGTAAACTTATAGCGATTTGCCAAAAACCACCAACTTCTCTAATCTCTTCAATACAATCCCTTTAACCTAAAATGCATGAGATGAAATGCATTAGGCATACTTTGTCTAGTGAGGTAGTCACAAACAATGTAAATATCAATGGAATGTATAACAACTCATGCTTTAACAATATCAATGCTATATTTCGTGTTCAATATCAAATATATCAAGTTTAAATATTAATCCTTGGATCGAATCAAGATAGTGGATACGCAAATTCCTACGCCTCGCCAAATGACTAAATCACAAACATCTCTCCGCCTCGCCACAATAATGGCCGTAACTCAAGACCGTAGTCTACCCGTACCAATGAGCTCATGAACTCTAAGGCATGCCAATTGTATACAATGTCTTTTCGAATACAAGGTTCGATAATCATATCAATGTTCAATATTCCAATAACATTATCAATGGTTAATGATTCAATGTCAATGTCAATGACCGATATCAATGAGCAATTTTTCAATGCCTATGTCAATATCAATGATCCATAACAATGACAATAACAATATCTATTTCAATGACAATGCTAGTGTTCAATGATCAATGTTCAATATTACAAGGGTTCGATGACAACTATAACAATAACAATATCTCAATGAACAATGGTTCAATGCAATGACTTACCGATGCTTATCAATACAATCTCCTATGAGATTCGAAGTGATTTCACTTAGACACAACGTTAGCTATATATAATTCAATATCATTGGAATTGGAAAAAGGCACCTCGCCTAATTTTGAGACTCCGACTACAGTCACCTCAAACCTGAAGCTCCTACTGCTCTCGGATCACGATTCCTTTGTTCCTAGCTTTTGTTGGAGATGATGGATTGTCTTTCTCCAGTTCTTGAGCTGGGTAAAACAATAAGAATTGTTAGAATTGAGACAACGATATCAAAATCGATATTCAAATTTGAAATAGCTATCAACTATAGGATTTCCATGGATTAAGGCTCCAAAATCTTGAATTTAGCCTAAAACCTCTATAACTTCAGCTTGAAATTAAACTCAATATATCCATAGATTCAATCAATTGTTGGGGGCATTCATCTTACCCAATCGATGGCTTTACAACATAATTGCTAAATAGAAGAATGCTCGAGTTTTACAACCTCAACAATGGAGGTTCTTGCTCGTTCAAGGAAAAGGTTGAAGATGAAGATGAGGACTACAAAGTTTTTATGTGGAAAAGATGTCAACTGGGTACATAACTTCTTTTCCTATTTCTTTATTCTCAAAGGCTTTAGGATTTTCTTAAGCTGAAGGAAACTAATTCCCATCATCCAAGTATATGGTGATTATAATTGGAGAGGGGCTAATTGCAAGGTTAGCCCCTCAACTTCCAATTTTCACAACTTAGTCACCAACTGACTTGCATTAAATTCAATAAGGTCCTTAAACTGTGATTTGACTCAATTAGAGTCTAATATTAACGTAATTGACTACTCGGTCAATGCAATGCAACATTTAGACCTTTTAGGTACAGGGTTTCTAACCACCGGAACCCAATTCTGACTAGACCGGTTTTTAGGGTGTTACAACCAATCACTTGGATTAGATAGACCGGACACTGAAAGGTAACCAGAGAAAATCACATTTTAGGGCTCGAGAGTCTGTTACGTGTAGGGAAGGTTTCGCACCCCTACCATGCCCAAAATTGGTACCTAGCCAATTATCGTTTGTATTAAGATTGGAACTTGCGAGTTATAGTGAAATTTAAAATAAGATTCATTTATGAATGCGAGTTCATTTTAAGGGCCCCATTATTCGAGGAATAAATAAAGATCACCACCAATTCCTTTGGTACTAACCGAGTTTACCCTCTCATAATGGAACACCGCATTATCAATTATGTTTGATTAATGCATATAATATGATCAATATGAATGACATACATAAATAATGAAATCAATACATGAAATAAATATACAAAATCGAAATAAAAGAAATTATTAACCAAACTATACACGAACCATATATAATGTGGGTCATAACCGGGGTCGGTCACCACAAAGTTGTAGGATGAAGTTATGTACGAAATTTAAATGCATAAAATTAAAGGGATCCATTAACCGATTACCCATACCATATATAATGCGAGTCATACCCTAGGGTGGGTTACCACAAAGTCGTAGGATTGATATGAATTAAAACATAATTAAAGTCCAGAGATTAAATAAACAAAAACTAAAAAATATCAAAATGCATTAAATGGAAAATGAAGAGGGGTCAAAACATCAATTAGCCCAAAACCCAAAAAACGTAAATCCTCCCCTCCGGGTCGAGTCACCGCATGGGTTTGAGGGGCTAAAATGGTAGCGTTTCGCTTGGCATATATATAAAAATTGAAGACAAAGATGTAAAAAAACATTTGCTCATTTCATTTAAAAAGGATACAAACTCCCTCAACTCTTTGTTCTCTTTCGACAAAACCACAACAATGGCCCCCTCTACATCTTTGTCATTCATCAGCGGCGGGACCTCGTCTAGCCACTCACGGTATAGTTCTTCTGACCCAAAACCTTGGCCGTAAACCAAGAAACAAGCCGAGAGCCAAACCATCTAAAATAGAAACAAGAACCCAAAAATCCCAAAAAAATCCTCAAATCAACCCTTATAGGGAGATTTTGGTGACCGTTGATGACTCTAGTAAGGCTTTTTCCTTCTTTTTTTCTCCTAATTTTTGGTTCTTGAATCTCGAATGCTCTCTGTTTTGTGACTCTGCCAATATCGAAAGAATGCCTAAAAATCTTACCCCCCATTTTACAATGTTTTCCCCTCGGCTTTTACAATCAGTTTAATTACAAAATAATGAAAAAACTCTAAATCCCTACTGGTTGTTGTATGTCCATTTTTCCCTTTTGTTTTCATTTGCTCTAAAATTTCTCGAATTCCTTTGCACTTTTGTTATTATTTGCATATGGAGCATTCTTACCAAAAGGGGACTGGTGAGGGAAGGACTGTGGTCCTGAAGTTTGCTTGGTGAATGCATACAAGAAGGGCTCACTCAGATGTTGTATGGCGAGGTGGTGCTGACAAGGCGTTGACATGGTAAGTTGCGATGAGGACAGTGGTCTCTGATGCTTGTTGACTGCTGTGTTGGCAATGAAGTGAAAATCACAGGATAAGATGAAGGTTTTGGAAAGGAGATGGAGAGTTAAGTTTTTCCACATGCATTAGGGTTAAAGATTATTGGCATTCAGTCAAAGATGGTTAGAAAATTAGACCTTTGGGCTTCAGGTTTTCTGTTGGGCTTGGGAAATGGATAGTGGTTTTATTTTGGGTACTTGATTTGTGTTTTGGTTTTTGTAATTTGTTTTAATTTGACAGATGAGGGTGTAATAAAAAGAACTTTAAAAGACATTTGATATTTAAATTATTTAAGCTTGAGGCCCAAACAAAAATAAGGTATTACAATTGGAAAGATTTTGGTTCTCAAGGGTATATTTGTATGGTTGTGAACATCCTCCTAATTCTGCAAGAGCTTAGAGAACTATGCCCCAATAGTCTCTTTGAAGCAGCCCCACTTCACTCTCACATAGGTGACTTATGTTTTTCGGTTCACTAAAACATACAATAATTATTAAAAGCAATGTGTTGAGTTGATCAATCGATAGAAATGACCAAGTGTGGGTGAATTGGCAATTAAAATTTTGGTGGGAGCAAATTGCAAAGAGAAAATTATTTTGCACAAGAGATTTATAGTGGTTCAACCTTCTAAACAAGGTCTATATTCACTACTTTAGCTACCACACTAAGGATTTTACAAATTCACTAATTTGTCTTTCCTTTTAGGCTAAAAGAGACGACCTCACAATTTCACCTAGACTTATACCCCAAAATCTAGTGACCTCTTTCCTAAAAATAAATACAAAGAAGTAAACTTTGAGAATCCTCCTAAGGACATTGTTTGGACAAATTTCAACTCACTAAAATCCAACACTTGATGAAAAATAAATTACAATAAGATCACTCAAGTTTGTACATGATATTACAATGAAAAGCTCTAAAAATGATTGGATATATGCTTGGATGCTTTAGAATAGTTATCTTATTGTTAGAGAAGCTTTGGAGACTTGTTTTTATACCCCTTATTGATTTCTAGCCATTTAGGTTGTTGGGAAATTAAATAGAGCCCATGGGCTGTATTTTTCCTACAATAAATGTTGTCTGAAAAGTTTGGGTATCAGTACAAGGGTCTTCGTATCTGTGGCTGCTCAAAGAGGAAATAGTTGTTAAAAGAAAGGGGTACTGATACGCGGGCTTGCGTATCGTACGAAGTTAAAAAATTGATGCGGTACTGGTACACAACATATCGTACCGATACTTGAATTTGCTCACTGTAAAAAAAAAATATGGAGCTTAGGTATCGGTACACTCATGGCCGTACCGTTAATCAGTTCATTCAAAAATATTTTTCGCTCCAATTGCGTATCGGCACGAGATTCACCGTACCGGTACTGACAAGCAATTTTCAAAAGAGAAGTTTTAAAACTCGTACAAATATGCGTAGAGCCGTACCGATACTCAATTACCATTTTGATTTCTAGTGACAAAGAGCCCGTACCGGTACTCACTGACCAATTGAAAATATACGAATTCCAGTATTTAAAGGCTTGTACCGGTACACATATGGTCGTACTAGTACTCACTGACCAAAATGGCTTGTTAGAGTATCAAAATACTTAGCAAATATTTTCCTTTAAAAGTTTTAACTTATACAAAATATTTTCTTCAAAATAGGTTAAGTTTGTTCGAATGCTTGTCCATATTATTGCATGTTTTTGTTTTTCTTGGTTCCTTCAATAATTACCCATGTGAAATATCATCCTAAGACAAGGAAAAATAAAATAAAACAAGTCAAATCTCTTACGTGGCAAGATTTTAAAGGGTAGTAGTAACGATGTCGATCATAATCTCGCAAAATAATTGTTTCTTTTCTCACTAATTTTATTCTTGTCTAATGAAACTATAAATTCCAATTTAAACACCGCTGAAGCTTAGCTAACCGAAGAATACATGCGTACAAGAAGAAGAAGAAGAAGAAGAAGAAGGTCAAATTATTGATTCTCTGTTTCGTCTCCAAATGTTGAAGAGAATATTAATAATTTGAATTCCGGAATTGGAAAAAGAATTGGGTTGGATGGGAAAAAAACAAAAGTTGGATAATGAAGACAATGCAGGCGATACAGGATCTGATCGACAAAGCCAAAGTACGTTCACTTTGGTTGGCCATGGTTATCTTTATCGTCACTTATTTCTTGTCTCGTAAGTTAAATTAATAAGATACCGCAAAATTATATTTGCTTTACGTCCGTTTTTCTTTAGATATTTAATTCGTTTTTCTTTTCTATTTTTTTCAAGATATGATTCTTTGATCTTAGAGTTAGATCATTTCGCTCCTAAATTTTCTTTCCAAAAAACTCCAAAGTATTAGGAATCGATTAAACATTGTATTTTAAATTTTAATTAATGGATTCTGTTTTAATTTTATATTAGTATTGTGAGCTAATGTGGTTTCATTTCTGCATTTATGAATTGGTTACAAGTTCTTTTTTTTAAGTTTTACGAGTTTTTTTACTCTATCTTCTGCTTTTGTTAATTGATGCAGATACAAGTAAATCAATGTGGATGAATTTACCTATAGCAATTATTATTGTTTCCACATTCAGAATTGTAGCTAATGAGGTTGAGTTTAAATGGAAAGTTAAATCAGCTCATCGGCAAACTTATTTATCTCATTTGGAGAAGAAACTGTTATCTGTGAATGACTCCCGTCTTTCTAGCTCACCGCCTCCACCCAAGTGGAAGCAGAAGATTGATTCTCCCACAGTAGAGGCTGCTCTCAATGAGTTTATTGATAAAATACTTAGGGATTTTGTTATTAACATGTGGTATTCAGAGATAACTCCAGATAGAGATGCCCCTGAGTTGGTACGTGCAGTGATTTTGGATGCTGTTGCTGAAATATCCGGAAGGGTGAAAGAGATAAACCTTGTCGATTTGCTTACAAGGTAGTTTTAGTTTAAGAAGGTTTGTCAGTTGTGTAAACATTGAAAGGTTTTAAAGCTCAACGGTTTCGATTGGTTGTCTGATGTTTCAGGGATATAATTGATTTGATAGGAGATCACTTGGATCTTTATAGAAGGAACCAAGCTGCAATAGGTGTTGATGTTATAGAAACATTATCATCTGAGGAGAGGGATGAAAGATTGAAACACTACCTTATGGTTTCTGAAGAGCTTCATCCTGCACTGATTTCACCAGAAAGTGAGTACAAGGTGTGAGTGTAGTGTTCTGATGGATATACCTTCTGCTTTTGCATTTCAGGTGTTACTTTGGTTTATTTTTGTTTATTTTTTCTTTTCAGGTTATTCAGCAGCTTATTGGTGGAGTTTTGGCGGTAGTATTGAGACCACACGAAGCTCAATGTCCTTTAGTTCAAACTATTGCTCGTGAGATTGTAACTTGCTTGGTAGTGTTACCTCTTTTGCATTTGGCAAGCCCTGGGTTAGTACTTCACCTAAAATTGCAGTTTAGGTTTAGCTGAGTTAGCCTATACATTTAGGTTAAGAACTTTGGTGGTTAATTTGGAAATGCATTTTTATTTAGTGTTGATTTTGTTCTTAAATAGAGTGGAATGAATCAATTACTAGAATACAAGCCATACTGCATGGAATGGTTTGTGTTTAAACACCGGATTGGTTTCATGTTTAAAATCTTACCCTTGAGCACTGCAGGTAAACCAATAGGTGGAGAATGTTTAGAAGGTTACCATTGAATAAACTTCAAGCACTTTGTTTTAACTCAGTATAAGCTTTGCTCTGTCAATATAGATTCCTTTTTCTATCCTTTTCCCCTAAATGTTTTATTGTCAGGTACATCAATGAAGTGATTGAATATGTTCTACATGCCATTAAAGAAGATTTGAATAAGATCATGGCGGGTTTTGATAAGTCCCCAGTTGGAGTAACTGATGATTATTCTGTGACATGCAAAACACCGTCCTTTAACAGTCAAGAAACTGATTTGAATTTGGCTAGAATTGACAATCAGAAAGAAACATATTCAGATTGTAACAGATATGAGGAAGAACCAGTGCACTATAGACCAGCTGGTTGGGCTCGAAAATTTGAGGCTGCAACCCAGAGAAGAACTGAAGTTCTTGCTCCTGAAAATCTTGAAAACATGTGGACAAAAGGAAGGAACTACAAAACGAAGGAGAGAAAATATGTAAATACAGGATATCAAGAATCTAGTCCTAAAGGTTCCGAGATGAAGATTGGTGAACTGATGGGGCATTCAGTAAATGAATTCTCTACAAACAAGATTGGAAGTTCTACTGGTAGAGAAGAGAAATCTGTGATGCAACTAGTGCCTGGATTAAGCCTTGACACTCAGTCATGTGATGATAACGCGACAGATGCAAAGTTAGCCAAGTCATCATCATTTGAAGGAGATCATGTTAGTAAATTTAAAAATGGCAGTGACCAAGCTGCTGATGGAAATAAAAGTAGGCTTAAGAGATCCAACAGTACCTCTGATTTGAAAGTTGAACCTGATACAAAGAAGGCTCTTATTGTAGATGTTGGAAGTCCTACTATTTCAGAATGCCATGCTCCTGATTTTGACAGGCAGGGTGAAGAAAATGGGGGTAAGATCGCCTCAAGTCTAGTACTTCGCAATGAGGGGACACAAATTCCCAAGCTTAGGTGTCGAGTAAGCATTTCTGTCAATATTGCTGTGAGTTATACAAATTTGAAAATTGAATTGTCACCTGAATCCATGTGTGGCATGGGATCTAAATTGAAAACGTTTCTTGAGCTTGCTCATTGTTGCCATAGACATTTCTCTTATCTATAACTAGATTTGATGTTCCCTGTCTATGTATGTAGGTTATTGGAGCATACTTTGAGAAACTTCCATCAAAATCATTTGCAGTTTATTCAATTGCAGTGACAGATGTGGAAAACAGAACTTGGTTTGTCAAGAGAAGGTTTTATCTCACCCGACTTTATGATAATAATCGAAAATGTTAAAAAGCCTTTTAAGGGCCTTTGCTTAGTTCAATGTCCCTCTGATATTTTAAAGTCTTCAAATTTAAATCACCATATGTAATCTTCTCAAGAGAACAAATGAAGCTCTGAGAATTTGATTTATCTCTTCTTTAATGGTATTTTTTGTTTCTTTTTTTTCTGCAGATACAGAAATTTTGAACAGTTGCATCGATATCTGAAAGAAATTCCTAATTATTCATTACATTTGCCTCCCAAAAGGATATTTTCATCAAGCACCGAGGTTTCTTTTGTTCATCAGCGGTGCATTCAGCTTGACAAATATCTGCAAGTAATTTACGTCGTAGTCTCTTGTTGTCGGTTACATTTAAACCTATTGCTTTAGCTAAGCCACTCTTTGCAGGATCTATTGTCTATGCCCAATGTCGCTGAACAACATGAAGTGTGGGATTTTTTAAGTGTTTCCTCAAAGGTATGTAGATTCTTGTCTTTTTAGAAGATAAGATGAGGTTTCCTAGTTAAATTCTATTTTGTAAATTTTTATTTTAAGCAATACATACAAATAATATTTCTCTTTTCTTTTCATTCAAAATCTCTCTTTCTTTCTTCTTGGAATTCCCCTTCCTTTCTTCTTAGAATATTCACAGCTCCTTTATTTTCTCTGGATAGAATGAATGACATCTGACTCTAATTGAGCTTGTATTTTTCTTTTGAAGAATTACTCTTTTGGAACATCCTCATCGATGATGAAAACCCTTGCAGGTATATAGTTTCTGTTCTTCGTTATTATGCTGTTTGTGCTACTTATTCTTTGTTTCTAGCTGTCATTTCCAGCCAACACTAGATTATGTTGCTCATTTGGTTTTACTACCCCATCACACAAGATCTAGATTTTTTCTTAAAAAAACAAACTAACAAATAAACTAAAGATGCTCTGAGTCGGCACCTATGATTTAGGAACTATGATTCACCTTTCAATCTGTCATTCAGTTGGCTGGTAGATGATGTTTAGCTGTATAATTGGTTTCACCTTTTATTCTGATGTGTTTTACATATACCAGCTTTAAGATATTTTTCACATCTTATAGCTTGCTTAAGATTATTTGATCTCCTGATTTCTTATGAATACCTCATCATCCTTTCTCATTTACATTGTGTTCAGTTCATTTGATTACTCTAGCCTTTAAATTTTACCATGATTTTACTTTTCTGGAATACCATGCAGTTGGATTATTTCCATCCCTTTTCTTTGGTTTATTTGTCAATATTACCATTTCCTTTAATTGGGGATTGGGGAAAGGAATCAGGCTCTTTGAGCATGTATTTTTGCTCCTACCTAGCTAGTTGTCCGGTACACCTTGGTCTTCACTTTACTTGTTAAGGTGGTTTACTGTTACTTTTGGTGATTTCAGAACAAAATCAAACCAACTTGTTCTTGTTATTCTCCTTGCACGTTTTCTGTGCGCTTGTGCAAAATCTACTTGGTGTTGGTTCTTTTTGTTGCCTTTTTATTTATGTATTTCTATTTCCCAAGTATATTTAACAAAGAGTTTTATTCGTTCCTGCATATATTTTCAAGGCTCAAGCATCATTGTGGGAACTCTTAAATATCTTATCAATATTCGAATCTGTATTCTTATATACAATCGTTCATATGCAAAATCATTACTACTTTTCGCCCTCATTTTGGAAAGAAAAGTTTCCTGTTAACTTGGTGTTTTATGGCCTCTTTTCTTAGGAATTGGAAGGTTAAATGATGAGGATCGTATCCTACATCCAATTTTCTTAAAATTGTCCATGGATTGTTTACTTATCAGTTTGACTTCGGCTGATTTCTTGCATATAATGGCATTTTATTTCGGATTACTTCCCGGCAGTTCCCAATTCTCTTGTTTATTAACAGTCAGTGTGGATGATGCCGTGGATGATATTGTACCCCAATTTAGAGGGGTGTCAGATGGCTTAATGCACAAAATTGTTGGTTTATCTTCTCTGTCTAGTGAAGCATCTTCTTCGGTCACGGGCAGGATGCTGTCATGCAATGCAGATGAGATAGCTAAAGACATTTCAAGGCAATGTAACTTAGAAACAGTACATAGCGCTTATAATAACGAAGATGGTGAACATGTCTATGAGGGTGATAGATCATATTCACACGGTCATGATTCATATCTGAACAATGAATTGAACTCAAAGAGTTTGAAACCACTGGTAGTAGAGCGTGGTCGAGCGTCTGTTAAATTAGTTTCTGAGAAACATAGTTTAGATTGGAAACCTGAACCGGGTGGATCTCCAAAGTTAAAATTTTCAGCAACCCCCAGACATATGGAGGATCCAGTTGGAATGCCCCCTGAGGTATTATACTTTATCTCTCTCTCTGTTCTTGGTTCCTTTTGCGGTGTAGATTTTAGTGTTAGGTTGTCACCGATACTTGGTTTATATTTGTTCCTTTATAAGCACACTTCTCCAAACTGATGACTTTTTAACTTTGTTAATAAAATTTCGGGTTGCATTGATGAAAATCTCAACGAAAAGCGAACATCATTATTAGAAAATAGTTTCTTGGTTGGTTGCTGCTGCAACCTTTTCCCTTGGTGTCTGCCAGGCTGCAATACATTCCTAGAATTAGTAATCCTTTGATTTAATAGTTTCAGTTCAGTCAGGACACTCAATTTAAGGAAGAACATATTTTTCTGTTTTGGAATTTTGAATGTTTATTAATTGACTTTTATGCAGTGGACACCACCTAATGTTAGTGTACCTTTGCTGAATCTAGTTGATAAGGTGTTTCAGCTTAAGAGAAGAGGCTGGCTAAGGTGAGCGAATTTTTGCCTCAACTCCATATTGTGACTTAATCAATAGCTAAAATTTGTATTCAGTCATCAGTTGTCATAATCTGGAAATATTGTACCTTGTACTTTGGTGTTACAAATATTTTTTTGCCTTTCATTACAATTACTTTAGTCTAGGTTGATTATTAACGGGCATTTTTGGCCATATGTTCAAGTAGTTTACTTTTCTTTTTCCTTGCATAGGGGTGGTTATATGGTCTTTAAAACCGTGTCATCCTATTAACTTTATTAGCATTTTATGGTGTTTTAAAATGACTTATTTCCAGAATAATTTGGCATAAACACTGGGTATGTTTTCATTAATGCAGAAGGCAGGTCTTTTGGATGTCTAAGCAAATACTACAGCTGGTGATGGAGGATGCCATCGATGATTGGCTTTTGTGCCAGATTTATTGGCTTCGGAGGGAGGAAACTATTGCCCTAGGGATTCGATGGATTCAAGATGTAAGGCCTGAACACATTAGAATTTAATCTAAGTTTGAGTTTGAGCATTAAATGGCTCAGCCTCTGATGACCTTTGTCATTAAAAACTGCTGCTACCTGCACCAGAAATCACTGTGTATACTAATTAGCTTGCGCTACAGATGATAATTTTAACCCGAAGTCAATGTCTGAATGAGAACTGTGACAGGCTGAGGCTATGTTCTCAGCTGTAGCCCCACAATCTCTAGATCAATGAGTCACTTTTACTAATTAACTTGCCAAAGTGACCTGTTTCTTCTAATAACCTCTTCTTCTGCCAGCTCCTGTGGCCAGGTGGTACTTTCTTCAGAACAATAGGGAACTTTCACAGCAAATTTGACATTGCTCATCTCAACCAGACGCATGCACCTTCGTTGAACTTCAGCCTATTTGGTGGTAGCAATGCCTCTAAATCTGGATCCTTTGAGCAACAACTTGAGGCTACTCGTAGAGCAAGTGACATAAAAAAAATGCTTTTCGGTAAGTCTTTGTATTGTTTTTGATATCTTGTCTAAGAAGGCATAACTTTTGGATCTGTAATTTAAATGCCAGCAATTCACTCGTTCATTGTCTATGGTTTAAGTCCTTTGCCCAGAGTTCAATGATTATATTTCTCGAGACCCCTTTTTGTCTAGTTTATAATGAACAGGTCTAGCTAGATAGTTTATGTTGTTGAAATCATTGAACATGTTCCCCTGGAATTCATCAGATGGACCTCCAGCAACTTTAATTAGCTTGATTGGGTATAAGCAATACAGAAGATGCGCAAGAGACATTTATTATTTCACTCAGGTTGAGCTTTTATCCTTTTTGCCCCAACTACTATAATAATTCTATGAGTTTGATAGTATTCTCTTATTTTCATAGTTCCCATTTTTTGAATTTCTGATTATATTTATCTGTCCTTTTCCATTGCAGTCTACTACATGTATCAAGCAACTCGCTTATTCGATCTTAGAACTTCTACTCGTATCAATTTTCCCCGAGCTACGGGATCTGGTGATGGATCTTCATGCCAAGAAAGATATGAACGTGGCCTAGGAAGAAGTAAGTTCTGGTTCTGGTTCTGGTTCTGCCTATAGAGAGAAGATTTTTGTCTTAGGAGAGCTTATTGGGGTATAGAAATCAGATTTTTCTGTAATAAACACAGTGAAGTGAAATTAGTTAGATAAAGATTTCCTCTTTATGTCCCATTTCATAAGTCCATAAATAATTTTTTGGGTACATTTATTAAATGATGATTAGTTGAAATGGGGAATAATAGTGTCCAGTAGAGAATGTTTCCAAAATGTTGTGTTTCCTGATCTGCATCTACAATAGCTCCATTGTTCATTGTCGCAAGTTCAGCTGCAGTTTCACCTGGATCAAAATGTGTGAAGTAAATTCTCTTATACATCTTCTCGTCATCTAATACATGACATTAAACCAGTGTTACCTAATTCACGGTTCGCTTTGATTCGCAAAACGGGTACGGGATCGCAATTCATTAGTTTTACCGTTTGCGGTTCGTTGGGTAGTCTTCTTTAGAACGCAGTTTGGGATCATAATTCGTGATGATATTTTGTTTGGTTCGCTGATAAATTTTTAAGTAAATTATCTATATGTTCATTTTTTTCTGCAAAACAATTATTATTACCCAAATGACTTTTAAATACCTCAACACATTTAATGGTAGATAACACTAATAAAAGGACAAGAATCTTTCGGCTTCTCACCTTTCGATCTATTCTCTCTATTGTCGGAATGGCTTGATTCATATTATAAAATAGCGCATACTAAGGGTCATTATCAAAACAATGCATAGGTTAAGATTATGTATTTAAAGTTAATTGTAAAATAATTATTAAATTTATTTAAATAATAAAACTATTATTGAAAGACTATGTATTTAAAGTTATTTTTTATTCATCTTTTTAACAAAGAAGATAGGTTAAAATTCATGAAAATAAAAGAGTTGGTGCAGTGAGAGAGAAGAATTATTGGGAAGGGTTTTGACATAAATAATGAGAAACACGTGACCCAAACGTGTCAAAAATTGTGCCCAGCAATAGGGTACACACGTACTTCTAGGTTAAAAAATACGTAAATTATACCGTTCACCACTCAACTATCTTCACACTCCTATTTTAGTACTATGATATGACATTTTTTATTATTATAAAAATAATCTAAAATAAAAAATAAAATCAAAATTTATTACTATTAAATAAAAAATAAAATTATATCCTAAACCCACTAAACCTTAAACCCTAAATTATAATCATCCATAAACTCCAAAACCCTCTCTTCTTCTAGATTGGGGCCAGAGAAGAATGTGTTGTTTTGAGATTTCTAGATTGGTATTAAAATTGGAGATTAGGGTTTGGGTGGGTTTAAGATATGATTTTAGATTTTTTATATTAAATTATTTTTATTTCAATAATAATAAAATATAATTTTATTTTTATTTTAAATTATTTCTATATTTAATAATAATAAAAAATATCTTGTCATAAAAAATAATAATAAAACAATTCAGAGTGACTAAAACAAGAGTAACGTGAAAGTTTAGTTAGTAAATTAAAAATTTTGAAAGTTGAGTGATCAAAATAATAGTAAAAAGATAATTAGATGATGATAAGTGTAATTTACCCAAAATTCATTTCCTTTTCTTCTTCATCCGTTCCCCTTCTTATCTTCTTCTTCATCGATAGTTTTTTTTTTGTAAGCTTCTTCGATACTTGCGGGAGGAATTTTTGGTACGTCCATTTGTTCGTTCCAGTTCGTGTTCCTAAAAGAATTAGAACGAAAACGAACCGTGAATTGAAACGCACAAATCCAAACGAAATTCATAGGGTTCTGGGCGAATTAGATAACACTGCATTAAACTATTGGTCTTCAGTAAAATTATGGTCGTTGATGCTTACTACTACTATTGGGAGCAGTTGAATAATACCTGTATTATAAAAAATTAAACATGTTTGTAGAAATCAAGTTTTTCCACCACCGGCGCATGCAATATTTTCTCTTGATATATTTTCATGAAATAATTAAAGGGCAAGTTCACAAATCGGCTCTGAATAATGAAAAATTGTTCATTTTAGTCAGCAAACTTTCAAATATTACAAAATGGTCATTGAAGTTAGTTGAGCAAATTTGTATAATAGCACATTTTAATCATCCATACTTACACATTTAACCACGTTAGTCCTAATTTAAAAAAATTAATAAATTTAATCTCGTTATCTACACATTGTATCAATTTGGTCCTATTGCTTCGCACTCTCTTTGCTTCGCTCACTGCTTATCTTTTTTTTCTTTTCTTTTTTGATCGCAAATCTTAACGATGAAGCTTGAGTTGATCTCGTTAATCCTTCGCATCAGCTGCAAAACTAGATGTCCCTTTTATTCCCTGGAAGAACCATTAATCTACCATTAACAACTAAGAAGTTACGTACTTAAAATAGGCGAGAAGACAGCAAAAGGAATCGTTAGGTATTAGAAATGCGTTATTTTTGTTCTAGTGATTAAAAAGAAGGAAACAAGTCAGGAAATGCTAAAGAAACCTCAAAAGTATTAGAAATATATTTGTTTTTTTACCTTTGACGAAGTAACCGTCTTTTTGATATGGTGAAATGGCATTTTACCTATGAAGTACAAGTATTTCGATCTAAAGTCGTACAACGTACTCAATACATTCTTTACTGAGGACATATTGGGTACGACTTGGGTATCTGCAAAGATGCAAGTATTTCTTTTTCCTTTTTTTCCTCTATTCTCTCACTCTTTTTCCGTATTTTCTTCTTTTTTTCGACTTTTTATTGCTCACATGATTCAACTATAGGTAGATAAAGATGTGATGCCCATATAATTTTAACAAAAATTTTTAATAACTTTTTAAAATATAAAATTTATTTTATATTTATGGTACATTTGGCGTACTCATATCTTATAATTTTAGAAATTGTCGTTTTCTATTCTCGTGCCCGTATTCATATGCGTAATAGTGGAACATAGATTTCCACCAACTCCCCAAATGCTTGCACATTGAGATTTCATCTTGTTCTCGGTAAGCATACTAATTTTGTCAGAGAAAACATATTTTATGTGTCTAAGGTCCTCATTTATGTTTAAATTCCTGCATTAAAATCTTGAATTTGAAGACTCATCGTACATCTGGATATCTGAAATTTTGAACTAAGCCTGACCAACCTGGACTAGCGTAATGGGTCGAAATGGAAGGGGAAACTTTAATACCGTTGAGTCCCAGCTGGAATTTAAATAGCATTTGCGGCAACGATTTCGGTCACGTTGCATTTATCGCGATTGTGGGCATAACGAATGCTATTGTGGTCACTGCGGATGTCGTAGTCGTAAATTTTTTTAAAATTCACACAATTTATTGTAAACCATAATAATTATAAAAATAATTATAAAAAGTCACTTTTAATAATTTTCAGAGTGCTTTCTAACATAATAATTATAATTATAAATATAAAAATTTAGATTACTAAAATTAAAAGACTAAATTGAACGAAAATTAAAGTTTACATTTTAAATTAGAGAAAATCAAGGACTAAATTAAAAGAATCTAAAAGGTGGCTTTCGAATACATCAACACATTTCATGAGAAATAAGTAAATCAAATCCTATACTAACCAATACAATAATGAACTAGTTTGTATACTTTTTTTAACAGAACTAGTTTGTATACTTAGAATACTCTATTTTTTTTCCGAATCAAGAGTACTCTCTTCAATGCAACTAAATAAAAGATTAATTAGAAAATATATTATTTTTAAAAAATAGAAATACATTACAATTGTATTTTATGGGCCAATCAAATTAAAATATTTAGGACTGGATATTTTCAATCCAAATGAATTCACACGTACCTAGGGATGGACACCGGTCGGGTCGGGTTTTTGGCCCACCCGAACTCGACCCGAAAATAAATACCCTAAACCCGCATCCGACCCGACCCTAAAATAATTATACTGAACCTGACCCGACCCGACCCTACTTATAAAAAAATATTTTTAAGGACCTAATTGTAAAAAATAATTTTAAGGGACTTAATTGTAAAAAAAATTATAATTTGAAGGACTAAATTATAAATAAAAATTCAATTTTAAGGAACTAATTATAATATATATATATATATATATATATATATATAAAGATGGGGGTATTATTATAAAATCCCTAAAAAATTTAGGGAAAAATTACACAATTAGTCCTGGGTCGGGTCAGATTTTTTCACCCTAAACCCAAACCCGACCCGACCCAACCCGAATCCACCCTCAATAAAAAATAAACCCGACCCAACCCGAACCTAATTTTTCTATTAAAAAATCTGACCCGATTGGGTTGGGTCAGTTGGAACTCGACCATATCGGGTAAAATGCC
This sequence comes from Hibiscus mutabilis, assembly GCA_019671005.1. Taxonomy (NCBI): domain Eukaryota; kingdom Viridiplantae; phylum Streptophyta; class Magnoliopsida; order Malvales; family Malvaceae; genus Hibiscus; species Hibiscus mutabilis. The sequence goes on along the minus strand of CM033735.1, from coordinate 21,729,254 downwards.
CATCCCTACACGTACCCTTCATTTAAACTGCCAGCTTTATCCTTGAAACTTGAAAGTACCATAAAAAGGCCCTCATTAATATTCACTTTCCCAGCAGAATTTCAATCGACATTGCAAGAATCTCAACAGCGAAGCCATCACCTCGTCCGCGGCTCCATTTTTTACTCGTGCCTCCTTTCTTTCTGCTGTAGATCTCTCTGAAAATTGTTTCCCCTCCTTTTCTTTACCATTGTCCTTCATTTTTTTTATTTTGGGGTTGTGGTTAGTAGAATCATAGTAGTGCTTGTCACGCGCTACCTTTCGTTCTTATTTTTGGTTTTTGTGTGAAAACGAGTATAATGGTCTGTTATTATTGCTATTTTTCGCTACCTATTAAATTACGGCTGCGAACTACTATTATTGGTGTGAATCCGATTCTCACCGCCATTTCCGGCAATAGCGGTTTTGACCGCTAAGCCTACCGCAATATATCAGCCACTATAGCGGTTGCGGAGCGCTATTTGAAACCCTAAATTTAAGTTCATTAAGCTAACTTGTGATTTAATGATACGATGTGTTTTAGTTACCTAGTATTAATAGATAAAATGAAGTTGTATGTGGAAAATAGGGTTTATAGTTTGTATTGGATAGAAACCCATTATCTTATGAAATGAATGAACCTTATCTTTCTCTCTAAAATTTCTTATTCTCCTCTATCTATACTCTTCTGAATATTCTTCTTTTTATAGAAAAATTTTGTTCTTTTTTTGAGGATCTTACTAGGTATCAGAGCCTTCTGATTTTGACAATGGTAGAAACACGAAGTTAGTTGACTCAAGCAGCCACATGGCAGTTATAGACGACAAGGTTATAATTTGAAATTACTGGGTTGGAAACAAGGCTTGAAAACAAGATTAAAGATATGCTTCAAGACCTGAGAGAGAAAATGATGTCAGATTTCCAAATGTTTCTAGAAAGCGCTTTGGGGAAGCCGAAGTCACTTGACGAGACCAGTCAAAAAATCGAAAGGTCCTACTAAGTCAGGTACAATTACCAGAGGATTATGTGTTGAGTATATTTAAAAACCACTTGAGGATTGAGATAAGCCGACACCTAAAATTGCTGGAACCAAAGACATTAATTGATGCATACCATAGGACTAGGCATTTAAAGGCTATATTTTTCCTATGGCAAGGAAGGGTAGTGGTCTAGTAAAATTCAGTCCCCCTCCATCAACTTTGATCCCTACCAAATTTGTTGGCAACCATATCAGAGGCAATAGAAATATTTATGTTCCTAATTTCAATTCTCAAACACCTTCACCTAATGTTTTAAGCCCAAATACAAGCAAAGGAGCAGACCCCAATAATGTTAAAGGCACCGAGAAATTACTGTCTGCAAGGGAAATCGAGGAGAGGAGAAAAATATTGTGCTTTTGGTGTGCTGCCAAATACACTCCAGGGCATAGGCGCACCAAGTCTCAGATTTTTTTGATAGTGGTGGAATGAGCAAAAGATGAGGCTGAGCAAGATGAATTCTTGAATTGTGAAGATGAAGTAGAATTTCAGGTTGAGAATGGCATAAAAATAAATGTCTTGTTCTGTCTTTGCATTAAATGTAGGGTGAATCCAGTTGTGAAACAATGAGGTTTAAAATTCAAGTTGGGGAGAGATGTTGATAGCACTAGTCGATTCAGGGAGTACCCACAACTTTCTAAGTTTGAACACAATGAAAATGTTGGGCTTGATTTTAGACAAACTAAGGGTAACTGTAGTTAATGGGGGACAACTAGAGACCTTAGGATTGTGTAAAGAAGTGGCTTGAAAATAAGCAAGAGCATAAGATAACTTTAGTGGATGAAGGCTCTCTATTGAAAGTGAAACCTTATAGATATCCTACATATCAGAAGGATGAGATCGAAATACTCATTAAAGAGATGATGGAGGCTAGTATAATTAGATATAGCATTAGTAGTTTATCTTCACCCATAGTGATGGTGAAGAAGAAAGATGGTTCATGGAGGATATGCGTGGTATATATAATTGAATCAAGCCACTATCAAGGATAAGTTCCTAATACCAATTAGAGAGGAATTGATGGACAAATTATGAGATGTTGAGTATTTTTATAAGTTGGATATGAGGTTGGGATACCATCAACTCATAATGAGTGATGCTGATGTGCAAAAAATAGCCTTTAGGACTCATGAGGGACACTACGAGTTCTTGGTTATGCCCTTCAAGCTAACCAATGCTCTAACAACCTTCCAAGGCCTTATGAAAAATATCTTCAAAGGTGTACTAAGGAAGTATGTTTTGGTCTTCTTTGATGATATTTTAATATATTCAAGAGATTGGGAATCTCACTTGAGACATATTGAAGAGGTTTTGGGGTTGTTGAGGAAAAATCAATTGTATGCAAAAAGAAATAAATGCAGTTTTGGATCAAGGGAGATTGATTATCTGGGATTTGTGATTTCAAAGGGGTAATCAATATGAACCAATATAATGTGAAACGTATTTTGGATTGGCCAACTCCTACAACCATCAAAGAACAAAAGGGATTCTTGAGATTATCTAGATACAATAGAAGGTTTATTCAAGGGTATAAGATCATTGCAAAACCCTGACATATTTGCTAAAGAAGGGAAATTGGATGTGGACAGAAGACCAAGACAAGGTATATGAAAATTTGAAGAAAACTATTAGCTCAGTTCCAGTATTGGCATTACCGATTTTTAATGATGTTTTTGTGGTGAAAACTAAGGCAATTTTTAGTAAGGAGCTGAGAGTGTTATGCATGAGAATATATGCGCAATTGAGAGCATGTATACTTGCTGCACAATTAATATAATGATAAGAATATCATCCCCATTGGGATTGGAATAGTTACACTAAAATGAATTGTACGAAAAGAAAACAAGAATAAGATGGTGGTAATGAGATGAATGAACACGAACTAAAAGGTAATGTTGCTGCAACAAGATAAATTGAAGCAAACGATTGAAGGATAACAAATAGTTGCAAATGCATAAAGATTATTAAGGTGAATGAGTAGCTCGGTTTACTGCCAATTGCTATGCTCACCAATACTAGAATATCACAACGAAGAAGCTCTACTTATCTAATCGACAGGGAATTTGAATGTATTTCTACACCATGTCTAGCAAGAAGTTGATAACATAATGCTACAGTGATACATGTCTGCGTTAACCCTAGCAAACTATTATCCATTTAAGTTACCCTTTTTAGTCATTGAAACCCTAACCTTACGTCTAAGAAGGATTATGATCAGTGTAAAAACGTCCCACTATTAGTGCAAGATACACTATCGATGCAAGAATAGAAATATGACAATCTTGTTTGAATATCGATTCCACGATGATGGTGTATTCAGCTCAAGACTTATGTAACTACAACACAATACTGTAAAAGTGGAAATTGTGGGTACAATGGTGGTTGCAATAAAAGAATAAAGTGATGAATATATGATTAATTGTGGTAGTAATAACATAATATATTAAAAGAAAGAGAAATATGAAGTTAAAGGCTGGATTTCCTTGGTAGTAATAACATAATATATGTATATCGGGTAATGTATTCATAGGACCCTTGATTTATGTCTATAACTCTATTTGGATTTGTTAATCATGTCGAATGCTTTTAATTACTTATTTTAAATTGGAGCTCTCAAGAAAATGCTTTAACTATTTTGTATTGACGTATTTCCAAAACGTTGTTGAATTTATGGAATTACTTATATTTTAGGCTAAATATAGTTGCAAAATTTCATGTATGGGTTGTGCTTGAGACCCAAATGTAGTATCAGAGCCTAGATTTAGCCAGTTCTAGGAAACCCCAGGGTAGTAGAGAGTCGTAAAAAGGGGTGTCTAGTGAATATGTGCCCATAAGTTGAAGATGAACTCGTTTAAGCTAAATATTCAATGAAGTAACCTTGTTTGTTTATCTGCATAGAGTTGAATCATGCCTAGAGGTTCATATAATTGCGAAGAAATTTGGGGCTCTTGAGAATAAAGTTATGATAAGGATTATATTCCCAAGATCAATGAGAGATTAGAAGATGCTAGGAGACATGGGGCCAACTACTTCATCCACCTACATAGGACCCTTAATCGCATCGTGAAAGCCTTCCTAGGTCATCTGCTATCCCTTGGGAATCCTCGATTGAGAGGCTTCATCATTATGGTGCAACCAATTTCCTTGGGTTGAGGCAAGATAATTAGATCAAGTGGATCAATGGTTGAAAGATACCCATTGGATCTTTCGCCAGATGGGGTTAGATCCCAAAGATAAGTTGAAGTGCTTCATTTCCTTATTAAAGAAGAATGCTCGTGAGTGGTGGGAGACCGTTGAGTTAGGATGGTATCCTAATCGATCCACTTGGAATGATTTCCTTGATGAGTTCGAGATGAAGTATGTGGGGAAGCCCATATAGATAGCTTGAGAGTATGGTTCACACATTTGGTTCAAGGGAACCAACTTATTTTTGAGTACAAGCAATAGTTCCTGCAGTTGAGTAGGTATGTCCCAAAACTAGTTGCTACAAAAAAGATGAGATGCAAGAGGTTCCGTAAAGGTTTGAGGAAGGAAATCCAGATGTACCTGACAGCTGATCCACCAAAGGTGTTTTTTGATTTGATCACTAGTGCCAAATCCCATGATCAAGTACAAGGGCTGACCTATGGTCAAGCGGGAGGTCATGGAGGTTTGAGTTGAGGGAGCCATTCCCATTCTAATCAGTCGCAGTCCCACTCTAGGAGGTTTAAAGGAAATTGGAATCAAGGGAGATGAGCATCGAATCAGTCTACAAGATTAGATCAAAGGTCAGTATTTGTTGGTCGAAGAAGGCCTAATCCCTCCTCTTCGGCTATGAGTTTGGGAGGTTCATCTAGAGGATCCTATACACCAGTTTGTGCCCAGTGTGGGCGTAGGCACCATGGAGAGTGCTATGTGAATGCTAAGGTATGCTATGGTATTGGATCACCTGACCAATTTTTGAGAGACTACCCTGAGGCCATGGATGCCACCCTAGTTTAGAATCAAAGAACTTTCTTATAGTTTCGAGGGGCTAAGGTTTCGCTAGGGGAGGAGCAAGCCATGTGTCGGGATATCAAAACGGGGGCACTTTTCAGTCCACTACGAGGGCACCATCTAGACAGTATGCAGTCAAGGCTCAAGAGGACTATGAGGCTACCGATGTTATCTTAGGTACGTTTACCCTATTTTTAATTCCTATTGTTGCTCTTGAGGATTCGGGATCAACACATTCCTACATCTGTAGTGGAATATCTCAGCAGTAGGGTATCATTGCCGATGATCTTGAGATAGGAATCTATGTGTCTAGTCCCTTGAGATATGATGTTTTGGTGGATAATATGTATCGGAGGTTTTCGATTGAGATTCAAGGTTTGATCTTTCTGACTGACATGGTGGTGTTACTATTTTAAGAGTTTGATGCTATCCTAGGAATAGATTGGTTGTTTGAGCATGATGCACGTTTGGGTTGTAGAGCAAAGAACCTTAACCTTCGTGGTTTTGATGGAGATAAGTTGGTGGTGAAAGGTGAGAGAAATCCTTACCTTTTTAATGTAGTATCGACTTTAGCGACACAAAGGATGATACAACAATGTTGCGAGGCCTTCTTAGCCCAATTAGTTGATACAAGCGTAAGGAGTTTGATGCTTGAGATCCTCCGGACCATATTGAGTTTGTTAATGTGTTTTCGGAGGAGTTGCCCAGATTACCTCCAGATCGTGAACTAGAGTTTTAGATAGATGTAATGTCAGGCACGGCACCAGTTTCCATTGCATCGTATCGCATGGCACCTACAAAATTGAGAGAGCTAAAAGAACTAGATTCAAGAGTTGTTGGAAAGGGGTTTTATCCGACCGAGCATCTCACCTTGGGGTGCACCAATCCTATTCGTGAAGAAGAAGGATGCGTCAATAAGGACGTGCATCAATTAACTTCAGCTCAACAAGGTAATGGTGAAGAACCGTTATCCCCTACCAAGGATAAATGATTTGTTTGATCAGTTGAGAGGTGCTCGTGTGTTCTCAAAGATCAACTTGAGTATGGGACACTACTAGTTGAAGGTGGTAGAAGAGGATGTCCAGAGAACTAGATCTTCCAGCTATATCTAGATCAGTTTGCAGTGGTCTTCATCGATGATATTTTGGTTTATTTGCGCTCAAAGAAGGAGTACGATTATCACCTTTGTGCTGTCTTCCAAACCTTGAGGTAAAGATAGCTTTTTGCCAAGTTTAGCAAGTACGAGTTTTGGCTTTCTGAAGTGGCATTTTTGGGTAACATTGTAGCAGCAGATGAGATTCATGTTGATCCCCAAAAGATTCTGGTTTTGGTTGAATGGAAACTACCTAGGAAAATCACAGAAGTTCATAGTTTCTTTGGGGTTGCCGGATATTACTGATGTTTCATCAAGGGCTTTTCTATCATAGCGTCATCTATGACCAAGTTGTTATAGAAAGGAGTTCCATTTGAGTGGAACAAGAAGAGGCAACAAAGCTTTGAATAGTTCAAGACTTACCTGAAAAAAGCCTCAATTTTAACACAACCCGAGCTAGGTAAGGTTTATGTAGTTTTCAGTGATGCCACGTTGAATGGACTTGGTTGTGTTCTCATGTAAGAGGGTAAGGTGGTAACTTACGCCTCGAGACAACTCACGCCCCATGAAAGGAATTACCCTACGCATGATTTGGAGCTAGCTGCATTTATCTTCAAGTTGAAGATTTGGAGAAAATATTTGTATGGAGAAAAGTGTTACATCTACACTGATCACAAGAGTTTAAAGTATCTCCTCACTTAAAAGGATTTGGATTTGAGACAAAGGCATTGGATTGATTTGTTGAAAGATTATGATTGCATTATTGAGTACCATCCTGGTAAAGCTAATGTGATGGCTGATGCTTTGAGCCAAAAGTCCACGTCAAAATTGAGAGTGATATTCGTCCATTTGAAGATGACCGAGGATGGTGGGTTGTTAGCCAAGCTTCGTGTGGAGCCTACCTTAATACAAGAGATTTAGAGGACACAAGTGCTAGATAAAGAGCTTATAGCAAATATTGATATGGTTCAAAGAGGAGAAGCATTAGACTTCGAAGTACAAGATGGGGGAATCATGTACTTCAAGGGTCAGTTGTGTTGTGTGTACCAGCTTTGGAGGATTTGAGGGACCGCATTCTTCAAGAAGCGCATCGTAGCCCATTTTTTGTACATGTAGGCAGCAATAAGATGTACCAATATCTTCGTCCTTTTTATTGGTGGCCTAGTATAAAGAGAGATGTGTAAGAATTCTTCAGAAGATGTTTTGCTTGCCAGCAAGTTAAAGCGTAACATCATGTTCCTTTAGCTTTTCTTCAGCCTATCCAGATTCCACAATGGAAGTGGGATCGTGTGGCCATGAATTTTGTGACGGTTTGCCTTTGACTCAAAGGAAGCATGATGCTATATGGGTGATTGTGGATCATTTGGAATCTTTGGGTCATTTCACCTGAGCATGTGGGCTTGGTTGTTTGGGATGAAGCCTTGAGAAATGATGTGGGCTTCTTATGTGTTGGGCTTAAACTTTTGGGTTGCCATATGGGCTTGGAGGACATTGGTAGGGTAAATGGCTAATTCCCCCCACATTTAAAGAGGAAGAGTGTGAGGCTTTATTGGGTTGCAGATTATAAGGGTGGTGAGGTCGCTCTTGTCCCCCTTTACCCTCTCCATCTTATTCCTCATTCTTTTTCCTTGGAAGTTCAAGATCAAAGGTAAGATCTTTATCAAATCAAGTTTTAATCTCAAAATTGTGGTTGAGGGTAGTCTTATCTACACCAAGCGATCTACCCATTGAGGTAAAAATGGAAGGTTTTGGTGGAGGAAGGAGATTATGGGTTTTTGGTGGGGGTAGAAGAAAAAAAAATGAGAACTGAGGATTTAACTCCATTTTTATGCTATAAGGTTCTTCTTTCACGTCACTTGACCCTCTAGAAAGGTTGTAACTCGTTTTACAACTTTGGATTTCTAGTTAAGAATTTTGGAGAGCACTCAAAAACTCAAGACAAGGGAAAGGCTTGACGTTGGTGCAAAGAGGCTCTTTTTCATTGCGTGGAGGAAGGTTAGTACACTTCTAACTCATTTTGGTTCCTGCAAATCCTAAATGTAAAGTCTTGTATGCTTGTTTGATGTTTGATTTTTGAAATGATTGAGTTTGGGTGTTAATGGTTGTAAGACCCCAAAAATAGGGCTAGAGTTTAGAGGTTCGACCGGGTTTGGTTCGAACCAGCTTGACCGATTTGAGTAGTTTCGGGGGATTTAATATTATAAAGATATGAGCAGTGGAAATTAAAATGAATTGAGGGTTTTAAAAGGTTTATAAATGTTATATAATAATTTGGTAATTTAATTGGAGGTTTAATAAATAGGGTTAAGTGGAATTGTGTTTTAGTGACTAAATTGTAAAATGTGAAAAGCTATGTTAGTGAATATTTTGTAAATGGGCCAATACTAAGAATTCTTAGAGAGATATATTTTCTAAATATTTTAGTGACTAAGTTGTAAAATGTGAAAAGCTATGTTAGTGACTATTTTGTAAATGGGCCAATACTAGTTCCTTTGGTGAGACGGTTACGGTTAGAAGGTTGTATAGGAGATGTCCTTTTGGTAGTTCAAGGTCATGAGTTTGCCGCAGACTTGATGGAATTACCATTCCACGGTTTTGATGTTATTTTGGGCATGGATTGGTTAAGTGAGCATAAAGCGGCTGTGGATTGTGAATCCAAAAGGATTTCCTTGAGTCTTGCTGACGATTATGAAGCTGTAGTGGTTGGCGAGAATGTGACATTCTTGTCTAACATTGTTTCAGCAATGCAAGCTGATAAGTTGAAGCAAGAAGGTTGTCAAGCTGATCTAGCAATTGTGATGAATCCGAAGGTAAAAAGGATTCGAGTGCAAGCCATTTGGACGATGTGTGATTTTTTGGAGGTGTTTCTTGAAGAGTTGTCGGGTTTGCCGCCAGATAGAGAAATGGAGTTTGGCATAGAGACATATGCGGGTATGAATCTTGTCGAGTCACGCTGGTACACCCCATGGCGCAGCGGAAAAATTATCCGGTGATTACCACCAGAGATCCATGTACGAGGAACGAATCGGGGTGAATAAGGGTGAAAAGTTACCTATTTAAAATCTGGAATTCTGAATTTGGAGGAGATAGATATCCAATCACGATTCCACGATGTCGATTCCTAAGCCGCAACGATAACGCTCCGACCTCTACGTAGTTCACCCAATTGAAGTGAGCATATAAAACTCTCTAAACTATTTAGAGGATTTTTCCAAGAAGCATTAATGATTGCTAGATCTCTCATGCCTTTATATAGCCTTTGAAATCCTAATTCAACTCATATTAGGATTTCAATATATATATATATATATTAATATATATAATCCTAATTTAAGTTTAATTAGGATTTCAATATATATTAAATATATATAATCCCAATTCAACTTAATTAAGATTTTAATATATATATATATATATTAAATATATATAGTCCTAATTCAACTTTAATTAGGATTTCAATATATATATATATATTAAATATATATAATCCTAATTTAACTTAATTAGGATTTCAATATATATTAATATATATAATCCCAATTCAACTTTAATTAGGATTTCAATGTATATATTAATTTAAATCAAATTATATTATATATATATATATTAAAAGAGTCATAATTTCAATAATTATTTTCTTTTAATATTTATCCAATAGTTAAATTATATATATATATATATATCAAATATATATTAATTTAACTAAATTCGTGTACAAAAAATTTGTACATATATAATTCGTTTAATATATGCTCATTTCAACCGTGAGTGTGACCTTGTAGATTCATGTAATGTTAGTAGTAAATATTAGAACATTTCTAATATTACAAACAATGAGTGACATCTAGCAATATGTCAATGTCACCTAAGTTACAAGAAATCATGATTCTACATAACTTTTTCGTGATTAACTTTTTTTCATGTATTACATCCTTTTGTCTTTTATATTTAGATTGGACACAATTCATGGAACAATCGCACTTGTATAGTCTATCTAATATTTCTTGATATCTTGAGTAGACTATTATAAATGAATAACTATGATATCTCATATCAACTTATTCAAGCATGGCCATGCATTTCTAGTCTCACTCAATCAAGTGGCCCACGATATTTCTCCTATTATGTAGAAGGGACAAATCCTATCTTGATCAACCATATCCCACTACATAGATTGTGATATATCCAATATCAATCTTTATAGAGTAGCTGTTGCGACCTACGAAAATTACATGTTCATAAGCTTGGTGCTATAGGTTATCCCCAAATCATTGTTTGAAAATTTTATTTAAAGAGATTTCTTTTAACAATTCATATTCCTTTGAAAACAAATAAAAAACTCAGAGTCGCCACCAGCCACTTGGATAAGGTAGACCGAACAACACAAAAAACCAAAGATTCGTTTTGAAAGGGTTCGAGAGTTGATTACGTGTGGGGAAGGATTAGCACCCCCATCACGCCTAGAAATCGATACCAAAATATATGTTGCCTTTAAATTGATGGGATTAATTGAAATTTAAATTGAATTTAATTCGGTGCACTTATATGAAAATTGACCTTGATTGAACGAGGTTTATCAAATTGGCGGGTTCAAATTAATCAAACATTTAATTAATAAAGTTGACAATACATCGGATCATAGATTAAGCCGACATCATATAAGACTGACTGTCGTGTTAATTTATGGTTCGATTCTCGTACGTCACCTTTATGCATGATGCAAGCATTTAAAATATGATGTAATGATTTTATCAACTTTTAATTTTACCTTGAGACGATAAGGATTAATTCAAATATTTGGTCAACATCCTTTAAGCTCGGACTGTTATGACACAAATATCGAAATTAATAAATACCTCTTTTTTGTGACTTAAATTAATTGATTTAAAATATATGGGCCTCATGAATGACAATTAATAATGGATGTCAGAAAAGGCTTGAAAATTAAACACACAAGAGGCCCACCAAAGCCCTAACCTAAAAGGCCCAAATTATGGAAAACCAATTAATGATCTAATTATTAGCTAAGTGAGTCTAATATCTAACCCTAAATTAATTAACCCTAAAGGCTAGAAAACCCTAACAAATTATGAATTATCTTATATCACGATAATTAATTCGATCAGTCTTAAACTAGTATTCCAATAAGCCAAGGATACTATTTAAACAAATCAAGCTAATTAATCATGGTTTTAGAATAAATGTCAATCTAATCTCCATATTAATTTTATCTTAAAGGTAGTTAAGAAATGTTCAATTAGTTTAATGAATTTAACATTTATCCCAATAAGCCAAGGGTAAATTTAAATTCATTAAATTAATTCAAACCCTAGGTCTAACTATGGCTCTAAAAACTAATCCTAAATTAATCTAATTAATTTAAAGATTGTGCCCCTATGAGACGAGTACCAGACTTTAAATTAATTTGTCCAATTCTATCCTAAGACTAATCTGCCAAACCCAAAGCCTACCTAAACTAAACGAGCCCTAGGCCCAAGATACAACAAGGCTCAAACTACCCAAACTAAACAACCTGAGCCCAAAACACAACAAGGCCCAAAAACCATATATTGTATATTTACCATAACACATATTAAAAAATATATATATTCGAACTATATTATACATTTTGAAAGCTATGTATTATATACATTATATAAAACTTGTATTATATATATTAAAAAAACTTATTATGTATAAAACCTTGATATATGTATATATATTTATATAAAAACATATTATATATGTTATATAAAACAAGGAGTTATATATATATATTTAAAAGCTATTCACCATATGTTGTATAAAAATTACATATTACCTTATATTATATAGATGAAATATATTGTATAACATAAAAAAACTATATACTATAGCCAAACCATATATTATAACATTTTTCCAACCACAAATCTAACAAATTTAGCAAGATTAAGCAAGATTATCAACAATATAGAAACTGGAAATAAAATGCATGAATTTAAGAACCTAATATATTGGAATACGGGCCAAAACACAAAGAAACTAAATCTGAAGGCTGAATCAAAAGAACATAACATATTTGGATAAAAGAGGGTTGAATTAAAAACATTTATAAAGTTTAAAGGATTAAGGACGACAATATAAAAGGCGAAAACCCTTTTTGGGTGTAATTTACCCATGCGGAGGGACCAATCTTGTTATTTTGAGATGCGGAAGGACCTCAGGGATGATTTGGTTTGGGCGGAGGTCCTTAAATGGTAAAATGATAATTTTTAAAATGTAGAAATAGTATAAAAGGAGGGAGTCCGGTCAGTTTTACCTCTTTTGGATAAAATAGATCTCTGGCTCTTAAACATTCTTACCATCTCTGGTGAGCGCTGCCGCTCACCAGAAAAAAACCCTGAAGCCGCCATGTTGACCGCCGCTCACCGACGGCTGGCGAACCTAAAAGACACCCCTTTCTTTGCTTTAAAACCAAATCTAAACTCATTTTTTAGAGAAACAAAAGGGAAGCTCATTTCTTTTTGAAAAGCCAAAGGTAAAAGAGAGCAAAAAAACTCATTTTTTGGTTAACCTCTTCACCACTTATGGTCTCAAGGAGACCGAATTCAGGCTTATCAATGGCGAGGGAAGACAAACCGACATTGGGAAGATGAAACGCTAGAGGTAAACACAACACCCTAATCTATGCGTATGTTTATGCTTTGAATTTAAAAAGAAAAAGAGGTATACCACAAAAATGCTTGAGGGTTTTCTTTGCTTTTTCTTTCTACTCTATTCCTTTGAGATTGCCAAAAAAATTGCTTACATTGTTTCTAGGGCATTGTTTTTATATACCCTGTCGAATTACATGTATTTAGAAAAAAGGGAAAAGCTATCTAAAATCCCTATTGGCTACTGTATTTGTTGGCCAGATTCATCTGCTCTCTTATGAATGTCGGTTAATTCTCTAAAAATCCTGATATTATTGCGCGTTTTTGCCTTCTCTAACATCTTTGTTTTCTTTCATGTGCTGGCTGATTGGTGAGAAGGGGGACGAAATGAGGCACGGCTTGGAGAGTAAGCCTCTGATGTGGCTGCCGATATGGCAAATCAATGGCGAGGTGGCATTGGGCCACTGGATCCTTTGACTGACGTGGAGGCAAAGTTGAAAGGTCCATCGGCGCGTGTGGAAACCACAAGGATGGCGATTCGGCATGCTCACGTGTGTCTGGTTTAGGGCTTAGTTGTGCCTTATGTAATTTTTAAAAACTTTGGGTTTTTTTTATGTAAATGGACATATAATTACTTACTTTTGAGCTTTATTTATATATTTATGGGCTGTTATATAGCTTATATATACATTCTTGGGTTTCAATAACATATTTATATAGTACTTAATTAACAAACATACACTAATAATAGGGCATCTAATTATGATAATAATGCTTTTGGGTGTTTAACTTATTAACTTATAACTTAAAGTAGATAATAACTATAACCATAATAATAATAAGACCGTAACATAACAAGACCGAAAAAAGGATAAATAAGTAACAATGGTAAAGAAAGCAACAAAATAGAACTTACACTATTTTTAAAGCTTTAGATGATAATTGTATATAAAAAGGGGGTGATTATATGGGCCCTTATTTAATTAAACTAGTAGTAGTTTTCTTTTTTGTTCCTTTAGGTATTAATAAAATAGAAAGCCCTTTATTATTTAAAAGAACATGTTAATACCTCTGACAAAATTAGTGATTACAGCTACCCCTCTTTGCTTATCCTTGTGAAGTAAGAATAAAGAAAATACCATAAGCACTAACTTTGTCCTACTTCCCTGTTGGACGATTTGCTCCTCGAGAACGATAGTGAACAACTCCAAATAACTTGTTTTCTCGGAGCGGCAAAAACAAACTGGGTAACACTGGCATGTCCTCCCTTAGCGGCCAAAGACGAACCAGATAGGAAACGACTCATTCCTCCAGAACGGCAGCGAACGAATCTAAGTAACTTGTTTTCCCGGAGCGGCAAAAACAAACTGGGTAACACAGGCTTGTCCTCTCTAAGCAGCCAAGGACGAACCAAATAACAAACGACTCATTCCTCCGGAACGGAAGCGAACAAATCTAAATAACTTGTTTTCTTGAAATGACAGAAAGCAAAACTGACGTAGATGACGTGTTCATCTAAAATGGCAGCGAACAAGTCAGATGTCCTCAAATGGTAGGTGACTCATTTCCTGAAGTGGCAAAGACAAATATGTTGCTATGTTCCTCCGAAATGGTAGGAAACTACTTCTACCATGAAGATTCCATTCTTCTTGGACCTATATAGATAAGCCTTTCGATATTTTTGTTCGAATATTCTTGAGCTGCGGGCATTTGCCTCTTCTACTCTGAGGTTTTGATGTGGTAAGTTTGAAATCCTTCGTATGATATCCTTGAGCTAGGTTTTTTTCTTTGTCCTTTGCTCCTCTTCTTAGGAGGTATTGGATCTACCCTTTGATTATCTGTGAACAGAAATGAAAAAGCTGTAATGATGTAGGTTAGCATGCTCCTATCCTAGAGATGTCTAACTAGAGATGATGCATGAATGATAGCAATTTTTAAACTTTCTAGAGCACTTTCTCTTCTTGGCCCCTTAACTTTGGCCTTCGTGTGCTCTTTATTTCTCTTCTTTACAACAAGGACGTCTCCTATCTCACTCGGGTTCACCCTTTATGCCCCCATTTTGAGCTCTTTGAACCTTGTGTCCTAAAGCGCCTTTTCAGGTTTTCACTTTAGAGATTTTTTTTCTCTTTTTTTTCTTTTTCCTTTTTCCTTTTTTTTCTTCTTTTTTTCTTTCTTCTTTTATTTTTTCTTTCTTTTTCTTTTTTCTTGGGTGTTCTTACGGGTTTTCGCCCCTGGTCCCTTGGACTATAACAGATCAGTACTCAGTGTCTCTTCTTGGTGGATCTTGTCAATTTCTCCTCCAATGTCTTCTTGCCCCACCTTTGGAGAACTCCCACCCAATCCAGGAACAAACCCGCGCTTAATGGATTAAATCATAGTAATGCCAAGAAATCCTCTGTTTTTTCTCATTCTATGTCAATCTATCTGTAGACCGTATATAAAACAGACAATAGAAAATAGAATAAAACTTTATTAAAACTTGATGGAATATTAGGACAATTTTGAAGGTTATGGCAAACATGAGAACGAGAAAGAAGATATGAAAGATGTCAACTATATGAATGATGAGAACCCATCGACCTTGGTTGATTTCTCGCTAGCCACCCTTGGTCATTTTCCCTGATGATATGAAGACCGAAGCATAGACCCTCAATCAAACCAAAGCTCGTTCGTTGGATGCCAAAATTCAAGTCTATCTGAACTATCCTTTTCGAATTTTTAATTCAGGCCCTCCTTTGGTTTTAAGGCATTTTCGGGTTTTCATCTTAAACCCTCTTTTTCTTTTTACTTTTCTTTTTTTGTTTTTTTCCCTTTTTTTCTTTTTTCTCTTCTTAAGCGTAATACCTTTTGACGGAGTCTGGGTTTATGGGGTTGCTCAGTTATTTCCCAGCTATCCCCGTTAGAATTAACGCTCCCTTAGAAAAGGTTTCTTTCATGACATAAGGCTCCTCCCAATTGGGCATCCATTTTCCTCGGAAGTCTCTTTGGTTCAGCAAGATCTTCTTTAGCACCAGGTCCTCCTCTTGAAACTCCTTGGGGTGAACTTTCTTTTTATAAGCTTGCATCATTCTTTTTTGATACATTTGGTTATGAGAGATAGCTTTCAACCTTTTCTCTTCAACGAGGATCAACTGATCAAATCTGACTTGCATCCATTCGGCTTCATCCAACTTTACCTCATTCAAAATTTAGAGCGATGGGATTTCCACCTCGATGGGTAATATTGCCTCCGTGTCGTATACCAAGGAGTACGGTGTTGCCTCAGTCGATGTTCTCACAGAGGTCTGATAGGCAAACAAAGCAAAAGGAAGCCTCTCATGCCAATCCTTGAAAGTCTTCATGGTCTTTGCTATGATCTTCTTAATATTCTTATTAGCCACTTCTACCGCCCCGTTCATCTTGGGGCGATAAATGGTAGAATTATGATGCACAATCTTGAATTGTTCACCCACCCCGGTCATCATCTTGTTATTCAAATTGGGAGCATTATCAATGATGATTCTTTAGGAAAGACCATAGCAACATATAATTTATTTCTTGAGAAAATTATAGATTGTCGCTTTTGTGATATTAGCGTACGAGTCGGCTTCTACCCATTTGGTGAAGTAATCAATGGCCACTAGAACGAAGCGATGCCCATTGGAAGCCTTTGGGTGTATCTGACCAATGACATCCATTCCCCAAGTAGCAAAAGGCCATGATGAATTCATAGTGTGAGGTGGCACCGGTGGGGAACGTATCTTGTTAGCATAGATTTGGCATTTATGAAATTTCTTTGTGTAACTGATGCAATATCCCTCCATGGTTTATCAGAAGTAGCCATATCTCATAATTTTTCTTGCCATCTAGAATCCCCTGGCGTGGGTTCTACATAAACCATTGTGGACCTCCGCCAAAATGGTTTTGGCCTCTCAGGCACTGACACACCTCAACAGTATCTGATCCTTGCTTCTTTTGTACAAAACTTCACCATCAAAGACATACCCTGATGCTAATATTCTAATAGTTCTTTTTTCATTATTGTCGGCCTCTTTTGGGTAAGTCTGAAACTTGATGTATTGAAGTATGTCATAATACCATGGATTGTCGTCCTCTTCCTCTTCCAAACTATAGCAATGGGCCGATATTTCAAAAGTTTGCATCTCGACCAGCTTCATCTCAACTGTCCGACTTACTTTGAATGTAGCGGCCAATGTTGCTAGAGCGTCAGCCATCTGATTATCCTCTCTTGGCAGGTAGGTGAAACTGACTTCTTTAAAATCTTTGACCAAATCTTGGATTAAGTCATAGTACTTGATCAATTTCGAATCTCTAGTCTCCCATTCATTCCAAAGCTAATAGATTAATAGGGAAGAATCTCTGAAGACCCGAAGAACTTTAATCTTCTTTTCTATGGCCTCTCGGAGTCCCATGGCACAAGCCTCATATTCGGCTATATTATTGGTGCAAAAGAATTCCAACCTACTTATGAAAGGGTAGTAGGTATTTTTTGGGGAGACCAAAACACCCCTATTTCATGGCCTAGGCATTCGATGCCCCATCAAAATAAAGCCTCCAGCCTTCATTCTTGATAGTAGACGTCCTTTCAAATAGATCACAGATCAAATCTTCATCCGGGAAACTAAAGTCTAACGGTTCATAATCATTCGAAGTGCGGCTTGCCCAGAGATATGCCACCACACTTCCTTTCACCGCCTTCTGACTCACATAAACAATGTCAAATTCTGACAATAACATTTGCCAACGAGCTATTTTCCCAGTTAGTGCTGGTGTTTCCATTAGAAATTTCAATGGATCCAGTCGGGAGATTAAGAAAGTGGTGTGATACAACATGTATTGCCGAAACCATTTAGTAGCCCATACTAAGGCACAACACAACCTTTGGATCAACGGGTACCATGTTTCACACTCAATGAACTTATTGCTTAAGTAATAAATCACCCTTTCCTTTCTACCTGAGTCACCGTGTTGCCCCAACACACAACCTATAGAATTCTCAAAAACTACCAAGTACAAGATCAACGGCCTACCCGGTACTAATGCCACTAGAATTGTAGGATTGGTCAAATACTTCTTGATCTTTTCTAGCGTTTCTTGACAATCTTCATCCCAAACCCGTGGGTTATTTTTTTGGAGTAATCTGAAGATAGGGTTACACTTATCTGTCAAATGGGATATGAACTGGGAGATGTAGTTTAACCTTCTCAAAAATCCTCAGACTTCTATTTGCGTTTGAGGCAGCGGGAGATCTTGAATTGCTTTCACCTTATAGGGGTCAATCTCGATGCCTTTCTGACTCACCATAAAGCCCAAAAGCTTCCCTAATGTAATTACAAAGGTACATTTGGCCGGGTTGAGCTTCAACCGATGCTTTCTTAGCATTCGGAAGAGTTTTCGCAGATTTTGGATGTGTTCCTCCTCGGTCCGAGACTTAGCTATCATGTTAGCCACATACACCTCAATTTCTTTATCATCATAACAATAAACAAGGTCACCATGGCCCTTTTATGAGTTGCCCCGGCATTCTTTAACCCGAAGGGCATCACCTTGTAGCAAAACGTGCCTACATGGTCACAAAGGTGGTTTTTCCATGTCCTCGGGGTTCATTTTGATCTGATTATACCCCAAAAAGCCATCCATAAATGAGAACCAAGAATGTCCCGCAGTATTGTCAACTAGAGTATCAATATAGGGCAAAGAGAAATTATCTTTGGGTCTTGCCTTATTGAGGTCCCTATAATCCACGCACATACGCACCTTCCCATCCTTTTCGGTACCGACACTATGTTGGCTACCACTCTGAATATTTAGAAACTTTAAAGAATCTAGCTTCAAGCTGCTTCTTTACCCCTTCCCTAATTTTTAACATGTCCTCTTCAGAGTTTTTGTTGGACGAGCTCGCATTCTGGTCTAATGGGGAGCTTGTGCATCACAATATTTGCAGTTAAACTTGGTTGTCCTGATATGTCCATGTGAATACATCTTTGAATTCTAGAAGTAGTTCCACCAACTCTTGCTTAACTTTTGATGACAGAGTGTTGCCGATGTTTACTTATTTCTTTTCCCCGTCAGCCCCCAAATTCAAAATCTCTACCTTCTCTTGATGCAGAAAGATTTGACTTTCTTCACTTGCCATCATTCTTAATAACTCCTCGAGGATTTCATCATCCTCCTTTACTTCCACCAAGTATGTGGGTTACTCAAAATCTACTTCGAGATTAGGTTCCGCATCATTCATACAGTTTATATTAAGAGGCATGCATGATTGTGAAAGTGTGCATTGAGAATGGAAGGGAATTGCTTATGATATAAATAAATAAGTAAATGAATGAATAAATAATGAATGAAATGGAATGAATGCTATGTTTCCCATTTGAGAAAGAAAAGTTGACAAAGTCTATTTCATTGAAAGCAGATAAAGTAACATAGTTGCCCTTTCTACAAAAGATGCTCGTTACTTTTGGGCAAAAGTAACGAGATTGTTCTGGGCATTACTTTGATTTATTCCTAAAAACCACTAGTGTATCCACAAAGGTCCAATTGTTGAGCTTTTCCCCTGGAAGGCAAGGGCGAATCTCGGCCAAGAGCAAGTATGACCTGCCACCATCAACGATCATATTCACGTCCATCTCCTCCAAGGCTTCACGAACTAACTTTTCTTGGAAGCATCTCTCACCTTCTTGGTTTGCTTCTTGAACATCCACCTCGGGGTTTCGGATCCCACCAGATATGAAGATGCCATCAAAATCCACATAGGTTATGAGGGCCCAAGGAATATCCTCCCCTCTGAGCTTGGCCTTCTTTTGTTCTTGTTTCTTCTTCCACTCTTGTCTCTTATGTAGGAAATTGGAAATATAACCGAGTCTGAAGCATTCAACCTTATGAATCACACTGACGAGATGAAGACATCCTTGCAAATTATTTCCCAAGCCTTTTTTCTTCCTCGCTCCTCTTCAAGGGTATCAAATACCACCATTTTAGTGCAATTTGACAGTTTAGGGCATGGAAGCTTGCTTCCCTTAGCAACAAAGGTGGCATTGACAAATTCCAAGGCCCTAAAAGCACATTCATTGCTTCTTCATCGGTGTAGATGTATGGTGTATCTGAAGTCACTGAAGCAACGATGTCTTGCTCAGCATCCACCGTGACCAACTTTCTTTCAATTGCAAACTTCAATTTCTGATGCAGCGAAGACGGGACTGCGCCAGCTGAATGTATCCATGGCCTTCCTAATAGAAAATTATAGGATGGCCGAATATCCATGACCAAAAAATTGATCACATATTCGACAATGCCAATGAGAAAAGGTACTTTTATTTTCCCGACCATATCTCGCTGGGTCCCATCAAAGGCTCGTACTGTATTATGACAAGGCTTCATACGTGAATTGCTGATTGGCAACTGTTGCAGAGTAGCTAGTGGTATAACTTTAATGTAGAGCCATTATCAATTAGCACGCCTGGTAGCACATATCCCTTGCAATGGGTGGTGATGTTTAGGGCCTTGATGGATCTCGTACCTTCACCTAGTATTTCATCATCACTGAAGGTGATGTGATTATCGGCGGTGATATGGTTGATGATTTGATCCAACTTCTCGACTGAAATATCCTTTGTAACAAAGGTCTCATTCAAAACCTTCAATAGTGCCTCACGATGTTTTTTGAGTTTAATAGGAGATCGAGCACCGAAATCCGAGCTGGTTGTTTTCAAAGTTGATCTACGATGTTATACTCATTGTGTTTCAAGTATCTCAAAAATTCCTTAGCTTGGGTTTTTGTATCCGGGACCTTAATCTCTGTAGGTGGGTCTTCTTTGAATGCCTTCTCGGGTTTAACTTCGACCTCCTTGCCTTTCTCTTTTGGCTCTTCTGGTGAGATGCCCTATATCATTTACCTCTCTAGTGTGTGGTTCCAAAGGTCCTTCTTAAGGGGGCTTCATCTCCATTTCCACATCCTCTCCTCCTTGTGAACTCGAGGAGCCAGTTATTATAATGCTTGCCGCGTAATTCCATGGAACCATCTTCATGTCCTTGAAATGAAAAGATCTTGGGGTAGCAATTATAATTTTCGGAGCCATCTTTTGTGCGCTTGTCTCACTTGGCTTGAGACCGTGTACAAGCGGTCTCTTTGTACTATACTTGGTCTCCTGACTCTCCGATGCACAAACTTCTAATTCTTTCTTTCTTTCTTTCTTTCCTTTTTTCAAAAAACTTAATTTCCTCGTTATCCATCATAGCTTGCATCAACTGATTGAACTCCTCACAATCCTAAATCTCATGATCTCCTGATTGATGATACTCACAATACGGGCCACAACCTTATTCTACAATCATCATTCCCCGGTCAATGAGGCATGCCATACACAAATGTTGGAAAACCCATCTTAACGGTGACCGAACTTTGGACACGTTTACCCTAGGTTTTCTGGCATATTCGTCTTCAATAGCATTCACGCCTTGACCCCTATGATTTGTTAGGGGGTTATTGGTCGTGCTTGGTTCTTCCAATTGTAATACTCCGGTCTGAATCAAGTTCTGAACAAACTTCTTGAATGCTACACAATTTTCAATTGAATGTCCCAGAACATTGGCATAGTACTCGCAATGTACCTTGGGGTCATACCATGCTGGGCAAGGTGGGTTGTAAGGAGTAACATGATAAGGTCGAACTAAATCGGCCTTATACAATTGTGATTAGAGCTCCTTATAAGAGATTGGCAAATGAGTGAATGACCTATCCTCATTTTCCTTCTTAGGTCTCATGTCTTCCCTTTTATTGAAGTTTCGGGAATTCCCCGCTATGGCCTGGGGCTGAGAGATAGTGAAGTTCTTGGTTGCCTCGAAGGTGTTTGTATTGTTCACGTCATGGTCCTTTTTCTTGTATTGTTTGCGTGCAATGATCCCCTCCATCAATTCTTCTACTCTTAATGGTTGCTATGATGCGCTCGCCAGTCATAACCATTTATGCAAATTTGCTAATAGGGTTGTTGATCAATCGATCATAGAGCGTCCCTTTTAGTATATCTGTGAACATTGGAGAAATTTCGTGCTCATTAAGTGGTGGTTGAACCTGCGCAGCCACATCATGACATCTTTGGGCGTACTCATGAAGGGTCTCATTGCGCCTTTGTTCTATGCCTTGCAACAAAAGTCGGTTAGGAACCATGTTAGTTATATGTTTGTACTGATCGGTGAAAGCTTTAGCTAAATCCTTCCATGCCTTGATCTGAGCCCTTGTTAGCTGATTGTACCATCTTGAAGCAGATCCCACCAAGTTGTCCTAGAAACAGTGAATCAAGAGTTTCAAATTATCGGTAAACTCGACTATCTTTCAACAAAACATGACCACGTGTGCAGTGGGACACATTGTTCCGTCAAAATTTTCAAACTCCAGAGTCTTGAACTTGTGCGAGATTTCTAGTTCGGGACCAAACTAAGTTCCCTATCATTCAACCCATATGAGCCATTCTCGTATTCCTTCACTCAGAGCTTTTCTTCCGGATCCTTTCGGGTATCCTTCAAATGTTTTTTGAATTTTGCCTTCATTTGGTTGAGTTTCTCCAACTCATCAAAGTTTGGGATGTTGTCTCCAATATTTTCAGGATTCCCAAACGTCACCCTTGGTTGGGCTTGAGTGGCAGCACCGTCATGAGAAGAAGATGCCCCTGTAGAGGTTTCGATGCAAGGTCAACAAGAAATGGGTTCTTGAAGATTTGGGCATAAGGGCGATCCCCCGAGTTTTGGGTAGGATTCTCGACAGTACCCTTGTCTCTTGGCTCTTGTCCTAGCCGGGCTTACAACAACTGGGATATTTCCTTCATCATGTCTTGCAGATACTTGATGATGGTGTCCCTTAATTCTTGTTGGGCTCATTGCATTTGATCACGTAGATCGGCTTCCAACTTGGCAAAACCTTCCTCCATTTGCCTAGTTCGTAATCGGGTACGATATAGATGTGGAATGATTATAATCTAAAGAACCAAAAATGCTATCTCTGAAATGAAGAGCTTTTTATTAATTATTAGCAATTAAACAAAGAATGCAAATAAATGTAATATGCATGAATGCAAAGAGCCACATTGAGTTTGGCAAATATCATCGTTAAACGACTTTCATTAACGGGAACATTGTCTTGTTACAGTGACTAGAGAGCACTAACTACACATATGGCTTTAAGACAATATCGAGGTCAATAATTTCCCTCAAAATCCAAACAATCCTCTCTCCTTCTTCGGATTCATCATCCACACAGTCATGAAGCTTGGTAGCAACTTCCGCTAGAAATTGTATCTTCCGGGCAAACTCTTGCATCTGAGTCATCCATTACACCAACTCTTGCCTTCAAATCGTGTAGGCAGCAAAGTGTAGTTGCTCCAAACTCGGCATTGGGCATATTTGAATCACTCCCCTAAGGCTTGCTACATGATCCTTGAGTCGTTAAACCTCGGTTTCCAACTCTTCCACTCGTGCCATCAAAACTTGATTTTCTGAGTTACTAGCTTTTAACTTGCTAGTTGAGCCCTTATGCTGGAAAAGAGACTTTTCCAAACACTTCACTTGATCTTTCAACACTTCATTTTGGTGTTGTTCCTTCTCGATCTGCCTTGAGTGGGAGGTTTGTAGATTCTTCACTTCTTGGGTTAAAGCGAGCACCCGGTCCTTGTGCTCGTAATACATCATTTTGTAGTTCTCGGCTCTCGCTTTCTCTTCCTTAAGTTGAAGCTCTATCCCCTCGCTTGGTCCACCTTCTGCGACTCTTTTTCTCTTGTTTAGCCTTTTAAGTTTCTGAATCTCTTCCTTCTCCAACTTGAGTTTGAGTTCCAACTCATCATTTTTCCTTTGTAGACCTTTGATCACTCCTTCAAGTTGTGTCTTCTCTAATTCAAAGTCGAACCTTTCTTGGAGGGCTTTTTCCTTGAGCTTGAGGTACCTCTTTTTCTCTTCTTCAAGTTGCTTCCTCATCAAATCGCCCTCGGTAGGAAGCGTGGCCAATCTCTCCTCTATCGTTCTCCTTCTATCGGGATTCAATTAGGGAATGTTGTCGTTGACACAACTGAATTCCCATGTTTCATACTCGAGGGTGACCGTGTATGAAGCATTCATGATCCTAACCCGTCTTGCGTTGTTCCAGGTTGAAAAAGCATTGTATACCGCTGTCTTGTAGCCTTTCTCTTTTTCATAATTCTTGATGAACTCATTTAAACCTTTGGTGGCTGGCACGAACTGCTTCGAACCGTATTGTCTTAAGACTAGAATAGGTGCATAAGTTTTATGCCCCTAAATACCAATTAGTAGTACCCAAGAGTGTACCCCGTATTTATAAAGGATATTCCTTACCAATAAACATGGAGCTCCCCAAACTATGTCTTCCTCTCTTAGATTCTGGAGAACATCTAGCCAAACCTCTTCGAATCTTTGCGTTGGCCAATCCTTTTTTTTGCAAAAATTCCTCCAATGGTGAATACTTGACATCATAAAGAGGCCTTGAGAAATTGACATCAAACCAAAGGTGACTGTAGAACCAAATGGTCAAAAGCTGTGAGCATTCCTGGAAGCGACCTCCAGCGTTCTCTCTACAAAACATCATTGATCGGAAAGTTTCAGCCAAAATTACAGGTACAAGATTGGTCCCTCTACTCAGACGATCAAACAAGTCCAAAACCACCGGGTTGATAAGCCCTAAAGCTTGAGGAAAAAGTATGAACCCATAGATCAACAATGCAAAAAGGTCTCGTTGAACTCGCCCCTTGGGATGTACCAAAACTAAGGCTAGGATTCCCTCCTACTTAAGGTATTCTTTCTTGTTCCAAGTGGTGACCTGATGCTCTACCCAAAATAACAACGTATTCGAGATTATACTAAGCTTGCCACGAAAAGCTTTATTCTTATTAGGCTTAGAGTACACCTGATTCTCGTCGATCTTCTTACAATTAATGAGGTATTGATATTCTTCGATTGTTGGAGTTAAATCAAAGTTACCGATTGTGAAACAACGATAAGTTGCATTCCAGAACCCCACCAAAGCTTGAAGTAGCGATCGGTCGACTGGGACATCTAGCAGACATGCGATGTCGCCATACTCTTTCTTGAAAGTACTTCTTGTTTTAAGATCCCAACTATTCCAAACCGATCTTAACTTGGATACATCATTGAACTCTGTATTCATGAATGTCACGGCTGACATAGCTGATCTGAACCCGGCGATAATACTGTCCCTCTCGTGTAGTTGCTCCCCTTCCGACCATATTTGCATATCATAATTCTTTTCATCGTTGCTACAAACCAAGTCTCCCATTAATCTAGCCTTTAACTTCAAACTATTTCCAACTCAATGTGCTCTTCATCATATGACAAGATATGCAAAACAAAAAGGTAAAAGAGGAAGAAAAAAACAAAAAGGAGCGTTAGTTATAAGATAAACAATAAGATGAAAATGAGGAAAGATAAACGCAAACGAATGCAAGAAATTAAAAAAAAATAGGTGAAAGTCACACATCCTATTGCTCAAGTACATAGGCATCAAGTTTCTCCTTATTTAGAAGCTTTACAATATGAAACTAATGTTATAATTTCTTGTTTGTAGAATATTCCATCATCATTTGATGAGAATGAAGGTGTAAATTCTACTTTTGTTGAGTTGACGATGGAAGATCCTAAAGATGATTTCTTCGATGGAGAGGAAAGTCAAGCACCAAAAAGGAAGAAAAAAGAGAAGAAAACTCCAGATGTTGCTACTCAAGGAAAGAGGAAGAGAAAATCCAAGTGGTGGGCTCATTGTTTGGATACTGAGGATCCCGCTTTTGCTTCCTGTAAGTATTGCAAAAAACTTATTGGTTGTGAAACTAAGAATGACACCACTCCTTTAGCGAATCACATTAAAAGATGCCAAAAGTATCCTCCAAATTTAGATTCTAAACAAAAGTTGATTGATTTTAAAGCTAAAACACTAGTAAGTGAAGATGGAACTGTTGAAACAGTTAGTGTTCCAAAGTTGTGGGAATTTGATCAATATTTTTGTAGGAAAAACTTGCTAGAATGCTTATTGTGGATGAATTGCCTTTTGTTTTTGTCGAACATGAAGGTTTCCATGAATTTTGTAGAGCTTTAAGTCCTCTATTTAACCTTTCTTCTCGTGTCACTACTACTAGAGATTGTTATACCCTCTTCATTGAACAAAGAAATAAGCTAAAAATTTCTTTAAAGAACTTGCATTCTAGGGTTTGTCTAACCACAGACACTTGGACATCAGGTCAAAATTTAAGCTATATGTGTTTGACTGCTCATTTTATTGATGATGATTAGAATTTACATAAGAGAATCATTAACTTTTGTCTAATTGCTGGTCATTCCAGACAACTTATTGGTAGAGCGATTGAAAAATGTTTGAATGAATGGGGTTCGAAAAACATTATGACTGTGATAGTAGACAATGCTAGCTCAAATGATTTAGCAATTGATTACTTGAGGAGAAGACTTAATATTTGGGAGTCTAGTTTGTTGGAGAGTCAATATTTGCATATGAGATGTGCGTCTCATATTTTGAATTTGATTGTAAGAGAGGGTTTGAAAGAACTTGATTTGTCAATTATGAAAGTTTGAGCTCTTGTGAGATATGTTAGGTCTTCTCTTGCAAGACTTCAAAAGTTTAAAACTTGCATAAAAGAGGAGAAAGAAGATAGCAAAAGTCTTATTACTTTGGATGTTGAGACAAGATGGAACTCGACATTTTTAATGCTTGAATTTGCTATCAAGTTTAAAAAGGCATTTGCTAGTTTATACATAAAAGACTCCTCTTGTTTTAAAGAACTTAGAAAACTTGGTGGTGGTTCCAAGGAAGAACATTGGAAAATGGTGGGTAGTTTTCTACCTTTTCTTGAGTGTTTTCTATGATGCAACATTGAGGCTATCTGGTTCTCTTTACGTGACTTGTAACTCTTATGCACATGAGATTTACAAGACTAGGTTAATGATTTCCAACAACATGGGTGATGAAGATGGGGGTGTTAGGAAAATGGCAGCCCAAATGGTGTTAAAATATGACAAATACTATGAGAATGTTGATAATATCAATGTTTTAGTGTTTGTGGTTGTGATCCTTGACCTTAGGCACAAGTTGAATTATGTTGATTGGATTGTGCGAGATTCGCATGATGAAATAAAAGCTACTCTCTTGTGCCTCCAGACTAAGGTTGTTTTGCAATCTTTATTTGACTCATATGCTTCCTCAATGCCTCAATCAAAGACAAATGATACTTCTTCCTCCACTTCTATTTCTTCCTCAACTTTCACTCAAAGTAGGACTCAAAGTAGAGGTAACATTGTGTTGGATTACGTCGGTACACCCCATGGTGTAGCGGAAATATTATTCAGAGATCACTACCAGAGATCCATGTACGAGGAACGAATCGAGGTGAATAAGGGTGAAGAATTACTTGTTTAAAATCTGGAATTCTGAATTTGGAGAAGATGGACATCCAATCACAATTTCACGATGTCAATTCTTAAGCCGCAACGATAACACTCCGACCTCTACGTAGTTCACCTAGTTGAAAAGAGCATATAAAATTTTCTAAACTGTTTAGAAGGGAATGAGCATATAAAAACTCTCTAAATTATTTAGAAGGTTTTTTCCAAAAAAACATTAATGGTTGCTAGATCTCTCATGCCTTTATATAGCCTTTGAAATCCTAATTCAACTCATATTAGGATTTCAATATATATATATATTAAATATATATAATCCCAATTTAACTTAATTAGGATTTCAATATATATATATTAAATGTATATAATCTCAATCCAACTTAATTAGAATTTCAATATATATATATATATATTGATTTAAATAGAATTATATTATTTATATATATTAAAAGAGACATAATTATAATAATTATTTTTTTAATATTTATCCAATAGTTAAATTATATATATATATATATCAAATATATATTAATTTAACTTTAACTAAATTAGTGTACAACAAATTTGTACATATATAATTCGTTTAATATATGTTTATTTCAACTGTGGGTGTGACCCTGTCGGTTCATGTAACGTTAGTAGTAAATATTAGAACATTTATAATATTACAAACAATGAGTGATATCTAGCAATATGTCATTGTCACCTAAGTTACAAGAAATCATGATTCGACATAACCTCTTCGTGATTAACTCTTTTTATGTATTACATCCTTTTGTCCTTATATCTAGATTGGACACAAGTCATGGAATAGTCACAATTGTATAGTCCATCTAATATTTTTTGATATCTTGACTAGACTATTATAAACAAATAACCATGATAATCTCATATCAACTTATTCGAGCATGACCATGCATTTCTAGTCTCACTCAATCAAGTGGCCTACGATATTACTCCTATTATGTAGGAGGGACAAATCCTATCTTGATCAACCATATCTCACTACATAGATTATGACATATCCAATATCAGTCTTTATAGTGTAGTCAGTTACAACACACGTTTGACTGAATCAAAATATGTCACTTACGATGTTGAAATAATGATGATCTCAAGTCTGAGGATCATACATGTAGTTATCACTAAGAGCAATGTTGTGACTGTCACATAATAATCCAAGAAACATGTTCATAGCGGGTCAGTCTAGTATATCGTTCTCTAGCACATACTTAAGTATTGAGTTGATATCTCCATGTCAATGACAACATTTTGTCATCAATCAACTACATATTAGTGTTAATGCATTATTTTTGTCCACGTCCACAATAATACTCGACTAAGGACATTTCAGAATAATTATATTATTCTAAGGAATTTATTATAATTCAATTTATTTACGCACGCAGAATTGTAACTGAAAATAATAATGGCAATGCCTCTTTATGAATAAACAAGGTAAAAAAATATCATGTATAATCCATCTTATGATTGGTCTTTGGGCATACTCTAACAGATTGACCTTCAACAACTCATGACTTCAAAATATGAGAGAGATACAGGTTGTTCATTAACTAGTGTCAATAAAAGTGAGTTGATGAAGTATTGAGAAGATGCTTGCGAGCCTAATGTTTCAAAGTTTTAAATCCTACAATGGCGGAAAGATCAAGCTAGAAGATATCCTAATTCTTCATAAGATGGATAAAGATGTGCTTGCTATACCAATTTCAACCGTAGCTTCCGACTCGGCTTTTAGTACAGGGGGTCGTGTTCTTGATTCTTTGCGTACTTCATTGACTCCAAAAATGGTTGAAGAACTAGTTTGCACTCAAGATTGGTTACGCCTTTCTCGATCACCTCTTATAATAGAGGAAAGCTTGCTTGCCTTGGAAGAATTGGAGAAAGGTTAGTTTTATTTTAACTACTTTATTGTTGTTTATTTAATATTTAAACATAAATACATGTTTTATTCTTATTTTATTTAATTTTATTTCATGTGTTGTAGGCATGGAGGATTTAACTTTGGAGCAACCAGACATCATAATTGATGAAATAATTAATACTTTGGATGAATTTTAAAACTTGGACCTTGGAATTTTTGGAGTCTTATGATCTTAGTATTTTTAGAATGTTTGTTATTTTGTAGTATGTTTTTTTTTTTGTTATGCACCATGTTTTAGTAATTTTAGTTTAGTTGATGTGGCTCTGGAGCATAATACCTTGCTAAATTGGGGTTTAAATCTTTTGCTTTGGTTGTAATCCTATTTTAATTGGATGCCGCCAGTGACCTCTTAAAACTTGAACCTTGTGTTTGGTTTGTATACATTCTGTAAAAGAATGGTCTTTTTACTTTGCATACATTCTATAAAAGAGTGATTTTTATACTTTAAATATTATACAGGTGTTTTAATTTGATGCTGCCAGTGGCATTTTAAAACTTGGACCTTGTAAGTTGTAATTGTATATGGCTTGGAATTTGATACATTCCGTAAAAGAATGATTTGTTTACTTAAGAATGACTTTTTTACTCTAAATATTATATACTTATTTGAAAAAAATTAAAGGATAAATACATGTGCAGGGGCCTCTACTTCTATGTGGGTTACTTATGGGATATTCGATCCGAAATCCGAAAATCTGGTATCTGAAAATACGAATACTCGATTTTTCGGATCGGAAATAGATCACTTTATAGTCGATTCAAAAAATTGGATATCTGAAAAAAGCGAAGCGGATCGAATCCGACAATGATCATCCCTAGCTGACGGTTATAATGTTGATGTGATAGTTCTCGTATTAATAATAACATGATAGAGAAGTAATATTACTTTTTAGTCAAATTTAAAGGTTTGATTGATTTTTTTATAAAAAAATTCTTATTTAACCTTAAAGAAAAAATATTATTTAAAAAATATTAAAATAATAAGATATTAAAAGATCAATGTAAATGATTAAAATATTTTAAAACATTATTAAAAATAAAAATATTACAAAAAAATAGATAAAATTTTAAAAAAAATATCATATAGTTGATAATTTAAAAATTACTAAAAGTAAATTTTAAATATATTTATAAAGTATTACAAAATTTAAACAATAGAAAAATTTTTCTCCCGTCTCTCGTCAGTCTTTCTTTGAACATACTTTCAGTGGAATGAACCTTTGAGAAACAAAGCTTTTAAGGTTGTTCTAATAGTTTAAAAACAATAGGATAGAGTTTGCTCCAAAGTAGTATTCAAGACTCTTATTTTAAATCTCAAATTTTATTTTATTTTTCATTACAATCGATACAACAAGATGAAATCAATTTGATTTTTTTAAAATAAAATAAATGTAACAAGTTAGACCCAGTTCGGAAGAACCGAACCGATCCGATCTAAGGTGTCACATTCGGTTCACCAAAACGACCGCAAAACAAGACAAAAAAATCACTTTTTATAATACAATTTGAGGAAACATTTAAACCTTGATTTAATTGAAGTAAAACAACTACTGAAGTTTAGAATTCTCAAACATAATTAACATTTATTCAGAAGTCGAATACCAAACCAAGTACAAACTCAAATCTATAACTATGTGCTGACATACATGCCCGCTAATATACAAGTATAGTACCCAGGAAGTGATGAGACTGGAACTCCCTAAATGATGTCAATGCTCTGAGAGATGCTCAATTCCTACTAACCAGAGAGAAGAAAATATATCGAAACTTGAACTTTGAAAGCTTAGTAATACAAAACTTTCAAGTGTAGTCTACATCAAGTAGACAGTATGATAATCAAGCATATAATATGGCATGGAAATTCATAACATTAACAATTCTAGATATAATTCATAAAGCATTATAGCAAGGCATGTCATAAACAAGACAGCGTAAATCAAGATTCACCTAAATCTGGCATTAACATGAATGAGGTGCCAATTAAGAATAATATCAAGTATGTCATTCATTGCAAGCAGGCATTACAACCAAGTAACAATCAATCCAACACAATTCAAGCATATCATACTATGGGTATATATATGCACATATACGAGTATATTGTATTAGATCTAGGGCACATGTGCAATGTTGATCGATCGAAATTCAAGTACAAGTCAACTGTCGTCAATGCACGGGGCCTATACATATTCATATCTATATGAATAATCAAGCCAAGTCAAGTACAAATATTAAGTACAAGTTCAGATACTAGTATTTAAGCACCACATAGACAATCAACTTCTCAATACATATTATGTTGGAAAATGTGAGGAAAATGGTAACTTTGAGCCATATTTCAAATGGGTAAAGGTGAAGTTTCGAATAAGGATTCGTTTGGGTCTTATTCTACTCCATGAGACCTTTACAACGGTATCTCATAAGCTCAAAACGGTTGAGTAATGAATGAAAAATTGATGCTCAAAGTGGGCTTGTGAATTGAGTTAGGGAAAAGGGAAAAGCTTATATCCCATATTGATGGGTTACCAAGTGTGGGATATGTTTATATACAAGACTATACTTAATAATTATTGAATAATTTAAGTTTATATGATATGGGTAACATGAATGTTTAAATCAATGATCCTTTTAATAGGGCTTGCAAATATTTTAACCTATTACGAGATGATTTTTCCTTAAATTTGGATATTATTTTTTGAATATTCTGGAATTAAAAGGATAAATATATGATAAGATATTATCTTCTAATTCAGTTATTATTGTGATAATGCTATTTGATAATGAATTTTATTTTAAATAAATTTTAGATAATTCACAAGTTTTATTTCCAATGAAACTCATACCCCTATAAATAGCATGCAAACCTACTAGGTTTTAACAACTGCAAAAAAAAAATCACAAAGATTTTCTACTATTTTTACTCTATGATTTTTTAAAGTATTTTCGGTGATAGAGGAAGGCAAGGTTACGGTTCGCTGATCACTGCAGACGTGCTACTGTTGTGCTCATTATGTTGTTGTATCTTGGGAGATAGACGTCCGATATTTCTCAAGCACCATAGGAGCGGGCGAATCTGTCTTAGGAAACTGCGTTCGTGCATGGCTCAACACTTTTCCTTTGGTTTTCTTTTCAAATCGGTTTGATTTACATGTTGTATTTTATTTTTATGATCTGTTCAATATAATAATAAATTAGTTACTATTTTTTTTTTTGGATTATTAACGTCAATTGTCCAACAATCTTAAGACATATTTGAGTTTTAATCTAAGACGAACAGATTATTCAATAATGTATATTACGAGAAGTATTCGTTTAGAAACCATATGCGAACTGTCTCCTTCTTGATCGATTCAAGTCATGACAAGGTTAAAAGTTTTCAAACAGCCTACTGCCGTCAAAGTATGTTTCACAGTAAGCATTTGTTAAATGCTTCATATTAAACATTTGTTTAATGCTTCTTCATATAGTGTGAAGGATTATTATTATTTTTTCTTATTCTTGTTATTTCCTATTTAATATGTTTTCTAATATTGGAAGTTAAAGAATCAATGTGATTCTTTTACTATTAAGGTAATATGAATTTTTTGCGTCTCCATAATAAACATTATTTGTGTTTGGAAACACTATGATTTATTGTTTTTTTATTAATAATTTCATTTGAGAAATTTATAGAGACGAACATGATTTATGGAAACTAAGATCTCGTAAACAATTCATTTCAGGATTTAATTCCTGTCGTTTTAACGAGTTTACTTGATGTCATTTCCAAACAAGAATCACCAAAATTAAAGGACTACCTCCTTTTGATTTCTGTTGGTTAAACAGAATTAAGTTGGATTGATATCTCTGTTGTTTAACAGAAGATATAACAAAGGAAATAAATTAAATTTATTTCTATCCTAGAATCATGCGTTGATAACAACTTGTTAAGGGAAATAAATCGTTGGATTTAATTTCGTGAGAATCTAGAATGGTTCAATCTTGAAATAAATTGGTAAATTTATTTTGGAAAGAGAAATAATTTAAAGTTATTATTTCTTAAAGAATCAAGTATGGTTCTATTTTGGAAATAAATTGGTGAATTTATTTTGGAAGTAACATTGGTTACCAAATTCTGACTGAGGTCTCGAATCAAAGTATAGAAGAACTTGGTTCTCTATGTCAAAATTAAATTCTTAAAGCATATTCTGATGCATGCTATGAAGTGCACAGTGTTTAAAAATGGCTAAAGAATTGTGAGGGTCATTGGATCATAAACGGATTATTGGAAAACAATATGAAAGTGCATGTCTAGGATTGGTTCTTTGAAAGACTTGGCATTTAAGCGTGCCTAAAGCACAACATCTCTTTCATAAGTTACTTACCTGATGTACTGTTCATTATTGTTCTTTCTATTAAGATCGTGTTAATTATTGTTTTGGGGTTTTCAGTCTTTGGCTAAATTCATGATGTTCAATAGATTCATAATACTTTGGTTTGTGACTTTGTGACACAATGGAGAAATCATTGAAATTTACGAGAAAGAATTTTAATACGTGGCAACAAAAGGTGTTACATATTTGATTATGATAAACTTGGTTAAAGATCAGAAGGATGATCATCCTATTATTTAGAGAGGATAAGGTAAATGTTGTTACCACCTTCAAATGTTGCAAAGGTAAATATTACTAAGACAAATATTATCATGACAAAGGTAGTGGAAGTCATAAAGAACTTCATAAAAACAATCGTGGATTAGACGGTGTGTTCAAGAAGCAAATTTCATGAGAAAGGCTTCAATTGCTATAAGATGAGAAGCTCTATATAAGTAATGTTGGTACTATAATTTTGAAGATGACTTCTAAAAAGAACTACAACTTCAAAATGTGACCAACATGTGGGGGAAACTATTTTATTAGTTAATTACCTTTTATAAATAAGGTATCCAAAATTAAAGAGATAAGACACCATATGATTTATGGAAGAGAATAAACCCTTTATACAAATACCTTAAAAATGTGGGGGTGTCTTGTAAAGGTAATATTCCCATTACCGAAGTAAATAAAAATAAGTGGACTATATTTTCATTGACTATGTAGAACATAGTAACAGATATCGGTTTCTTGTGTACAAATAAGATTCACAAGAATGTGATAATGAAAACAAAGAATGTCTCATTCTTTGAAATACATTTCCTATATATTTAGGGAAGTTGGTCCAAGTTCAATGAAACAAACTTTGAAGACTATCAATGAAAAATAGTCTATACGTTCAACAAAAGGTTGAAACGAAAATATTTTCATGATGACAAATAAGAGTGTGACAAATGTGTGCATTAGGATATATGATCCTATGACACGTTTATTGTTATATGTAATAATGAAATGGTAAACGCACCAATGACATGTTAAATTCAAGATTTGACATAAAAATATGAGAATGACATAATTGATTTTGGGCATCCAAATCAAACGGGTCTCATATTGACTCAATCACACTATGTGGACAAATTCTTGAGAAATTCGATAAGGATGATTCTGGTATAGCCAGAACTCAATTAGACAACTGATCTCAAATAGAGTTATCTTTATTAATTTTGTAAAATCAAAGGATAACAGTGCAAATCCGCTAACCAAAAGGGTTAAATCGAGATCAGGTTGAGAAAACATTGAAAGGAATGAGACTAAAGCCCAGGAAAAATTAAGGCGCTATGTGAAGGAAAACCCTACCTAGTTGATTGGAGATCCCAAGATCTAGGTTCAAAGGGACAACCTAATTGCATAGACCTTATGCGGTCACTGTGGGGGGGTTATTCTCCCAAGTCCATCCCTATGATGTAAACAGTGATCAAAAGTGGACCAGGCTAAGCATTGCTTTTAATGACCATTGTGTGTTTCGATGAGCCGAACAACATAAGACACCTATGTAAGAGTGAAGAGGGGCCGCTTCAAGGAGACTATTGGGCATAGTTCTCTCAAACTCTCCAAGAACCAGGTGATGTCCACGGCTATACGGACATACCCATGAGAACTAAAAATTCTTGCCAGGGAAATAGTTGTGTGAAGTATATCATCGTTTATACAAACGACAGAACAGTTCAAGGACATCACGTCTACTGGTCAGCCAGTAAAGTAAATATACTTTCACAAAGGAAGGTTCAAGGGTGGACACCTACCTATCCTATGCAGCTATAGATCGTAGAATCTATCACCACATCGAGACAAAATGTTTTGATAAAATCATCAATTTCATTCATGTGGGGGATTGTTGGAAAATGTGAGGAAGATGGTAACTTTGAGCCATATTTCGAATGGATAAAGGTGGAGTTTCGAATAAGGATTCCTTTGGGTCATATTCTACTCTATGAGACCTTTACAACGGTATCTCATAAGCTCAAAATAGTTGAGTAATGAATGAGAAATTGATGTTCAAAGTGGACTTGTGAATTGAGTTAATGAAAAGGGAAAAGTTTATATCCCATATTGATGGGTTACCAAGCGTAGGATATGTTTATTGAATAACTTAAGCTTATATGATATGGGTAACGTGAATGTCTGGACCTGTCGGGCCCTCCGTGGGCTTGCATATATTTTAACCTATTGCGAGATGATTTTTCCTTAAATATAGCATTTTAATATCTCAAATAAAAGGATAAATGATCAGAGATTATCCTTAAATTTGGATATTATTTTTTGAATATTTTGGAATTAAAAAGATAAATATATGATAAGATATTACCTTTTAATTCAGATATTATTGTGATAATGCTATTTGATAAATGAATTTTATTTTAAATAAAATTCAGATAATTCACAAGTTTTATTTCCAATGAAACTCCTACCCTATAAATAGAATACCCCTATAAATAGCATGCAAACCTACTAGGTTTTAACAACTGCAAAAAAAACCACATAGATTTTCTACTATTTTTACTCTATGATTTTCTAAAGTATTTTTCAGTGATAGAGGAAGGCAAGATTATGGTTCACTGATCACTGCAGACGTGTTACTGTTGTGCTCATTATGTTGTTGTATTCTGGAAGATAGACGTTCGATGTTTCTCAAGCACCATAAGAGCGGGCGAATCTGCCTTAAAGAAACTGCGTTCGTGCAGGCCTCAACACGTTTCCTTTGATTTTCGTTTCAAATCGGTTTAATTTACATATTGTTTTATTTTAATTTTATGATATGTTCAATATAATAATAAATCACTATTTTATTTTATTTTATTTTTTTGAATTATTAACGTCACTGGTCCAACATATTATACCATGCGCAAACCAATAATCAAAAGTTAAATAGACTTAGCAGACATTCAATCCAGTACTTACTCACATGTCGTACCACACGGAAAACGTCATCTCAAATATTACGAAATACCTAAATTCAAACGTTTGATTAAAATTATAAAGTTTAGAACCAAACAAGAGCCAATTCAAATAAATAAATAAATAAATAAATAAAGTATTCAATGACTAAAATGAATAACCTAAAATCTAGAGAGATGAAACATGATAATTACCCATTTTTATTTAGAGCTGGCGCATAACCAGACACAAACTACCATTACCTTAGTTTTTTTTTAATATGAGAGCGTTAGTCTTATTAAAATACGAAAAATCTCAAAATACAATGAGAGTTTACAATTTAAGAAAATAAACTTAATTTGGACATATTTTTAAAATCACGAAAACTAACATCCCTAGATCATAAATATAACAATACAAGAAAAAGTTAAAAACTCTAACTCAAAGGCTCGAAACAAAAAAGATACAAGCATCACCAAAGTTCGACGACGAAAGGTAAAAACCAACAACAAACAACATTAAAAAATGCATATTACAATAATGAGACACGTTGACAAAACGATTATTACCATAACTCAATCACGAACAAGAACGCTGACTATGAACTCGTATTCAATTCAGTTCGAAGGTCCAAAACAAAGAGATCAATAGGATAATTGAAAGAGTCTTGATCAGGGGCCGATGCCAAATTCAATTATGGTAGAAAAACAAATGAAAAAAGTAGCTAAACGATCGATTAAGAGAATAAAAGTATGTCAAAAAGACAAACAATACGTATTAAAAGATAAAAAACATATAACAAGGACAAAATTATTAAATTTATAAATTAAAAAATAAATAACGAAACAACAAATGAAAAGATTACTTGCGGTGGACATAGGGAAAAACAAAAGAGGCGGCTGCCAGGTCAAAAATTTATTTGCGTTATTAGTTATTACTGCCATACCTCACCCTTATAAAATACAATACATAGTATTTCTTTTACTAGCAAC
The DNA here is from genome assembly GCA_019671005.1 of Hibiscus mutabilis. Lineage (NCBI taxonomy): Eukaryota > Viridiplantae > Streptophyta > Magnoliopsida > Malvales > Malvaceae > Hibiscus > Hibiscus mutabilis. The sequence goes on along the minus strand of CM033735.1, from coordinate 21,691,852 downwards.
ATGATCCTTTTTGTGTTTACCTTACCCATTAATATATAGGGTAAAGTACACAAATAATCACTAAACTATTTTAAAAATACAAAATGGTCATTAAACTTTAAAAGTTATATAATAGGCATTTAACTTTAGTTTTCTTATAAAATGACCACTGAGCAGTTAATTATCGTTAAGTAAATGACGCGATAGTTACAAAAATTTAAATAATAACACATTTAATGTTTCATATTTATACATTCAATCAACTTAATCATAATTTAACCATCATTATTGATGCCTAAATTGATTGAATGTGTAATTATTGAGGGTTAAATGTGCTCTTATACAAATTTTTGTAACTGTTATGTCACCCAATTAACAACAATTAACGGCTCAGTGATCATTTTGTGACAAAAACTAAATTATAATGCTCATTATGTAACTTTTGAAAATTTCATGACAATTTTATATTTTTTGAAATAGTTTAATGACCATTTGTATAGTTTACCCTAATATATATATAGAACACCCAACCAAGCATGGTCCACGTGAGATTCCCCCCTTTTGCCTTTGTAAAAATATGAACAGAGGGGACTTTTAAAGTTCTAACCTCTGTTCATGTATTCTGGCTTTCTTTTTATTTTTTCAATACAAATATTTTTCTTTCCTTCCTACCATTAAACTAAGGCTTAGAGTTAAAAAAAATACTTTAAACGTTTAACTATATAGTCATTTTGGCCCATATTTTTTGGAGCAATTAAACATTCGACGTTTTATTTTGAGTCAAAATAACCCCTCTACAAATGAAAATTGTTAGAAAACTAATTGTAAACAGTTTGAAATGACTTGACAGAATAATAAGTCAATAAAAATTATTTATATTTTATATAATTTTATAAAATTATTTTTTGACCGATGTAACATTTTTACAAGTCAACATACTTATCTATATGATACAAGCATGTAAGCGTGTATTGCCATATAAGTTTGTCATATCATTTCAAGCTATTTACCATCAGTTGACTAACAGTTTTCATTCGCTGAGGGGTCATTTTGACCCAAAATGAAATGTTGAGGGTTGAATTGCTCCAAAAAAAAGAATAGGGACCAAAGTGACTATTCAATCAAACGTTGAAAGCATTTTTTTCTTCTTTATGCCTTAAACTAATTATAAGCTAATTTAACTTGAAAAACTAAAATCTCACTTAATTCACCATAACAATGATATTATTAATAGTTAAACACCATAACCAAAGCATCGAAACAACTCAAGAACACATTAAGCAACCAAACATCACATTACACTAAATCAAACACACATACATGTTTTATTTAGAATCTTAAGGATAGTGGTGTATTACCTAAGTTCAATCAACAAATATGAACTTTCCTTCGACTCTTCAAGCTTCCCATTATTTCCTCGAGCTTTGAAAAATATCCAACAGCCAATGGAAGCTCAAAAAGACACAAAAGATGGATAAAAAATAATGCCAAACAACCTTAGAAGATTCACATCACAATAAACATGCTAAATGGAAGGATTAAACTTACTAGACTTAAACTTTAGAATCAAGAAGAAAAATGAAAGTGATATGGAAAGGAAATGGAGAAATCGGTGGAAAGAAATAGGGATATAGCTACTGACCAAAATAATAAATTTCCTCTCCCTTTGTACACAAACATATATCGTACAAAAGGGGTACAATCTTAGTGAATATTTTCTGTTTTTGTTTTCTATTTTTATTTTCAGAAAGCAGTTTTTATTTTCAGTTTTTAGAAAGTTGAAAAATATATTTGGTTAATAAAAATGAATACTTGTTTTAAGAAATGAAAATAATGAAAATGTGTTTGGTATCTAGTTTTCTAAAATAGAAATGAACAAATGATTACTAAATTAAATATTATTATTAAAATTATTTTATTAAAATAAAAAATAAAATATGACTAAACAAATCAAATTCTAAAAATAAATAAAAAAGAAAACAGTTATTATTCTTAAAATAAATAGCTATTACTATTACTTCCGAATGACTAAATTTTTTTAGATTTTCAATTCTGTGTATAATTAATCCATAATGATGTCGTAATTTCCTCTCTAACTTGAGCCATTTTAGCAGTTTATGGCATATCAAATGTAATATACTCCTCGTTTGACCTCGAATAAGTTGCCTATGTGTCATCAAATTCTTGTTCGTTTTTTCTTTCACACTCTTCAAACAATTCATTCTTTTCAGCTTCTAGCCTAATAAAATTATGAACTGTACAACATGCTTTTAGTATATATTGTTGTTTTCTAAGAGGATAATTTGACACATCTCTCGGTATAGCAAATATTTTTTTTCAACACTCCTATACTTTGCTCAATCACATTTCGAACAGAAGAATGCCTCATATTAAATAATTCTTTTTTCCTCTTGGTTGATGTCTACCTATAAAGTCACATGCATGGTACCTTTGTCCATGAAATGGTGCTAAAAACCCCAGTATGTTTGGATATCCGGCATCAACCACATAATATTTACCTACAATTTCAATATAAAACACTTGTAAATAAAAATATATAATACAATTTTAGTGTTAGTCAACTAACTTTTATCAAAATAATTAAGTTAATAAAATATATTGGCGCTTGACATTGGAAGAGAAATTTGTTCAGCGTGATTACTTAACACTACATTAACAAAAACTCTAGTGTCATGAATTGTTCTTTCCCATCCAGCACATACAAATGTAAACAACATGTCATGAGAGCAAGCTACCAATACATTTTGAGAAAGGTTTTGCTTTCTATTTCGAAATGGAATATGTTTTGATGCAGGAGTCCAAGTAGACACTTAAGTTCCATCAATAGCTCCAATGAAATCCTTAATTCATAAATACAAACAAAATTGTGATATAAGTTTAAGGAATAAACAAAAAATATTAAAATGTATATCTGCAAAAAAAAAAAAATCACGTTTAACGTACCTTGAAATAAGGAAACCAATTAGAATTTGTAAAATCTGTATTTGATTATGATATAACAAAGTGTTTAAGGACTAATTTGTAAAATTGGATAAATTTTTAAGTACTCATAAAGTCTCACAAAATGACAAGGAATCAGACTTAAATGTTTCTAAGTCAAAAACTTAAACCCCAAAAGTTTTTCTAAGTATTTTCATACTCAAATAATCAAAATTGCCCAGGCGTATCAATACACCCTTAGGTGTTTCGATACGACTTTTGGCTACTGGAATTTTATTTGCAAAATCGTACCAATACGGTTAAACCCGTATCAGTACGACCTTCATCTGGGTTTAATTTTTTGGTTATGAGTATCAGTACGACTTCACCTGTACTGATACAAGGTGTTAAGATCTTCAAAATCTTTGCATTTAAAATATGACTGTTGCCTTGTCAGTTATTGGAATCACCAAACTTTGAAAATTGGTTACATCCGTATCGATTCGCCTCTTAGGCATACCGATGCATTTTTCCAAAGACTTTTGCCTCAGATTCTAGTGAGCAAAATTGTACCGATACGACCTATCTGTATCGATACGCCTATGTTTTTACACTATGCCCGTTTTGATACACCCCTCAAGCGTATCGATACCCTTTTTTACAGCGGCTATTTCTTCTTATGGCATGTACCGATACGGCTCCTCGTGTATCAATACGGTAGGTTACCAAACAACATTTATTACGGGAAGAAAGCAGCCCACGGATCTATTGATGACCCCAATCACCCAAACGGTTAGAAATCAAAGAGGGGGTATAAAATCAAGTCTCCAAAGCTTTAACATCAACTATTGAACATCCATTGAACAAGTTAAAAGCATTCAAGCACAAATTCAACCCACTTTGAGCTTATTAGAGTCAAATCCATTGTAACCCACTTGAGTGACCAAATTGTATTCATTTTATTTCAAGTTTGGGTTGAGTGATCTTGTAATTTGGGCAAATCATTTACCTTTGAGAGGTTTTTATTTTACTTTTCGTTCTTTCTAGTAAAGAGAGTGAATCTGGATCAAGGTTTGGGTAGAAAGCTTTGATCGATTATAACGGTTGCCTCCTTAGCCTAGAAAAAGGGAAGAATTCTTAGTGAATTGTTTGAAATCCTTAGTGGGGAGCTAAGGTAGTGGAGGTAGAGATTGTTAGAAGCTTGAACCACTATAAATTCCTTGTGTCACATTTTTCATTTATCCTTTTGCTTCCCTTCAATTTTAAATGTTCAAATTCACCCCCTCTTGGCCAAATCGAGTGATTTGTCATCCTAACAGAATTTCTAACAATTTCTAGCTGAACATCACCTCGATCTCTATGATAAATAATTTTAGTTCCCAATTTATATATAGCTATCAAAACCTTTTGAATCCATGTTGATATAGTTTCAGTAGAATGTTGAAATTGATCAGCTATAAGTTTTTGTGTTGCATTCTGACCAATTATCAATAAAAACATTGCAACTGCTTCTTCTACCGAAACTTTTCCCATCTTCTAAAATTTTATCAACCTTCAACCTATCACCAAAATTAAAAAAAAAAACATGTTTTTTTTCATGTGAAGCGTTTCATAACACACAGTTGGATTTGCAGATAAAATCTCCATAATATAGGCCTTGCCATCTAGCATGGCATTTTAGGTATGAATGCATTGTAGTAGTTATGGACATATTTTAGAAGAAGAAATTGACCCATCTCATCATCTAAATCGGACGGACTTTCTGAACTATAGCTTATACTCATTATAATTTCTTGCATAACATAACCATAAAAATTGTTAATAACATGTCTCATATTTTCAATAATAATATAATAAAATATCATCGAATACTTCAATTAACAAAATGATAGTTTAAAATATTATTACACCGCATGAAATAAAAGTCAAATAATTAAAAATATTTAAAACTAATCAATACTATCCACCTAATCCTTTCACCTTGCATCAGACATTCCAACAAAAATTTACCTCCATTTTGCCGATGTGAACTTTCCAATTACTTTATTATAAGAATGCGAAGAAACACACTCTATTTTCTCCAAAAGTTCCATACATCTTCTTTGGCACTAAATGTGGACGCCCACTTATCCAAAAATTCTTCCATCTTATTCACTTTGCTAGATCGAAGCTCTCCAAGAATTGAATTAATTTTACGTTTTATTTTTTTTACTTTTTTCAGTCCCTTCACCTTCTGAACTATTACCTTCCAAGTCAAAATGTATAGAACCAAATAAAAATTATTCTTCCAAGCGCCTTTCCTCATTAGGAAAGAGCGGATCTTCAGTAGATAATTGTTGAAGTTTCCCGGTTACAATTGTTGTATTGAATATTTCACTAAATAATTCATAATCTTCATAACCATGTTTTTTTAACTTTTTGAACTCTTTATTTTTCTGTAATATACGAAAAATATGCATTAAAACAATATTATTAACTTTATTCTAAAATATTAAGGGGAAATAAAAATATGTTACCTTAAAAAATTCTTCCCAAATGTCTTGTGATGCATGAACAATATTTGACGTCACATCCCATTTAACTCAAGTATGTCCAATCAACCCAGAAAAATGACGATACTTTGTCCGTAAGCGATTAAACTTATCCTTCAATCTGTCAATACCATAATCTACTTCAATTGCATCACACATCTCATTATTAATTTCAGCCTATACTTCTTTTTTAAAGGTAGACGATTGCAACTTTTCTTCTCTAACTTTTCCAACTAAAAATTGAATCAATACTACCTCATTATCTTTCGGCCAATCTTTCGTATCATTAATATCTTTACTCTTTCCTCCCATCTAAATTACTATTTAACAGACAAGTCAAATATATAAATAAAACTATAAAATTATTCAAGAAAATTTTTATTTTAGAGAACAATAATAAAACTTTATATACATATAAACTGATTATTTTTTTAACAAAGATGACATATATACGTTTAATTATAGAATATCAAGTAGCAAAACAGAAAACAATAAATATTATAGAAATATTTAAATAACAATACTGGGTAGACATAAAAATAAGGATGTTTTTTTTTAATTGTAAATTATACCTAAATGCGTTTTAAGAAAGACATTTTGTATATAAGGAATCACATAGATGGAAGACACAAGCCCTCACATGCAATTGAAATTTCTTTATTAACAACTTCGAGTGCATCAACTGCAAGGTTTATCGTAGTTGTTGGAAGTTGAAAAGTTGAAATGTTGCGATTTGAGGAAAGGGATTAATGGGGTATGAAAGTTCAAGACCTTAGCTTTTGGCAATGGGCGAACACATGCACGAGAAGAAGAGTTGATATTAACCGATAATTTAAAGAAACAAGTAATTGAAGTTTATGTCGACATATAAAAGTTCAAAGTTCGAGTTTTAAATTATAATAGCTTTCGCTTGAATTTATAATGGTACTAAAAATAGTCGACATTGAAGATTTTTTTGATCAATGACTATGATTTTATAACAAGAGAAAATCATACAAAAATTTTAATTCGTACGTACCTCGTTAAAAAACTTCCTTAAGTCTAAATGGAGGGGGAAAAGTGCAGCATATAAGTGGTAGAACGAACACAACACCAAACACCACGATCAAAAGACCACAGACTAAACAAGACTCAAAGCTAAACAGCAACACCCCTCACCAAGAATCCACTCACTCACAATGTAGTAGCAGACCCAATATACAAATGAAGAACGCAACATCAAGACATGCACTAAAATGCAAACCAACTCCTAGCAAGGGTGCTCGAAGGACTAGGCTAATACAGTAAAAATATTTTTTTTCTTGTGATTTAATATTTAGTGTACAGTGTATTAGTATTAACTCACTACACTTAAAATCTTAAACCTAATTTATTTTATCTACTTTTTTTGAGCCGTCAATCATTTGAGCCACCAAAAAATGACAACACAAACTAAAAGACAATAATGATTCGAGCGTAATTCTGCTTGAAAATGCAGTACAAAACTAAATCACGTATGAATCACACCAAAGTACATGACAAATATCCTTAAAAATCACATCCAAACATATGAATTAAGTTTAAAAAAAATATAATTGATCTAAACAATGAATACATATATGCAAATAGTAATTATAAATTTGAGAAATAAAATTAGATTCAGTTGTTTACCTGACAAAGGAAAAAGAAGAATCTAAAATTTTGATGAGATACTAAAGTGGAGAATTGTTGTTTGAAGACTAAAAAAGAGCTGATTTAAAGAATGAAATAGGTTAAAAAGATGTGAAAAATGTCATTAGTAGGTTTGAACTCAGGTTAAATAAAGTTAAAAATAAAAAAAATCCATCGTTTTCACATTTTTTACTTTTTCAAAATATTTTCGATAAAAATAGTGAAAACATTTTTTATGTTTTCAAATTTTCATACACTTTTTTAAAAATTATTTTCCATTTTAACAACCAAACACATTTTATTTTTTATTTTTCAATAAAATGAAAACGAAAACCATGATCAAAAGGGTCAAACCAAATTCTAAACGAGCCCAAGTCCAAAATACCTAAATATGATTAAAAAATTTAATTAAAATAAGAGAAAAAGTTTGATACACAGTCCGTGTAAATAAATATTTATATGTGCTTTTTAATTTTAGGGTTTAGAGTTTAGAATTTAAAGTTAGTAGTTAGAATTTAGGGTTTAAGGATTAGGGTTTAGGGCATTAGGGTTAAAAATTTAAAATTTATATTTTATAAGGTAAAAATACAGACTTGTATAAAATTATACAGCTTGTGTATCAAAGTTTTACCCTTAAAATAATCTCTAATTCATCCTCGAAACTCAAACAGAAAAGTGGTATCTGAATTTTGGGTCGTAACAATAAAATTAATGAGTTCCGCAATAATATTTTTAATTTCTTATTTTTTAAATAATCTATCATTGTATAGTTCTGACATTTTTTAATTTTACAATTTTTACTTACTTTTTAAAAAATTTAATAGCGTTTATTTTTAATAACTTTTTTATTTCTTTTCTAATTTTTTAATGATTATATATGTTAATATTTTAATAATGTTTTAAATTATTATTATTTTATTTCAAGATTAAATAAGCCCTCGAAATTTCTATAAAAATCAATTAAGCCATCAAAATAGATAGAAAAAATTAATATTTTCCTTATGTCACGTCATCATTCACACGTTGACTGCCATATAAGTACAATTAACTGTCACATCAACATTGTAACGATCAACGACAATTTTTTCCGATCAAAGAGTAACATTGATACAATTCGGAGGGTTCATGAAGTAAATTGATTAAATTCAAAATGAGTGACAACGTTACTAATTTTGGATGACTACAAGAACAAAATCACCCCTTAAATATTATTATTATTATTATTATTATTATTTATTCCACTCTTAATTCTTTGACCCGTTAACCACGTATCATCCAATCATAAAAGCATGAAATTTTTTCTCTTAAATGATAATTTTATTTATGTAAAAAATGTCCTACACAGCATTGCAAACATAAATTAGTTCTTAAGTACTATAATCATCATGAAGAATTGATAACACCATATTAGGTAGACTATGAAAAACATGCAACCCAAAGTTTTGGGACTAAGCTAACTTCATCATACCATCAACAAGTTTATTACCTTCACGAAAAACATGAGCAACGGTTATCGCCCAATCCTGATCAATAAGAGCCAAGATATGTAGTAAAGTGAAGACGGGCCTCTGTTTTGGACAAGTATCTTGAAGAAGAAGCACAACCTCTAACTTATCAACTTCCACAATAACTCGATGTTTCTCTAAGTTCCAAGCACATCGTAACCCTTAATAGACACCCCAAAGTTCCGCTTCAAGTATCGTGCAAGAACTAATGCTCTTAGAAAACCCTACCAACCAATGTACAGAATCATCACGAAGAAGACCACATGTCATTAGTCCTTTAAGATTCTTTGTACCATATGTGTTCACTTTGCACCAACCTAAAGAAGGTGGTTGCCATTTAACTTTATGTCGATTCACCCTATTATAAGTACAAGGTTTGTGTGCAACAAAGAAATAGCATGGCATGCCTCAATTTTAAGGCGTCGACTCTTGTCAAGAACAGGTTCTCACTCGATATGTTCCAGATCAAAAATCTTCCTAGTATGATTAAGTCATAGATTCCATATGATTGAGCCAAAAAAAAGTCTCAATCATATTATAATTTAACAAAATAGCCCAGATTCTTAAGATTAGTTCTTATCTATTCTACAACGTCCATGTTTAAAAACTCAACCAATCTTTCTTGCTTTATCAAGATCATCCAAATCGTTGAAGTTGTATAACAACCCCTTAGTACATGACTGATATCCTCAAAAACGACTCCACATACTATACAACCCGCATTATCAAACCATTTAACTAAATTTACGCCACCTTTTTCTTCAACTCGACCCTAAATAAACATTCAGATCAACCTCTATTTCTCATCGCAAATATCTTTAGGCAGAAGGGTAGATTGCATCCGTATAAGATGGGAGGGCATATACAACAAGAAACTAATAAGTGGATTTAGTGACCCTCTAATGAAGCAATGTGACACAAATACTTCCATAAATCCTTGACCTTTGTAAACCCAAAAGAACTACTAATTTGATACGAAGTTGTCCCGAAACATTCTTCGAGTAGAAAATATTGGTCATTTCAATACTGATTTTATATCCCGAGCTCAAACAGAATCTCTCAATTACATTACAAATCACATTAACCTTCTTGACAGTTGCAGTATCATATTGTTTGGAAAAAGGTGAGATATATTAGAGCCCTCTTTCTCCAATTTACCCTCTATAGCTTGGACAAGTCTCTCCATACATAGTACGAACAAATATGACAAGAGAGGGTCCCTTTGTCGAATTCCCCTCGTGGGTTTAAAAGTAGAAGTCATAAAACTTGTAACCCCCTTTACTTTACCTAGAAGATATGGTTCGATCCAAAAGGTCACAGTTGAAACTTCACCCTCAAGTAACCTTTTGAATTTAAATAAATTGGAATTCGAAGTAATACAACGGTAAAAATAGTTCATTTCTCAATAAATACGAAGTAGTTCAAAAGTTTAATACATCCAAATGTATTATGTTTTTGCAAATAATTTAATAAATAAATTAGATAAATTCTATAAATGCATGCTAAAAGTTAAATCCAAAATACCAGTCCAAAGTCTAAATTACATCTCAAATCCAATGTAATAATAATAATAATAATAATAATAATAATAATAATAATAATAATAATAATAATAAAACAATAGCATGAAAATATTAAAGTCCATACTGAATGATATAGTAGGCGAATAAAATCGAGAAATCCTATGAGTACCAAGTCGCCTAGAGTCCAAGATATCTATAAAAAGGAAATTATGGGGAAGTGAGCTAATGAGCACAATGTATCTCCAAAGTGCAGGTAATCACAAACTCAATTTTACAATAATTTTCTCAATAATATTTTAAAGGCACAAATCATGTATAAAGACAATATTATGAAATCACAGATGCAATGTACCCATACTGCATAGTCACCAAAAGAAGAGATAGATTCCCAAAACCCTCACTACATAGTCACAACACAAGTGGTATAGTATTAGCCATAAAGGGTGAAACCATTGAACTTCTTTCATACAATCCCAACCCATGATAACATAGTAAAAAGATGTCACAGTTTTCACAGTCTTAACACAGTCCAGAAATTAAATCATAGATTCACAATTCATTTATTTTAAAATCTTAATTTTATTCACAATCTGAAATAAATATGCATGGAATATCAACATGCGAAAACATAACACATGAAAAAACAAACAAGTTTACGAACACTATCACATAAACATAATATGTAGCATATGAAGAAACACACCTCTAGTGGCCAAAAGCTCTAACATCGATGAGGATGCTTCCCATGCACAGATCTAGCTCCAGGTCTAACTGAATTAGAACATATGATGTAAAAGTCTACATATTAATATCACATCACTATCACTGTGCCAGCTACTAAAATCGCAATTCTAATCTGAACAATTACTCAAGTGCACCTCTCACAGGTCGTGCAATAGTAGTTTGCAAAGATGGAGGATGAGGTAATTCGTCTAGCTCAAAGTTAATATCACCTAAAACACATAATATTCCACATTAGATTCACAATTCCTCAAAATCCTAAGTTCAAAAATAATTATAATTAGTAAAACTAGCTTTCGGGTTCGAATTTGGAGAAACAAGTTACAAATTCAGACTCAGGACATCAAAAAACGTCAAGGTCAAAGTTTACTAAAAAATTCAACAATCAACGAGGATCAAAGCCAACGAGTTGGTTTGGTCAAATTGGTTTGGGTTAGGTTAATAGGTCAAGACCAATCAAGGTCAACAATTTACTTCTCGGGTCAGATTCGGTCAACTCAGGTCGGGTGCGAAATCAGATTCAGGCTGAGGGTCAAGAGCGGTTTGACTTGGGTTAAACATGATTTTGGGCTTGGTTGCTGGCCCAGTTCACTAGTTTGGGTTTGGTGTTTTGTCTCACTCATGGACAACAATAGCTGGCCAATCTTAGCCTTACTCTTTTTGTAGCATGAAGTTAGGGTTTTTTGAACCCTTGACGGCACATCAACACTAGAAAAATTGAGGGTGGCGGCAAAGGTGGCGTATGGACCACTCATTTATCATAAAAAACTCATAACCACAACAAATGAAAGTGAAACAGAAGGTAAACACAATGTTAACACTTACCAAACTAGGATTCGACGAAGAAAATACAAAATGAATGGTGGAGTATGAAAACAAAATGGTTTTTGTGGCGGTCCTCGAAACGATGAATGGCGAGGGTAAACTGAGGTGTGGGTTTGGAACGCAAGGGGATGGGGAGTTTAGTGTTAGGGGCGATGCGTAGCACGAACATGTTGGATTTTTGTGCCTTAAGTAAAGTAATTTATGTAATTACTGAATCATTTGGACTCAAATGAAATAAATAAAATTTCTATGTGTTATTTATAAACTACTTTACTATGTACATTGTCCTCAAACTTGATATTGCATGTAAAGCAATAAAGTTCTAAACAAATATCAGCTCATTGATTACCTATGGTTTAACTGAATATAAGTTGTATTATAAGGTTGATTATAATACGAAGACAACTTATATTAGTTAATAATCTAAACATGTTCGTAGTTCATAGAATTATTTGAGCAAATAATTCGAAAGAACAATTATGTTGTCTAAAATACTAATGGGGAGATGGCTTGTCTTGCCTATCGGAGCTATTGACTCCCAATTAGCGACATAGATGTGTTTGTCTAGACTAACGACACATTGAACTAGACCTAAGATGAATTAAGATCTTAAGTTCGTTTAAAGATTAAATTCACTTGTGACGTTCAAAATATATTTACCTTAATCTTGAGTAAATGTAGTACCATGTGTGTGTGACTTGCATACTTTGATATATCAAGATCCGATGCGTCTCAAAGTAGTAAGCTAATGGATGATATGTTGGGTATGTGACTCATGCATGACGTGGATGCATATATCGATACATAATCATAGCTCGATTAAAGATTAAATTGTATCCTCTCAATGACATTGTAATGCTTTGTGAAAATGGAACGTGGCCACGAGTCGTTTGACAAGGACGAATAACTTATTATTATTTCGTGTAATAATTATTTTTACTATTTGGTTTACAATGGAACCTTGAGATAAAAGTGATCAAACTAAGTGAACGGATTCAATCCAATCAGGGTAATATATTTACGACAAGCTCATGGACAAAAGCGACATGGTAAGATTTTAGTAATATTATATGTGTGGGAGTTAGGTATTGCTACTATAGTGGAATGACTCATTGCCTTAAAAAAATGGAGATGTAATTAATTGATGAAAAGTCTAGAATTAATTACATATTATTTTAGCCCGCATCATATATGTCCAATTGGTCCATTCACTAGCTTAATTTGACTTGATACAAATTGCTTGATGAAATTGTGAACTAAGAGGGAAAATGGTGGTTGAGAAATAGATTGTGAAAAATTACTAATTCAAGTAATTGTATTTTCTCATGGATGTAAGATTCAAACTGATTTGGAAATTAATTTAATAACTTTGAAAAATTATTTAATTGGTTCTAAATTAAATTAATAAATTATGATTTTATTTAAATGATTTGAAAATTAATTTAATGATTTTTTATCAGTATTTAACGGAATCCAAAATAGAATACTAAATTAATAAATCATTATTTGAATTAATGGAGTTGGAAATTAAAATAGAAGATTAAATAAAGTTTTACATAAATTATAAGACGATAAAGTTATCATGATTTGAAGGGATTAGAATATGTAAAAATTATTTAATGGAAGAAAATTAATTTTATAATAATTAATTATTTAATTAATTATAAATTAAAATTAATTTATATCTATTTTAATTGTATATTTGGATTTTGAACCTGAGTATTTAAATTAATGCATTTAAATAAAGTTCAAATCAAATAAATAAACTAACTAAATAATGTGTGTGTGCGCGCCTGCGTGTACATTTGAAGAATTGAAAATGAATTCGTATTGATTTCAATGTTATACGACAACAAATTAAAAGTAAATATACGATGGGCTCAAATTTTTAAGTTAGTATATTTTGTGTTTTAATTGGATTAGTACTCTTAGTTAATTCAAATGTCTTCTTATCTTTCTCTATAAATAGATATGCTTGGTTTTAGTATTTTACATCAAGAGAATTCTCACAAAGCCTTACGCATATGCTAGAATATAGATTGAGAAAATTCTTGGAAAATAATTTCGAAGTTATTTGGAAATTTCAACAAAAAAAATTCTTTGAAAATAACCCTAGGGGTTATTTAGAATTTTGGTCTTTTTCATGTGTTCAAAAATTTGGTGGTGCCTGGACACCTAGCGTACGCGAGTGTGAGAATAGTAAAAAAGATCTTTTTGTTGGAAGTGTAAATCTAGTAGAAGTTCAGGTCGTGGAAAACAATCCGGAAACTTACTAGGAGATTTGCATCAAGCATAGGATACCGTTGCGACATTGGATTATCAAATAACTAGGTAATTGATTATGAATTGTATTTGTTGTATTAGATATCACGTTTGATCCGTTTTAAAGAAATTTTTAAAAACTTCCGCTACGCATTTTTCTAGTTTTTTTGTATTGGGACCAACAATTGGCCTCAGAGCTCAGGTCGTGATTAATCTAATACATAAAATCTTCCTAATTTTCTCTCTCTCTATTCTATGTATGGATTCAAATTGATAGAGAGTGACATCTTAGGATCTATGATATGTTTATATGATTGTATGAAAACATGTGTGGATGAATTTTATTTTTTACATGTTTATTGCCAATGTTGTTGTTCATAGAATTAGATAAATTGTATTTAGATTATTTTGGATGTGCAATTAGATCACGGACTATCTTAAATAAAGGAAAAGAATTCTTTTGATTGGACCATGAATCTATTTTTGTATTCGGCGTGGATAAAAGATCTTCCTATGCTATACTATTCAATTCTCCTTCATGTAGGATTTTTAATTTAGAAATCTATGTGAGCTGGAAACAGGCTAGTTATTATAAATAACTGAAGCAAGAACATCAAGACACATGCAAAGGATTTTCAGCAGGCACATAGGGTACCAAGTGTTTTTTTTTTCAAATAATGTTTTGACCTAGCAATCGATATCTGTTTGATGTGAATCTTTGGAATTCTAATAAATTTAGTATTCTGAACATCATGGTAAAATAAGATTTCACAAACAAAGTCATATACATGGCTTTTGAGAAACTTGACAAGAACCTTAGGATAACCCTAGATTTACAGTTTTCTTGATTTGATTGAGGATATCATGGTGAATTCAGATTTTGAAATCGAGGTCAATAAGAGGACAAGAATGTAAATTGGTAAAGACCTAAGTGTTTTAGGGTAAATTACGATTGTTGGTTTAAATGCTTATTTGAAATCTGTTTGATGTAAAGCTCTAGATTCCTCAAAATATTAGTGTTTTGAACATCATGGAAAAGATAGATTTTGGAAATAAGTACAAATGAATGAAAATCCAAAATTTTGGATTTAGACTAAGTTTTGCGAATTAAGGGTTTTCAAGAAAATTTAAATTTCTTATTTTCTTGAAATTAATTCATGGAATATGACATAAAATAAGTCCATAAGGATTTGGACAATGTTCGGGTGAAGTTCGGGATGGTTCATGATAGTCTAATCAATATCCAATGAGGTTCAAGACCCAAAGTATGCTTTGGATGAACTTTGTAATCTATTTTTTTTAATTTTTCTATTTTCAAGGATCGAACCATGGAAATATTGGTTGAGTATTTTATTTTATTATTCATATTTTATAATGGATGAATGATTGAAAATAAAAGCACATCATATATGAAAAGTATGTCATTTAGACAAAGGGTAGGTGCCACTCAGTTTTATCGAGATTTGATCATGCCTGGAAACTAGCGTAAAAACATTAAAAAAAATTTAAAATATTGAATGGGAGGTCTCTAAACAAGACCTGTGACCTCCATTAAAGATCCCTATGTGAAAGCACGGTAGTGTCTACCACTGTCGATATACTAGGTGAGATTTCCTTGTTTAAGGGACAACAAAAACATATATAAGTAATTTGTGTTGCCATAAGGTTTATCCAAGTAGCTTATAGAATGTTGGAATTGTTGTGTTAATGGCCATACACTCAAAATCAGTTTAGTTAGTAACACCCCACGGAGCTCTAATAAGTTATATTGATGGCCAAACTGAAATGATTATTAATATGTGTGAATGGTCCTAGGAAAGGATTCACATATTAATTGGATGGGCTTCCATGTTCTTACTAGTTACTTTATGGGTTGTCTTGAAATGAACATAGAGGGATGAGTGTGAGACTTATCATTGTAAATGTTGCATATTTTTTCAAAGGTTTTAATGCAAGTAAACGTATTTTGCGTAATGTAACCTCTTATGCTATACTTCTAGTTGGTGGCATATAAACTAGGCATGAGTTTTATGTTTTGAAGATGTGAACATGTTGCTATGATTTTGGTATGCTTTTTTTATGGTAATGTTGTAAGTAAGGTTATAATGAAAAGAGTCAAGCTATGATATGCTTGGTGAATATGTGTTTGGTGAGCATGCCTTGTGTAGTTGATGATTAGGTTTATGTCATATATTGCAAGATGGTGTTTTAAGTTGGTTAAACATTATTTCTGGTTTTTGAAATTTATTAGCGTACCAGTACGACCCTTCTTGAGTACCAGTACTGATGGTAGTTAAAGTTAGTTAAACATTATTTCAGGTTTTTTATTTCTTACATTTTAGTCCTAGATAATGTATATGCTATTTACAAGAGCTCTAGAACTCCAAATAATCTGAAATTTGACCAGTTTGCATGTTTTAATGTTAATTACATATGTATGGCTTTAAATTTATAAATTCATCTTAATATTCTATAATTTATAATTTAGTCCCTAAAACTTGAAAACTTTGCAAAATGATCTCTAATAGTAAAATCAAAATTAATTATGGTAGAACAAGGTGAATTGAATGGGAAATTCTAAAATGAGGTGGGTTAGGGTAAGGCTAAAATGAGGTAGAATTTGTGTAACTACATAATTTCTTACCATTTTTGTAAGAATTTGTTTAGGAATGTGTAAGACTTTGTGTAACAACATAAATTTTTACCATTTTTTGTAAGAATTTGTGTAACTGCATAAATTCTTATTAACTTGGCAAGAATTTGCGTAGATTTTGTCTTAGGTAAGAATTTGTGTAACTACACAAATTCTTATATTATAACCTAAATTATTACCATTTGGGGTAAAAATTTGTGTAGATTGTAAGGATTTGTGTAACTACACAAATCCTTACCAATTTAGTAAGAATTTGTGTAAATTCGTCTCATTTTAGCCCCACCCTAAAATCACCTGAATTGGATGTTACGCTTTAAAATGGTACAAGTTTTGTTATGTGTTTGCATTTATTTTGTATTTGTTTGATTGAATTGTACAATTAAGTGCTTTGATTTGGTTTACGGTAACATCTCCAACTCGATTATCTCTCAAACCGGGTAGGGGGTATTACACTATCTCTCAAATTTCTTCAAAACCTCTCATAAAGCATAACTCTAGCAAAACCCTAGCCACCCCATAAGACCCATATATGGAGACTTAAATCTTATTTTGAATCTTACAGTTTGAAGAACATGGAAGGAAAAAAAAGAAGTGGGCATGTTTGAGTATCGATTCCGTCATTTGGTTTTCTTACCCATTTTCTTTCTACAATGGTGTTGTCATTAAATTTTCACCTTTTTATTTCTGTTCTTTTTTAGCCTTTTATATATTTATATTTAAACCCAATAAAAATTAAAAGAATCCATTACAATAAAAAGAGTCCATTTATTGAATAAAACCCAAAAAGAAATAAGAGATAAAAACCCAACACAATAAAAACCTATTTTGGCCCAACAAACCCAATTAACCTTTTTTTATTCTTTTATGTGCAGAATTAACATGAGCTGTTGGATCTAGGGCTGGGAAATAAAGGGCTAGGATAGAATAAAAAAAAAGAGGGTGGGAGAACCACCCGCGCCGCTATGCGTGCGGGGTGGTTCCCCCCCAAACCCTCCCCTGCTGCTGCCGAGATGCTGTCGGACCTTTCCCCAGCCACGCCTGCGCTGCGGCTGCCACCGCTGATGGTACCGGCTGAAACGCCTCGTCTCGGCCGATCCAACGTCGTCGTCATTTGAACCTGCAAAATGAGGGGAAAATGATTAAACCCTAGCTTGAAAATTAGGAGAAAAATCATCCAAAATCGAGCCAAATCAGAGTTGATTTTCAGTTATGTTGGAAAATCAAATAATCAGATTATTCTAGTGGATTAATTTTAGCGAAAATTGAGTCTTTTGTTCCCCAAATTTCCTTGTTTTCCAAGCACCAAAACCCTATAAATTGAGCTCCATTTCCCCTTTGTTCATGATCCATCAATCCATACAAGAATTCACTAAAAAAATTCATCTGAAAGTTGCTAGAATTAGTTCAAGTTTGGAACACCATTGTTCAAATTCTTGAGGAGGAAAAGCAAGCATTTTTGCCACTTTGTCGGTATAATTTCTCCCCTTTTTCTTTTCTAATTTTAATTATGTTTTTTATTTGTTCATTCTAATGTTCTTACTTTCTTCATATCTTGTTCATATAATTTTATGTTAATCTGTGTTTGTTCGAATTAATCTTTTTATTGTGTTGTTTTCTTGTCTCTTTATATTTAAAAATAATAATAAAATGGAGGAGACCACCGCCGGCGAGCGGCGGATGGCAGCCAGCACGGTGGCCCTCCTCCTTGTTCATCCCCTTTGATGAACACCAATAACATGCTTTTTTTGTTAAACTATGGTGTTTGATCCATTTGTTTTCTAAAAACATAAAAAGATGTTGTTTTTGGGCTTTAAACCCAACTCATTTTAGACCATTTAAATCACCCAATTCTTTTTTTTCCATTTAAAATTCCAAAAATGAATAAAAAAATCTCAATTATAACTTTGTTTTAATTTGGTCACCTTCCACTTTTTTATTTTGTTTAAAAATAAATATTTTTAGAACCACAAAAATGAATAAGTTTTCTTTTTACTCAAAAAGCCTAAAAAATTCTTTTTCTTAAAAAGAATGTATTTTTTAAAAAATAATAATAAATATTTTGAAACAATTTAAAAATCTTCCCTTTCTTAAAAAAATATAAAAACAATGCACCTTAAAAAAACAAAAAAGTTTTCAAATATAAAAAGGGTAAAAAGATTTTTAAAACATAAAAAGAAATGACAACTTTTTCAAATAAAAAATAATAAAAGTCTTTAAAACAAAATATAAAAAGTTTAGTTTTTTTTAAAAAAAACCTAAAAACATGGAAAACATAAAATAAAAATGTTTTAAGCTTTGTAAATTTTGTTATCTTGTCTTGTTTCTTTAGAATTAAGTTGGCTTTAAGAATAGGTCCTTTAAAGCTTAGATAGAGATTTCTTCGTAATAAAATTCCTTTAACAAAAAATAAAACATACTTAGTTAAATTTAAACCCCCTAAATAGGTTAAAACATTTAGAATTCTTTAGGTTTGTAAATATTAATTTAGAATTAATAAAATTCTCAACAAATTAATCGTTTCTTTGTTTACCTGTAAAAAATGGAATTTAATTAATGCGATGCCTTACTAAACGGAAATGACGAGTTAGCGCCAAAAGTGTTGGTAGTGATTGGAGTTCATTTTCGGGTGGTAAGGCCGTTAAAATGGAATTTAATTCATAAACGGACAATAATTTAAAGCTCTATAAGAATTCGCAAAAGCCGACTTTTTAAGCCTTTTGTAATTGACAAGGTATCAATTTTTGGGCGTTGTGGGGGTGCTAACCCTTCCCCACGCGTAACCGACTCTCGAACCCGGTTTTGTGTTTTTGAAGACAAAAAAATGTTATTTTGATGAAAATAAAATGTTTTTATTAAAATAACCCAATTTAGGTGATCCAATCACACCTTATTTTTTTAAAAAAAGATTGGTGGCGACTCCGGTGATTTTAATGTTTTGCCGAAACGTCGAAGCTCGAGAGGGTTGCGACAGCTTGACAACTACGCTGGGGAAAACTTTTTGTTTTTACAAAAAAAAGAGTAAGGCCACAAGTCGATTACACTTTGTTTAAAAAGTCGGAATTTGTGAACTAATATAGAGCTTAAAATTATTGACCGTTTATAGATTTAATTTCATTGTACGTATTTAAGACATGGTTTCAGGCTCTAGACCCGAGCTTTATCCCATTAGTTTAAGTGGGGGGAAAACGCTATTGCTCTCATGGGAATATTGATTCCCCGTATGGGCCTAGTAAGTACCTTCTGGGCTCACGCCCTATGTCTTCGTATGGATATTGATCCTCCGTATAAGCATAGGAGTGGGTCCCCCTAAGTTGAACCTATTTCGTTTGAAGCCTATAATGGGTGAGAATCAGGGGCCTTGCTACCCTTTAGTAGGGGACAACAAGGACAATTTGGGAACCTTTTAGAACTAAACCCGTTTGAGAATCTAGAAGTCCACCCCTCTAGAGCCATGTAGAAAACCTAGGTGTAGAAGTTTGGTCAAGATTATTTCGTACGGATAGTCCGTGGAGACATGTCTAGAAGTGTTAGAATGCGCTGCTCAGTTACTATTCATGCAATGGAATTATTTTGGACCTTTATGTCTAATCTTGTTCTTAAAATGTGTTCTAATCATTTCCTTGTTTTGTATTTTGCATGTTTTGTGCATTATTATGCCATAATAAAGAAGGGGTTGTTTCTTAAGATACTTGCTCGATTAAAAAGACAGCTTTGTGATCATGGATGGGAGACTTCTTCAGAAAGAGGAAGACAATGCAGATGTGTTTCACTGGTCTAAAGTCAACCAACACGCATATGGGGATAGTCTGACGAGTGAACACGTGATTGAAACTTCTGAGTATGCCCACGTCAGTGTTAAGCAGAACAGTGTGCAAGAATTATGAGATATCTGGGATCATTTCGACTACTCAACCAAGCAATTGTTCCTTGATGCATATGGCGATATAGCTTATTTGCTGAATGTACAAGTAGATGAGCCGTTTCTGAAAGCACTGATCCAATTCTGGAATCTCGGGTATTGTTGCTTCACATTCAATGGTGAAGATATGATGCTCACCTTCGAAGAGTATGTTGCAATTTTCAACCTGCATGAGGTAAAGAGAGACCGGGTCTATGCTAAGCCACCCAAGAACAAGAATGCACACTTGAGACTTAAAACCTTTGCTGGAATGGGAGATGAATGGGTCAAGGGGTTGATTCAGAAAAGATATGGTAGCTTTTTCTTTCCGTGGTGGAGCATCCGAAACATCATCTCTACTCACCCCGATAGAGAAAAGAGGGTGGATCTGTTAGTCATTGCGATCTATGGTCTGGTCATCTTTCCAAGAGTTCTGGGTAACATCGATGTCGCTATGTTAGATCTTTCGAGCAGTTGAAAAGAGAGGTTAATCCAGTACCAGCAGTGCTTGCCGAAACCTTCATTTCTTTAAATGCATGCCGAAAGTTGGAAGGCATGCATTTTAGAGGTTGTGCTCACTTGCTTCAGGTTTGGGCCCTTAGCCATTTCTGGAAGTGTCCAACTCTAGTTCTACCCAACACGCTCTCCCTGAACTTCTCTCCACTTCGCGAGTTTCTAAAAAAGAATTGGCCAGTATTGAAGAGGAGGAAGTGGACCGACATTTTTAGAGATCGCCGGGATCATGATATTGTCTGGAGGGTTCCTTGGTTAGGTCACACCAAGATCATGTATAAATGTGGAGACTTTAACCATCTTATGTTGCTTGGAATCTGAGGCGGAATTGGCTGTGCTCCACTGTTGGTTTCACGACAATATGGTTCGTGATAGTTTGTTCCTTTTATTGCATGTCTTAATTCTACAGAGTATGAGTTTCAGGGAGAGTTCAAAGAAAAGGTCCACGCCATCAACGAATCTTGGAAACAATGCTATCGGGTGAATGTGGAGCATGACAGTAGATGTATGGTTACCCCTGATTACGATGTCTGGAGGTGCATGAGAATGAATGACAAGGTTCTACCTCACACTGACCAGGTCAAACCCATAGAAGAGCATCTAAAAGTGGTTCCATCCGAAGCTGATATTTTGAGGGCTGAGCTTAAAAAGACCAAGGCCAAAATGGACTCCTTGTAGGAGCAGCATGTGAGAGAATTATATGAGGCGAGTCTGGATGTTGAGAAATACAATGGAGAGACAGACCGTGTGACGAAGATGTACAAGGACCTATAGCGAAAGTTTGAGATTCAAAAGGTCGATTTTTTTAAATTCCAGACTACAATCAGAAATGTAGATTTGAGGAAGAGCCTAGAACAGTGGAAGTAGAAAATAGAACAAGATGTGAACAAGGAAAAGGAACATGGCAAACGAGAAATAGAGAAATACAGACGGGCTCTAGCAGAAGGAAGAAAGAAGGGTAAACAGTCAGCTGAAAATAAAAATGGCAAACGGGTCATCCAAAAAGAAAAAAAGATAGCATGGCCACATGGAAGAGAAAAGTCGACGACAACAAAACCTGTTTGTTAGATTCACAAAATGCATACGATAAGATCAACAAGAAGTTGAAGCAAAGCAGGCTTTCGTGACTGAGTTACAAGCCAAGGTAGCTGACTTGAACCATTCACTATATGAGCTTCAAAATGATGACACCTACACTGAGCTTCAGGCCAGCTTGAATGAAATTGACTATCTGAAAGAACGAGTTGAAGAGATGGATGGCATTATTCAAGAGTACAGAACGAGGATCCTAGTCCTTGAAGATGCTATTGATGGAGGAAATGACTACTGGTCCACCCGTCTTCGAGACAACACTAGAAGATTCCAAGAATGGGAGGAGTTTGATAGGACAATCATGACTCAAATCTAGGATGTGGCTAAACATGTAACGATACTGGCTACAGAAGCTACTGCTCTACGCCAGTACATCATGCAAGTCGGAGAAGTTGGCCCCAGGCTTATGTGGTTGATCGAGGAGATGAAGGAACTAGGTGTCAATGCAGAGAAATATCTGTAAACATGTTTACAACTTTGTAATAAAGAATCTTTCTTATTACAATAAAGAGTTGTTTGTTTAGCGAAGTTTTATGGAATCAATGGCCCTTCGTTTGCATACATTTGCATCTTTTTTGTTATGTTTTCTTTGCATTAGTTTAGTACATAGCATTCCATGACATGATAAGAAATTAACTTAATTAAAACATGTGACAAAAAATCAAAATAGCAAACTTGACTCATAACTACCATACCCATTCCAAAACCAAAGCCATGAATACCAAAGAGCGATTAACATCACTGGAAGCTACCTGCAAAAGCACCCAGGAAAAGCTGGAGAATCTAGAAAGTGATCTGAAACAGGAAATGGATGTGTCACGCAGGAAGACAGTCACCCAGATCGCGACGTTATTAGGTTTCAAAAACACAGAAGAAGGAGAAGACGCAGATGCTATACCACAGTTTCCTGAGGAAGCTCTTGGAAACCAGAAAGGGGCTAATCCGCCTCAAGTCAAGTTCCCTTTTCATTTTTCTGAATTATCTGTTCAAGCAGCGATAGAACCCAGAGTCAATCATGGTGAAGCTTAGAACTTTGAAGTTCTAGATCTTGACGAGATTGCTGACAAGAACAACATAAACAAGAAGCTGGAAGAATACTGCAAAAAGTTAGAAGAAATGATGAGAGCTTTCCAAGAAGGAAATATGCATGGTGGTTCAGAATCCAAGGACATGAGCTTGGTGACTAATCTAATGGTCCCACCGAAATTCAAGACCCTTGACTTTAACAAATATGACGGAACCACTTGTCCAAATGCTCACCTAACCATGTACTGCAAGAAGATGTCAATGTACCTGGACAATGAGAAACTCCTAATTCACTACTTTCAGGATAGTTTGATTGGATCTGCATCCCGATGGTATACCCAGCTGAGTCGAGAGAACATCCGAACGTGGAAGGATATGTCAAGGGCGTTTGGTGAGCAGTACAAGTATGTCACTGACATGACCCCAAGTAGACTAGTCGTACAAGGGATGGAACAAAGACAAAATGAAAGCTTCCGCCAGTACGCCCAAAGGTGGTGGGATGTTGCTGCACAGGTTCAGCCACCGCTGTTAGAGAGCGAGATTACCCCAATGTTTGTCGAAACCTTTAAGGGTGCATTCTACAATGGAATAATCAACCATGCGACCAAAAGTTTCGCAGACATGCTAATAAATGGCGAAATGATCTTAGCCGATATCAAAAGCGAGAAGCTAGATGGGGGTGATGCCAAGAAGCCTTATAAGAAAAAGGACAACGACGTGAATATGACGAGCACCTACAACCCTAATTATTCGAAAGGGGTAGTCTTGAATAAGCCCGCTGCTCAAGTAACTAACCAGGTGGCCTCAAATCCACAAAAAGACGAATAAAGGTACTAGAAAAGTAAGAAACCCTATTTTTCACCCATCCCTATGACGTATGCTAAACTCTTTTCGGAGTTAGCTCAAGCACAAATTGTGTTGCCATGACATGTTCCACCTTTCTCTCCCCCATACTTACCATGGTATGGTGCTGCTATCGAGAATTGCATGGCTTTCAAGAGGGTGGTTGAAGATTTGCAGAAGTCAGGAATGATATCGTTCGACTCATCTGACGAGAAGGACAATCCATTACCTAATCACCAAAAGAATTGGGTGAATGTAATAAATGAGGAAGAAGATAGACAAATAAAGAAACGTGTTGCAGAGATTAAAGCACCCATAGCTTGGGTATGGGCCCAGATGGTGGAGGTCGAGATGATAGAAAGGCTGAATTCAAAAGTGAATGACGATGATGAGCTCTACTGTGAGTATCATCGAGGAAAAGGACACGAGATTCAACATTGCGAGGATTTTAAACGGCTTGTCCAGGCTAAAATGGACAGTGGAGAATTGGAATTCTTCGAAAAAAGAAAAGAAGACCATACACCATGTGTGTGCACAATAGATGAGACTCATGCCAGAGGGAATTATGCAGGAATGAAGCCTTTGCTGATCAAAACCAAAGCAAAGGCTGTAGAGCCACAAAAGAACACGACTCCCCAGCTTATTATAAAGACACATGCTTCATTTCCATATATGGATAGCAAACAAGTACCTTGGAATTATGCCTACTCGGTGACAACTCCGGGGAGCACATCATCAAAGGAAGAATCAAAGGAAAAACCAAAGGAAGAAACGAAAGAAGAGCCAGTGAATCAGGTGGGAAATTTTACAAGAAGTGGACGATGCTATTCACCACCTAAACCAGAAGACAGAGATATTGCTTAGAGAAGGGCATTGGATAAAGAACCAGAATGAGAAAATGATTTCTTTATGGAGAAACCTAAAGCACGACTTGAGCCGGTATAGGAGTCAGAGGCTCAAGAATTTCTAAAATTTTTGAAGCACAACGAATATAGTATGGTGGAGCAACTTCACAGGCTCCCATCTAGAATTTCAATGCTCTCGTTGCTGCTGAGTTCTGAGGGTCATGGAGATGCCCTCTTGAAAATTTTGAACCAGATATTTATACCGAAGGAGATATCACTGACAAGATAGAAGGGTCGGTCGGTAATATTGGTATTAACAACTTCATCACATTCAGTGATGAAGAGATTCTGGCTATTGGGAGAGGATCATACAAAGCTCTCGACATCTCTATGCGCTGCAAGGGAAACATGCTGCCAGGGGTCCTAATTGATAACGGGTCAGCCTTAAATGTCCTGCCCCTAGCCACCTTAAAGAAGTTACCAGTCGATAGTTCTCATATGACTACCTACTAAAAATCGGTGAGGGCATTTGATGGAACCCAGAGAGATGTTCTGGGCAAATGTGAAGTTCCCTTGCAAATCGGACCGTCAACCTTTGAGGTGGATTTCATAGTAATAGACATACGGCCCACTTACAGCTGTCTGCTAGGAGGCCCTTGGATTCACATAGAAGGGGTTGTCCCTTCTACTTTCCACCAAAAATTGAAGTTCATAGTTGGAGGCCAGTTGGTGGATGTAGGAACTGAAGAAGAGGTCGTAGCCTCGGTATCAGCAGATGCTCTATACATTCAGGTGGATGAAGGCGCACTTGAGTGCCACTTCAGGACCCTAGAACTTGTCAACGCTACATTCGTGTCTGGAGGAAGTAAGGTCCTAGAGCCAGAATTGTCAAACAATGCTAAGATGTAAGTCAAGCAGACCCTAGGAAAAGGGGCGAAAGCCGAAAAGGCCTTGGCAAGCAGCTTCAAGGGAGGCCATATCCAGTGATGATCCCCAACAAACGAGATAGATTTGGGCTAGGTTACAAACCCAGCCCCATAGAAAGGAGCGTTGCAATTAGAGAGAAACAAGAAAAAAACAAAGCCCGATTAAGTAGAGAAGAAGTGAAGTGGAAACCAATGACCTTCCCGCTGCTGAGTCAAATATCATGAGGAATTATGAATCCTGACACTTCAAACAAGGAGGAGGAGAAAGGAAAGAACAGTTTAGAGAAGGCTTTTGGGGAGCTGAACATTAACGCAATATCAGAGGAGGATGAGGGAAACAAATACCTTTCCATGATTCGCCTTTGCTCAGAACTAAACAACTGGACTGTGGAAGACATCCCTATAGCTTTTAGGTCATCCACAAAGTAATACCTGAAACCAACTCATTTGCCTTTGGCCTGGGGGAAATTTGAGATCTCTTGTTAAGGGCTCATGTTTAACCATCATGGTTCTACTTATCAATAAAATGATGTTTTCTTCAATAAACTTCGTGTGGCAAACGCTCTTTCCCTAAATACTTGAATACTGAAAACAAACCATAAAACAAAATAAAAATGTTAAAAATACCAAAATCAAAACAGAACAAATCATTTCATTCATTTCTTTTTTATTCATTTCTCGTTGTATATTTGATCATTTCTCTTGCAGGTATTCGGATATCAATGGTACTCATAACTCTGAATATGACCCGAAAATTGACTTCGAGTTGCCTATGTGTTTAGAAGAGGTCA
This sequence comes from Hibiscus mutabilis, assembly GCA_019671005.1. NCBI lineage: Eukaryota > Viridiplantae > Streptophyta > Magnoliopsida > Malvales > Malvaceae > Hibiscus > Hibiscus mutabilis. Next base: position 21,665,309 of record CM033735.1, on the reverse strand, counting down.
GAAACTGTGAAGACAAAGAAGAATATGATCTTCCCAATGATATGCTTAGGTTAATAGAAAATGAAGGAAAGTAGATTCTACCCCACAAAGAAGAGTTGGGAACTTTGAATCTCAGGACTGAAGAAGAAAAACGCGAGGTAAAGATCAGTACCTCTATCACTGTAGAAACCTGACAGAGTTTGGTCAAGCTTATATGGGAATATAAATACACTTTTGCTTGGTCGTACGAAGACATACCTGGACAAGATACAGACATTGTTGTACATAGACTCCCTATTAGGCCGTAATGCAAGCCCGTACAGCCGAAGTTAAGAAGAATAAAGCCAGAAATGCTTTTGAAAATTAGGGATGAAGTCAAAAAGCAATATGATGTCAGATTCCTAGAGGTTGTAAAATACTCAGAATTGGTAGCAAATATCGTCCCAGTTCCAAAGAAAGGTGAAAAAGTGTGCATGTGCGTCGATTATCAAGATCTTAATAGGGCGAGTCCTAAAGATAACTTCCCATTGCCGCACATTGATACCCTAGTGGACAACACAGCTGGGCATTCTCTCTTCTCCTTTATGGACGGCTTCTCAGGGTACAACCAGATCAAGATGTGCCCAGAGGATTTGAATAAGACTACATTTATAACTCTCTAGGGAACCTTTTGCTACAAAGTCATGCCTTTTGGCCTCAAGAATGTAGGGGCAACATATCAGCGAGCCATGGTAACTCTATTCCATGATATGATACACAAAGAGATAGAAGTTTACGTTGATGATATGATTGTCAAATCCCGCTCAGAAGAAGAACACATAGAGAATCTAGAAAAACTCTTCAAAAGGTTGAGAAAGTTTCAGTTAAAACTCAACCCGACCAAATGCACATTTGGAGTTTGGTCGGGAAAATTACTAGGGTTCGTCGTAAATGAAAGAGGAATTGAGATTGACCCGGATAAAGTCAAAGCCCTTCAGGAACTCCCACCACCTCAAACGAAAAAAGAGGTTCAAGGATTCCTTGGAAGGTTAAATTACATTGCTCGTTTCATCTCTCAGTTAACAGAGAAATGTAGTTCTGTATTTAAGCTACATCGAAAGAATAACCCAGGGACATGGAATGAAGAGTGCCAAGATGCGCCAGAGGAAATCAAGAGGCAATTGACGAATCCCCCTATTCTGGTATCGCTCGTTCCAGAGAAACCCCTGATTCTATACTTAACAGTCCATGAAGATTTGATGCGATGTGTATTAGGACAGCATGACGAGACGGGAAGAAAAGAAAGAGCAATCTACTATCTAAGTAAGAAATTCACAAATTGTGAAACCAGATATTCCTCAATTGAGAAATTGTGTTGTGCCTTAGTATGGGCGACAAAGAGGCTACGATAGTAGATGCTATACTATACCACGTGGTTAATATCGAAGCTAGATTCTCTGAAGTTCATGATGGAAACGCTCACTTTGTCTGGAAAAATGGCCTGTTGGCAAATGTTATTATCAGAATTTGATATTCAGAATGTAAGCCAGAAGGCTATAAAAGGGAGTGCAATAGCAGATTTCTTGGCAAGTCGTGTCTGCGAAGACTATGAGGCTTTGAACTTCAACTTCCTGGATGAAGACCTGATGTGCATTTTGACTAAGGAAAGTGATGACTCAGAAGAATCTTGGGTAATGAATTTTGACGGTGCTGCAAACACCTTAGGACGAGGTATTGGGGCAATCTTGGTTTCGCCAGAAGGAAACCATTACCCATTCACAAGCAGACTAGAATTCTTCTACAGCAACAACATGGTTGAATACGAGGATGTATACTCAGTCTACGAGCAGCCATTGAAAAGAAAATTAAAACCTTAAGAGTCTTTGGTGATTCAGCTTTAGTCATCTATCAGATTCGAGGAGAGTAGGAAACAAAAGGCGCAAAACTGGTGAAGTATCATAAACTGGTTCTTCAACTGATTAAAGAATTTGACAAGATTACTTTCAAATAGCTCCCGAGAGAATATAATCAAATGGTTGATGCCCTTGCTACTCTAGCTGCCATGTTCAAGACAAGTGAAGGCACGTAGATGATGCCAATTAAAATGCAACTTTTTAACTCCTCCAACCTATTGTTGCAACTTAGAGGAAGAAACAGATGGACTTCCATGGTATCATGACATCTTGTGGTATATCAAGACCCAAGAATATCCCCCACATGCAACTAAAAATGACAAGAAGACAATCAGAAAGTTTGCTACAAGATACGTCCTCGATGGCAAAATCCTATATAAAAAGAGTCGAGATCATGTGTTGTTAAGGTGTGTGGATGCCAAAGAAGCTCAAACAATACTAGAGGAAGTTCAAGGAGTTTGTGGAACTCATCCAAGTGGCTTCACTATGGCTAGATGGATCATGCGCTTTGGTTATTATTGGTCCACTATGGAGACAGACTGCATCAATTATGCCCACAAGTGCCAAGTCTATGTAGATAAAATTCATACACCACCTCTTCCACTCCATGTTATGACGGCTCCATGGCCATTTTCAATGTGGGGATTGGACGTAATTGGGCAAATCTACCCAAAGACATCAAACGGGCATATATTCATCTTAGTGGTTATCGACTACTTCACCAAATGGGTAGAAGCTACATCTTATGCAAATGTCACAAGGTCTGTTGTTTGCAAATTCTTGAAAAAGAAATTATCTGTCGCTATGGCCTACCTGAAAGGATCATCACTGACAACGCCTCAAATTAAAACAACAAGATGATGGATGAGGTTTGTGAGCAGTTTCAAATCAAGCATCACCACTCGGTGACCTATCGCCTAAAAATGAATGGAGCTGTAGAGGCTGCAAATAAGAATATCAAGAAGATAGTGGCAAAAATGGCTGACACTTACACTGATTGACATGAGAAGCTGTCTTTCGCATTTTCTTTACTATATAGGATGGAGGCTGTGCTACCAATTGAAGTTAAAATACCATCCCTCCGTGTCTTAAAAGAGGCAGAGCTAGAAGAGGCTAAATGGGTCCAAGCAAGATACGATCAGTTAAACCTCATAGATGAGAAAATACTGAAAGCAATCTGTCATGGTCAAATGTACCAGAAAAGGATGATATGGGCATATGACAAGAAGGTCCACCCATCAAAGTTCCGAAAGGGGATTTGGTATTAAAGAAGATATTACCAATCCAAAAAGATTCTCGAGGAAAATGGGCACCTAACTGGGAAGAGCCCTATGTTGTGTCAAAAGCCTTTGATGGAGGGGCATTGATTCTGGCTGAAATGGATGGAGAAGAGCTCTAGAATCCAGTAAACTCTGATTTAGTCAAGAAGTACTATGCAGGAAGAGAAAAAAGGAAAAATAAAAAAAAGAAGAAAAAAATGGGAACTTAAAGTGAAAGCCCGCAAAGGGCGCTTTAGGTCAAAGAAAAAGAAAAAGGAAAAAAAACTTAAAGTGAAAACCCGCAAAGGGCGCTTTAGGTCAAAGAAAAAAGAAGAAAAAGAAAAAAAGGAGGGTTCAAGATGAAAACCCGCAAAGGGCGTCTTGAAACCAATGGAGGATTCGAGTTGAAAACCCGCAAAGGGCGGCTCGAAATTTTGCAGTCAAGTTGGCAACAAAATATTCCCATATAGACTCGGCATTTCAGAAAGAAGTTCATACCTTCATACGTCCTTACAGTAGATGAAATATTCTTGACAAGGGCAATACTCGGGGTTGTCTCCAAGAGGTTCAGGCCTTTGATATCTGGATACCTGTCTTTTTGACCTTTTCCTCTGTACATTTCTTTCATGTTTGCCACAACATTAATAAGAATTCTTTTTTATCACCTTTTCCTCCAATTTCCTTTTTTCCTTTATAAATGTCTTTATTGGGATAAGAATCATTTGGTTGAACATTATTAAAATGAACAAGAGATTTTCGCGTATTACTCTGTCAATGGTTTGAGAATATAGGGACTATGACATAGTCCATTGCTTAGTTTTGAGCATTCGGTTTGTTATGGTTGGGGGCATTTGATACCCATTTCAAAAGGAAGGGAATTTAAATCCAATATCACTCAAGGTGATGATTTTGATGGATTCATAAAGAGGCTTAATTGTATGCAAGATTGCTTGAAAGACCTTTCACTCGATATTGATGTATCAACTACAATGATAGTTGAATTTGAAAAAACAAGGGATTCAAACATGCAATGATCAAATGTTTCCCATGAAACAAAGAAGCATAAGAAATAAGAATGATGAAGCATAAGATGACCGTTCCGTGAAGCAAAGAAACATGAAAAAGGAAGATAGTGAAGCAGAGACAGTGGAGATGGCCACTAATTTGAGTTAACAAGTTTAAAAAGACTATAAAACTTGACATGCATTCATGTTTTAGACATCCTTAGGGGTATGCCCGTCATGATTGCATCATATATCAGGTTTTTTTGGTGGTATAAACTTTTCAGCAAATGAACTTGCTTATTTATTTGAGCACATGGAGAATAGAACCCGCCTATCCTTTCAGGCGTAAGGAGATAGAAACCCGTTTATCCGTTCAGACGTACGAAGAACGAAGGTCGCTCATCTATTCGGGCACATGGAGAATAGAACCCGCCTACCTGTTCGGGCATTTGGAGATCGGAACCCTGTTCAGCTGTCCGGGCACATAGAGAATAGAACTCGCCTATCCGTTCGGGTATTTGGAGATCAGAACCTTGTTCATCTATTGGGGCACATAGAGAATAGAACCCGCCTATTCATTCAGGCATAAGGAGAATGGAACCCAGCTCAACTATTCGGGCATATAAAGAATAGAACCCGTCTATCCATTTAGACGTAAAGAGAATGGAACCAACCTATCTATTCAGGCATTCAGATAACAGAACCGCTTATCTATTCAGGCATTTGGAGAATAGAACCTGCCTACTCGTTCGGGCATCAGGAGAACGGAGTTGAATGGCAAATTGGTAAATGGTGAAAATTAATGCCGCTTGTTCTTTGCTATATCCTGTTTCACTGGAATAAGCAAAGAAATGGCAGCTGTTGTCACTAAACTTTCACCTTTTTATTTTTGTTCTTTTTTAGCCTTTTATATATTTATATTTAAACCCAATAAAAATTAAAAGAACCCATTAAAATAAAAAGAGTCCATTTATTGAATAAAACACAAAAAGAAATAAGAGATAAAAACTCATTTTGGCCCAACAAACCCAATTAACCTTTTTTTATTCTTTTATGTGCAGAATTAACAAGAGCTGTTGGATCTAGGGCTGGGAAATAAAGGGCTAGGATCGAATAAAAATAAGAGAGGGTGGTTCCCTCCTAAACCTTCCCCTGCTACTGCCGGATCTCTCCCTAGCCACGTTTACGCCGCGGCTGCCACCGCTGATGGTACAGGCTGAAACGCCTCGTCTCGTCCGATCCAACGTCGTCGTCGCCGGTCTTTTCCGCCGTCATTTGAACCTGTAAAATGAGGGGAAAGTGATCAAACCCTAGCTCAAAAACTAGGAGAAAAATAATCCAAAATCAAGCCAAATCAGAGTTGATTTTTAGTTATGTTGGAAAATCAAATAATCAGATTATTCTAGTGGATTAATTTGAGCGAAAATTGAGTCTTTCGTTCCCTAAATTTCCTTGTTTTCCAAGAACCAAAACCCTATAAATTGAGCCACATTTCCCATTTGTTCATGATCCATCAATCCATACAAGAATTCACTAAAAAATTTCATCTGAAAGTTGCTGGAATTAGTTCGAGTTTGGAACAACATTGTTCGAATTCTCGAGGAGGAAAAGTAAGCATTTTTTGCCACTTTGTCGGTATAATTTCTCCCATTTTTCTTTTCTAATTTTAATTCTGTTTTTTTATTTGTTCATTCTAATGTTCCTACTTTCTTCATATCTTGTTCATATAATTTTATGTTAATTTGGGTTTGTTCGAATTAATCTTTTTATTGTGTTGTTTTCTTGTCTCTTTATATTCAAAAAAATAATAAAAGGGAGGAGACCACCGCCGGTGGATGGCGGCCGGCACGGTGGCCCTCCTCCTTGTTCATCCCCTTTGATGAACACCAATAACATGTTTTTTTTGTTACAGTATGGTGTTTGATCCATTTGTTTTCTAAAAAATAAAAAGATGTTTTCGGACTTTAAACCCAACTCATTTTAGACCATTTAAATCACCCAATTCTTTTTTTTCATTTAAAATTCCGAAAATTAATAGAAAACCTCAATTATAACTTTGTTTTAATTTGGTCACCTTCCACTTTTTTATTTTGTTTAAAAATAAATATTTTTAGAACCACACAAATAAATAAGTTTTCTTTTTACTCAAAAAGCCTAAAAATTCTTTTTTCTTAAAAAGAATGTATTTAAAAAAATAATAAATATTTTGAAACAATTTAAAAATCTTCATTTTTTAAAAAATATAAAAACAATGCACCTTAAAAAAGCAAAAAAGTTTTCAAATATAATAAGGGTAAAAAGATTTTTAAAACATAAAAAGAAATGACAACTTTTTCAAAAAAAAAATTAATAAAGGTTTTTAAAACAAAAATATAAAATGTTTAGTTTCTTTTAAAAAAAAACTAAAAACATGGAAAACATAAAATAAAAATGTTTTAAGCTTTGTAAATTTTGTTTTCTTGTCTTGTTGCTTTAGAATTAAGTTGGCTTTAGGAATAGGTCCTTTAAAGCTTAGATAGAGATTTTTTCGTAATAGAATTCCTTTCATAAAAAATAAAACATACTTAATTAAATTTAAACCCCCTAAATAGGTTAAAACATTTAGAATTCTTTAGGTTTGTAAATATTAATTTAGAATTAATAAAATTCTCAACAAATTAATCATTTTTTTGTTTTCCTGTAAAAAAGTGGAATTTAATTAATGCGATACCTTACTAAACGGAAATGACGGGTTAGCGCCAAAAGCGCTGGCGGTGATTGTAGTTCATTTTCGGGTGGTAAGGCCGTTAAAATGGAATTTAATTCATAAACGGAAAATAATTTAAAGCTCTATAAGAATTCGCAAAATTCGACTTTTTAAGCCTTTTGTAATCGACAAGGTACCGATTTTTGGGCGTTGTGGGGGTGCTAACCTTTCTCACGCGTAACCGACTCTTGAACCCAGTTTTGTGTTTTTGCAGACCAAAAAAATGTTATTTTGATGAAAATAAAATGTTTTTATTGAAATAACCCAATTTAGGTGATCCAATCACACTTTGTTTTTTTTTAAATAATTGGTGACGACTCCGTTGATTTTAATATTTTGTCAAAACGTCGAAGCTCGAGAGGGTTGCGACAAATGTTATCAATTAACCTTTAAAACCTTTAACCACTTTTTTTTTAATCCAACAAAGGTTATTCTATTTTTTTCATCAAAAACCTCATCCAACGGATGGGATTGTAGCCTTTTTAGGCCTTAATTTAAGGATGTTTCATTTTAGACAAACCATAATACTAACACTAATCTTAATTAATGAATAATTGTTGTAGAGGGTGAGAGGGAGAAGTGTAGGACGCTGGTCAAATGTTTTAGTGTTGACCTTCTAAACTATTTCTCATGCATTTTCAGTCTGTTTTAGGGGGTTTAATTTTTAATGCTCGGGTAAAAGAAGAAACAAGGGGGAATTCTAATAAAATGTAGATTAATTTAATGCTAAAAATAGCGGATGAGTTGCAACCGAAGATGTTATAAAAATATATAACATTTTTAGTTGGGCGCGTGTAATATTTTAAGTTGCAACCGAAAATGTTATCAAAACGTATAACATTTTAGGTTGCAACATAAAATGTTACCCATGGACAACCTAATTTTTTTTATAAGTCTAATATTTGCTCTCTCTCTCTCTCGCGCGCGCACACACACACACACACATTAGTGTTCTAATTCAACTACAAATTCATGTTTTAACAAGTATTTGATTTTTGTAGGGATTTTAATAGCTATACATGCTTAGAAGAAAAGTTTTAGTTGGATTTGGATTCGGATTCTTAGGAGCACTTAACACGACAAGAGAAATCCTACTTCAAGTTGAACTTTCACTTTTATATTATATTTGGAGTAGGATAGAGTTTTAAGTTAAATCTTATTATAATTCCTTCTCCTAGTTGATATAAATGACCTTTATTATAAATAGAAATCATTCATCCCATAATTCTCATTCTTCTCTTGTTAATTCATCTCATAATTTTCATTCTTCTCATTATAAATAGGACCATAAGGAGAAAAGAAATATTGATAATAAAACTTAGTCATTTATGGATTATTAAGTGATTATCTATTAAGTAAGAGGGATTTGGTTTAATTGTGAATTATCAATTAACCTATAACCAAGCTATTTGAGATTGATGCATGTTTATCTTTTGTGAAGTTCGATGATCTAAAACTTGGATTAATATATCGAGATCTACCTTAACTAGAGTTCCTTTCAATATAAAATTTTCATTTACTTTTAATTATTTTCTTCAATTCTACTCAAATTCAAAATCCACCAATTTATTTTTCTATTTATAAAATTAATTGCTTGTCATTCCCTGAAGATTCGACACTGCTTATCGCTTCTACAAGTTACTTTGAGCATGTTTAATTTTTGACGACTTCGACAACCGCTACCAATTTTAATAACATTTCTAATTGCAACTGATCATTTCATTTTTAGCCCCTTTCTAACTGTCACACAATAGAAGTAACCAACAAATGTACGTAAAAAGTAATAAAAAAAGTTTAATGAATAATGGATTGGAACCAATGAAAAGAATGGGATATTGGCCAAATATTCCCTTTTGGGAATTTACTTGGAAAACACCCCCAAAACAATATTTGGAAAAATACCCCCCTTTCGGTACACATAGGCACGACTCGCGTTATTCCAAGCATGAAATCAGAACTTGCGTTACACAGGACGCGAGTTCTATCTGATGTGGCGTCTCTTATCCGTTTGCGTCTTTTAAATATTCAGTAAACTTAATTCGTGCCTCATATGACGCGAGTTCAACGAGATTATCAGACGAAACGGCAGGGATTTATCGCAGTAAATACGAACGGTTGAAAAATAAATGACCGCGTTGAAAATACATGAAACTTGCACTACACGAAATGCAGGTTACTAGGTAATCACTGAACTCGCATCTTATAGGACGCGAGTTTCCTTCAATACTCACATTTGAACCGCTGCGAGTTCTGCTATAAATAGCCCCCACCCACCACTTTATTCACACCAAACAAAAATTCTCTCTCAATTCCCTCTATAATATTTCTCATTCGTGAAAATATCTCGGTTAATATCTCGAGTTTGAAGTAATAGAGATGACCTTTATAAGGTTGGATCATAAACACGTCTTTGATTTTTGGTAGAGAAATGTAAGTTTTATTTAGTTTTTATTTTAAATTTGTATCTTTAGTTTTTATTTAGTTGTATTTTATTAAAAAAAGAGTATGCTAGTTTGAAATTGAAATTAATTTGTGGTTGTTTAATTTTTTTAGGGTGTGATGGAACGTCGTCTTGAAGTTTTTATCAATCGGATGACGAATGGACCAGACCCATGTTTAGAATATTATATCTTGAGGGTTGAATTTCTGCACGTATCCAAATTCATTGGAATAGTGAAAATTAGATGTTGATTTGATCAACGCGCTTGTAGAGTGGTGGATGCCGGAGACACACACATTTCACCTTTAGTGCGATGAGGCGACTATAACGTTGGAGGACATGTCTCATATTCTCGGTATTCGATTGATGGAGAGGCTATTATCGGTCATAGCAGTGGTGACTGGCGTGGCTTGTGTTTTGAGTTGCTAGAGGCTGCACCAAAGAAGATGGATGAAGGTTGTGTGTTATTAAGGTGGTTGGGGAAAATTATAGTCATTTACCGGATGACGCAAACGAAGAAGTGAATAAGGTAAAAAATATTATTATTTGCAAATATTAATGAAATAATTAAATTTCTATATGTTAATATATTTTTTCCTATTGTAGGCATATGCTTGCGCTCATATTCTACAAAAAATTGGTGGGATATTGGTGCTTGACAAATCCCGCAATAAAGTTCACATGTTGTGGTTGCGACATTTGCGGGATTTTGATGATGCCGATAGATTGAGATGGGGATCGATAGTACTAGCATTTCTCTTTAGGGAGATGTGCAAAACCACCAATCCAGAGAAGCACGACATTGGAGGTTGTCTTGTGTTACTGCAGTCATGTGCGTAGTTTAGAATGCCGTTTTTATGCCCTGAATTAAGCGTGCTGAAACCATATATTTTTCACTATGCCGGAGGTAAGCAGAAAATGCAAATAATTTTTTGAATAAATGTAAATATTTTTTAATATACATTTTTAATATAAAAGTTATGTTTGTTGTTATGTAGGTGGACAAGTAATTTAAACCATGTTGGTCTGGCCAAAGGTCTAAAGGTTATCAGACAGATATCAAGAATGAATCCATGAATCAAGTAAATATTTTGAGTTAGAATTTAATATTGAATTTGATGTATTTATTTAAAATAAAGTTTATTAATTTCATTTATAATTGTATATTGTACAGTTTTTATGGACACCGTACGCGGATCCGAGTATCCACAAATACTTGCTGAATTTTACAGACGAGACGAAGATTGCTTGAATGGAAAAGGTGCCACTCATCTTCTACACTACAGTTGAGTGGCATCCTAGTGATCGTGTCTTAAGGTAGTTTTGTTGTGTCCAAAGATTCCCAAAAAACCCTCCAAATTTTGACAAATTACATAGGCTAACTCGACAAGGGAAGCTCGAGGTAAAATAATTTTAATTGGCTTAAATTTTTTTTATCAATAGATAGTTTATATTTATAAAAAAAATTGAAATAAAAATTGATATTCCGGAGGGAATGTAGATCTTGTTCAGTGGAGGGTGGATCTTCATGACCCATTAATGACTACTCACGTAATGTTTGATATGATGGTCAAACAAGATTACTTTGCGTGGAACTTGGTAAATGGGAAACCAAATCTTTTGAATCCGAGAGGAACAAGCGATCATCATTTAGCGTGTGAAACGCAACCGCCCACGGACTAAATGTACGGGGGGAGCACGTATGACTTTTGGCATTGTTTTGTCATCGAGGAGAAATGTTTTTGCCTCCTTAGCATCGGGACCATCTTAGGCCACCCAACTGATCCAACCACAACCTTTTTCCCACTCGATGCATTCTTCATTTCATCCACCACTGAGTCCAATGGAAGGTTTTTTCACGCCTATTATGACTAACCCCTACGGTTTATTTTTCGCCCGATAAGTGGGACGTCGAGTGTTCCTATAGATTTCGTACCTTTGTATCTATTTCAACCGCTGGAAACCAATTTTGGGTTCATGTTTGTTTAACAAACACTACCACAGTCAATATTCTTTACAAGTGGGACATGTGGAATGGGTGGGACTGCTGGAGATGGAATCGGAAATGAGGATGATGATGATGACGATGATTAGAAGCCAGTTCAACCCCTTCATCGTCGACGCAATCCCGATCCACTTCGGCGTCTACCAAGGTGTGCTACCGGTGGACATAGGCATCAGTAGTTATATTTTTTCCTTGTATTTTATAAATTTATTTTTACGTGACTGTTATTTTAAAATGTCAGTCTTTCTATTAGTTTATATTTTTTTGCGTGTTAAATATTTAACATTTAATTTTTCCAAATGATTTTGTTCAAATAATTATTAATTGAATCGATAATAAATGCGATCAGATACAAATAGTTATTCTTAAAGTTTTGAATATCAATACATAAATTTTGTATATTCGAATTAAACTTACGTCTTATCAAACGCGAATTTGGCTGAACGCGAGTTTAACTGACACGTCATGAATCCTAGCCAAATTGACTTTTTCCTAAACGCAAGTTTCCTAATATAAATATCATACCAGTGAACCATACGCAACGCAATCGAACTAAAAAATTAAAGTTTTCGATTTTATTGCAACTACTAATTGCAACAAACCACGTATCTGGAAAATTCATTTACAAAGAAATTTCTCGGATATTGTGATTTGTCGGTATTTGTAGTTGCATCTATATGATGAGTATGTGCCGATATTTCCACGGACTGAGATGTGTGTCGCGTCTTTTTGTTCAAGATGAACGACAAATCACAATATCTGGAAATATGTGGTCTTCTTAAAGTGCTGGTATACTTCTTTACCTTTTGTTTGAGGGTGCCGGTAACTTATTTTTACGTATGCATCGTTGAGGCTGGGTGAAGACCATCATACATAACCGTAGTCAAAGCCCCTACCATTGAAGATGATGATGGAAGTGGCTTAGAAATGGTGGCCTCCCTAAGACCTCAAAATCCTTGACTGTCCACATCGTCGAAGAATGGGTATGTGTTAGGGATACAATTGACCAGTTACAATGTCGCTGACCTCATCTCGGTGCTATACAAGATGCCATCTCTGGTCGGGGTCTTAATGCCAGACAAATCCCGCAATAAAATGCATTTGTTGTGGTCGGGGTCAATACTGCATATATAAAATAACCGATACCATGAAATCCACAAAGCTTTGCGTGTAAACGAATTTGGTGGGTTGCAAAATTTGGTGGGGTATCGTTACATTTTATATCGCGAGTTACATCTTTTGGTGGGTTATCGATTACAAGAAAATATGTATTTAATTTTTTATTTTGTAAGAATATTATATAAGTTCATGCTGAAATGTAAATTTTATTTTGTAATGTAAGTAAACATTTTTTTTAATTTTGTTAATCGAAATGTTAGTTCTTCTAGTGATTTTGTTAATTGGTTTGATGAAGAAAAAATATATTAACGAAACGTGCTACACAATAGTAAATTGAAATAACTACACAAACTTTAAATTACTAAGCCTAGTTAAAATGAATGGATGAGTAATTCGATTCAGTGTGCTCGTAATCTGTACTTATGTCAAATGTTAAGTTTAGTTTCTCTATTATTTGTTCTTTCTCATGGCGTCCTATAATTCCGCCTTGACAACGTGTCTTCGTCTTCAAAATCGGGGAGGGGGTAGTTGATGCCCTAGTAAATGAACTGGAGCCCTCATCAAATTGTACAGTGACCTCGGTGTTTGTACACCCAGCATGTTTGTATGACCGAAACATCCAGCACACATCTCTCTCATTCGATAATGTTAGCATGTAATGTTCTTCTGGGCTGGGCTCAGCGACTGGTACTTTGACATGCAAGGCAAATTTTTTTTAGTTTGTTGACTCGCTTACCCGTGCTGAAATCAAGTCAAATAGAGCATCTTTTGTGATTTTTTGTTGAAAAATGTGTAGGTGTAAGTTCCACAGAAGAAAACGGTAGTAGAAAATCGGGCCATACTTTGTATTTTGTAAGTGAAGAAAACAAAATTTGGAATAATGTTACACGTTGATGATGTTTCCTTCATTATATTTGATAAAAGCCAGGCGAACTCACGGTTGGCTAGATGCTAGTTCACCTGCCATGTTAGGAATCCTGCAAAGCTAGCATAATTCGTGTTCTACGAAACGTGTGTTTCTGCAAATCTGACCTAACTCGCGTTCATCTAAACGCGAGTTCGCTTGACATGTCAACCCTATTACACGTAGCTCACACGTCACATCAAGTTACCTCCTATAAATAGGTACATAAAATGTTTTATGACACACATTCAATGCACTTCGTCTACGAAGAAGAAATATCGCTTGTTATTTTCAATAATGGCAAAAGGAGTGGATGCTCTAGTATACTATAATGGTAAAATGATCCCTGATGCCGAAATTGGTGTCATATTCCAGTCCACCAACAATGTTACGATATAGATTTCGAGGGGAGTAACGTATGAAAGGCTGAAGCGAGCTCTAACGAGGAAAGTTCCACATACTTTCGGGAGGGAATTACAATCACTGAGGTGTCAACTACCTTCATTGTTAGATCCGTTGTATTTCACAATATTCGATGTTCGAGACGACAAAAATGTCCAAATGATGTTCGGAGGGTAGACTATTCTATGGGATGGCCTATTGGCTTTTTGCAAATTTTGACTTCGCCCAAATACTATAGTCCAACATCAAATTTGTGACAAATCTTGACTTCGACCTAAATGTTCATAGTCTAACATCAAGTTTGTGACAAGACTTCAACTTACTATGTATGGGCACAAGGCATTCTTGTTAATGCATTCTTGTGGCTTTCGACTTGAACATGCCACCAACACAACACTCAACATACAATCTATACAGTGCGGGTGTATGAGTGTCATTATCTACGGGGTCATCCTACCATGAAAAGTTTAACCCATTCGATTTTTTCTCAGTCAGGCAGCACTCAACTTATATCCCTAGTGAAGCAAACGTAGATGATTTCTCGGACGAATGACACTCAACTTATATCATGGGTACATGACCGTCATCATCTACGAGACCATCCTACCATGAAAAGTTTTACCAATTCAATGATTTTTATTCCTAACGACACTCAACTTAATCCCCAATTATGCAAACGCATATGATTTCTCATCTATGGGGAGACATTCATGCGCTGCTGGTGTGGACCTAGATATTGGACATTGGCCTCGTCAGCGGTCTCCTGATTGAGTTACAGCCGCAGAACCTAGCAGGGTACATGTTGCCAATGAATCAAAACTATACCGTTTTGAATGGGATAATTCTGATGAGGAACCGCTTAGGGAGCTTCGAGCCCGAAGGTGACGAGATGGGTTTATTTCCTAAAGAACCATCAGACCTTGACAAGCTCGCGAATATGGAGGGATGATGCAGGCACTGCTTCGGAGGATGATGCGGATGAAGAACTTATAGAAGTTACTTCCCCATGCAGTTCTACTCAACCATGTAACCACTTAGCGTATTACGATCCACCATTCCACTTCACAATAATGGATATGGAAGGATTCTAGGCTACAAAATTTCCAGAATTCCCACAATTGGAGATGTCCAACGAACGGAATGATGGTGAACTCAAAAGTGGAATGGTCTTCAGGACTAAAAAACTGGCGAAGGTTGCGATCAAGCATTACAACATACACAACCCAGTTATGTCTACAGTGAGGAAAACTGAAGCGGACAAATACATTGTTAAATGCCCTCACAAGAATGGCATATGTAAATGAAGGGTTCGTGTATCACGTTTGAAGAGGATGGACAACCTGTGGCGGATAACGAGATACGACGGACCTCATACATGCTCCGTGGAAAGCCTAAGTCAAGATTATCCTAACTTGGATATGCACATGCTTGCTGATCATATCCTCCTACTCGTGAAAGCAAATCCACGCGTATCTATGACGGCATGTATAGCTTTAATTAAATCTCAATTCATGTATACGGTTAAATACTATAAGGCCTGGTTTGCAAGACATCGTGTCGTCCAATAACTGTATGGGTAGTGGGGGGAATCGTACAGTGAGCTGCGAACGTGGCTGAAGGTGATGCAGAAATATAACCCAAGAATGATTGTGCAACTAGATACAAAGCCAAGATACTACAATGATCGGTTTGTAGCTGGGGAGTGCTAATTTTTCCGTCTTTTCTGGACATTCCTACAATACGTTAAGGCTTTTTGCCACTGCAAGCCGATGCTGCAAATCGACGATACATTTTTATATTGTAGATACACCTAGATCCTTCTGCTGGTAGTTGCACATGACGGTAATAGAGAAAGCATTCTTGTATCATTCACAATCGTTGAAAAGGAAGATATCCCTTCGTGAACATTTTTTTCTCACCAACCTGCGCATGTATGTCTTATGTCAGGTTTTGTGGTCAAGAGAATACGGGATATGTATTATTTCAGACATAGGCACATGGATATGGGGATCAATCCAACATTTGGGTGATTCTTAGGAATCTCCCGTATATTCATCACTGGTAATGTCTACAACACATTACTGCCAATTACTACCAGAGATATAAAAATGATGATAAGCATATAATGGTTCTTCGCATGGGTACACCTTTCACTCTCAAAATTATTAATTAATATGGCTTTTACTATTGTTTCTCGTTAACTATTTCGTCTTTTATTGAATATGCAACGCACACCGAGTATATCAGGTTCAGGAGCTGCTACAAGAGTTGAGAGAAAGAAATTTAGCTAGATATAACTATCTTGTTGATAACCCGAGGGAGAAATGGCTGCGATGTTATGATGGGGGTCATCGATATGGTCACATGATAACAAACTTGGTTGAGGCAATCAATTCATCTTTAAAGGGAACACGTCATTTACCTATCACATATGTTGTTAAGGTGATGTATTATCGACTCACTACACTTTTTGCAAACCTCAAAAAACAAACAACGAATTGGATGGCAGGTGGCCACACATTCCATCCAGATCTCCGGTGAAAATTTCAAGTATACCGTGCGCACGTAAACGCGATGGGTGTGACATGCTTCTCTCGTCACAAACATTGCTTTACGGTTACTGAATTTATCCGGCCGCTTGAAAGAATACCATAGAACAATTACGTTGTTAATCTAGAAGAGAAAAGATGCGATTACGGCATCTTCCATACATTTAAGTACACGTGTGCGCACGGCTTTGCTGCACGTGCATCCGTTCATTTCGATACAATGACACTCGTTGATTATGTATACCAACTTGAAAATGTATTCAAGGTATACCGATTCGAGTTTCCTCTAATCAGAAATGAACGTGATCGTGATGTGGTTGACGATAAACCTAAGATATGGCTAGATGAATTCATGCGACGCAACAAAAAAGGTTGCCCAAAGTCAACTAGGATTCAATGTGCCAAGGATATGGTGCTCGAGAACGGACCAGACAACCTAAGCTATGCAGTAATTGTAGGAACCCTGGACGCGACATCAAAAAATGTCCTTATAGGACCCGCCTTCGATTCAACTAATTGTACTTCTAAGTGTATTTTTTTATTCCTAATTATCACAAACAACCTTCCAAGCTACACTTTATTGTTTTCATAACATTATTAACGCGATTTGTACTTCCTTTACGCTCCGATTTCTGAACCATTGTAAACATGTGTTCCCGTACTACGAAGTGAAAGTTAAATAACAAGAAAAAATATCCCCCAACATACTACAAAATCGACTAAAACTTCACTACAGCCCATGTTCCCATGTTTTTTAAGGCTTTTGAACATGTCTAGATAGTGTTTTTAACGCAATTTCTACAGCCTTTAGGATGCCTTATAGACTCCGATTTCTAAATCATTGTAAGCATGTGTTCTCGTACTACGACGTGAAAGCTAGTTAACAAGGAAAAATAACTCGCAACGTACCACAATATCGACTAAAACATGACTACCGACCCATGTTTCCATGTTCTTCATGCAAAGAAAAATGGCAATATAGCGTTTTTAACGCGATTTCTACACCATTTACAATGCATTATACATGTCAATTTTCATACCGTTTTCAAGAGATGTATCAGTAGTATGCTGTAAAAGTACAAACCATCAAAAATTTATTCCCCAACACCATGCAAATTCACCTTAAACATGCCAATTGAGCCTTGTTTAAACAACTGCAACACACAAAACTCGCGTCATGTGGGCTCGAGTTCAGTTTGATAAAATATCGTTGACTCGTTTGAAAATAGCGTCGATTCGTTTGAAAATCACGCCGAACTCACGTCCTGTTGGCCACGAGTTTGTTTTATTTATTAAAATATTCAAATAACGTATAATATAATTCACATCGGATGTAACTTGCGTTGTACGGAAAGCGAGATCGGAAAACGCGTCTGACAGAATGCGAGTAGTACCAATGTGGGCCGAAATGGGGTATTTTTCTAAATATTGTTTAAGGGGTATTTTTCCAAATAAATTCCCAAAAGAGAATATTTGGCCAATATCGCCCGGAAAGAAGACAGAACCGCAGGCGCAAATTGCTATGAAGGTGAGAGGGCTCCTCTATAATTTTGGGAATTTTGATAACTATCTCTTTAAAATGTTAATTTGAAACCTATAAATTTTAAATATTTTTATTACATTTCAAAAATTTTAAGTGTTTTTAATTAAGTACTCTTCTAAAAATTTTCAAATTTCTTATCAAGTCTCATTTTTTTTAACATTTTAGTTAAACTTTTTAAAATTTAAAATTGAATCCTTCAAAATTTTTGGTTTAAACCTTAAAATTTTTGAAAATTTTAAATAGATCCCTCAAACCTTGTTGTGAAGATCCACCCCGTAGAACCGTAATTAAGGTTAGAGCAACATAAGCAAATCTGACACTGGTTTAGTTCGTGGTTTGACCACCGGCAATCTTGCCCAAGTCAAAGTATCGTTGTCTTTTTTATTTCATTGTGATTATAATACTAAGAAATTATTATTTGACTCGGCTCACCATGTCATTCATGGTCTATCCAATAATATTCACCTATTTCAAAGTAACTTCCGAATAACTACACACTCCTTAGTTACATGTAAGAAAGATGTGAAGATTCACCTTGGAAAAAATGATATAGAAAAATGTTATTGGATGAGACCATACATGACGTGGTAAGCCAGACCCATCTAATAATTTTTTCATAATATAGTATATGTTCATCAATCCTAATCTTTTAACAATATACACATCATATAGATAAGCTACTGAAATCTGAATCACCTAAAATAAACAATATTTTTTGTTTCATTGGATCACACGATGAGTTTTAGTTTCTAATAATATAATTATATAAGGCTTCTGGGTTTGGTTATGTTTCCCGTCTTTGTATTGTTTCGTAGTAATATAAGCCATTGTTACTTGCTTTTTATACTCGGTTTGTTTAAATTTTGAAAATCTTGTTATAAATATTTTTATTTATAATGAATATTCATATATTAAATGAGGCGTCAATGTACTTTATTATTAAAATTTAATATTTTTTGGAATTAGGGTTTTTATCTTATGCCTATAAATATAGAGTCTGAAGAAAACATTATACACAACCCTATGTTGAGAATATAATACAAGGTTCTCTCTCTTTATCTCTCATATTTGTACTTTATTCTTCTTTATTTTATTCACAACACGTTATTAGCACGATCTTGCTCAATAACCGTGGTTCTTGTCTGTAATTTCCAAAAAAGATTTCAACAAAAAATTTGTGACTACATCTACCGTATATTCAACTTAACTTATAAAGTCTAGTATGTTTTCTTATTTATATAGCGGTTGATTAATTATCCTTAATTTAAATTCAGTGCATTTTGATATATTGTTTGAATATTGATTCGTCCTAATATCCATAGTTTAAAGTTTGATACTTCTTGTTGATTTATTAATTTTTAAATCTTGTTTTGGTATTGATTTGCACGAAAATTCACTGCTGGAGGAAATCGGTGCAAAAGAAAGCAATCAAATATTTTCTCGACCTAATTCACGAGCAAAGGTGAAAAAGCGATGGATACAAGCATGATTTTATCAATGATTTGTTTCTGACAATAGGTAAAGTTATAAGATTTTGGGGAAAATTAACGGTTTGGCAAATCGTATCTTAACTTTTTTCTAATCCCTTTAAGGTATCAATCTTTCTTTTAAATTATGAATGAGAGTTATATATATATATATATTTGTTAGATTTGTTTCATTCTTTGAAGTGAATGGAAGGATTGTTATAAAGTCTATATTTGCTCGAAAGCAATAATTCTTCTGTGTTAAAAAACTCGACTATAGACTTCTCCCAAGTTGAGGTTACAAAGATTCATCTTGATAAAAAAAATTATAGGAGGCTTTCCCTGAAGTGAATGCAAGCATGGTGTTTATTCCATGCGATTATTGGATTTGTTTCATTCCCTGAAATGAATGCAAACATGATAATTCACTATATGGTTACGTTTCTAATTAAATTAAAATTTTATGGCCAGAGTATCATTGATGAAGATATGTTAGAAAAAAAATTACTCCACTTTCACGCAATTAATGTTGTCCTGCAGACACAATGTTGTGAAAAGATTTTAAAGACCTATTGACTTCTCTCCATTCCCTGAAGTGAATGTGACATTTTATAGCGGAAAGAATAAATGTCACATTAGCAATTGTGGTCGCGAATTGAGGCCATAAAAATATACATGAATAAGATGATCATTTTAAAAATGCTTATACCCACTAGAAGTGGGATTATAAGGATGACAAGAGTGATAAAGATCATATTAAAATCTTTATGTTATCAATGCGATGGTACAAACTACCGGTCTTGTACACCGGCGTATTATGGACCTTTATCCATAATTATAAATGATAAATGAAAGAAAATAAAAAAAAATTGTTTATGGCGAAAATAATGTTGGCGTTGTTGGTCCAACTTATTTGAATGTTGATTTCCTCGTAACCCTTGAAAGGAATAACTCACCTTTTTATTTTATTTCCTTATAACCACCTCTAAAGGGAATAATTGATCTTTTAATTTATTTTACTTTATGTTAATTTATTTTACATATTATTTATTTATGTTTTTATATTATATATTTAAATATGTTAAAACATTTATTTATTATCTTTTGAAGAATATGTTTACTTCCGGAATAAAATATGCAATGAATTGTGATAATTTATGCTTAGCAGATAGTGTAAGTACTCATACTATATTTAAGCATAAGAAACATTTTCCCATTTAAATGCAAGGGGAAGTGAGTACTATATCTCAAAGTACTAGAATATCAATGCTCCAGAAGAGTTATAAGTTCTTGTGACATTATCTTTGATAGATAATTGATTTGATATATGTTATATTTAATATTTTTCATTTCCTAAAGTGAATGGTACAAAGCACATATTTTTCATTCCCTGAAGTGAATGGAACAAAGCACATATTGAAAAGTGCGTAATTATGTATATTTTCCCATTTAAAATGCAAGAGAATAATGCGAGTACTATATCCGGAAGTACTAATATCATAGAAGGCTCTAGAAGAGCAAATATGCTATTGCCAAATGGAACTCAATTCCATATTCACAATGCGTTATACTCGTCAAAGTCGCAAAGAGACTTATGAATTTTAAAGATATTCGCAGAAATAAATATCATATTGAGATTATTAGTCAAAGGGTTGTCGAATATCTCCATATTACAAGTATGACCCAAGGCAATAAGAAAATCTTGATAAAATTACATGCACTATCATCCGGATCGTATTACAAAAAAAATTAGTGCAAATGGAAGCTCATGCTATTGTAAGCTAGAAGTTTACTGATAACTTTATTATTTGGCATGACCGGTTAGGCTATCTTGGTTCAATTATGATGTGAAAAATTATTGACACTTCATGTGGTCATTCATTGAAGAATTGACAGATTCTTCAAAGTAATGGTTTTCATGTGATGGTTACTTTCAAAGCAAATTAATTATTCGACCATCACCTGCTAAAATAGATTATGAATTATTAATTTTCTTGAATTGGTACAAGGTAATAAATGTAGGCCCATACACCCTTCTTATAGATCATCTAGATATTTTACGGTTTTAATCGATGCATCGACTATATAGTCATATGTATCCTTATTATCAACTCACAACTTAGCGTTTGCGAGGTTACTTGCTCAGTTGATAAAATTACGAGCACGTTTTTCAAATTACCTTATAAAGATAATTCGTCTTGATAATGCTGGTGACATGCCATTTTACATCCAACATCATTAATTCGCATCAGGCTAATAAATTATCATAAATTCTCTCTATTACAAATGATTTTTGGTCAGGAACCAAATATTTCTATCTTAAAATTTTTGGGTGTGCGATATTTATTCTAATTGTTCCACCACAACGCACAAAGATGGGTCCTCAAAAGAGGTTGGAAATATATGTTGGATTCGAATTCCCTTGATAATTTAATATTTGAGCTTCTTATAGGGAATTTATTTACAGTTTGACTTGCTGACTGTCATTTTAATGAGTCAGAATTCTCAACATTAGGGGAAGAAAATAATCAGCTGGGAAAAGAAATAAGTTAAAATGAATTATCATTTTCTCATTTTGATCCACGTACTCAACGAATGTGAACTAGAAGTTCAAAGGATAATTCATTTACAAAACTTAGCAAATCAATTGCTAGATGTTTTTGCTAACCCTACAAAAAGTGACTAAGTCACATATACTAGCTATGAATGCTCTGGTTAAAATTGATGTTCTGGAAGGACAAACTCTAGTTGCTAATGAATCTAACTTATGCTTGAAGCATGGTAGGCAAGTAGGTTCCAAAGATAAAAATCCTCGAAAAAGAAAAGAATCTATATTTTATGATGGTATGATCGAGGAATCAACGTATTATAAAAGTCTCTAGAAGAGATTAAAAGGTCTCTAACAAAGACATTGACGTGACTTAGGTACCTGATAATAAAGAGATCTCAATAGAATATGTCATGTCTGGTAATAAGTGGAATTGAAATTAAATCGACGTCGATAATACATTTGCATGCAATATAGCACTAGAGATTTTAGTTGATGATGTGGATCATGAACTATTGTCAATTGGACAACGTAAATAAAGAAATGATTAGGTAAAATGGAAAGAGGCAATTGAGGCAAAACTAAAATCTCTTTTGAAAAGAGAAGTATTTGGGCTTATAGTCATACATCGAAATGTGTAAAGTCAGTGGATATAAATAAGCCTTCGTGAGAAATAGAAATGAAAAAGGGGAAATCGATAGATATATAAAGCTGGTTTGGTTGCACAAGGATTCTCACAAAGACCTAGAATCAATTATGAGGAAACATACTCCTTGGTGGTGGATGCAACTACTTTTAGATTTTTTATTAGTATGACAATAAAAGACTTAGTTTCCGCCTAATGGATGTTGTTACATCCTATTTGTACGAGCTTCTAGATAATAACATTTACATGAAACTTCCGAAAGGATTTAAACTACCAAAAGCAGTTAATTCAAGTTCTCGAGAACATTATTTAATCAAATTGAACATATCTATTTATGGATTAGAACAATTTAGGCGCATGTTGTATAATCGCCTCAGTGAATACTTTTTAACGAAAGACTATAAGGATGATTCAATTTCCCAAAGCATTTTTATTAAGAGGTTTAGCTATGGATTTGTTATTTTTGTTGTTCATGTTGATGATTCGAATATCATTGAGACTCATGAAGAGATCTCCCTGACAATAAAATCCTTGTGCATCAATCGACACACATAGAAAAGTATTTAAGAAGACTTTACATGTATAAACGCACATCCGTTGAGCACAAGGCAAAGTCAAAAAATAGTTGCTATGCTTCAGATCTTAATTGGTCTAGAAGAACTATCTAAGTGTTACGAGATCATTACCTTTAGATTTTTCAAAACTCAATGCCTCTTCAAATCATGTAAATAATTGATATGCGCGAGGCAAACCTGAAATATGTTTTTGGCTAAACATATTCAAAAGATATGTGAATTGCTTTTACAAGATAAGATGCAAGTTATCTTGTGTAGAGATAATGCAAAATTTATATCTCAATCAAAATGTGGATACAACAAATGTGACAAAACGAAATATGTTTCTTCAAAGTTTTGTCCCTCGTGATCTTCAGAAGAATAGTATTTGATGAATCCTTTTAAGCATTAATTTGAAAGATCTATTCATTAGTGCATAGTCTATTTCAATATTTGAAGATTATATTCAAGATTGAATTATGAAGATCCAAAGATCTTATGTGATATTTTCATGAGGGTGAGTAAATACGTGTTGCACTCTTTTCCCCTTAACCGAGGTTTTGTCCCAATGAGTTTTCCTGGTAAGGTTTTTAATGAGGCACTCTTTTTCCCTTAACTGAGGTTTTGTCCCAAAGATCTTATGTGATATTTTCATGAAGATGCGTGTACTCTTTTTCCTTCACTAAGAATTTTTTCCCACATGGTTTTTGTCCCTTAACCGAGGTCTTAACGAGACACATTATCTTCATGGATATCCAAGGGGAGTGTTATGAATATCTTTATTTATGGTGGATATCCATATATTAAATGAGACTTTAATGTACTTTATTATTAGGGTTTAATATCCATTGGAATTACGGTTTCTATCTTATGCCTATGAATATAGAGTTTGAAGAAAGCATTGTACACAACCCTACATTGAGAATATAGTACAAGTCTCTCTCTTGGTCTCTCATCTTTGTTCTTTGTTCTTGTTCTTCTTTATTTCAATTGTATTTACCGGTAAATTACATTAAAGGTCCGTCCCACCACGTCATTTATAGTCCAACCAATAAAAATTATCCATTTTCATAATTGTTTTTTAAATTTAATTTACAGTAAATATGAGTGAAGTTTCACTTGGTAAAAAGTTGATATGGAAAAAATATAGAAATAAATGATTATTATTGATTGTGACCATTAATGACGTGGCGAGACGGACCTATGATATAATTTCTAGCATTTACCATATTTGTATATGAAAATACAAATTACAACATTTAATTTTATAAAGAATCAAATCAGATTTCAAATTAGGGTAAACTCTATCCCATTTTTAATTTTTAAAAAAATATTAGTATTAAGTAAGTATTAAAGGGTAAATTACACGCTTGATCAAATTATGTTTCATAAGTTTTTCAGTTTTGTTCATTAAATTTAAAGAAGTTAATTTTAATTAGGGTAAATTACACGGTTAATTTTTAATTTGACTCTTACATTTAAAAAAAACATTAATTTTGACCTTTGAATTTTAAATAAATATCCAATTATTCTTTACATTTAAAAAAAAAAACCAATATCTCTTGCCTACGGCCAGGACTATTAAATCCAAAATTGAACACTGAAGCAGAATCCTTTATGTGGAAATTTTAGCAAATTCATTTTTTCAACCGCAAGATTATCTTCTTTGTCACCACACTTAAAAAAATTGATCATAAAAAGAACGATAAATAAACCAAAGAGTTACAGGCCTGGATCGGACAAATATTTGTCCTAAAAGCTTTTGCCACCCAATCGGCAGCTCTATTACAAAAACCAAAGAATAAAAGCAAGAGAGTAAAATAGAAAACTGAAACAAAGATCCAAGACATCATCTTCATAGCGCCGGAGTCCCACACATTCAAAACCTTGGACTTTAAACAATTAACAAGACCAATATTATCCGATTCAAACATAAACTTTTCAAAGCCCTCCTGAAGGGCAAGGAAAATATCCATCCGAAGCGCAAAAACTTCAACTGCTGAAGCAGATGGAGCAAGGAAAGAACCGACCACTCCACCGACGATGGCACCTGACCAGTCGTGTGCAACAGCAGCGCTCGTAGCACTGCCTAACGCCTTATCAAAGGTTGTATCGCAATTTATTTTAATAACTCCATAATTCGAAGAAGCCCACTGGGAATCAGCAAACATTATCGGGCTGCTTTGCCATCTTGTCTCTATGGTTGGCTTCGGCAAATTAAGGGTGCGTAAAATAAACAGAAATTTTTTAATAATATTTATCGGAGCGAAAATAATAATATAAAAAAATAGTGAACAATCGAAAAAAATTTATATTAGTTTACAAATTAACCAATAATCAAACCGTTTAAAAACAATTAACCGTTTAAACCCATTTCTTAACCAACTGTTTAGATTAAACAATTCCAATTTTGTGCATATATGCATGAATCCATCTCCCTTCATACAAAGCAGAGAGTGATTGCAAGGTAAGGGGAACTTTATCAGGCTCCACGCCTTCAATACGCATTTCTTGAATTTTGTAGTGCCAATGGAGACTCAATTATCTGGTTCAAAAAAAATGGAGACTCAAATTATTGAAGCACCCCCCTTGGTTTGGACAGCCTCTAAATTTATTAACTTCAGGCTGCATACTTGCACAAAACAGTAGTAATTGTAAGTTAAAACCGATGATGATTTTTGATCCATTTACTCAACAACTTGTTTGCAAGAAAAGAAATTGGATAATTAATGAAATTAGAAAAGCTAGGGAATTGAAAAGAAGATATGGTATACTTCATTCCATTTTTTTGTCACAGAACATGGATCAAAAAACTGAGAAACCAAACATCCAAAAACAGTAGCAGAGACAACAAAGCACTCACAATCGAAAACCCAAAAACAATCCAAAACCCCCACACAAATGCTAAACATTAAAAGCCTAAGACCTCCAGTTGCCATCGGAGTCTCCGCCTCCCCTTGAGTAACGAGATCCACCATCACCATATCCACCGTCTCGGCGTCCACCTCCATATCCACCACCTCCGCCGTATCCTCCGCCGTTCCCATAACCTCCACCTTCACGACGGCCACCTCCATATCCTCCTTCACGGCGACCATATCCGCCGCCGCCTCCTCCACTCCTGTTGTAACCTCCGCCTCCTCCATATCCTCCACCGCGACCCCCTCCGCCTCCGCCGCCACCGCGTGATTGGGCTTCGTTGACGGTGATGTTCCTTCCATCAAGATTTTGGCCGTTCATACCTTCAATAGCATCCCTCATGGATTTTTCATCACGGAAAGTAACAAATCCAAAACCTCTGGATCTTCCAGTCTCACGGTCATTAATAATCTAAAGAAGAGGAAAACTAAAATCAGGTAATACACAAAAAAAAAGGAAATCAAGAAAGAGAAACAGTAGATTTGACAGAATCGATCGATCTTCGGCCCAGATGGGATGAAGATGAACGTACCGGTGAGAGTTATAAAAGAGAGAACAGTAACAAGAGTAACTAGTAACAGAAAACAACAGATCAAGGATCACAGATCATAGACAGGGAGGCCCGGATCGGGTCGGATCGAGTCAGATCTGGAGTCCGATCTCTGCAACAAACAGACCTTCGATTCAACGATCTCGCCATAAACACTGAAGGCTTCTTCGAGAGCCCGATCATCGGTGGCCCAAGCTAGACCTCCGACAAAGCACCGGTACTCAACATCTGCTGAAGACATATCCGAAAACACTAGGGACGGTGAAAATCAAGGAGAAGGATAAGAATGAGAAAAAACTAAGGGGGCTAAACCATGGTTATATAGAGAAGTTGTGAGGTTTGAATTAGGTTAGTAGAAACCTGAATATAACGAATGCGGCTAACTATGGTTAGTCCTCACAAATTGATTACTCTGAATGATCTGGGTTGTTTGGTTACTAGTACAAGCTTATCCTACTTTGGCATTTCTATGGTTTAAAAGTAACTATAACTCACCATTTTGAATAACATGTTTATATATATTTTTAATTTTTTGACAATATACATACACTTTATAAACAGAGCGATTTGAACTCATATTTCCTAAAATTAACATTATTTACTTTTCTACTAGAAACTTGTTAGGTTCAATTATAACTCACTATTGAATGAATATTATAGATGAAAATTATATTATGTTTTAACGGGCTGATAAGCTAGATTCTTTAAATAAGGTCACGATTTCGAATTTTGACGTTATGAATGGAGCAATTGGGTTGAGAGGACTGCTCATATAATAGGTATCTATAGTACTCGATATAGGTTAGTCAGTCAATGGATTGGATATTAGTGATAATACCAAAACAATAATCTTATTGTATTTACCATTTATTAGTTTCTTTAGTAGGTTGAGATGTTAGAGTTCGTAAATAAGATTTAGAATATTTAAATTTTGTGAATGAAATAAGTTGGATAAGGAAGGTCGTCCCTATAATATGCATTTACAGTATCCGATTCATATTAATCTAACAATGAACTGAATATAAATTACCATAGTAGTAACCAGACTATGAGGTTGATTCTATTTTGACCACTAAATAATTTTTTGTAAAATTAAGTCACTAAACTTTCAATTTGATTTCAATCAAATCACTTACTGTTAATTGTTAACGATATTAGTGATGTGGCAGTTGAGTAAATTTCTATAATAACATATTCGGTCCTCATTACTTACACATTATATCAATTTGGTCTTAATTAAAAAAACAATACATTTAATCCTCAATACTTAAATATTTTAGCATTTTAGTCCTAATTTTAATTAGTAATAAGGACCAAATATGCTATTATACAAATTTACTTAATTGTCAAGTCAGTAACTTCATTAGCAATTAATGGTTGATAGCTTGGTTTGAACCAAATTCAAAGATGTTATACTTATTATGTTCTTCGCCACTATCATCTCCGCGAGGTCATATCTCTTTCATCAAGTCCCCTACAACATCCTCTCTAAATGGCATTTCTCCTCTCACATCCTGCTGGACATATGATCCCAAGAGCCTTTGGAATTTTCAGACTACATCATTATTAAGGAAGCAACCATACCTCAATAAGATAGTTATTAAATCTAGGTGGCCCACCAAACAAGGTCTATTAACTGATAATCAAGGCTAGTATGTCACCCTCATCATATCCTACAAAGTATAGGTTTGACATGCTCATCAGACCTCCTAGTATAACTATGAAGAGAGACCATCGTCTTCTTCCAGTGCCACAAAGTGAGATCTGGCTAAAAAACTGAAATATTACATCTCTCTCGATTTTTCCATAGCCACCATTGACTGCGGCTCTACGCCTAAAACAAAATGGGTGGACTGTTTGATACGCTGGCAACCACCATCTTTCTATTTTTACCATCAATAATTGGTACGGTGAACGTAGAAATTTTTCGTCAAAAAAGAATTAGTGATGATGAAATCTCAAGAAAAATGGCCTCATTCGTCGACTCCACTTGATTTATCTGGCCAACGGTGCTAAACGTCCAACAACCAATGGGCAAGGAAATTGTTCCTACTTGCTTGACCTCAAGGCCTTCAATTATGATGATTGTGACGAAAAAATGCAACCAAAGAAGAGACACGATTGTATGCGCGTCGCGACTTGTTAACCTAGGAGGAAAAAGAGATTAAAGAAAATATGACACAACAACCTTGTACCGAAAGAGGCATCGTATCCACCAAGCGTCTAGAGGAAATAACTCTAGATTGCATCTGAGGTGAAGGAACTGGCTAGAAGACCCACCCGCGAGATGCTAATTAACATTTTGGTTTACGTCAGTCACCCTAAGAGTAATCCTGCAAAGGAGACGAAGTGCCCAAAAGGGAGACTAAGGATTGCTAGCACCCAGACGTAGAGACGATTGACCAAGCACACTACTTAGATAGTTTATGGCAAAGAATATGGATGTAAATGAGACGAGACAATTTGCAAGCTACTCGAGTCCGACTCAGTCAAAGCTCAGCCAATACTCGACTCGGTTGAAATTGAATTGAGCTTGAACTCGGGTCGAGTTCTTAACGAGCCAAGTCGAGCAACTTGATACTCAACTTGAAAAGCTCGCGAGCTACTCAAAATTACGACCTAATTATAAAGAATCTAAACTTAAAGGCCGAATTTAATTAATATTAAACTAATTTTGGACCTAATTGAATAAAATCAAGACCTAAAGGTAAAGTGCCTAAAGGCGGAAGGGCTTGAAGGGAAATTTCCCCCAAATCCAAAATTATGCACCGTCCAAGTCTCCCCAATCCATATAGACGTTTTCACATGTTTTGAATAAAAAGGGATTTAATGCTTTCTTTTGGTATGCTTTCAATTTTTTTTTTTTTGAATATAAGGTATGCTTTCAATTAAAAAGGATTTTTTTAATTCCTTCTCATACGAGTTTTTAGTTTTTTTTTTACAATTAAATTATTTTTTTAAAACAGTCACTCTTCTTATTGGAGAAAATTTTATACATCCAGTGAGTAATCTACCCAATTGACATGGTACTTTAAATTTAAAATTTTTAAAACTTTAATAAATTGTGAAAAAAGCATGAATTCAATATAAAAGACAAAAGTTATCACTTCATTAATTAATTATCTCACTCCTATTAACTCAAGTAATTAAACTTGATTGAAAATTTTATTATTTCAAAAATAAGAAAGAAACAAAGAAAGAGTGAAAATTAGATAATAATATTTATATTTTAGGCAAGAAATTAATACGAGTAATAGGTTGCGAGTACTTATATTTGAAGATGAAGGGATACAATTTTAGATCCTTTTTTTACTATTTGATTTGATATCTTTCTTTATTTATGCCTTATACACTCGAATGTAAAAACAAAAATTTTAAATTTATATATTTATAGGTAAGATCATTTATTTTTTTTGTGAAGAAAAGTATTGAATATCTATCTACTTTAAAAAATCATATCTTATTATAAAAATAAGTAGTGTTCACATGTATACATGTTTGTCTCAAATACTATTAACAAGTAGAAGGGGCAATATTTTTATACGAACTTAGTTTTATAATTCTGACTGTATTTAAAGTTTTAGTCTAAATTGATATTTGAACTTTTGTTACATCTTTATGTACTTCAGTTGGTATCAAAATATATGTCAATTATTTAAAAGTAGATGAATGTTCTCCACACAAAAAGAAATAATATTACCGACAAATATATAAATTTAAAATAATTATTTTTTACTTTCGAGTGTACTAGACATAAACAAAAGAATGGATAAAACTGAATAGTAAAAAACGACTCAAAATTGTATCATTTCTTCTTCACGCTTAGGAGTTCACTAGAAGTGTGTGTAAAAAGTCCAATATAAGTAATCAGATATAAAAATTTGAATACCCGATCTATTTTTTTATTTCCATGTACTTTAAATCGAATATTTGAGAAAAAAATCGAATATGAATCACCTAAATTGTAGTTTTGAATAATTAAAAAATAAAAAATAAGCTTTTAACCCTTTAGAGTTTAAACATGTCTAACCTTAGCCCTTGATTATATGATTTTTGAATCTAAGCTCTCAAGATTTACAAATTTTGTGTGTGATTTGGACTTGAATTTGACACTATCGGTGAATGATTTGTAAACTTTATATAGAAACAAGGCTCTCAGTATTGATATTTGCTTTTGACATTTTATTATGAAATTATAAATACACGTGATATTTATTTCATTAATGACATTTTTAATTTATTTTTTAATCCGACTTTATTGGTAGATTTTATAAAAAATTCTAACGATGTTACATTTTTTTTGTTGAAATTATTATTTTTAATTCATATAGTTTGAAGTTTTTTTAAAAAAAAACAAATCAGCCTTCAACTTATAAACTTTTAAATATTCACCTATGTTAGTACAAGTGCAAAAAACACCTAATGCTATCTTGCTCTCTTTTATCAGTTTGAAATTTTAACTTAACTTAATTCCAAAAAATATAAAATATAATTTTTTTTGTCAAACCAAGTCATATGTTCGGATATGAATATTCAATCTAATAATTTGGATATTCAAAAAAATTGAATATTCAATTTTTCAGATCAGATGCAGATTGTTATTTTAGTGATTCGAAAATTTTGGTATTCAAAATTTTAGATTGGATCATATCCGATGTCCAAAATTGCACACCCCTAACACCGAGAGTCTATTAATTGTATTTATTTATTGCCTAAAATATAAATATTTCTCTCTACTTTTTCACCTTTTTTTTCTATTTCTAGAATAATTAAATTTTCAATCATATTAGCTACTTGACTTAATAACATTAATTTATTGATAAAAATGTATTAATTGCATTGTATTTATAGTCTTAAAAATTATTTATTAGTAAAGAAATATTAAATGCTTTGTATTACCAAGTCAAACTTTTAAAACATATTTTAATTTATTTCTTTATCCACATTTATTTAAATAAATTAGATAGATGACCCAATAAGTAGATGTAGCATTGCCACTTCTTATTCTCTCTCCCATTTCCTCTGTATTTATTGACGTCACCGCTTTCATCCATCTAGCCCTAACAACAGTAAATACTAAAAGGAAATTACTTTTCTCACTCTTCTCTCTCCCCTATATGCAAATATAAGATTAGTTTCACCAAATGAAAAACGAATCATTGTAGATCTAAGAAGAAAGTCCTTCGTCAGTTCGAACGACTTTCGAAATATGTCGCTCCTAGTAATGCTTGGGACCTCACCACCGTTCAGAATACTTGAATGATGCACTATTCAGGTAAGTCCTTCCGAATTTTTCTTCTTCTTTGGATTTCTCTCGCGGTTTTGATTACCCAATTATTACTTACGGATTCTTTTTGTTTGACAATGACTTCGAGCTTTAATTAACTTTTGAGTCGAGTTGATTTTAATTTTAAATATTTTAAGTTCAAGTCAAGCTTCGTAATACTTGAACTCTCGACTGATTTAAACCCCTAATAAAGAATAAGGTAGAGACGTAGCCCCTAGGTCAGATTACAGTAGGCATTAGAACTAGGCGTCGGTATACATCTGCCTCACTACTACAACTTCTAAGAATATCTGTAAGAACTTTTTCGCCCCAAAAGGCGTTGAGATAGACCAGCGTGTAGAATATACTCTACCTTAGGAGCTGTCGAAACAAATTAGAGCAAAGCTTTGTACTTGGTTTCAATAAACTGTAACATGTTTCTACAAAGACACCGAAATATTTCTGCCTCGTGATTAATAAACTACTACGTTCTTGCATATATTGTTAATGAACGCATCGAAATCCTTCATCCTAACAAAGGACGTTGAGTCGAACATATATAACTTTACATTTTATAAAGGGTAAAAAGTATCTAAATCATCACTCAACTTTACTCTTTGACTTATTTTGGTCACTGAACTTTCAAAATGCTCAATTTACTCATTAAACTTTACTTTCTGACCTATTTTGATCACTCTGAATTATTTTATTAATATTTTGATATGATGTGGTATATTTTATTATTATTAAATATAAAAATAATTTAAAATAAAGTAAATTATAAAGGGTAAAATACATTGATCTATTTTGGTCACTCCTCCGTTTTCTCATTAACAGCTTGATGAGATGGCTTATTTTATTAATATTTGGTTGTGATATAAATTTTTTTATTAATATTTGGTTGAAATGTAGGATTTAAAATAAAAAATAAAAATCCTAAATTCTACCCAAACCCCACCGACATCACCCTCTCATCCCAAAATTTCGCCGTCTCCTTAAGCAACTTATTGCATATTCATCTTTACTGTCTCCTTACTGAACAATGTTTTTTTAAGATAATGGTTTTTGAAGTTTAGACAGAAACCTGGATAGCTTGGTTGGTTTCTCTTTCATTTGATCGGTTGAGATTGAGGTGGTTGGTTGGTAGTGCCACCGACATTGTTCCTTGAAGAAACAATTGCTTCGCTAGATGTAGATGTCAAATTAGACATGTTTTCGTCCAGAACTTGATGTTGTTGTTGTTGGTGGAGTATATAATCTTTCATTTCATCAAATCTTTAGTGACAGCGAACAAAAAAGGATATTAAAACGACGACGGCGACGTTGAGAAGACCAACAACGGCTAGGGTTTTATTTGGGAGAAATAAATGATTTTATAGGAAAATTAAAGAAAAGGTTTTTACAGGGATATAAAACAACGTCATTTTGGTTCCGTGTGCTATGTCATTACACATTTAATTATTTAATGGTGGAGTGACCAAAATAGGTCAATGTATAAAGTTCAGTGATTAAATTGATCATTTTGAAAGTTTAGTGACCAAAATAGGCCGGGAAGTAAAGTTCAGTGATGTTTTTTTTGTAATTTACCAATAATTTATTTTTATTGTAACTACCCGAAATTGGGCTTGGTAAATTGGGCCTCAAGATTAGAAGCCCAAATCCAAAGATAATGGGTTTGTGCCTTATGGTAAAATAAATAAAATAAGATAATAAAAGAAAAGAAAAAAGGGGGTTTATATTTTAGGTTGGCTAGTGATGTGATGGGGGGTAAGGAAAAAGGAAAAAATAGATATTTTCACGGGAAAGAGAAAAAAGAGAGAAAATAGAGAAAAGTGGAGGGGGAGGTTTTGAACCTTGATCTACGACCATCGAAGCCGCCTTGCACAACACCTCTACCGCCATTGGAAAGATCTCGCCGAGACGAGTCCAACGGTGGTCATCTTGCCGCCGTCCGAGTGAAGAGAAAGAAGAATCGGGAAAGCATGGTTGGGCATGTTTCGGCCAGAACCACTGCAAATAGAGGCCACCGGCGTGCTCACCGGCCAAATAACTGCTGGAATGGAGCTCACCGGTGCCGTCCGACCATCAGAGGATGGCCCACGCGCCACCACGCGCTGCCCATGCAGGTGGGCGTGTGCCAGGCCAAGCGGGTGCACATGGCCTGTGTGCACTGCGCCGCACAGGATGATTATCCCGCGGGTGCACGTGCACCCTACAACATGGGATAATGCCCCACGAGTGCACCAAGGCTGTGGTGCGCCTGCTCGCACTAGATCACGTTCTTAGGGTGCACCCAGCTTACGGTGCACCGCGTCGCACCAGATTTCTAGGGCAGTTGACCAGCCTTTGACCTGGTGTTGATCGGGCGTTGACCAACCGTTGACTTTTTTTGGGGACCTTACCTGGGGGTTTCTCGACGTTTCGGATCTAATGACATAGTCCGTTTTGCCAAATTCAAATTCGATAAGCTATTTTTCTGTGTTTGACCTCGTGATTTGAATAGTGGATGCATGAATTAATATAGTTTCATAATTGTTGTTATACGAGGATTTTACGGGATTGGATACTGGGTCAAGTGGAATATTCAGGAAGCTCGGATGAGGATTTTAGCGATGTCAGCATAAGGTTAGTACACCTCAAACTCCTATCACTTCTTGAGCATCATAAATATAATTGCCTTGCGTGTTAGTATTTGTAAATAAGGTAGATGAAAAATATGCATGTTGGGGATTGTATTTATGAGATTCGATAACTGTACGAGATGCATGATGATAAAACGAATATGATGGGCCTGTTAGAAGCTTTAGAGACTGTGTAGGGTTGTCTCTGATGCTTGTGTGATATTTGATGATTTTTTGTTTGATTGATGAATTGTGATGTTCTGTATGCTTGATCGAATGGGTTGATGTGACTCGATGGAATCTGTATAATAGATGAATAATGGTTATATTCAAATAAATAGTATTAAAGCTGGTAATTAATATTAATGGGATTAAGGCGTTGGCAAACCAACTATAATGACTTTCATAAGCTTTATGGATTGTGTAAGCTTGGTAATATCGTAATTTGAGGAAATTGTACGAACCCGTGAATAGGGTATCGGTACGAGCTTTGGTCATACCGGTACGCGATTAGGGGCCGTACCAGTATAGGTTGACCCGTACCGGTACTTGTGGAAAATTAATAAATTCTAATGAGCAATTTCAATATCGGTACATGTGTGAGTACCAATACCCGGGGGTACCGTATTGATACCTGTGTACGAGTACCGGTACTCTATACGATAAATAATCTATAATGCAAAGATAAGGATGAAAAACAATTTGAATACTAAAAATGAAGCTAATGAATGAGATTAATTATATATTAGCCTAATGAGTAATAAATCAGTAAATGTTGAGTGACTTGTTTGGTAATAGTAAACCTTAGGGGTCATTGGTGGATCGTGTGTTGAGCCGTGCTAAGTTCGGGCACTTGTGTGGTTGAGTCATCATTGGTTGGTGGGATCCGGATACCTAGTGGTAGAGTGGCAACACATGAAGACCATTCGATGTGAGATTCCGAGTGATGATGCTCGATGCGAGATTCTAAGCCATTCCCCTCAATGTGAGATTCCGAGTGATAACACTCGATGTGAGATTTCAAGTATTGATGCTTGATGTGAGATTTCAAGCATGAGTGTACGTTCCCGATGTTGGGTGACACCGGGCCTCACTCTAGTTTTGCGATGATGTTATTGTGTGTTTCGCTCGGAGGGTCCGGTGGGATCTCGAGTATGGTTGGGCCTTGTGGGCCATGTATGAATGATTGCCATGTTGAAAGCATGTGTTTAGGCGACTAGTGGTAGCGCCACATGTTTACTTATCTATCCTTATTGCTCGTGCTAGCTTGCGTGCTTATGTTTATGATTAACATGAAGTATAATAGAGTAGATGTGTACCATTGAGCTTTGTAAGCTCAGCGCTCAGGATCGTTGTTTCTGTGTGTAGGTTGATCGTTGGATCGTGAGTTCGAAGAGCACTACCAGTTCAGGATTTCAGCATGTGGAGGCTTCCAGAGTACGATACATGTGTTTAGTGAGCTATGTATTCATAGGGCCTTATGTGGTTGAGTCTGTATTTTTTATTTTGAAATTGTATAAATCAAATCAAATTAAATGTTTAATGTTTTAAATTAAATTGGAGCTCCTTTGTACTGTTTCGATTATTTAATTATATTTTCAACTATTGACTTTAAATGCTTAAGAAATAACTTGTTTGGGCTAAACCAGTTTTGAGGAATTTCATGGTTTTGGATTGGGCTTGAGGCCTAAATTGTGACATCCGGCTCGGGGTGTTACATTTATTTTAAATTATTTTTATATTTGATAATAAAAAATATGCCATGTCATACCAAAATATGAAGAAAATAATTTAGAGTGATCAAAATAGGTTAGAAAGTAAAGTTTAATGAGTAAATTGAGAGTTTTGAAAGTTCAGTGAACAAAATAGGTCATAGAGCAAAGTTGAGTGATGATTTAAGTATTTTACCCTTTTATAAAATGTACTTTGTTTTTCCAAGAGCTTCGAGATACTCTAACCTATTTCTATCATCGAGATGCCTTCGCTCATACACAAAAAAATAAGTTTATTCCTCCAAGAGCGTTGAGATCATCCGTTCTATTTCGGTGTCGAGCTGTCTTCACTTCGTGCAAAAGAATAAGTTTGTCATTACTATATTTGCGAGGTTATATCTCCATCATCAAGTTCTCCGCAACATCCTCTTCACAAGGCATTTCTCCACTCACATTATGTGGGATATATGAACCTAGGAACCTCTTGAATCTCCAAACTACATCATTATCGAGGAAGAAATTATACCCCAATAAGATAGCTATTACATCTACATGGCCCACCAAGCCAACTCTATTAATTGACAGTCGAGGCTAGCTTGTCGCCCCTATCATATCGTACAAAGCATAAGCTTAACACCTTCGTCAGACCTACCCCAATATAACTATGAAAGGAGACTATCATCTACCTCAAGTGACACAAAATGAGATATGGTTAAGAAACCATAATATTACATCTCTCTCTCTCTACGACAACCAATGATTGTGGCTCTCCACTCAAGTCAGAAGGGGTGAACCACCTTATACGCTGACAACCATCACCCTCTTATTTTTACCATCAACAAGTAGGAGCTTTACCTTTCAGATTTGATGCAACTTCCGATGCACCTTGATGGGAATTCCACCCTCGGTTCCCTTTATTTCTCTGAGAAGCAGCCACCGATTGATTCTCATGTAATTCTGGACATGCTCGTTTGAAATGACCTGGCTTCCCACATTGATAGCACACTGTCTCTGGTTCATACCAACATCGACCAGGATGTCTTCTTCCACAAGTCTTGCATTCAGGTCTATTCCAAAGTCCATCACCTTTACTTCCACTAGTTTTATTGTGGACTTGCTTGGATTTACCTGCAGAAGAATTCTTCTATACGGACGACATCGACCTAACTGATCCTTGCTGCTGAAAACCTTTACCCCGTTTAGACCATGGTAAAACACTGGGCCTCCAGGTCGCTTAATTGGCTGTGTTTTCTTCTCAGAAGCTTCTTCTTGTTCCACCCTTTCCATTCATTTAGCTCGGTTAACCGCCACTTGAAATTCAGACAAATCAAGAGCAACCAAGACTTTCTTATACTCCGGATCTAGGCCTCCCACAAATTTATTAACTCTGTGCTTCTCAGCCAGAAGGAGCTCCATAGCAAACCGGCTAAGCTTATTAAACTCATACTCATATATAGATCTATCTGCTTGCTTTAGATTCATAAACTGGGTCCTCATATCCTCGATAAAAACATCACCAATATAGTTGTTCTGGAACTCTTTTAAAAAGAATTCCCAAGTAACTCGTTCCCGAGGAATCTAAGTAGTACTGGTGGTCCACCAAATTCGAGCAGGCCCCATCAGAAGTGATGTTACACCTTCCAGTCTTGAAAATTTATAAAAAAAATTTATAGACATTGAAAATTCGTTCCAAAATTTTCTAATTAAACAAGATTCATTAAGCTTTCTAACCATATAAATTATTAGTCTAAATTCATTACACAAATATTCAAATAAATCCTTAGATTCACATCACAACCCGAAATTTCAAAAATTCTGCTACCCTATTTTCTGACCTTCCGTCGAATAAAAATTCATAACTTTTTACATACAACTCGAAATCAGTCAACGTTAATTTTGTAAGAAACTAGAAAAAAAATTAGTTCATACATATAAGATTTACTGTCTAATTCCAATTGCAGAATTTATGATGCTTTTTCGAACACACTGCTTTTGCATACATTTCTGGGCAGATTTTTAAACTTTCTATCTTAGAATCCATATTTACTAAAAACTTAGTCCATTACCATTTATAAACATAATATGACTTACTAGGTTCATCATCAATTTTCAACAACTATTAACCCACCATATTTAGTGATAAGTTATTACAACCCCACTAATTATACATTCCATCTAGTACATTTCCAAAAGAAAGGATGGATGTCATTACATTACTATGAGTATGGAGATATACCTCCCAAAATATGAAAGTGATGCTCGGCTACTCTTCACTCGAAGCTCCTTTAAAACCTACGCATGAAAGTCGTCATACGCTAAGCATATGCTTAGTGAGGCAACAACATTTAATTCAAATGCAATTTAACATAGGTATCAATATATTATAGTGACATTGCATATGATCACCTCCCATTTTATGCATTTTAACATATATGACATGATATATATAGTAACATATTACATGGTAATAACCTTGATTCTTACCAATACCGTTGCCATATTCATCATCGAGCTTTCAAGCGTTTTTAACCTATTTTTCAATTCATTTAGCCCAAGTATTGAATTAAGGAAATTTTTGGTACACGGGTCACCCCCCTATACTTACTTGAGTATAGTATATTAGGTGCACTTTACTGGAAGTGCTTAACACCGAAGTGTTTTTGTATACTTACCGAAGTGCTTATAATAAATTGCACTCTACCAGGAGTGCTAAAATGTTTATACAGCTATTTATGACTCTATGGATATCCACTATACTTTTAATTTCCTATCTCATACTTTGGACTTTATATCAATCATAATCTCATACATGGCAACATATATACATATTAAGAAATTCATACGTAAAATAACATTCCATGGATAAGTAGTGATCCATGCATGTATTCTCAATTCTGGACATATTTTTAACATGTCAATTATATAATGAATTACATAAAAATCATTCTATGCATGCATTGCACTCACCTTGACACTTTCAAAGTTATAATTTATACTAGCCTCACTAAGCTCAATTGCATTTTCTATCTTCTTTCTTCACTCGTTTGTACTCGAACTCGATCGTTATCTGTTTGTACATTAAATACATGACACAAGAAACCTTAAGTACATGTCCAACCTTTACTAATACATGTACATACCAATATGGAAAAATTAATATTTTCAACCAAGTACTTCTTTGTAACCACCATGCTCCCAATACTTTAATCTCATCTCAAATTACACATTACAACCAATAGTTTGATAATCTCCCTTTAAACCCTAAATTCTTTCTCTTAGGGTTTATAAACTAAAATTTAGAAACTTCCACATTTCATCTCCATTTTCAAAAATATTAATACCAAAATGATCATTGTATCATAGCAAACAACATACCCATGCTTCTTGAATATTTTCCAATTTTTCACTTATTTCACCCAATTTACACAATTCACAAATTGGTCCTAAAATGATGTTTTCTTCAATCCAACAACATAATTCAACATAGAAAACATTATTCTAATCAAATCCATCATCAAAATAATTTTTACAAAATTTCCCCTAATATTTTTCATTTTGCCGAAATGGCCCCTATAGGTTTTCCAAGAAGTTTTCATCTTTTCAAGCATCTAGACAACACTACAACACCATTTCCAACTTGATTAAGCCTTAAAACATGAAATCTTAACATGCTCTTCAACCACCCTAATCATCAAACTCAACTTAGAGACATGGAAACTAAGCAAAACTTATGTCAAAAGATAGAGAATTCAAGGGAGAACAATTTCTTGTTTAATGTCTTTAGCCAAAAATCAAACAAATCAAGTCAAAAATTGAATTGAAAATTTCTTACCTAGTCCCCTTGAGGTTTCGGCAGCCTTGGAGAAAGATGAACACAATTCCAACTCTTTTTCTTTCTTTGATTAATGCCAAATGTCTTTAAATTTGGCTATATAATAATAAAAATCTCTAAAATAGTCAAATGACTATTTTACCCTTTAATTATAACTAATCACCATTCAACACCTACACTTTATCTTCTTCCATAATTAATTTTTATTAAAAAGTATAGGTGAAATGTCAAAAGTGCCATTAATGAAATAATTTATTTTTAAAAATGCCATTCCATCACCTATACAAAATAATGAATAGAATCGAATCTAGACTGATTTAAAAATGATTC
This sequence comes from Hibiscus mutabilis, assembly GCA_019671005.1. NCBI lineage: Eukaryota > Viridiplantae > Streptophyta > Magnoliopsida > Malvales > Malvaceae > Hibiscus > Hibiscus mutabilis. The sequence continues at coordinate 21,625,023 of CM033735.1, read as the reverse complement.
GAAATTCGATGCTATGCTCTTCGGGTCTTTTTAAGACTTCATTCAATTTTTCATAAAATTCTGAGCTCATACGATTACCCGAATTACACTTAAACTTTAACCGTAATTTCCCAATAATAGAAACATCAGATCAAACCATAGTTTTTATATTTGATCCACACCCTTAGATGATCTATCTATTTATGGAATAAAAATAATTATTGGGAAAATTACCATGTTGGTCCTTGAACTTTTCTCAATGTTTCACTTTTGTCACCAAACTTTAAAACTTTACATTTTAGTCACTGAACTAAAACCACTAACTTTTGATTCTTTACATTTTGGTCACTAATCAAATAATGGGATATTACAATTCTCTCCCCCTAAAAAAATTTGTCCTCGATTTTTTAGAACATACTTGGATTAAACAAATGTGGGTATTGTTCTTTCATTCGTTATTCAGTTTCCCATGTGGCTTCTTCCACTTTGTGGTCTTTCCAGAGCACCTTAACCAATGGAATAGATTTGTTTCTCAATTTCTTCAGCCCATGAGCGAAAATCTTTACTGGTTATTCTTCAAATGTCAAATCAGGTTGCATCTAAACTTCCGCAGGTGAAATGACATGAGAAGGATCCGACCTATATTTGTGAAGCATTGATACATGAAAAACATCATGAATCTTGCTCATTTCTGGTGGTAAAGCCAATTGATACGCCACTGGTCCAACTCTTTTCACGATTTCATACGGACCAATGAATCTGGGACTAAGCTTCCCTTTTCTTCCGAATCTCATTATTTTCTTCCATGGTGAAACTTTCAAAAATACCTTGTCTCCTACCTGATACTCAATATATTTTCTTTTTAAATCTAAATAAGCCTTTTGTCTATCGGAAGCTGCCCTTAGATTATCTTGAATTATCTTCATTTTTTCTTCTACCTCTTGATCAAGTCAGGCCCGATAATCTTGTGTTCTTCTAACTCAAACCAATTTAACGGTGTCCTATATTTTCTTCCATATAAAGCTTTCTACGGTGCCATTTTAATACTTGACTGATAATTGTTGTTATACACAAATTCAGCCAATGGTAAGTACTTTTCCCACGAACCTGCAAACTCAATGACACATGCTCTTAGCATATCTTCCAAAATCTGAATTGTCCTCTCTGATTGTCCATCAGTTTGCGGGTCGAAGGCAGTACTAAAATGCAATCGAGTACCCAATGCTTCTTGTAGTGCTTTCCAGAATCTAGAAGTAAACCTGAGATCTCTGTCAGACACAATGGAAATAGGAACCCCATGTAATCTAACAATCTCCCGAATATACAACTTTGCATATTTATTCAAAGAGAAATTTGTTCTGACGGGCAGGAAATGTGCTGATTTGGTTAATCGATCCACGATCACCCAAATAGAGTCTTTCCGCCTTGGTGTCAATGGTAATCCGGTTACAAAGTCCATTGTCACTTTTTCCCATTTCCATTCAGGAATAGCAATTGGTTGAAGTAACCCTGATGGCACTTGATGTTCTGCTTTAACTTGCTGACAAGTTAAGCATTTAGACACGAATTCTGTTATAGCACTTTTCATTCCTGGCCACCAAAAATGGCTCTTCAAATCCTGATACATTTTATTTCCTCCCGGGTGCATCGTTAAAGGACTATAATGTGCTTCTGTAAGAATTTCCTTTTTTCAATTCATCATCTTTAGGAATATAAGCACGTCCTTTATAATATAAACATCCATTGGACTTTACTTTGAAGTCTGAAGAATCTCCCCTTTCAGCTTTCTTCTTTTTCTCTAAACAATTTTCATCTGTTTCCTGTGATTCTTTTATTTTGACTATCAAAATAGACCTGATATTTAGCTCAGCAAGTAGAGCACCATCATCCAATATTGATAATTGAGCATTCGATATCCGCAGGGATGAAAACATCTTTCGGCTAAGTGTGTCTTCCACTACATTAGCCTTTCCCAGGTGCTAATATATAATTGCATCATAATCCTTAATTAACTCAATCCATTGCCTTTGTCTTAGATTCAGCTCCTTCTGCGTTAAAAGATATTTCATGTTTTTGTGGTCTGTGTATATATAACATCTTTCACCATATAAGTAGTGACGCCTAATTTTTAAAGCAAAGACAACCGCAGCTAATTCCAAATCGTGAGTAGGATAATTCCTCTTATGAGTTTTAAGCTGCCTAGAGGCATAAGCCACCACTTTCCCATCTTGCATAAGTACACAACCCAAACCATTATGTGATGCATCACTATACACCACAAAATTCTTACCCGATTCAGGTTGAACTAACACCGGAGCTTCTGTCAAGATTTTCTTCAATCTTTCAAAGCTTTCTTGACATTCTTTAGTCTACATAAAATGTACATTCTTCCTGAGCAATTTGGTAATAGGTGCAGCAATCATTGAGAAATCTTTCACGAACCGGGTAATATCCTGCCAATCCGAGAAAACTTCTAACCTCTGCAACATTTTAGGAGGTTTCCACTCCATGATAGCTTGAATTTTCTGAGGATCAACCCAAATTCCTTCAGCCGATACTATATGTCCAAGAAATGTCACCTCAGAAAGCCAAAACTCACATTTAGATAATTTAGCATATAACTTCTTCTCCCTCAAAATCTGAAGAACTATTCTGAGATGAACCTCATGATCCTCCTTGGTTTTAGAATAAACCAGGATATCGTCTATGAATACCACTACAAACTGGTCCAAGTATGGCTAAAAAATTCGGTTCATCAAATCCATAAATGCTCCTAGGGCATTAGTTAATCCAAACGGCATCACCACGAATTCATAATGACCATATCGAGTCCTGAAAGCCGTCTTTGGAATATCCTGCTCTTTAATCTTCAATTGATGATCGCCCGGTCGAAGATCAATCTTAGAGAACACTGCTGCCCCTTTAATTGATCAAAGAGATCATCAATTCTTGGCAATGGATATTTATTCTTTATCTTCACTTTATTAAGTTGACGATAATCGATACACAATCTCATCGATCCATCTTTATTCTTTACAAATAATACAGGTGCTCCCCATGGTGATATGCTTGGTCGTATAAAACCTTGATTCTATAATTCTTGTAGCTATGATTTGAGTTCCCGGTGTTCAGCATGTGCCATACGATACGGTGCCATCGATATGGGTGTTGTACCAGGTAACATATCAATTCCAAATTCTACCTCTCTATCTGGAGGTAGTCCCGGTAATTCTTCTGGGAATACATCTGGGAATTCCTGCACTGAAGGTATATCTTCTATCTTCACTCCCTTCTTCAAGGTATAAATTTCGGGAGTTGGATCTATTTCACAACCATCCATCAACATTTCATTCGCAACAACATCCAAAATAACATCACTATGATGATTCGGATTCTCCCCCATGAATATTATTCGTAATCCATTTGGTGCCTTTAAAATTAATCTTTTTAATCAGCACTCCACCACAGCATCATATATAAATAACCAATTCATCCCCAATATTATTTTGAAATCACAAAACGGTAATTTCATAAGTTCAGCGGGGAAATCCACACTCTGAATTTTAATAGGACACTGACGGCAAATCCTCTTAACCTTAGCACTCTGGCCTAACGGATTGGTTGCTACCACCTCACTCTTAATTAGTTCTACTGGAATGTTTCTTTCTAGTATGATTCTGGAACTAATATATGAATGAGTGGAACCAGGATCAATTAGTGCAAAAATTGGTCTATTAAAGAGTTCAAGCATACCTGAAATCACATCAGGATCATCTTTACTCTCTGTTGTCTTGATATTATATACACGAGTAGGAGCTTTACCTTTCAGATTTGATGCAACTTCCGATGCACGTTGATGGGAATTCCACCCTCGGTTCACTTTATTTCTCTAAGAAGCAGCCACCGATTGATTCTCATGTAATTCTGGACATGCTCGTTTGAAATGACCCGGCTTCCCACATTGATAGCACATTGTCTTTGGTTCATACCAACATTGACCAGGATGTCTTCTTCCACAAGTCTTGCATTTAGGTCTATTCCAAAGTCCATCACCTTTACTTCCACTAGTTTTATTGTGGACTTGCTTGGATTTACCCACAGAAGAATTCTTCTTTACGGACGACATCGACTTAACTGATCCTTGCTGCTGAAAACCTTTACCCCGTTTAGACCAGGGTAAAACACTGGGCCTCCAGGTCGCTTAATTGACTGTGTTTTCTTCTCAGAAGCTTCTTCTTGATCCACCCTTTCCATTCCTTTAGCTCGGTTAACCGTCGCATGAAATTCAGATAAATCAAGAGCAACCAAGACTTTCTTATACTCCGGATCTAGGCCTCCCGCAAATTTATTAACTCTGTGCTTCTTAGTCAGAAGGAGCTCCATAACAAACCGGCTAAGCTTATTAAACTCATACTCATATATCGATCTGTCTGCTTGCTTTAGATTCATAAACTGGGTCCTCATATCCTCGATAAAAACATCACCAATGTAGTTGTTGTGGAACTCTTTTAAAAAGAATTCCCAAGTAACTCGTTCCTAAGGAATCTAAGCAGTAATGGTGGTCTACCAAATTCGAGCAGGCCCCATCAGAAGTGATGTCACACCTTCCAGTCTTCCTCGATCATCACACCGCATAGAGTCCAACATAATTTTAATATCATTTAGCCAAAAGTCCGCAGACATTGGATCAACATCAGAATCACCTTGAAATTCTGATGCCTTCAACTTCCTCAACTCCCTTGGCACCGTTACTAGTTTCGGTCTATTTAAGATATCATCTAATGCCTACAAGAACAATTCACGATCCTGAACCGGCATGTTTTGTTGTCCTTGTGGAGGTGCCTGACCTTGGTTTTGCTCTTGAGGTACGTTCTGATTTACCTCGTTACTTCCACTCTGCACGGGAACCTCCTGTTCAAACGCATGTCTAGAACCCTGATGGTCTGACATCTGAACAAAACACATTTTCAACAAGTTTCTTAATATAGAGTAGCATTACTAATTATAGAGAATCAGAGTATCTGCACATAATCATTAGTAATTATGACATCCTAGTGGTATGTATACAATTTCCACACATTTTTAAATTCAATTTCTATCTAGAATCGACTAAACCTGAGGCTCTGATACCAATAAATGTAACATCCATTTCCCGTATTTATCACCAAATACGAGTCAGTGGTGTTACTAACAATGATTAAACCCTTATATTTTCTTAATATAGAAAATTGGCAGCCTGCACTGCCTTTTACTTAAAAATTTATAGACATCGAAAATTCGTTCCAAATTTTCTAATTAAACTAGATTCATTAAGCTTTCTAACCATATAAATTATTAGCCTAAATTCATTACACAACAATTCAAATAAATCCTTAGATTCACGTCACAGCCCAGAATTTCAATAATTCTGCTACCCTGTTTTCTGACCTTCCGTCGAATAAAAATTCATAACTTTTTACATACAACTCGAAATCAGTCACCGTTAATTTTGTAAGAAACTAGACAAAATTTGTAGTTCATACATATAATATTCACTGTCTAATTCCAATTATGGAATTTATGTTGAATTTTCGAACACACTGCTTTTGCATACATTTCTGGGCAGATTTTTAAACTTTCTATTAAACTTTCTATCTTAGAATCCATATTTACTAAAAACTTAGTCCATTACCATTTATAACCATAATAGGACTTACTAGGTTCATCATCCATATTCAACAACTATTAACCCACCATATTTAGTGATAAGTTATTACAACCCCACTAATTATACATGCCATCTAATACATTTCCAAAAGAAAGGATGGATGCCAATACATTACTATGAGTATGGAGATATACCTCCCAAACTATGAAAGTGATGCTTAGCTACTCTTCACTCGAAGCTCCTTTAAAACCTACACATGAAAGTCATCATATGCTAAGCATATACTTAGTAAGGTAACAACATTTAATTCAAATGCAATTTTACATAGGTTTCAATATATTATAGTGACAATGCATATGATCACCTCCCATTTTATGCATTTTAACATATATAACATGATATATATATAGTAACATATTACATGGTAATAACCTTGATTCTTACCAATACCATTGCCATATTCATCATCGAGCTTTCAAGCCTTTTTAACCTGTTTTTCAATTCATTTAGCCCAAGTATTGAATTAAGGAAATTTTTGGTACGTGAGTCATCCCCCTATACTTACTTGAGTATAGTATATTAGGTACACTTTACTGGAAGTGCTTAACACCGAAGTGTTTTTGTATACTTACCAGAGTATACAATTATTAATTATTTTGCACTTTACTTGAAGTGCTTATAATAAATTGCACTCTACCGGGAGTGCTAAAATGTTTATACAGTTGTTTATGACTCTATGGATATCCAACTATACTTTTAATTTCCTATCTCATACTTTGGGCTTTATATTAATCATAATCTCATACATGGCAACATATATACATATTAAGAAATTCATGCATAAAATAACATTCCATGGATAAATAGTGATCATGCATGTATTCTCAATTTTGGACATATTTTTAACATGTCAATTATATAATGAATGACATAAAAATCATTCTATGCATGCATTGCACTCACCTTGACACTTTCAAAGTTATAATTTATACTAGCCTCACTAAGCTCGATTGCACTTTCTATCTTCTTTCTTCACTCGTTTGTACTCAAACTCGATCGCTATCTGTTTGTACATTAAATACATGACACAAGCAACCTTAAGTACATGTCCAACCTTTACTAATACATGTACATACCAATATGGAAAATTTAATATTTTCAACCAAGTACTTCTTTGTAACCACCATGCTCCCAATACTTTAATCTCATCTCAAATTACACATTACAACCAATAGTTTGATAATCTCCCTTTAAACCCTAAATTCTTTCTCTTATGGTTTATACACTAAAATTTGGAAACTTCCACATTTCATCTCCATTTTCAAAAATATTAATACCAAAATGATCATTGTATCATAGCAAACAACATACCCATGCTTCTTGAATATTTTCCAATTTTTCACTTATTTCACCCATTTTACACAATTCACAAATTGGTCCTAAAATGATGTTTTCTTCAATCCAACAACATAATTCAACTTAGAAAACATCATTCTAATCAAATCCATCATCAAAATAATTTTTACAAAATTTCCCCTAATATTCTTCATTTAGTCGAAATGGTCCCTATAGGTTTTCCAAGAAGTTTTCATCTTTTCAAGCATCTAAACAACACTAGAACACCATTTCCAACTTGATTAAACCTTAAAACATGAAATCTTAACATGCTTTTCAACCACCCTAATCATCAAACTCAACTGAGAGACATGGAAACTAAGCAAAACTTATGTCAAAAAATAGAGAATTCAAGGGAGATCAATTTCTTGTTTCATGTCTCTAGCCAAAAATCAAACAAATCAAGTCAAAAATTGAATTGAAAATTTCTTACCTAGTCCCCTTGAGGTTTCAGCAGCCTTGGAGAAAGATGAACACAATTCCAACTTTTTTTTCTTTTTTTGATTAATGCCAAATGTCTTTAAATTTGGCTATATAATAATAAAAATCTCTAAAATAGTCAAATTACTATTTTACCCTTTAATTATAACTAATCACCATTCAACACCTACACTTTATCTTCTTCCATAATTAATTTTCATTAAAAAGTATAAGTGAAATGTAAAAAATGCCATTAATGAACTAATTTATTTTAAAAAATGCCATTCCATCACCTATACAAAAAAATGAATAGAATTGAATCTAGAATGATTTAAAAATGATTCGAACTTCGATGCTATGCTCTTCGGGTCTTTTTAAGACTTCCTTCAAATTTTTATAAAATTCCGAGCTCATACGATTACCTGAATTACACTTAAACTTTAACCGTAATTTCCCAATAATAGAAACATCAGATCAAACCATAGTTTTTATATTCGATCCATAATCTTAGATGGTCTATCTATTTATGGAATAAAAATAATTATTGGGAAAATTACCATGTTGATCCTTGAACTTTTCACTTTTGTCACCAAACTTTAAAACTTTATATTTTAATCACTGAACTAAAACCACTAACTTTTGATTCTTTACGTTTTGGTCACTAATCAAATAATAGGATATTACAGATACACTCCAACCTATATCAATACGCTATGGTTAACTCATGCTTTCTCAGGCCAAATATGCAAGGCTGTATCGATACAGCTTGACCTGTATCGATATGCCCCCGCACTATAATGTTAATTTCTAGCTGGTTTTTATTCGAATTCACCTATCAAACGATGTCCAAATGCAATGAAACTTTATCAACAATATTTCAATGCTATAATATACTTGTATGTCAAATTTTAGGGTTATTTGAATTCATTTACTAGGTTTTCACCTTTTAGTGCCAAATATGCATATTTAGTCATTTTAAAGCTATACCAAAAGGCCATTTAGAGCTTTAAACTCCTTTACATGCCATGCATAAAATACTCCTATTAAAAAGTCACAAATGACTAGTTCAACTACTTTGCCACCATCCTAGGAGTTCATAAAGGCAAAACACGTTACTTGAGGCTTGTAGTGACTTGTCAACAATGCAAATTCTCCGATCTCCAACGGTGAAATCCTTAACCTGAAATGTATGAAATGAAATGCATTAGGCGTACATTGCTTAGTGAGGTAGTCACAACTAAGCACTTTATCAATGAAATGCATTCCAAGTCATATCTTAACAATGACAATGCAGTGAGTCAATAATGGCGATGCAATGATCATATTCAATAGCAATAATTCATATTCAGGTGTTTTATGAGATAAGAAAGAAAGAAGCAAAAGGTGGATGCCCTTATTCTCTTTTATTTTGGTATCCTCCATTGTCGAAAATCCAAGGGAAGATCTTGCTGGCCTTTGAGAGAAGCAGCAAGCTTGAGGTGGTTCACGGCAGTCCACGGCGGCTCGGGAGTTTTCCTTTATTCTTAGTTGCTCCTTACTTTTCCATACTTTTTTGAAATGGGTTGTTTTAAACGGAAGAATTTGGATGATATTTGCCCATTCATGAACTAACTTTGAGTGGCTTGGGTTTATTGTGGATGATTATGTTTCTTGTTTGAATAAATGTTTTAGCATTTTTTCAGTTTTATATATGCTTTGTTCATTGTTTTATTGACTTGGGTTTGTAAGAGCTTTCGAGAGTTAGTCGTTACCTTTGTTTGATGCTTAATGGTCGAGAGAGTTAAGCTTAGATCTACGTGGACAATGGGGTTTCATGTTGAAAGGCAAAACCCTAACTCACCTTAGAGATAATGATAGAGTTTCAACGACTAAAAGGAGTAGAAATTCAAGGATAGTAGCTTGCTAAGTTCATACTGAGAGGTACTGATGTAGCATTCTTACTGTTAGTTTCTTGCTAGAGATAGTTTAGAAATACATGCGTAAGCTCTGTCGAGAATCTTATAAGCTGGAAAGTGTTAATCATTCACGAGAATGTAGACACTAATTTTATCCGGGTTTATAACCTTTTTTTTAGTTATATGTCATTATTAGTATTATTATTGTTCATTAATCATCATTATTATTATTATGAAAATAAATTTGAAAATCAAAAACATTTTAAATAAAAGCCCATATTTATAACAGTCCACTAAAACATAGTCCATTTACAAACATTAAAAAACCAAAATATAGGCCTGGATATTAAAACCTTAATCTAAGTCTGCCCTAATCCCCTTCCCTTTGTGCAACCACACCCACACCGTCAAATCTGGCACGATCTGAGACCAGATTAAACTGGGAGAGCCTCCTCAGTTCCCACATGGTGCACACGCACCCAGATCATGTCCCCTCAATTTCCCACTCGTGCGTGGAAACCATAGGATGGATACTCTAGTTGCTACAAAAGCACGCACGCCTCTTCAGCACCCTCTCTCTGGTCCCCTATCCCCAGCAAGGCTCCGTGCACATCTCTGCCACATTAGATGCGCATTTGAATCCGGCCAAGAGAGCATTGCCCTCACATGCAAACAAAGAAAAATCATAGACAAACCGACACTAGCAGAATAGGCAGATGAATACAAACAAATTAGAGGAGAAACCAATAGGTTATATATATATATATTTCATTTTCTTTGAAATATAAGAAATCTGGCTATAAAGCCTAGAAAAAAAACTCATGTAAAGGGAGATTTTTCAGTACTTAATAGAAAAGCAAAAAGCCTCAAGGATTTTAGAGGTATTCTTCCTTCTTTGCATTTTAAAGCATAAAAATAACAACAAAAAGGCTTAGGGTCTATTTTTTACCATCGACGTTTCATATCCCATGCGTTGGTTCATCTCCCCCGCACCTTTTGCACTCCCTCACCAACGACAAGCCTTCCAACCCCCTTAGGGTCACGTATGGTAAGTCGGTGGAGAAGCAAGCACGAAGGGGAGGGGGTTATTGTTCTCCAAAAAGGGTTCAGATTTGTTTTTTTAGAACGAAAAGAGGCTTTTGGATTTTGTATTTTGGAAAAGGAACGATTTTTAGTGGTTTTAAAGAAGGTTTGAGGTCAGATTTGGGTTTAAAAGGGAAAAGTGTTTTGTTTTTAGTTTGTTTCTGGGTTCATCAGCCACCGGCGAGCGACGGCCGACGCGGCAGAGGTTGATCAATTTCTGGGTTCGGCCATCGGAGAACGACGGCGTTCATTCGAGTTTAGGAGAGAGAGGAGAGAGTTTTAGGTTTTTTGAAAAATAATGTTTTAGTTTTTTTCATTTTCAGCAAAAAACCAATTTATACTCGTTTTAAATATATCAAATGGGTTATTTGTTTTTTAAAACCCTTCGCCCTTTTAATGACATAAATAGTCATTCCCTCTTTTTAAACTACACCCCCAATCCCTGTAGTTTTCAAATCCTTACAATCTCATCCCTATTTTAGTTGTAATCAGTTTCAAAAGGGTCCAACACCCCCTTTGACCCTTTTATTTTTTTTATTTCAGTTTGGTCCCCAATCTTCACACACGTTTATCTTTTTATGCCTTGCAATTTATTTTCCTTTTAATTTCAGTCCCATTTATTGTTTATGTTGGCCCTTTGCATTGTTATGATACATATATGTGTGTGTGATATGTGAATATGGTATGTATATGTTATATTAATATGGCATATGTTTTATATAATACATATTTTTTATGTATAATATATGTTTTATATGTGGTATACAATATACGGTGTATATATATAGTTTAAATATATATATATATTCTATATATAACGTATAAGATATATGTTTTCATATATGTATAGGTATATCTTATATGTCTTTTTATATAGTATATTGTACACGGTTTTGGTGTATATGTTACGTATACTTTATATATAATATAGTTTTGATTCATATAGATATCACACGTGTATTTTGTATACACGTGCATGGTTTCTTTATATGTATGATACATGTTATTCTTATGGTGTATAGTGCATAGTCACGTATATATATATATAAACAAAGCTACTGCCAGTTTTCGTTTTATGTATATAACTCTATGAGCATGCATTTTGTCTTGTATGTATATGTCATATGCTTCATGTATATCTGTTATAACATATAGTTTAAGTTGTTTTACACATAAGGTTACTGTCAAGGTCTCTCTACATTTGTATGTGTATTTATGCGCATATGTGTATATATAATGATCATGTATTTGACATAAGGTTCTTTTTATTCGTTGGTTTCATGCTCATTTATCATGTTGTTATATGTTGCGTCTGGGATATAAACTGCCAATGTGGTGCCCTTTTATTCCGGAGTAAACGTGGCTAATACCAGTCGTAGTGGTGGTAGTTTTTTCATTTACTCTCGAATAACAGGGCCCTTAAAATATACACGCATGTATAATCAAATTTTGGTTTAATCATCACTTTAACTTGCAAAGTTTAATATTAACAAAGCGATAATTAATTTGGTACCGATTTTCGGGCGTAGTGGGGGTGCAAAACCTTCCCTACTCGTAACCGACTCCCGAACCCATTTGAATCTCTGGTTTTATTTTCGGTGTCCGGTCTACCTAATCCAAGTGACCGGTGGCTGTAGCAACCTTTTGAAAACAATATATGTATGTTGTTTCATAAATTCGGTGCTATGGGTGATCCCCTAAATCATTTCTTTGAAATCTTGGTTTAAAATGGGGATTTCTTTTGAAAACTCTTGTTCTTTTGAAAATTATAAAAATTTTGGAGTCGCCACCGGCCACTTGGGTAAGGTAGACCGGACACCACAAAACCAGAGATCTATATTGAAAGGGTCCGGGAGTTGGTTACGTGTAGGGAAGGATTAGCACCCCAACACGCCCGGAATCGGTACCAAAATATTTGTTACTTTTGATCGAAGGGAATTGTCAAATTTTGAATTGAATTTAATTCAGCTTACTTAAATGAAAATTGGCCTTGGTCCAATGGGCTTTATCAAATTGGTGGGTTCGAGTCAATTGGTCATTTAATTAATAAGGTAGACAATACATCGGACCATAGATTAAACTGACATCATATAAGACTGGCCGCCGTGTTAATTTATGGTTCGACTCTCGTACGTCACATTTATGCGTGATGCAAACATTTAAGATATAGTGTAATGATTTTTATCAAGTTTTAATTTTACCTTGAGTCGGCAAGAATTAATTTAAATATTTGGTCAACATTCTTTGAGCTCGGGTTGTTACGACACAAATATCGAAATTAATAGATACCTCATTTTCATGATTTAAATTAATTAATGCAAAGTAAAAGGTCACGTGAAAGAAAAAAAGAATGGCAAACAAAAGGTTCAAAGGTAAACACACACAAAAGCCCACCCAAGACCCAAACTTAAAAAGGCCCAAATTAAGGAAAACCTAATAGTGATCTATTTACTAAGTAATTCTAATATTTAACCCAAATTAATTAACCCTAAGACTAAAGAACATAACCAATTATTGTTTATCTTATAATCATGATAATTAATTTGGTTGGTTTTAAACTAGTATTCCAATGAGCTCTGGATACTATTTAAAATGAATCGAATTAACTAAACATGATTTGGGAAATTAATGTCAATCTAAACTTGAAATAAATTTTATCCTAAAAGTGATTAAGAAATGTTCAGTTAATCTAACGAATTTAACATTTGCCCCAATAAGCCAAGGGAAAATTTAAATTCACTAGATTAATTCGAACCCTAATCTAACTAAGACTCTAAGAATCTAATCCTAGATTTAACTTAATTAATTTGAGGATCGTACCCCTATTAGACGAGCACAGGATCTGAATTAATTAAATTAATTGGCCTAATCTAAACTAAAACCCTAACAAAGCTCGAAAGCCCAAAACAAAATACAACCTAAGCTATCCCAACTAAACATCAAGCCCAAATATAATAAGGCCCAAAACCTACCTAAACTAGGCCTAAACTACAAAACCAACCAAGCACACATATGTCACAATTATATTACATATTATATTATAAATTTTTTTTATAAAAACCTAGATTAAACACTTTAAAGATATGTCATTTACATTAAAAAGCATTCCCATATTATATACTTTATAAGACTATATATTATATACCTTTAAAGGCGATATATTGCATATATTTACAAAATCTATATACATATTATATTACATGCAAAATACATATCACAAACTTTAAAAAAACATATTTTTAATATCTATGACTTTGAAAAACTAGACAACTAAAAAGTATATTACATATATCTTAATAAACTACGCATTATATCTCCTTTTTTAAAATGTAAAACTATACGTTATATACATATATATATTATAAAGTATACATATCATAAGCATTACATGGAAGCTGTATACTTAAAGGGAATGAAGCAATTGAACACTTCATAACTACATATCACAAATCAACAACCACAAAACTAACAGATTTTAACATAAGAAACAACAAGATTACAAACAAAATATGAACTGAAAATAAAATAAAAGGATGAAATCAAAAGGAAAACATGGGTGCAAATGCAAACCATCTCAAAGTTTCAGGGACTGAGGACAAAAATAAAAAAGGCAGAATGGCTTGCTACTGCGATTTTCCTACGTGGAAGGACTGTTTTGGTGATTAACGGATGCGGAAGGATCTCCGACGTGATTTCGAAGACGTTGAGGTCCTTAAATGGTAAAAAAACCATTTTAAAAACGCAGTGGCATTATATAATCCATTTTTAGATGGATTTTGCCTTTTTTGGCAAAAAAAACTGAAACTCTGAGAGCTACCCTCTTCTAGTGAGCGCCGCCGCTCATCGGAGCCAAAAGCCCAAAAGTTAATGCCCTTTTGCTGTGTCGGTCGCCACACGCTGGCGGCCGACAACCCTAAATCGAGCCTAAAATAAACTCTCATTCCCATTTTTTAAACACGACAGAATTAAACCTTGCAAAAATAGTGAAGGAAATCCCTTTTTTGAAGATCCTAAAACCAAGAAATCCTAGGTTACTCCCTCTCTGGCTCACCACAGACGGACTCGAAGAGACCGATGGGATTGTTGCTGACGGAAGGAGATAGGCAGACGCGATAGGTATGAAAACGCGAAGGTAAAAGCAAAAACCTAACTCCCCCTTTTTGAAACATGGATGATGCTCGAAATGAAAAAAAAATAGAGATAAAGTATACCTCCAAGGTTAAGGGTGTTTTCTTTTCTTTGTATTCTATTGCTCTTTGAATTCCCGAGTGTTACAAGGTTTAGGGCTTCTTTGTGTTTTTATACCCTTAATATTACAATGCATATAAAAAGGGAAAAAGAAAATGGAAAATCCCTATTGGTTCTCTGCTGATTTCTCTAGAATTTGGTGCGTTTTTTGAATTACCGGTTTGTCCCTTGAAATTTTGTTTTGATTCCTTTGCACCTCTGACATTGTTGGTTTACCTTCTGATATGGCTCTAATAATTTGACTCTTTTGTTGTATGTGCCGACGTGGTCGAACGCCGAGGAGGAGGGGACCAGAAAGAGAGAGCCATAGCCGACGTGGAAGATAGATGGGCGCTCTAGACAGATAGAAGGACGGTGTGTGGATTCCAAACGCGTGTGGGGAAAGCTATAGAGCCGGCGCGTGTGGCTCACGTGGGAGTTTGAGAGCCTCGATCTGGTTCATTTGGACCGTTCGATCGTGCCTGATCCAATGGTCCTTAGCTGGCTGCGCAAGATAAGGGGAAACCAGATTAGGTTTTTTTCTTGTAATCAGATGAGGACTTAGAGTTCTAGGGCCTAAAACGGGCCATATGATATTTATATGTATTTTGGGGTTTTTGTAAATGGACTGAACTTAATTATATATGGGCTTTTATTTAGATTGGTAATTATATGTATATGGGCTAATATATATGGACTAGTAATTATGGGTTTTTATTTATGTAAATGGATTATTGTTTTTAATAAACTTGGGTTTCATTTAATTGAAGCATATATATATTATAGTATAATATATGTAATAACAATAAAGATAAATATAATAATTAAAACAAAGACTAATGATAAGGATATGATATAACATACTAGTAATATTTAGGTTTTTCAACTGGATAATATAATAATAGTCAACATATATATATCACTGGTATAACATAAGACTATTAATATTTAACAAATAATACTAGCAATATTTTTTGGTGTTTTGGGTTTTTATCATCCAAATATAGATAAAATAGATAAACAAAGCCCCTTATTGCAAAAATAAAAATGGGTTAGCACTCCAAAAAAATTAGTGATTACAGTTGCCCCTCTTTGCTTGTTCTTGTGGAACAAGGATAAAGCAAAGACCATAAGCACTAATTTTGTACAACTTCCCTATTCGGGCGATTTGCTCCTCCGAAGCGGCAGAGAACAAATCCAGATAACTTGCTTTCCCGGAACGACGAAAACAAATTGAACTCCCTGAGCCATGGGTATTTGCCTCTTTTGCTCTGAAATCCTGATGCGACGAGTTTAAAATCCTTTGCCTGAAATCCTTGAGCTTTGAGTAACTGCCTTCTTCGCTCTGAAATCCTGATGTGGCGAGTCCGAAGTCCTTCGCCTGAAATCCTTAGGCTTTGAGTATCTGCCTCCTTCGCTCTGAAATCCTGATGCGGCGAGTCTAAAATCCTTCGCCTGAAATCCTTGATCTTTGAGCATCTGCCTCCTTCGCTCTGAAATCCTGATGCGACGAGTCTAAAATCCTTCTCCTAAAATCCTTTCTATGTTTTTTCTTTATCATTTAATCCTCCTCTTAGGAAGTGTCCAATCTATCCTTCAAATATATGTGAAAAGAGATAAACTACTATGATGGTATGGGTTAACATGCTCCTAACTTAGGGATGCCTAACTAAGTATGATGCCTAAGTGGTGAAATCTAAACGCTATCAGAATGCCTTTTCTTTCACAGTCGATCTTGTTTGCTCCCTTTTTGCTTCTTTTTCTTGTTTTGACTTTCGTAGCGACGGTGTTCCGCCTCATATCTGGGTTCAACCATTTACACCCCTTTTTCCTGATCTTTTGAAATCTTTTAGTTCTAAAGCGCCTTTCTAGGTTTTCACTTTAGATCGCTCTTCTCAAAGCGCCCTTTCAGGTTTTCACTTTGATTTTTTTCTTTTTTATTTTTTTCCTTTTTTTTCTTTTTTTTCTTTTTTCTTCTTTTTCTTTTTCTTTTTCGCAAGCGCTCTTTTGGGTTTTCACCTTGAAACTGCTCTGACTAGTTTGAATTCTAAGGTGAACGATGGTCATCCTTCTCCTTTTATATATTGTCATGATTCGGCGCTTGAATTCTTTTCCTGACCTAACCTTGGCATATCTCCTTTCAATCATTTAGTGTCGAGGTCACACCTTGTCTTTCTAATACCTGCACTTAAGAGGTTACAGCAGAGTAATACCAAGAAATCTTTTACTTTTTGTAAATCTATGTCAACCTACTTGTGAGATGCTTGTATAAGAGATAAGAGAAGGCACAAAATAATACTTCATTAATATTCTTGAAGCTTTGAGTAATTTAAAAGTCATCGCAAACATGAAAGAGAGAGAAAGCAAAACATATGCAATGTACCAAACATCTACCGTGTGAATGATGTGAGAGCCTATCGACCCAAGTAGATCCTTTGCTAAAAACTCTATGCCGAAATCCCTAACGCCCGAGAGTGTCCATTTGCCAAATGCCCATTCTTCCAAAATTTATCTGAGCCACCATTTTCGGGTTTTCGACCCACATCCTCCTTCGATTTCAAGATGCCCTTTTGGATTTTCATCGTGAACCCTCCTCTTTTTTGTTTTTGTTTCTCTTCTTTTTTGTTGTTGTTTTTTGTCCTTTTTTTCTTTCTCTTTTTTGATGATACTTAAGGCGCCTTTTTGGGGTTTTGCCTTAAGTATTTTCGTTCTTGCAGAGCGCCTTTTTAGGTTTTCACTCTATTTTTTCACTCTATTTTTGTCTTTTTTCTTTTCTTTTTCATACATAATATCTCTTGACTGGATCCGAATTTAGTGGATTACTCAACTCGTCCCCATCCATCTCCGTTAGGATCAATGCTCCTCCAGAAAAAGCCTTCTTAACCATATAGGGTCGTTCCCAATTTGGCATCCACTTTCATCGAGAATCTCTTTGAGTGAATAAGATTCTTCGAAGCACTAGGTTCCCTTCTCGAAATTCTCTTAGACAGACCTTCTTATCATAAGCTCTCATCATTCTTTTTTGGTACATCTGACCGTGGCAAATGGCTTTTAACCATTTCTCTTCGATAAGATTCAACTGATCAAACCGGGCTTGCACCCATTCGGCTTCTTCCAACTTCACTTCATTCAAAATTCTAAGTGACAAAATCTTTACTTCAATAGGTAGCATTGCCTCCGTACCGTAGACCAAATAGTATGGTGTTGCCCCGATTGAAGTGCGTATGGACGTCCAGTAAGCAAAGAGAGCAAATGGCAATTTCTTATGCCAATATCTAAAGGTCTCTGTCGTTTTCGATATGATCTTCTTGATGTTCTTGTCTGTTGCTTCCACTACCCCATTCATCTTTAGGAAATAAGCAGTAGAATTGTGGTGTGTTATTTTAAATTGCTCAGATACCTCTGCTATCATCTTGTTATTCAAATTGGAAGCATTGTCAGTAACAATCCTTTATGGGAAACTGTAGCGATAAATAATTTTTTTCTTCAAAAACTTGCAAACAGTTGCTCTTGTGATGTTAGCATAGGAGGCTTCTTCTACCCATTTAGTGAAGTAATTGATGACAACCATAATAAAATGATGCCCCTTGGACGCCTTTGGATGGATTTGACCAATGACATCCATTCTCCACACGGCGAAAGGCCAGGGTGAATTCATGGTGTGTAAGGGTAACGGTGGAGAATGAATCTTATCGGTGTATATCTGACATTTGTGACATTTCTTTGCATAGTCGATGAAGTCTCCTTCCATGGTCGACCAGAAGTAATCGTATCTCATGATTTTCTGAGCCATTGAGAAACCATTGCCATGCATCCCACATAGCCCATCATGGACTTCGGCTAGAATGCTCTTAGCTTCCTGAGCGTTGACACACCTTAATAGTACTTGGTCCTTCCCTTTTTTGTATAAGATTTCCCCGTCTAGAACGTATCCCACTGTCATTCTTCTAATAGTCCTCTTTCCATTCTCATTAGCCTCCTTGGGGTAGGTTTGGAACTTGATATATTGAAGAATATCATAGTACAATGGGTTGTCGTCTATTTCTTCTTCCAAACTATAATAGTGAGCTGGTACTTCGAAGATTTACATCTCGATGGGTTTCATTTCCGCTTCCATGCCTGCTTCGAAGGTGGCGGCCAAAGTTGCCAAAGCATCCGCCATCTGATTGTCTTATCTTGGGAGATAAGTATAGCTAATCTTCTCAAATTTCTTGATTAGCTTTTGGGTCAGATCATAGTACTTGATCAACTTCGAATCTTTTTTTTCCCATTCTTTCTGCAACTGGTAAATTACCAAAGATGAATCCCCAAAAACTTAAAGCACCTTGACCTTCCTTTCAATGGCTGCATTCAAACCCATAATGCAAGCCTCATACTCGGCTATATTATATGTACAAAAGAATTCCAATCTACTGTGAAGAGATAATAAACATTTTATGGAGATATTAACACGACCCCAATTCCATGACCAAAGGCATTGGATGCCCCATCGAAATAAAGCTTCTCAACTCATCCTCTAAAGTAGTTTTTTCTTCAATTGTTATGCACATTAAATCTTCATCGAGGAAATTAAAGTTCAAAGACTCATAATCATCTGAAGTGCGGCTTTCTAGGAAGTCTTGTACAGCACTCCCTTTTACTGCCTTCTGACTCACATATAATATGTCAAACTCAGACAACAAAATTTCCTAACAGACTAACCTTTCGTTTAGTGTTGGTGCTTCCATTAAGAACTTTAAAGGATCCAACTTGGATATCAACCACGTGGTGTGATACAACATGTATTTCCTGAGCCTTTTGGTGGCCCATACTAGAGCACAACACAATTTTTGAATCGGTGGGTACTGTGCTTCATAATTGGTGAACTTTTGCTCAAATAGTAGATTGCTCTCTCTTTCTTCCTAGACTCATCTTGTTGCCCCAAAACACAACCCATTGAATTCTCAAAGATTGTTAGGTACAAGATCAACGATCTACCTGGTACTGGGGCTACTAGAATTGGAGCGTTAGTCAAATACTTCTTGATCTTGTCTAGAGCCTCTTGACACTCTCCATCCCACACCCCCAGATTATTCTTCCAGAGCAATCTGAAGAAGGGGTCACATTTGTCGATTAACTGAGAAATAAACTGAGATATATAATTTAATCTTCCCAAGAAACCTCGAACTTCTTTTTAGGTCTGAGGTAGTAGGAGATTTTGAATAGCTTTCACTTTATCATGGTCAATCTCGATTCCCTTTCAGCTCACCACAAAGCCTAAAAGCTTACTGGACATGACAACGAAGGTGCATTTTGCCGTGTTGAGTTTTAACTAATACTTTCTTAACCTTTGGAAAAGCTTTCTCAAGTTCTGAACATGCCCTTCTTCGGTTTGAGATTTGGAGATCATGTTATCTACGTACACCTCGATCTCCTTGTGCATCATGTCATGAAAAGGGGTTACCATGGCTCTTTGGTAGGTTGCTCCAACATTCTTCAATCCAAAAGGCATCACCTTATAACAAAATGTTCCCCACATAGTCACAAACGTAGTTTTCTCCATGTCGTCATGATGCATCTTAATTTGGTTGTATCCCAAGAAACCATCCATGAAAGAGAACCACGAGTGTCCTGCAGTATTATCAACCAACGTGTCAATATAAGGTAGAGGAAAGTTATCCTTGGGGCTCGCCTTATTGAGGTCTCGATAATCTACACACATGCGAACCTTTCCATCCTTTTTGGGAACAATGACTATGTTTGCCACCCACTCCGGGTATTTAGAGACTCTTAAGAAGCCGGTCTCGTACTATTTCTTTATTTCTTCTTGGATCTTTAGTAACATTTTGAGTCTTATTCTTCTAAGTTTTTATTGGACCGGTTTACATTCTGACATGATCGGTAGCTTATGCACTACAATATCTGTATCCAACCCTGGCATGTCTTGATAGCTCCATGCAAAAATATCCTTGAATTCTAAAAGTGACTCAATCAATTCACGTCGGGTCATAGACGAGAAGGCAGTACCAATCTTCACTTCTTTTCTCTCATCTTTCATACCCAGATTGAGAATCTCCAACTTTTCTTGATGAGGCAAGATTTGTTTATCTTCACTTTCCATCAACCTTAGTAATTCATCTGGGATCTCAACTTCGATCTCATCATCCCTTTCCTCGATTTCAGCCAAACAAGAGGTTTGCTCAAAATCTATCTTGAGACTAGATTCAGAATCATTCATACAGTTAATAATAGGGTCCCTGAAACAATTTTGAAATGAATATGTATTGGAAATAATATTATTATGAATGAATGAAATAATAAATATAAATGTAAAGAATGCAGTAAATATGATGTTTGCCATTGGAGAAAAAGGTGGAAAACATCCTTTTATTGAATTGAAAAACAAACAAGTTGACATAGAATCCCTTTACAAAAGATCTCTATCGCCCGCGGGCAAAAGCGAATAGGGTTGGTTCCAGGCATTACTCTGATTTAAACCTAGAAACTACAGGCAAGTCCATGCTAGTCCAATTATTGAGAGTTTCCCCCAGGAAGCAAGGGCGAATTCCGGTAAGAACTTATCGTTTTTTCCATCTTGGGTTATCATATTGACATCCATTCCCTCTAACGCCTCATTGAACCTTTCCTCCTCGCTGAGCTTGGCACTTTCTAGACTGGCCTCGTGTATCTTTTCCCCCACATTGATTATCCCCCAGACACAAAACATTCTTTAAGTAAGTGAAATAATCGATTTCCACGGGATAACTTCACCCTTGAACCTGGCCTTCCTTTGTTCTTCTCTTTTCTTCCATTATAATTTCCTTTGATGAAAATTGGGTTTATGGCCGAGCCCAAATCGATCTTTCTTGCTGATGACACTCTTAGCATGCAAGCATCCTTGTAAACTCTTTCTGAGTCCTTTGCCCTTCTTGGCTCCTCGTCCCAAAGTTTGCCAGATCATCATCTTGGTGCAATTTGACAGTCTAGGGCGTGGGATCTAGCTTCCCTCCACTACAAAGGTAGCATTCACGAATTCCAAGGCCCTAAAGGAGCATCCAATAGCATATCGTCGGTTTGGATATAAGGAGCGTCGGTGGTTACAGGAGCAATGATGTCTTGTTCAGCTCTCACACTTACCAACTTCCCATCAATAACAAATTTCAACTTTTGATGCAAAGATTAAGTCACGGCTCTGGCTTAGTGGATCCACGGCCTCCCTAGTAGATAATTATAAGTGGGTCGGATGTCCATTACCACAAACTCGATAATATACTCGGTAGGCCCGATTAGCAAAGTATCTCTATCTTCCGGATAACAACCCGTTTGGTCCTGTCAAATGCTCTAACGAAGTTCTAACACGGCTTCATATGTGAACTGTCTATTGGCAGCCTTTGCAAAGTTTCCATCGCAATACATTCAAAGCGGACCCATTGTCGATAAACACTCCCAGTAAGACATGCCCCTTGTAGTGGGTAGTGATGTTCAAAGCTTTAGTTGATCCCATGCCTCCGTTTGGAATTTCATCATCACTAAAAGTGATGTAGTTATCCATAGCGATATGGCCTACTATTCTATCTAACTTGCTTACCAAGATGTTGTCTGAGACAAACGTCTGATTCAATACTTTCAACAATGCATCACTGTGATTTTCTGAGATTAACAACAACTCAAGCACTTAAATTTGTGCTTGTTGTTTTCTGAGTTGCTCAATGATGTTATATTAGCTATGCTTTAGGAACCTCAAGAACTCTTGCGCATGACTCTCCGTCACTGACTCATGAATCTTTGGGGGTGGTTCATCTCCAAAAATCTTTTTAGGTTCGGTGGTTACCGCTTTGCCTTTGTCTTTTGGCTCCTCCGCCGCCTTTGCCATTTCCGGTGAATAGCATCTACCGCTTCATGCAAAATGTACCACTTCATTTACCATTTCGGTGTTTGATTTCACTGGGTCTTCCATCTTTGCGGGTTCTTCACAAGATGGCTTCTCCTCTCCTTGTGGTTCCAACTTCTCTAGTATACAGATGTGGACAGTGTAGCTCTACGGGACCTTCTGAGCGTCCTTAAATGGAAAAGGGGCCGGAGACAAAATTTTATTTTTAGAGGTACCTTGGAGCTTTCATCTTAGGACGAGCTCTCTTGATTTGGCTTGAGCGATATGATAAAAGGCCTATCTACCCCATACTTGACCTTGGGGCTATCTGATGTGCATACATCTGACTCTTTTCTTTCTTCATCCTTCTTGAAGAATTCAATCTCCTTATTGCCCATCATTTTTGAATCACTTGTTTAAACCCCTCGTAGCACTGAATGTCATGTATTTCCTCTTGGTGGAACTCACAATACAGTTTGCTTCCTTGTTGCACAGTTTCCATGCCTCGATCAATTAAGCGCGCCATACATAACTGTTGGAATACCCACCTCAGAGGGGATTTGACCTCAGACACGTTCGTCTTGGCTCTCCTAGTGTATTCCTCTTTGATTGCATTTATGCCTGGCCTCTGTGATTTGGTAACGAGTTAGTGGCTACATTTGGTTCGTCTAACTACAACACCATGGAATTTATTATGATTTGCATGAACTTCTTGAATGCAATATAATTCTCAATTGAGTGCCTTAGGACGCCGCCATGATAATCACAATTTTCTTTTTCATCGTACCACGTAGGGAATGGTGGTTTGAAAGGAGTGACATAATAAGGCATGACCAAGTCAGCTTCATGCAATTGCGAGTATAGTTCGGCATACGATACTGGGAGAGGAGTAAAGGACATCTTCTCATTTTCCTTTTTCGGGGTTCTAGTCTCCTTCTTGTCCCAGCTTTGACCTTCTCCGGCCGTGACTCGTGGTGGTGAAATAGTGAAACTCTTCGGGGTTACGTAGGCCCTCGTAGTGTTCACCTCATTATCTATTTTTTGTAATTCTTACGTGTGTTCTCTTCGCTATCGATCCTTTCACTCTTTATTGCTACTTCGATTGATTCCCCAGTTCTCACCATGTCAACAAAGCTTTGGGTGGTGTTGTTTATCAAATGATCGAACAACGTTCCCCTTAAAGTGTTGACAAACATTGGTGTAATTTCATGTTCGGGGATCAGTGGCTGAATTTGAGCGGCCACATCATGCCATCTTTGGGCATACTGGCGTAGATTCTCATTCGACCTTTGCTTTATCCCTTCTAGCATGATTCGACTAGGGGCCATGTCCATTACATGCTTGTAGTGTTCTACGAAGGCCTTCCGAAGGTCCTTCCATGATTTGATACTAGTTCGTCTAAGCATGGTATACCACCAAGTCACATAGCCAGTCAAACTCTCTTGGAAGCATTGGATAAGTAGCTTCTCATCTTTCACAAAAGTAGCCATCTTTCGGCAGTACATGGTGATATAGGCAGATGGACAAGTGGTCCCGTCATACTTGTCGAAGTCAGACACTTTGAATTTGGTTGGGAGAATCAAGTCGGTCACTAAACTCAAATCACTCGCATCATTTTCATGTTCATCCGCCCTTTGTATGGCTTTTAGCTTTTCCTCGAGTAGACAAAATTATTCCTCATACTTTTTCTCCATATCGGCCCTAATTCTCTTCTCAAC
Source organism: Hibiscus mutabilis (assembly GCA_019671005.1). Lineage (NCBI taxonomy): Eukaryota > Viridiplantae > Streptophyta > Magnoliopsida > Malvales > Malvaceae > Hibiscus > Hibiscus mutabilis. The sequence goes on along the minus strand of CM033735.1, from coordinate 21,600,810 downwards.
TTCATCCATCATGCTCAAGTTTGGTACTTTGTTCTCGTAGCCTAGCCCCAAATCAACAGGTTGATTTGTGGGAGTTCCCCCATGGTGGCTAGCAGACGCCCCATAGCAAGATTAGCAGAGACTCCCGCGAGATTAATGTAAACTCTTTTTTCGGATTCTGGCATATCTGGTTGTTCCTTCGCATAAGACGCAACACCATCTTACTCGTCAAAATTCTAGCTGTCAACAAAAATTCCCTCTTTTCCCTTCATCTTTGCCAATAAGCTAGTTATCTGAGCAATAACGGCTTCTTGTGACTAAGCTATCTGGTCCCTAATATCCTGGCCAACCCCGTCCAAACGAGTTTCAAGGTCTTTTTTCCCTTGCTCTACCTTAGCTAGTCTATCATACATTGTTCGGGACTGTAACCGGGTTATGTATTGGCATGGAATAATTGCAATTTAAAAATTAAAATTCTATCTGAAATAAAAAAGTATTTTAATTAATTTTGGCAATTTAAACGAGGTATGCAAATAAATGTACTATGCATGAATTCAAAGTGCAACATTGAATTCGAAAAATATCATCGTTAAACAACTTTTATTAATGGGAACATTGTCTTGTTACAATAACTAGAGAAAGCTAACTACACATATGGCTTCAAGCTAGAGAAAGCTAACTACACATATGGCTTCAAGGTCGTATCGAGGTTAATCTCTCTCAAAATCCACACAATCCTCTCTCCTTCTTCAGAATCATCATCGACATAGTCATGAAGCTCGGTAGCATCCTCCATTAGAAACTGTATCTTTCGAGCAACCTCTTGCATCTGAGTCCCTCACCATGCCAATTCTTTCTCTTGCCTCCAAATCGTATAGTTGGTAAAGTGTAATTGCTCTAAACTCGGGGTCAGGCATACTTGAATTTCTCCTCTCATGCTTGCTACACGATCCTTGAGATGTTGAACCTCGGCTTCCAACTCCTCGACACGTGTCATCAAAGCTTGATTCTCTGAGTTACTAGCTTTTAACTTGCTAGTTGAACCCTTATGTTTGAAAAGAGACTTTTCCAAACATTTCACTTGATCTCTCAAGGCTTTTTTTGGTGTTTTTCTTTCTTGATTTGTCTTGAATGGGATGTTCGTAGATTCTTCATTTCTTGGGTTAAAGTGAGCACTCGATCCTTGTGCTTGAGATACATCCTCTTATAATTCTCGGCTCGTGCTTTCTCTTCCTTAAGTCGGAGCTCTAACCCTTCGCTTGGTCCACTTTCCGTGACTCTTTTACTCTTTTTTAGTCTTTTAAGCTTCTGAATCTCTTCCTTCTCCATCTTGAGCTCGAGTTCCAACTCATCTTTTTCTCTTTGCAGGCTTTTGATCACTCCTTCAAACTGTGTTTTCTCTAATTCGATGTCAAACTTTTCTTGGTTGGCTTTCTCCTCGAGCTTGAGGTACCTCTTTTGCTCTTCTTCAAGTTGCTTCCTCATTAATTCGGCTTCGATAGGAAGCGTAGACAATCTATCTTTCATAGATCTTCCTCTATCGGGATTCAACTGAGGAATGTTATCGTTGATACGATTAAACCGCCACACTTCATACTCGGGGTGACCATGTATGGAGCATTCATGATCCTGACCCGTCTTGCGTTGTTCCAAGTCGAAAAAGCATTCAATACCACCACCTTGTAGCCTTTCTCCTTTTCATAATTCATGTTAAACTCGTTTAAACTTTTGGTGGCCGGCATGAATTGCTTTGAACCGTATTGTCTTAAAACTAGAAGGGGTGTGTAAGTCGTATGCCCCCAAAGCCCAAGTAGTGGTACCCAAGAGTCTACCCCACATCTGTAAAGAATTTTCCTCGTTAATAACCATGGAGCTCTCCAAACTATGTCATCTTCTTTTAAATTACGGAGAACATCTAACCAAACCTCTTCGGATCTTTGTGTTGGTCAGTCCTCTTTTTCCAAAAAATCGTCTAACGGTGAGAATTTGCCATCGTAGAGAGGCCTTGAGAAATTAAAATTGGACCAAAGGTGACTATAGAACCAAACTATCAAGAGTTGCGAGCATCCTTGAAAATGACCTCCACCATGCTTTTGACAGAACCTCAAAGATTGGAAAGTTTCGGCCAAAATCACAAGTATCGGGTTTGTTCCGCCATTCAAACGATCAAATAAGTCCAAAACCGCCGGGTCAATAAGCCCTAATGCTCGAGGAAAGAGTACCAACCCATAAATCAACAAAGCAAAGAGGTCCCGCTGGACTCGGCCTACAGGATGAACGGAAGCTAAGGCTAGAATTCCATCCCACTTGAGATACTCCTTACTGTTCCAAGTAGTGACCTACTGTTCGACCCAAGACAACAACATGCCCGAGATTCTAACAAGTTTGCCTCGAAAAGCTTTGTTCTTGTTAGGCTGGGAGTATACCCGATTCTTGTCGATCTTCTTACAGTTTATAAGGTCTTGGTATTCTTCGATCGTAGGGGTCAAATCAAAGTTACCGATTGTAAAGCAACATTAAGTTGAGTTCCAAAACCCCACCAAAGCTTGCAATAGTGATTGGTCAACCGAAACCTTTAACAAACACGTGAGGTCGCCATACTCTTTCTTGAAAATGTCATTTGTTTCGAAATCCCAACTGTCCCATATCGGCCTTAATTCGTATACATCATTGAACTCGGTGTTCATGAACGTATGGGTTGCCATTGTTGATCTGAAACTGGTAGAAATGTTATCTCTATCATGTAGTTGTTCACCTTCCGACCATATTTTTACCTCGAAATTCTTTTCATCATTGCTACGAATCAAGTCACCCATTGATCTAGACTTTAACTTCAAACTATTTCCAACTCAATGTGCTCTTCATGGTTATGACATAATATACAAGATAAAAGTAAAGAAAAATGATCAAAAGCAAGGAAAAAAGTTAGTCATGAAATGAACAATAAATTTGAAAACAAGAAACAATAAATATAAACAGATTAAGTGAAAAGCAAGCATATAAAAGAAAACCCTATCCACATGAATTCTAATTCACTATGGTTATCCACATGGTTCTAACGGGGTGGGCTTCTTAGATTCTCACACATGGGTCTGGTTCTAATTAAAGGTACCCGAACCTATCCCGTTACCTACTAAGGCAACAAGAAACCCAATTTTGGCCTATTACAAGCTTGCGAATTGGTTTCGGTTCGAGGGAAAGCACAATCTAGTGACATGGAGGGCTACTCACATGTCAAAGGCGTGGATTCCAAAAGTGAATTACCAACCCGTAGAGGGCTACTCAGGTGGGTATAGGTGTTTCACTCCCACTTAAGGGATAGAGCTCGGGTATAGAGCTTGATGAACATGGTGCAGCATATGTCGGTGATTCCTTAGAAATTAAATGAAGAATTAATTCGAACACCGCCAATTATCAAAGCCCGTGCAATTAAAGTCACATTTTCAAGAAAGGATCAACCTCATTAAAATCAATTAAAATTCCAACAATTTTCCATCATTAAAAGCAACGAATATTTTTTGGCCTAACTCTCTTTTGCTTTGTAAAAACAAGTTCCGTCCCCAGTGGAGTCGCCAAGGTGTAGCGACCTTTTGAAAACAATATATGTATATTGTTTCATAAATTTGGTGATACGGTGATCCCCTAAATCATCTCTTTGAAATCTTGGTTTAAAATGGGGATTTCTTTTGAAAATTCTTTTTCTTTTGAAAATCATAAAATTTTGGAGTCACCACCGACCACTTGGGTAAGGTAGGTCGGACACCACAAAACCAGAGATCCGTATTGAAAGGGTCAGGGAGTTGATTACGTGGGGGGAAGGATTAGCATCCCCAACACGCCCGGAAATCGGTACCAAAATATTTGTTGCTTTTGATCTAAGGGAATTGTCAAAATTTGAATTGAATTTAATTCAGCTTACTTAAATGAAAATTGGCCTTGGTCCAATGGGCTTTATCAAATTGGTGGGTTCGAGTCAATTGGTCATTTAATTAATAAGGTAGACAATACATCGGACCATAGATTAAACTAAAATCATATAAGACTGATTGTCGTGTTAATTTGTGGTTCGACTCTCGTACGTCACCTTTATGCGTGATGCAAACATTTAAGATATGATGTAATGATTTTTATCAAGTTTTAATTTTACCTTGGGTCGGCAAGAATTAATTCAAATATTTGGTCAATATTCTTTGAGCTCGGATTGTTACGACACAAATATCGAAATTAATAGATACCTCATTTCTATAATTTAAATTAATTAATGCAAAGTAAAAGGTCACGTGAATGAAAAAAAAGGATGGCAAACAAAAGGTTCAAGGGTAAACACACACAAAAGTCCACCCAAGACCCAAACTTAAAAAGGCCCAAATTAAGGAAAACCTAATAGTGATCTATTTACTATCTAAGTAATTCTAATATTTAACCCTAAGACTAAAGAACATAACCAATTATGGTTTATCTTATAATCATGATAATTAATTTGGTTGGTTTTAAACTATTATTCCAATGAGCTGTGGATACTATTTAAAATGAATCGAATTAACTAAACATGATTTGGGAAATTAATGTCAATCTAAACTTGAAATAAATTTTATCCTAAAAGTGATTAAGAAATGTTCAGTTAATCTAACGAATTTAACATTTACCCCAATAAGCCAAGGGAAAATTTAAATTCACTATATTAATTCGTACCATAATCTAACTAAGGCTCTAAGAATCTAATCCTAGGTTTAATTTAATTAATTTGAGGATCGTGTCCCTATTAGATGAGCACAAGATCTGGATTAATTAAATTAATTGGCCTAATCTAAACTAAAACCCTAACAAAGCCCGAAAGCCCAAAACATAATACAACCTAAGCTATCCCAACTAAACATCCTAAGCCCAAACATAATAAGGCCCAAAAACTACCTAAACTAGGCCTAAACTACAAAACCAACCAAGCACACATATGTCACAATTATATTACATATTATATTATAAATTTTTTTTATAAAAACCTAGATTAAACACTTTAAAGATATGTCATTTACATTAAAAAGCAATTCCCATATTATATACTTTATAAGACTATATATTATATACCTTTAAAGGCGATATATTACATATATTTGCAAAATCTATATACATCATGCAAAATACATATCACAAACTAAAAAAAACATATTTTTAAAATCTATGACTTTGAAAAACTAGACAACTAAAAAGTATCTTACATATATCTTAATAAACTACGCATTGTATCTCATTTTTTAAAATATAAAACTGTACGTTATATACATATATATATATATATTATAAAGTATACATATCATAAGCATTACATGGAAACTGTATACTTAAAGGGAATGAAGCAATTGAACACTTCATAACTACATATCACAAATCGACAACCACAAAACTAACAGATTTTAACATAAGAAACAGCAAGATTACAAACAAAATATGAACTGAAAATAAAATGCATGAGACTAGAGACCTAATACACTGAAATCCAGACCAAAATAGAAAGAAATAAAATAAAGGGATGAAATCAAAAGGAAAACACGGGTGCAAATGCAAACCATCTCAAAGTTTCAGGGACTGAGGACCAAAATAAAAAAGGCAGAATGGCTTGCTACTACGATTTTCCTACGCGGAAAGATTGTTTTGGTGATTAACGGAACGGAAGGATCTTCAGCGCTATTTCAAAGATGCAGAGGTCCTTAAACGGTAAAAAACCATTTGAAAAATGTAGTGGCATTATATAATCCATTTTCATATGGATCTTTTCTTTTTTGGCAAAAAAATTGAAGCTCTGAGAGCTCCCCCTCTTCTGGTGAGCGCCGCCGATCACCGGAGCCGAAAGCCCAAAAGTTAACGCCCCTTTGCCATGTCGGTCGCCACACGTTGGTGGCTGACAACCCTAAATTGAGCCTAAAATAAACTCCCCTTCCCATTTTTTAAACACGACAGACTTAAACCTTCCAAAAATAGTGAAAGAAATCCCTTTTTTGAAGAGCCCGAAACTGAGAAATCCTAGGTTACTTCCTCTCCGGCTCACCACAGACGAACTCAAAGAGACCGAGGGGATTGTTGCCGATGGAAGGAGACAGGCAGACGCGGCGGGCACGCAAACGCGAAGGTAAAAGCAAAAAACCCTAACTCTCCCTTTTTGAAACATAGATGATGCTCGAAATGAAAAAAAAAGACAGAGAGAAAGTATACCTCCAAGCTTGAGGGTGTTTTCTTTTCTTTGTATTCTATTGCTCTTTGAATTCCCGAATGTTACAATGATTAGGGTTTCTTTGTGATTTTATACCCTTAATATTACAATGCATATAAAAAGGGAAAAATAAAATGGAAAATCCCTATTGGTTCTCTAGTGATTTCTCTCGAATTTGGTGTGTTTTCTGAATTGCTGATTTGTCCCTTAAAATTTTGTTTTGATTACTTTGCACCTCTGACATTGTTGGTTTACCTTCTGATATGGCTCTAATAATTCGGCACTTTTGTTGTATGTGCTGACGTGGTCGAATGGTGAGGAGGGGACCAGAGGGAGAGAGCCACGGCCGATGTGGAAGGCAGATGGGCACACGTGGGCAAATAGAAAGACGGTGCATGGATTCCAAACGTGTGTGGGGAAAGCTGTAGAGCCGACACGTGTGGCTCACGTGGGAGTTGGAGAGCCTCGATCATGTTCATCTGGATCGTCCGATCGTGCTTGATCTAATGGTCCTTAGCTGGCCGCGCAAGATAAGGGGAAACCATATTAGGTTTTTTTTTCTTGTAATCAGATGGGGACTTAGAGTTATCGGGCCTAAAACGAGCCACATGATATATTATATGTATTTTGGGGTTTTTAAAATGGACTGAACTTAATTATATATGGGCTTTTATTTAGATTGGTAATTATATGTATATGGGTTGATATATATGGACTAATAATTACGGGTTTTTATTTATGTAAATGGATTACTGATTTTAATATACTTGAGTTTGATTTAATTGAAGCATATATATATATATATATTATAGCATAATATATGTAATAACAATAAAGATAAATATAATAATTAAAACAAAGACAATAACAATAAGGAGATGATATAACCTACTAGTAATATTTAGGGTTTTTAATTGGATAATATAATAATAGTCAACATATATATATATATATATATATATATATATATATATATATATATATCACTGGTATAACATAAGACTATTAATATTTAACAAATGATACTAGCAATATTTTTTGGTGTTTTGGGTTTTTATCATACAAATATGGATAAAATAGATAAACAAAGCCCCTTATTGCAAAAGTAAAAACGGGTTAGCAGTCCAGACAAAATTAGTGATTACACTGGCGACTCCAAATTTTATTGTTTTTCAAAAAACACGAATTTTTAAAGGAAACCTATTAGTCCTTTTAGCGACCATTTCAAATTTCGAACCTTTAAATGTAAAAGGAAAATTTTAAAAAAGAAAAAAGAAAAAGAGAAATTTGTGAAAAAACGGTCGCTACATCATGGTGACTCCGCTAGGGACAGATTTTTGTTTCTTACAAAAAAATAGAGTCAGGCCTAAAAACAATTACTGCTTTATTAATACTGGAAGTTGCGAGTTAAAGTGACAATTAAATTAATATTTGTTTATAAATGCGAGTTTATTTTAGCTCGTTTAAAATTTGACAATAAACTCATCCTTTAAGTGGGGGAAATGCTAGTGGTTTCGTGGGGATATTGTTCCTCCGTATGGGCCTAGTAAGTACCTTCGAGGCTCGAGTACCCTATGTCTTCGTGGGAATATTGTTTCTCCGTACAAACATGGCGAATGGTTGCCCCTAAATTAAACTCGGTTGAAATGAGCTTATAATGAATAATGATCGGGGGCCTTGCTACCCTTAGTAGGGGACAACGAGGATAGTTCAGGTACCCTTTAGTACCAAAAATGCATGTAGAGAACATAGAAAGCCCACCCCTTTTAGAGCCATGCGGTCAAACCTATGTGTTTTACATGGGATGCAAATAGGGTTGTTTCTTTTAATGCTTTGTTTGTTTAATTATTTTTTGCTTTTATGCTTCATTTATTTGTTTTATACGGTACTAACTTATTTCTTTTTTTGTTTTGCATATGTTTTTGCATTTATATGACATGATGTAAAGGGTTGAGTCTCAAATTGATCACTCAATTAGAAATCTTTCACCATGAATGGAAGGTATCTCAGGGAAGAAGGTGAAGACGTGAATGTACGACTTTGATGGTCCAAGGGCAAGAAATGGCCCAACCCATGAAAATGTTAGCCGCGAAGGCTAAAGTTCTTCGTCCATCCTTCCCCTTGGAGAAGGAAGAGAGACCGAGATCCTTTCGAATACTTGAGGCGATCAAAGAACTAGGAGTTAAAGTTGAAGTCTATCTGTAGAAGAATACGTTATAATGAGAACCTTTTTGTATTCAGTGGAAGTTGTTCTGAAGTGATCATCCATGGGATCAAGGCCTTTATTTGCATTCATTCTTGCATTTATTGTCATCGCATTGTTAATGTTTGTTCTAGGTTTGTGCATTCTCATGACACATTTCATGCATTAATCAATAAAGAAAATAATTGTTGGGATTCTGTGGCAGAATTCTTAAGAAATCGAAGATTCTGCATCTGCACTTTACCCGACGCCAAAAAAGGCAAATGGAGGAGAGTTTTGCTAAATTGGAAGCTGATTTGAGGGGACGGTTTGAACGCGCTCAACAAGATTTGAAGGACACTATAACTAAATCTCAACAAAACATGATGAAGGAATTATCTGAGTTAATCAAACTTAAGAAAATAAAAGACCTACGAGGGAAATGATTTGTTGAAAATCCTAATCAGAATGCAGGAAACCCTTCGTATTCCCCCATCTTTGTTGCTAGCACCCCTAGGCCCCCGCAAGAAGTGGCTACTCAAGGAGATGGGACCACATTGCATCAGGTGGGCGCCTTTACCCATGCTCTATCGGGTTTGATCTTTAGTCAAAGGGAAAATGTCGAGGATAGTGTCCTAGATTTAGATGAGTTGGAGAAATTGAACAAGGTCAAGGTGAAGTTCTCAAAGCAACTAGAAGAGACATGGAAGGACATTGAAGAGAAATTCTGAACAAAAGAGGAAGAAGAGGGGTCATATGAAATGAATGCTAGAGACCTCAGTTTGGTTTCGGACTTGGAAATTCCACCCAAGTTCAAGATACATGAGTTTGGAAAGTTTGACGGGACTACTTGCCCTACTGCCCACATAACCATGTTCTGTAGATAGATGACGGGTTTTATCGACAATGAGAAGTTAACATTCACTGCTTTCAAAATAGCCTAGCGGGGCTCATCGTAAGGTGGTACAATCAGTTGACCTGTGCTCAAATTAGGTCATAGAAGGATTTGGCCAAGGCTTTCATGGAACAGTATAAGCACATAACCGATATGACTCCAAATTGGCTCATGCTACAAGGTTTGGAACAATAACGCAATGAGAGTTTTCATGAGTATGCCCAATGTTGGAGGGATGTGGCAGCTCAAGTACAACCCCCACTTTTTGAAAGTGAAATTACTCCCATGTTTGTGGACACTCTAAGAGGAGTATTGTTTGATCGCATGATAAGCAATCCCGCCAGTAGCTTTGCAGATATGGTCATGATGGGAGAATGTATTAAAGACGCCATCAAGAAAGGGAAGATAATATATCCCTATAGCACAACCGCCCAGAAGGGGCATGATTCTCATGTTCATACCGTGGGTTCTCACCCAGAAAACTAACCTCAAGGTCGTTCCCGTAACCACTTATCTTGGTCTACAAAGCCTCAAAAGGTTCTTCATCCAATTCTGATAACATACACTGATTTGCTCCCAATGTTTGTTGAAAGGAAGCTCATGGCCCCTATTTAGTCCAAACCAAAGGATCCTCCTTATCCTGAGGGTTATGATGTTAATGTCGTATGTGAATACCATGTGAGAAGTACGGGCCACACCATGGAGGATTGTGATGCTCTAAAAAACAAGGTTCCAAGTTTGATTAAGACCGGACTTTTGAAGTTTTGAAGAGAAAGAATGATGAACATGACTTTTGGGAGGTGCTGACTTCCTTAATTTTCCCTCATAGGAGTTCATTTGTTTAAATTTTATTACATTTTGCATTTTCTTTTGAAGTAATGCATGGATACAACATTGCTACTCTTTGCTCGAAAGTAGCGAAGATCTTTTTGTAAGGGCATATGTTATGTTTGCGGATTTTCATTCTAATGAAAAATGCATTTTGCTTAGCATACAATGACCTTGAAATCATATATATGTATATCCCTTCTTGCCCCCGTAGGTCCTTGGATGTCACATGCATGATGTGACATTGATTTTGATACAAAGATCAATCGAATATTGTGATAACAATGAGGTGTGATTTCTTACTCAGCCTACTTTGGTCTGTAAAGCGCGACAAGCAAGACTACTACTCCTTTGATGATGTTCATTGATGAAAAAAAAGAAAAAAATCTCCAAATTCATAAAAAGTGAAGTGAACTAGGCAAGTTTAACCAAGTGGAGTTGCTTGAAATTGAAGTTCTAAGCCTAGTCTTCTAGGACCTAATGAATACATAGATAGTAACTAGCTCCCAAAATATAAATGAATAAAAATGAAAAATGGAGGATGAATAAATGAATGAATGAACAATCGAATAAGTCTTGGAACACTTTGATGGAGCTGTGGGGGTGACAAATCTAAAAAGGAGCTATGATCCACCTGTCCAATACCTGGCATCAAAAATGTATCTTTGAAGACATGTTTAATAATAATATAATAATGGCTAGTTACAATCAAAAGCGCACACATAAATGTACTTGTAATTTTATTCCTAGAATGATATTTTTGCATTCCATTGGTTAAACAAGTCTGGGAAGCTTGAACAAATGTATGAATGAAGGAAAATAATGAGAACTAAAAGGAGTAGTTTTTAGCTATATCAAGCAATGTGGTAATCATAAGGATGAACCAAGAGATTTAGGGAGAATTTCACAACTTCCTATATCGCCACAACATTCAAAGTTGTCATAGACACAAGCTATGCTTGAAATGATCACCGAAGGGTTGAATCGAAGACGCTCTTGCACTTGATGTCCAAGGCATCCTATTCTGTTTTTCTTTCTATTAAGATTTTGGTTTCAAGGTTATGTATCTTAATCCAAAAAGGCATCTCTCATTGAAATGTCGATCAACAAACTGACTATTTTTGAACAAATAGATTTCTTTGTATTGCTTTGAAGGTAAATTTCAAAATACAAGGCCGTTGTTAAAGCCCAAAGATTAAGGGGCACTACATGTCGTGAGATGACAAAGAACCTTTGTGGCAAATTTACATTGATAGGCCATCTCTGTTCGCTAAATGGACAAGATATGATATCGACCGTGGTCACCCAACTTGAAGATTTGAATAAGGAATAAATAGCAAAAGTTTGGGGCAGATTCTATTATGGCATGAGAATGATGAGTGGTGTAGTCCAAAGATGGGGAATACATACTCTAGAGGATGAAGGCATGAATCGATTTAAGAGGAGCATAACAAGAATTGCATGCATCATTGCATCTCCGTTAATATTGAAAATTCAATCTTACACGAGCATACGCATCTTTGCATTTGAAAATATGCGCATGCATCATTTTAATCATGACATTATCATAAAGCTTTCATATAGGAAGACTGGCAGCAATATCCGAGAAGGCAACTTTGATAAGGATTTCATGCACATGTGCACAAACCAAGAAAGCACTCGCTGGCATGTCACCTATTTTGTCACATTTCTTAACAAATTTCTTAATTTAATCCTTTCATAGGGATGTTTTTCTTAAAACCCAAATTTCTTAATTTAATCCTTTCATAGGGATGTTTTTCTTAAAACCCAAATTTCTTAATTTTATCCTTCCATAAGGATGTTTTTCTTAATCAAATTTCTTAATTTAATCCTTTCACAAGGATGTTTTTCTTAAAACCCAAATTTCTCAATTTTATCCTTCCATAAGGATTTTTTTCTTGATCAATTTCTCAATTTAATCCTTTCATAAGGATGTTTTTCTTATAACCCAAATTTCTCAATTTTATCCTTCCATAGGGATGTTTTTCTTGATCAATTTCTAAATTTCATCCTTTCACAATGATGTTTTTCTTAAAACCCAAATTTCTTAATTTAATCCTTTCACAAGGATGTTTTTCTTAAAACCCAATTTCTTAATTTGATCCTTTCATAAGGATGTCTCTCTTAAAACTTGAATTTCTAAATTCTCTATTTTCATGAGGATGTTCTCCTTAAAACCTGAATTTTTAAATTTGATCCTTTTATTTGTGTTAACATGAGAATTCCCTAATTCAGCCCTTTCCTAAGGACGTTTTTCTTAAAACCAAGAATTTCTCAATACTGAAAACTTGAAAAGGCACTTTAGAGCAGAAGATTCAGAAGGGGCATAGAGGGTTGAACCCAAATGAGAGGTGAGGTGTCGCCCTTACCAAAGAAAAAGAAGAAGAAAGCAAGAGAAGGGTCGGTGAACCAAAAAGTGAAATAGCCTGAGAAAAATTTAAAATTGTTGCCATTCATGCATCATACCTAGCTAGACATCTCTAAGTTAGGAACATGCTAACTCATTCCATCATAGCATTTCATCATTTTACAGACATTTAAAGGTTATATTGGGAACTTTTGGAGAAAAAGAGTGAACAAAAAATTGAAAACGCAAAAGAGACTACGAGTGAGGAATTTCAAACTTGCAATATCATGATTTCAGAGCGAATAAGGTAGATACTCATAGCTCAAGGATTTTAGGCGAATGATTTCAAACTCGAAGCATCAAGATTTCAGAGAAAAGGAGGTAGATACTCATAGCTCAGGAATTTTCAGACAGGAAAGTCAAAAAGCCTATCCATTCAGACTCATGGGGAATGGAGACCTTTATGTAGCATATTGGCCTATTCATGTAGGCCCAAGAAGAATGGAACCTTTATTTAAAGAATTGCTATCTGGTTTGTTCACTACTACTCCGGAGGGATATGCCGTTCTACCCGATTTGTTTTCGCTGCTCCGGGAAAACAATTTCTTCTACCATTTGGATTTGTTCGCTACCACTTCGAAGGAATGATTCGTTTGAATAATTGCTATCTGGTTCATCCATTGCTACTCTAGAAAGACATGCCAGCGCTACATAGATTTTTTTTTTCCATTCCGGGAAAGTAAGTTATTTGGATTTGTTCATTGCCGCTTCGGAGGAGGAAATCATCAAACAAGAAAGTCAGATAAAGTTAGTTCTTATAGTCTTTATTTTATTCTTGTTCCACAAGGATAAGCAAAGAGGGGCAGTTGTAGACACTAATTTTATTCGGGTTTCTAATCTTTTTTAGTTATATATCATTATTAGTATTATTATTATTCATTAATCATCATCATTATTATTATTAAAATAAATTTGAAAATAAAAAAACATTTTAAATAAAAAGCTCATATTTATAACACTCCATTAAAACATAGTCCATTTACAAACATTAAAATGTTTAGGTTATATATATATATATAATTTTCATTTTCTTTGAAATGTAAAATATCTGGCTATAAAGTCTAGAACGAAATTCATCTAAAGGGAGATTTTTAAGTACTTAATAGAAAAGCAAAAAGCCTCAAGGATTTCAGAGGTATTCTTCCTTTGTATTTCAAAGCATAAAAACAACAACAAAAAGGCTTAGGGTTTAGTGTTTACCTTTGGTGTTTCATCTTCCATGCGTTGGTTCATCTCCCCCGCACCTTTTGCACTCCCTCGCGGACGACAAGCCTTTTGGCCCCCTCATGGCCACGTATGGTGAGTTGGTGGAGAAGCAAGCACGGATGGGAGGGGTTATTGTTTTCAAAAAACGGTTCGAATATTTTTAGAATGAAAAGTGGCTTTTTGATTTTGTATTTTGGAAAAGGAAAGGTTTTGTATTTTGGAAAATGACATAAATAGCCATTTTTCCTTTTTAAACTACACCCCCAATCCCTGTAGTTTTCAAATCCTTACAATCTCATACCTATTTTAGTTGTAATCAGTTTCAAAACGGTCCAATACCCTCTTTGACCCTTTTATTTTTTATTTCAGTTTCAATTTGGTCCACAATCTTCACGCATGTTTATCTTTTTATGCCTTGCAATTTATGTTCCTTTTAATTTCAGTCTCATTTATTGTTTATGTTTGCCCTTTGCATTGTTATGATATATATGTGATGTGAATATGGTATGTATATGTTATATTTATATGGCATATGTTTTATATAATATATATTTTTTATGTATAATATATGTTTTATATATGGTATACAATATACGATGTGTATATATATAGTTTGAACATATATATTCCATATATAACGTATAAGATATATGTATTCATATATGTATAGGTATAACTTATATGTCTTTTTATATAGTATATTGTACATTGTTTTGGTGTATATGTTACGTGTACTTTATATATAATATAGTTTTGATTCATATATATATCACACATGTATTTTGTATACAATACGTGGTTTCTTTATATGTATGATACATGTTATTCGTATGGTGTATACTTGAATTCCCTCCAGTCCCTGTGGAAACGATCTTACTCACCACTATTATTACTTGTGCGATGTGTATACTTGCACCATTTGCGTATCATTTATAGTACATCACAACACACAACAGATTGTTGCCAATGATTTTCAATATCCTACTGCCAGACTAGGGACAATGACAAAAACTGCTGGGAAATTAGAGCTTAATGCATTAACATCCATCAATGCTCAGATTTGTAATCTCACTAGCATTGTGTAAACATTGCAAAAGAGTAATGAATCCCAAGAAGTCAAGGCATTGGACCCATTTTACACTATTTGTGGAGAGGACCATCACATGGATGAATGCCCATCTAATCTTGGATCGGTAAATTTTGTTGGTAATTTTAATCAAAATTTTAACCCATATTCCAATACATATAATGCAGGTTGGAAGCAGCATCCCAACTTTGCATGGGCAAATCAAGGCGGTAACCAATACAATGCCTAATGGCAGAACAACAATGCACAACCAGGTTTCAATCAGAATGCAATGCCACAGAGAGCTCAGAACAATTTCCAATAAAGGCAAAGATCCAATCAGAAGAACTCTTTAACTAATTACATGGAGCGAAATGATACAACCATGTAAAGTTGAGCAGCATCCATGAGAAACTTGGAGGTTCAGCTAGGGCTGATTGGCAATGCACTCTGCAATCGACCCCATAGAGCTTTGCCAAGTGATACGGAAGATGCTCGACATAAGGGCAAAGAGCAACGCAAAGCAGTAACTGTTTAGAGTGGCAAACAATGCGATGTTGAGACGCCTGTTAAGCAGCCATTGAATTGCCAAGCTGATGCCAGCAGATGATCCTAAAGAAGCTGAGAAAGAAGAGGTACAAACTGATATCAGACCATACTTTAATGCCAGATAGAAAGCTGATGCCAGCACCACCTTGGCAAAGCTCGTGGAGCCAACATTTGCTTATCCGACACCACCTTTCCCACAAAGACTTCAGAAACATAAGCAAGACCAGCAATTTAAGCACTTCATGAAAGTTCTTAAACAATTGCAAATCAACATACCATTGGTAGAAGCTCTTGAGAAGATGCCCAACTATGTCAAATTCATGAAGGACATTTTTTCCAAAAAGGAAATTAGGTGATTTTAAGATCGTGGCTCTTACTGAAGAATGCAGTGCAATAATACTTAATGGATTGCCACCAAAGATGAAAGATCTGGAAAGTTTCACTATTCCTTGTACCATTGGCAATAGATTCATGGGCAAGGTACTGTTTGACCTGGGGGCCAGCATCAATTTCATGCCAATGTCAGTCTTCAGAAAGCTTGGGATTGAAGCAAGACCTACACGGTAACACTTCAGCTGGCAGACCGATCATTTGCACACCATAAGGGTAAGATAGAGGATGTATTGGTGAAGGTAGACAAATTTATATTTCCAGCTGATTTTATCATTTTAGATTATGAGGAAGATGTTAATGTCCCAATTATCTTGGGTAGAATGTTCCTTGCCATAGGTAGGGCCTTGATTGATGTCCAAAAGGGTGAACTTACAATGCGCATGAATGATCAACAAGTTACATTTAATTTATTCAAGATCTTAAATACACAGATGAACCTGAAGAATGTCACGCTGACAAGATGATGAAGTCCATTTTCACTATGGACGTGGCACAATTTTTCCAATACCCAAATGACAATGCTAGAGAATTAGATGACGAATCTGAGTTGAATGAAGAACCTGAAGGACCAAGCTTGGAGATTGAAGTTGTGAGTTATTTTGGATAGTCATAGCCACTAGAGTTGGCTGGCAGAGAAATCAAGGCACCTAATCCATCAATTAAGGAGCCGCCAAAATTGGAGCTAAAACCATTCCCAAACCACCTCAAGTATGTCTATTTAGGTAATAACTCAACTTTTCCAGTGATCTTTACTGCTGATCTCACTAATGATCAGGAGGAAAGATTATTGGAAATCTTAAGCCATTATAAAAAAGCTTTGGGATGGACCTTGGTTGATATCTGAGGAATAAGCCCAACTATTGGCATGCACAAAATAATTTCGGAGGAGTACCATGGCAAAACCATTGAAGGCCAGAGAAGACTGAACCCGAGCATGAAAGAGGTAGTGAAGAAAGAAATCATAAAATGGATGGATGTCGAGATAATCTATCCCATTTTTAATAGCTCATGGGTCAGTCCGGTGCAATGTGTACCAAAGAAAGGTGGCATGACCGTGGTACAAAATAGCAAAGATAAATTGATTCCTTGCAAGACTATCACGGGTTGGATAGTGTACATGGCTACTCGGGCTACAACTAGGTTGTCATCGCCCTAGATGATTAGGAGAAAACCACTTTCACTTGTCTATACAGGACATTCGCCATTGACAGAGGCAATGCCACTTTTAAAATTTGTTCCGCAATAAATCCAAGGCAAGACATTATTAATAGCTGGCATAGCCAGCGTAAAATCCAAGCATCCCTTGCCAACGCTCATCACCCATTTGAATACCTTATTTGCCAAACTATTTCACTTTCACTACATTCTTTTAGTTATTATCTAAAATAGAAATTTCAATCATTCCAAACATTCTTGATTCATTTAAACAAGTAAACCACTGAAAAATTAAATTCTTGGATAATCCCTTTGGATACGATATTCAGCTTACTGTTGTATTACTTGCTGATCATGTATACTTGCACGCAATAGACTCACTCTTGGCATTGTTTTACTAGCATTTTTCATTGATTCGTCATTTATTTTCCAAGCGTTAGCAAAGTCGAAAACTGACATTAGCATTCCTATGAGATATATTTGAATGGTTCCTCTACCATGGATTGTAAGTATTTTTCATATACGTAGGTGTCCATGCGATTAGAATTCCCCATGTAATAGAATGATTCGAGGTTTGGGGACATTCTTCATACGGGTGTGGACCATCATAGGAAATATATGCTTTTGTAGATGTCTGCACAACTTGCATTTGTCTTGGTTGTTGTATCTTCTTCACAATATCTGTCAATGTCGATAATTGCTTAACAAGTGTCAACAAAGTTTCATCATCATGTGTAGTGCTTCAAACCATTCTTCCTTGAGAAATCCTCGAGGTGGGAAACTAACAAGCATTTTTAGTGATCTTGTTGATAATATCAAGAGCTTTAGCATAGCTCTTTTCCAATAGAGTTCTATTACTTGATGCATTAACAATCAACCTTGATTGCAGATTCATGCCATTATAGAAGATTTCATTTGAGTACATGGTGGATAACCATGTATAGGACATTTCTTGAACAAACATTTGTAACATTCCCATGCGTCATAGAGGTTCTCATCATCTTACTGTTTGAAAGAAGTAATGTCGCTTCTCAGATTTGCATTCAATGTTGGTGGGCTAAAGCGGAGCATGAACTTCTAACAAAGGTCTGTAACGACCCAATTATTGTTTTCAAAATTTATTTATATTTGAATCAAGAATCCTTCTATAACATATATTATTTGTTTTTAATATATATAATAATTAATCATATATATACTCCCTCCGTCCCACTAAAATTGCCACATGTTGACATTTTTATGGTAAATTTTTTTCAACTTTGACTTCTTATAATTTAAAACTTATTATTGATAAAAATATGAAGCTTATCTTTTAAAAACCTTCAATCAAGTAGCTTTTAAATATATATTTTATAAATTTTATTAATTAAAATATTTAAATATGTTATAGTTCAAATTGAAAAAATTTGACTAGGAAAATGTCAACATGTGATAGTTTTAGTGGGAATGAGGGAGTATATGTTTGGCGTGTGGGGTTGGCTGACAACCACCAACTCCCACCAACCCATATTTCTTTATTTTTTATTATTTATTTGGCTATTAAAGCCTTGGAAATGTGGCTTTATTGGGGGGAAATGGGCAACATATTGAAAAAAGAAAGAAAGGGACGGGTGAGGGTAGAACGAGAGAAAGAAATAAGGAATGCCATTTTTAAGCTTGGGGTAGCTGCAATCAAGCCTTGAATGGAGGTTCATCTATGGTTCGTTCGAGCTGATTTGTGGACAACAACTAGGTGATGTATAGATCTTGATAGTTGTCGATCGAAATTTCCATCCGAACCTTCTAACGTCAAGAATTTGAATTTTTCTACAGTCCTAATTTTTTGTGATATTGGTATATGGAAGAGTTGGAAGTCTTTTTTCTTTGCATGGAAATAAGGTAATGCACCAGTAACCCTTGGATGTTGAATGAAGCTTATATGTATGTTTGATTTAGTGCATAATATATTTTCTTTTCATGTGTTTAAGCTTGAAATCCATGTGTTCTAGCTTTAAATCCTTTGATGGTAAAACTTGTTAGGACTTGTTAATGTGATTAGTTGATGGATGAATATGTGTGTATTCATTCATGGAAATATGTTTGGAAGAATTTAGAAGAATTTTGGAATGATTAATAGAGTCAAATATCATGCTTAGAAATTATGTCTACGATTTCACACATGGGCAGTGAAATCATTTAGAAAAATTTTGAATGATTAATAGAGCCAAATTATATTTTTGGAGATAAGTGGATTTATTTGAAGGTAGTGCAAGCTTTCCTATTATAAGAATGAGTGTTTTATTATGTGTTAAGTATAGAGCACTTGCCATTCATGTTATTTAAGCCCCTAATAGTTAATTGGTTAATAAATGAACTTGAATTAAATTGCGGTAATGTATCAAGTTTATTATGTAATGGTACAAGTATCGATAGTACTTGACATTCTTGATCTGTTTGCACTAAGGTGACTCATAATATTTATGATGACATTTTTTGTATGATACGACATATGGGTAAGTAATGGATTGGACGTCTGGTAAGTCAATAAGCTTTTCATAATTGGTACTTGAAACTTACTTTAATGATACTACTTGATGACTTTGTATGTCTTTACAACTTACGGTTCATTGTTTGTGTATGATATGATATGTCTCAAGAATTTGGTCCTCTATGCGATTGATAGCTCTCTAAAGAACATGTATTTTCTCCTCATTTATCAATTAAATTGTCCCCACATTGATGTCTCATGCATAAATTTCTAAATTTTTAGCTTAGTTTTTGTATATTTTACAACTCAGTTATCTTTGCATGATTTATGCTTAATTTTGCCATTTTGTTGCTTTATCGCTGCATCACTAATGTCACTGTAAAAACATCTCCTTATTGCATCTATGTCGTTGTTTTTGCCAACTGTCTAGAAGTTTCTGAAGATAAGGATGAAGAGCGCAAGCTATGCTATATGTTGTAACAGATTTTGTACTATATTTTGACGTCAATTTCATGTGAAGGACATGTGTCCTTGGTGGATTGGCCTATAAAATGACCTTTTGGAAAATATAGAAAAGAGGAGAAAGATCCGGTCGACACATTTCCTTTATCTTTCTTTTTTCTTTGGAGCTTTTTCCATGACGGCGTAAGCTTCTATCTGGTGAACCGAGGTGAATCAAGACAGTACGACTCCGGAAGGAGAGGAGCTATGTGCTAAAGCAATGAAAACTTCATGGAAATATTTTGAGATATCTAGGAATAGAGGTTTCCATCTATTTGCACTTGTTTTATGTATTTAATGAATAATGGTTTATTTTGTCTTTTCTTTGAGTACAAAAGTACCTTTGAATTATGAACTTTGGATTTTTTATATATCTTTCTTGTTTATTTAAACTATGGTGTTTGAATGCTATTTTACATGAACATATTGAATGCAGCCACTGACACTGGAAGATGTAGTGACAGTTCAAGTTAATAGGCATCACAACAGAAGTTGGGTTGGAACGCGAAGGAATTCAGTTCACCTGTTCAAGTTCGTGTATTGTTGGCCAACAGAGGATTGTGTGGTTGATATGTACGTATATGTCTTTAGTTGAGACTTGGAGGAAAGTGAGTAAAATAAGCTTGATATTCATTGTTGTCAAACCATTTATGCATTGACCTTGCCGCATCTGGTAGTCCGCCGAGAAACACCAAGGGGATCTATTTCTATCATTACATTTCTTCCTTTATTATTCTCATTATTGCTTTCAAAAATCATCTTGAAATCTTCACTTTATTATTTCATTACACGGACAACTACACTTACATTCCAGTTTACTTACATATTTATTGCATTGACAACCATAAGCAACCAGAGTCCCATCCTAGTGGGATCGATATTCGATAGGATTAACCTATCAACTATACTTCATCAACATGCTTATTCTTGCACAGTCGCAGTGACGTTATACGCACGATCAAGTTTTGGCGTCGTTGTCGGGGATGGCGTTCTTTTGGTGTTTATGTTTTTGCAAGTTTATTTCATTATTTTAGTTTGTAGTTGTTACTAACTTAGTTTATCTTTGTTTATATTTTTCTTTGTTATTTTTTTGTGTTTTATGACCAGGAGTTCTTCAGAACAAATTCTCAATCTCAGCCCTGAAATAGAAAAGACTATTAGAAGAAGACTTCGAGAACAACGAGAAATGGAAGGACAAGGTAACAATGCACCCATACTGCCAGTGCTGCCATAAAACCCTAATGACCCACCATTGAATCAGGGTGTTCAAGTTCAAAATAGAACAATTAGAGATGTTGTTATTGTTTTGGATGACTTGCAACCAGGAGTTGGTAGACCACAAATTCAAGCTAGAAATTTTGAAGTTAAACATATTATGTTCCAAATGCTAAACTCTAATAGGTAATATGTTGGATTGCCGTATGAAGATGACAGGGAGCATGTTCAATCATTTTTATTGATTTGTGCATCTTTTAGTCAACAAGGTTTTCCTAATGATGCTATACGAATGCAATTATTCCCTAATTCTTTGTGGGGAAGAGCTCATACATGGTTTTGTGGACTTCCTACTAGATCTATCACTTCATGGAATGAGTTAGCAACAAAATTTTTCCTATGCTTTAAGCCACCGACATTGAATTCCAGTCTGAGGAGTGATATTACTGCCTATTATCAGTTGGATGATGAAAATATTCATACCACATTGGAACATTACAAGTCTGCATTGCAACGTTGTCCCAAACATGGTATTCAAAAAGAAACTCAAATTGAGATTTTCTACAATAGGTTGAATGCACAAACAAGGAATCTTGTCGACAGATCACCAAATGGACCTTTGCTTGATTGAACTTATGATGACGTTGTTGGAGTTCTAGAGTGATTTGCTCAAAACGATTATCAACATCCTATTTCGAGAGCTGTCCCGTGCAAGGCTACACCAGAAGTTATAGAGTTGGATGATATATCTACTCTAAAGGCTCAAATTTCTTCTTTGGGGAACAAGACCAAGAATATGGAGGGTACTAGTGAAGTTGCACCTATTCAACTTGTGCAACAACTAAATGTTTGTGCATTCCCTTGTGAGATCTGAGGTGGAAATCATATCTATAAAGATTACCCTCAACATGCAGAGAATGCGAGTTATGTAAACAACATACGGGGTAACACATACAGCAATTCTTACAATGCCGCCACACGTCAGACTTGGGGAAATACAAATTCTGGACAAAATGCTAGAATATTCTGATTTAGGAACAATTCTTTCTAAGGAAATTCCAATGCAAGGCAAGGGAATTTCAATCAACCACGTCAACAATATAATCAACAAGTTTTGTTGCAGCCACAACACAACAAAGTGCAGTCACAACCAAGTCAACAATAAACTCAGGCATCTATATATAAACTTTTTGCTCTTTTTGAAACATTGATGGGGAGCATATTTCACGAATTAAAGCAATACTACAAGGACATACTTCTTCAATCTGTGCTTTGGAATCTCAACATGGCAGTTGGTATCTAACAACCATGCAACTTCCTAGTGATACTGAAACATAGGTTATCAAGGGGAAATAACACTGCAAGGCTATCACTCTAAAGAGTGGTAAACAAATTAGTGAACCAGTTTGGAATTCCGCTACATCTACGGAGAATCATGGTGAATCATCTCAGAATGACCGAGTCACTAAGGATAGGTGGAAAAAAGTTTGCAGGATGTTACTCCTCCAGTTATTACTCATTTACCACCAGTATTACAATCTAAGTTGTCGGTGCAGCGACAAGTGTCATCGCAATCTGCAGCAATTCCATTCCCACCTTTCCCTCAATGCTTCAAGGATGCTGAATATGATAAACAGTTTCCTTCAATTGAAACCCCTACTCTAGAATTGGCCAACAGTACAATTCAAATATTTAACTCTTCTATGAAGAAGCCCCTACTCTGAAATTGAAATTGCTTCCTGCAAATCTCAAATATGCATATCTTAGTGAAAATGAAACACTTACAGTTATTGTATCCGCAAGGTTGGATGCAACTCAAGAAGAGAAGTTGATCAATATTCTTAAGCAACATAAAAGAGCTATTGCATGGAACATTGTTGATATTCAAGGCATTATTCCCTCTTTGTGTATGAATAAGATAAAACTAGAAGACGAAAGCAAGTAGTCTATTGAACCAGAGAGAAGATGAAGGAAGTTGTGAAAAAAGAAATCATTAAATGGACGGATGCTGGAATCATTTGTTCTATTTCTGATAGTAATTGGGTTACTTTAGTTCATTGTGTCCCAAAGAAAAGTGGCATCATCTTTGTCAGTAATGATAATAATGAGTTGATACCAACTAGTTGGAGAATATGTATGGATTATCGACACCTTAATGCAGCCATAAGGAATAACCATTTCTCGCTTTCTTTTATTGATCAAATACTGGATAGACTTGTTGGCAAGGCTTACTACTATTTTTTGGATAGGTATTCTGGCTACAATCAAATTTCTATTGCGCTATAAGATCAAGAAAATATGACTTTTACTTGTCCATTTGGTACGTTTACTTTTTGTTGAATGCTTTTTGGTCTTTGTAATGCACCTGCCACATTTCAACGATGCATAATGGCCATGTTCTCTGATATGATTGAAAAATCTTTGGAAATATTTATGGATGATTTCTTTGTCTACGGGAAAGATTGCGGCCAATGCATCAACAATCTAAAGAAAGTATTGCAGCGATGTGAAGGCACTAATCTCGTACTGAACTGGGAAAAATGTCATTTTATGGTCAATGAAGGATTTGTGTTAGGCCATCTGATTTCTAGCATAGGAATTAAAGTTGATAAAGCTATGGTGGACGTTATTGATAAATTGCCTCCACTGGTGAATGTTAAAGGAATCTGCAGTTTCCTTGGGCACGTAGGATTTTATAGAAGATTTATTAAAGATTTTTCAGAAATCTCGAAGCCCTTATGTTTACTACTGGAGCAAAATCAGAAATTTTTTTGACGATGTATGTCTGGATGCATTCAATCAAATCAAAAAACAGCCTGTGAACGCACCTATTGTCGTTGCACCATATTGGTCACAACCTTTTGAAGTCATGTGTGATGCAAGTGATTTTGTTGTTGGTGTTATTCTTGGACAAAGAAATGAGAAGGTATTTCATGTTATTTACTATGCCAATAAAACTCTAATTGAGGCTCAAATCAGTTATACAACTACAGAGAATAAGTTATTGGCTATGATTTTTACTTTCAACAAGTTTCGTTCATATCTTGTTGGCGCAAAAGTAACTATTTTTAGAGATTATTCTACTTTGTGATATCTTTTTGCCAAAAAGGATGTTAAACCATGACTGATACGATGGATTTTACTTCTGCAAGAGTTCGATATTTAGATAAATGACCATAAGGGTTCAGAAAATCAAATTGCATATCACTTTTCAAGACTTTAAGTTGGCAGTGTGATAGGAATACGCCTTGGTATGGTGGAATCCTCAATTTGGTTACTTGGAAGCAAACATAGGCCTTTAGAATCGAACAAGGAAGTTAGGCGCAAATCTGAAATTTCAAGAGAAACTTGTTGGGAGTTTCTTGAAAAATTTCAGAATTAAGGCTGGAAATTTAATGAAACAAAGACAAGATGAAGGATTAGTAGATGAATAATGAGAATAAAAGTAAAGAGATTAAAAAAGACAATGTAAAGGATAGATAAAACAAATCTGGAAATTTTAGCTTTGTTTATGGAAGATGGCGACAGTGGAATTGAAGAAGAAGATGGCTATGCGTATAGAATTGGTAGATATCCCGCGGAACCCTCCTACCTTCAATTAGATAGGCAACCTCCGTGATAGCCAACCGACCCTCCTAATCACAATTGACTAAGCAACCTGAAGTGTGGAGATCCTTAACAACAAATCATGAAGAACTTGAAGATCGATTTGCTTCTAAAACACAAGATAACTTCGTGCAAGTAAAACCTCAAAACAGAACTTTTATTAATCAATGAAATCTGAAAAACAAAGAAGAAAGCATCATCCTTTTATAGATAAATGATGGCTTTAACCTAAAGGTAATAATGAATAAAATAAACAAAGAAATTTGATCCGTTAAATTGGACTTGATCTAACGGCTTGGGAGAAGGGTGACTAGCTCCTAAAGTATATAAAACCCTAAAACATAATTTCAATGTTAATAATTAAGTTGGGCTAAGTCTAATTCGTCCAAAAGCTTTACATATTAGCTTTTGGGCTGAATTTACAAAATCTCGTAGTTAAACATGTATCCAGTTTTCTGCTAGCACAGTCTTCAGTAAAATGGACGTATCTTGAGTTTCTGATGTTCGATTGATGCGTTTCAATATAAGTTGGAAAGGTAACTGAATAAAGGTCAATTTGTTAGAAGACAATTAAACCAAGAAATGCTCGGATCCCATTCGGAAAGTCATCACAAGTCGGCTGATTCTCCAGCTTTGCAAAACAGTTTCTTATCTAAAATGCATATTTTCACACCTCCTAAGCATGGATCATTTTGGACCTTGTTGTTTGCATCAAGAAACTTCAAATTCTTGTCCAATATGAGTAATTTGACTTCGCTCATGCATGTATCACAAGTGAAGATGGGAATCAAGTGCAAATTATCGACGCATTCCCTGATGAAAAGCTTTTCGTTGTCAACGCAGGGCCTTGGTATGCACATTTTGTCAACTATTTAGTGTGTAGAAAGTCTTTGTTAGGTGTCTCTGGTAACAAAAAGGCGAGATTTATTCGTGATGCAATAAATACTATTGGAACGAACCTTATTTGTTCAAGGTTTGCAATGACAACATTATTAGGAGTTGCGTTCCAGAAGAAGAGATGCTACCAATATTGAAGCATTATCATGATGCTCCATATGGAGGTCATTTTGGTGGCATGAGAACTGCTGCAAAAGTTTTTCAATCTATATTTTATTGGTCATCATTATTTAAGGATGCGCATGAGTTTGCACAGCGTTGTGATCGTTTTCAGCGTACCAATTCAATTTCTCGATGCAATGAAATGCCTCAACAACCAATTATGGAGGTCGAATTGTTTGAAGTTTAGGATCTGGATTTCATGGGACCTTTTCCAAATTATTTTGGCAATATCTATATTTTAGTTACAGTGGATTATGTCTCTAACTGGATTGAAGTTGGTGTTGTTCCGAACGATGATGCAAAAACTATGGTGAAATTTTTCACAAGCATATATTTACATGTTTTGGAATGCCTAAGGCATTGATTAGTAATCAAGGCAAGCATTTTCATTGCAATCAAGTTGCAACCACATTGAAGAGATACGGAGTAAGCCATAGATTGGTACCACTTATTACTCTCAGTCGAATAGGCAAGCTGAAATCTCCAACTGGGCCATTAAAAATATTCTAGAAAAAATGGTTAACACCACTAGGAAATATTGGTCTTCACGACTGGATAAAGCTTTGTGGACAACCCGCACTACTTGCAAGACTCCACTTGGGATGTCGTCATATCAGTTGGTCTTTGGAAAATCATGTCACTTACTTGTTGAATTAGAACATAAGGCAATGTAGGCTTTAAGGCAAATGAATATTGATTATGAAGCTACTGGGAAGAAGATGATGTTAGATCTTACTAAGCTAGAAGAGATTAGGCGCAATACCTACGAGAATGCTTCAATTTCCAAAGACAAAAGCAAACGCTAGCATAACAACATCATTTTGCAGTGACAATTTGTTGTTGGACAACAAGTTTTGCTTTTTAACTCAAGATTGAAGTTACATCCTGGAAAATTGTTGTTAAGTTGGTTTGGCCCATTTAAAGTTGTAGAGGTTTTTCCACTTGGTGCAGCCACAATCAAAGATTTACAAGATGGACAACAATTCAAATTCAATGGGCGGAGTCTTAAACATTACTTTGGGGACTTTGATTCCAAGCCAGTTGAGGCCATTTAAGTGGTAATTTTTTTTGATTAAATATTTTATTAGTTTGGATTATTTTTATTTTTTGTGCTTTTATTTTATTTTTTATGTAGGATAAGAAGACCCTTGTATAGAACTTGATCCTTATCTATTACAAGTTTCATACACTACTACATTGAAAAAACTTGAGTTTGGGGGGCATTTGAGGCATTTTGCATTATGTCAATTGATAGAAGCAATCCCAGCCATCTGATCCCTTTTTGGCGGGCGTCATGGTGATGAAATATGATGTTTCAACACAACCTACACCCTTTGATTCAATCGTTGCACTGTGGTAAGAATGTGCATTTACATTTACCCCTTTTCATTCACTATTTATTTTCTCCTTCAATCTACAGACTGTTCTCATTCCAAAAGTTTAGATTTTATTCTATTTTTCATCCAAGTTCAAAGTTTTTCTGTAAAAATTTCTTTCTTTCGATTCATATGGAAAAAACAAGAAGAACCTTAAAGAAAGGTGTAAAATCAATAGAGGAAACTCAGGCCTCTACCTCTGCCTCTGCACCTAAAGAAGCTGAACAACCTGCTCCAATGGTGAAACTAGGCCATGAAATCTTCTTGACAAAAGTGGGTGAGACTCGCTACTTCGAAAATATTTTGAAGTGAACAATTCACCCTCAATAAGGGATCATTTTGTTCCAGGAGCAAGAGCCAGGGCAACAGATTTACAAGAAGGCTTGAGGGTTTGGGCAAGAAGCTTCCTTAGCAGCTGTAGGAGTAAGGGTAGTACACCTCTAACTCCTTTGTTTTCATAGACATCATAAATGCAATGCCTTGCATGATGTTTTGATGTTTTTGGTATTTCAGTTGCATAAATATTTGAAAATGGTATAACCTATATTTAATGGTAAAAATCTATAAAATCGGTAGGAAACCATTTAAAACCACTCCCAAAACATGTAGGAATTAATTGGGAATTCATTGGGACCGTTGGGAACCCTTTGAGTGATTTTTGAGCTCCAGAATCAAAGTTCTGGGCTCGATTACTGGTACAGAATGAACCCGTATCAGTACTTTGTGTTAAAACTAAAGAACACATATGCGTTCTAAGGGAGTATCGGTGCGGGTTTCAACCAGTACCAGTACGAGTTTCAAGGAGTACTGATACGGGTCATCCCGTACCAGTACCCACTATTTAATTAGAATTCCAGTGAGAAAGTTTGGTACTGGTACGCATGGGAGCATATTGGTACCCAAAGGACTGTCTCGATACTCGTTCTAGAGTACCGGTACGAAGTACATTTTTTATTCCCCCCCCCCCCCGTAGTGCCTACGTATTGGTACGCTAAGGGCAAGTATTAGTACTGTCGTGACCATTTTTTGACCATGGTGTGAAAATAGCCTAACAATTTATTTTCCAAAATAGGGTTTTGACCCTTTTTAATTCATTTTATCTTGAAAATTTAGTTTTCTTATTAAATCAGGTTTTTTATTTATTTAACCACAGAAATTTGATTTTTCTTTTTATTTAATCTCAAAAAAATTAGAGTAGCCACCAGTCACTTTGGTAGACCGGACACCATAAAACAACCAGAGATTTGTTGTCTTAAAATTTGGGTTTAGGAGTCGGTTACGTGTGGGGAAGGATTAGCCCCCCCATGAACGCCCGTTATCAGTACCTTTTAATTTTACGTGGCATTTTGGATAATAATTTGAATTTAATTTAACCATTATTATTAAATGAATTTTAATTCAAATGGAGATATCCTTTTATAAGGAAATATATTTTTGGAACGAATATGAGATTAGAAGCACCCAATTACTTTAGGGCACCTTAATTCATATTCAAAAATATATCCCAACATAAAAGGTTTGAATGCATGACCGATTATTGTCTTATCGATTTTTAGTTCTAACTTAAAAGGTTCTAGTTAATTGAATTGTTGTCTTAAAAACTATGAATATAATTTAATTTAGGGTATTTATGAAGTAACAGCCAATTGCTTGAGCACTACTCATATTAACCCTGAATTGAACAATATTCCTAATTTTTGTGAATCTAATTATTTAAGTTCTAACCCTAATTAAGGCTCCAATTTAATTAACTAAATTAATTCCATATTCTAAATTAAAATGAGTGTCAAATATTCTACTTAAAACCCCCTCGAATAACATCTCATTACAATGAGATACTATTCAAATTAGAACTTAAAAGTTTCCCTTTTAATACTCATTTATTTACTACAATGATCTCACCTATTTAATTCTTAATTAAAGAACTTAGTATCTAGGGCTCTAACAATTGTATTTAAATGAATTTAATTATGTAACAATATAAAATATGCCATATTTAAAACCATGAATTAATCAAAGTATTAACAAAGGAAATTTAGGACCAAATTGAATTAATATCAGAATTGAAGAGCCAAATTACAAGGAAAATGGACAAAATTGAAAAGAATCAAAACACGGGAGTTGGATTAGGATAAATGAGAAAGTAGGGCGCGGGCTTTATTCGGGGACTCGTGGGGGTTCGCGGGGATTTACGGGCCTCAAAGCCTGTGGAGAACGCCTATAAAAGGCCTCTTTCAGATATCTTATTTTTCTTTTTTCCCATTTTTTCGATTTCCCCCTTTTTCTACTCTCTCATCTCTCCCCAAATCCTTTGAACACCAACAACCAAGACCCAGATTTTTCCCACCATTTTCAATCAAAGCCCTTGTTCTTCAACAAATTCATCTCATGTTCTTTCTATTTTCTGTCGTTTGATTTATACAAACACAAAAAGTCACCCATTTTCTTGTTTCCACATATCAAACACCAAAAAATCCTATGAACTATAACCATGTTCTTCAACTTTTTTCCTTTTTAATCGGTCTCCTATATTCCCCAATGACCTAACCCTGTTAGTCGGCCACCAGGAGTTGACTCTCGACTGCCGTAGTCGGTGCCGACCACCACCGGCCGTCATGGCCTGATCATCTTCTCCACTCCTCCAATCACCACTGTAACCTTCGGCCACCTTTTGAAACCTCCGATGACCCCTAACCTTATTTTGACGGTCGTGCTCCGCCATGGGGTGATTTCTGGCCGCCGTGCCAGAAACTTAAAAAGTTCCAGAAACTCCATTTTTTGTCTTAAACCTAGATCTAAGGCTCGATTCATCAGAATCACCTCTATTTCCCACCTAAATCTAACTACCTGATACACTAGTCATATGCATGACGTCAACAACCAAGAAGACCATTATCCGTGTGATAAGCTTCTGGACCAATGGGCGCTTGCCACATGGCAGTTTTAGGTGGAAATTGGATATTTGGTTTTGTTGGATATCAGAATGGGCGGGAAACACATGTAATTGGGCTTAGCTTAGGCTTTTGTGATTTTATATATGTAAATGGACTCATTTTGTATAAATGGGCTTATTTTTGGGTTTATTTATTTATACTAACTATTTATTTATTTGTATATTTACTTATTCATTTTATATTATTTTTTATATATATAGGCCCAGACTAAGTTTGAGTATTACAGGTATCCAATGTACCGTATGGGTAAGCGAGCTCCGGTATCGGTACTTGTTTACTCCTCAAAAGTACTACTTTTCATGTATGTATTGTCATGATTTTGCTTAACTTTGATTACATATTCATGCATTTAGTTAGTAGAATCATGCATTTGCATTAAGGAGTTAATAAACGTTTCCTTTGCTAGAGTAAAGGTGTATTTCCATATTGTGGCAGGTCATGAGCAGGATTGGCAACGCAGGTTTGGCAGAGCAGAGCAGGAAGAGCATAATGCCAAGCTTGGTTGGAAAAAGAAGTATAATGCCTCGGTTTTGGGCCTAGGAACTTTTAGGTTGATTAGATAGTCTGGTGGATCGAGATTAGAGATTCGAGATTAAACCGGAATAAATATTTTTGGTACGATAAAAATATAGGAAAACTATCTTAAATTCATTAGTTAATATATGGATATTTTTGGTAAAGCCTATTTTGGAAAAAGGAATTTGGAAATTGGACATTTTGGCTGGTGACCAAAATGTAAAGAATATAAAACTGTTTTTAGTGACTATTTTGAAAAGGGGTCAAATCTTAAAATCTTTAAGGAGAAATTTTATCAAATGTTTTAAACTGGTTTTCCTCTTAATTGGGATTATTTTAAATGAGTTTTAATTAGGGAAATTAAAGGGGATTTAATTAAGGGAATGTGGTTATTTTCCTAAAACAAATTTTGACATAACTTTTTCTCTCTAAATTTCTTCAGCCAAACACTCTCCTTTGCATCAAATATTTAAGGTAATGATCTTGATTTCTAATTGATTCTTCAGTCCTGTTTTCCAAAATCTCATTGTTTTTCTTTGTTTTTCAAGAGTAAAACATCCAATTGAGAGGAAATTCACTCATTAGAGGTATGGTTTGTTCTTCTCCTCTAATGATTGGTTCTTTACTGAATTCCCAAGTATTTGATCCTTGTTTAATTTTTTCTAAAGAACTTTAATTATTTAATTATGGAAATTGGTTAAATCAATGTTTAATTAATGAAATTGAATAATTTTCGTGTTGGATCTATTTTGATGAGTTTCTTGATTGGTTTTGATCATGATTTTGATGTTTAATAATGTTAATAAGTTGGTTTTAACATTGGAATCCCGAAATTATGTGAGTATCTAATTTCCTAGGTTGCTAGTGATGTGCTTTTCGGGAGTTTTGGGTGTTTAATGAATGATGGAAGTGTAAAGATGATATTAAGTTGATTTTGGATGTTAATTGAAGGTAATTGATGGATTAAGCCATTAGGTTTTGGCTGGGTTAAGTTTGGAAGGTGTTTGATGTTTATTTCGATTATTACGGAAGGGTTTTTGGATTGAGTTGTTGGGGACTAATGTTGCTGAGTCTTTGAATGCATTTTGATGCATTGAAACCTTTGTTTCTGTATGGTTAAATCAGGGGATGTTTATCCTCAAGCTTGCGGCACCATTTCGAAAGCTTTGAAGGAGTAGTTCGCATCGGCGAATGAGGTTTTGCGAAGTCGGTGAGTGAGAACATGGATTTCAGCTTTGAAATGGTTTAAAGGTTATTTTGGGAGTTTAAATTTAGCTTGAAACATTGGTTTAAACTCGGAAGTAAGTATGATGAGATTTATCCATCGGTCGTGCTTTGGCGAAATTGTTTTTATGCACTTATTTTTTAAATACATGGTATCTACTATTTAATCATGTTTAAAGTATGTTTTATAATGTTTTTGATCATATATTGATGATGGATGCATGGTTAATAAAGAATTATATTGGCAAGTGATGTGGTTTAAAATGTTATCGGATATAGTTGACCGGCCATAGGATTGATAGTGCACTATAAACAGTCGCCTCAGATGTTGAGGGGTTTGTGTACCGAATACTCCACCACGAGTACCCTAACGGTTGAGGGGTTATATGGTACCAAAAACTCTCGTTAGTAGATTATACATCTAACCGATGATTGATATTAGGATTGTACCCGGTTGTAATTGTACCATAATTTTGGTTGAGATTGTATGAAATGTTGGGAGAACACTTGTGAATCTGAGTATCAGATGAAATATTTTGTAAAGTGGAACTTGGTTCTTGATTATTTGAATTCCAATATAATTGATAATGTATCATGTTGAAGGATTATGTTGTATAATGTTGATTTATACATGTTTACTCTTTAAGCCTTACATATAGGTTGTTATATATGGGAAAGCTTAAATTGAGGGTTAGCAAATGGGATTTTGCTGTTGATCCATGATATATGTTGCATATGGTTTAATGTGCATGATTTGGAAATGTTAAGTGCATAATTTAAAGCATGATGGTGTTTTGAAAGATGTTTTAAATGATGAACTCATTGAGAGTTGGAAATTGATTTTAAATACATTGGTGGGGTTGTGTCTTGAGCACTCCTTACTAAACCTTGTGTGTTTACGCTCTCTTTGTCCATCAATGCAGAGAATTAAAGGTTGGAGGCAGCGAGCAAGCAAAGGGAAATCCAAGGACTTTATCTACTCGAAAGTATGACTTCAAACTAGACTAGTAGTAATAAAGGCAATTGGGTTCATTGTTATTCAAGAGTCTTATTTGCTAAACTCCCAGTTTGTGCAAGTTTATATTGTTGATGTGAAGTTGTATGAAGCTTTATATGTTTGGTTTTGAAGTGGATTTATGTTTCATGCTTTGGATGGATTGATTTTTGGAAGCATGCCTTTAGACTTTTGATTGAAGTATGTTGCTATGCTATGATCATGTTCTCTGTGGCACTGGCTTGGTTAGATGTTTAGTGGTAAATATGCTTGAGGCTTGTTTATGTATGTTCGGATCCATGATTGTATGTAAAACTAGCAAATAGGCCTGGGCGTATCTGTACGCATGGCTCTGTACCGATACAGATAAGCTTAATCTGAGGTTGGGTTTCGGTATGCGAGTACCTGTACCGGTACGAGCAAGTGAATTTTGGCAAGGTGTATCAATACGCGAAAAGCTGTATCGGTACGGTTTTGAGCTACTGGAATCTAGAATTTTGAATTGGGGAAAGTGTATCGATACACTTGCTCGTGTACCGGTACGGCAGCAGTTATTTCAGTTAATATGATATTTGAGAGTCTCTGATTCTTTCATTTGGTCCATGTTATTTGTGAATGAAATTGTATGAGTTTGAAAGATCGTTTTGTGTCGAATTTTGGAAATCAAGCATGTAACCTGACTAATTGAGGATTGGTAACCTTAAATCTAAGTAAGTCCTTGTATTTCCCTAGATTTGCAATTTGGTCCTTAAATTGCAAATGCACGCAATCATATGTCAATTCGACGCCCGATTCAGTTGAGATTTCACCCACTACTGGCATGATCACTTTAGGTTGTAATGTTGCATCTTGATAAGTTAAGAGAAAAAATAGACCTAAGTTTTGCTAACTGTTTCGTGTTTTGTTCTGGCAAAACCCAATGTAGCTCGTTCGTTTCGGTCAGACGTCTAGGCTGAGTCGAGGGGGTTACATTTGGTGGTATCAGAGCCAGGTTTGCGATAATTAAGATGAATTTATGATTGTTGGAATGTTATATTTGACTTGTTACTGTTGTTTCCTATGCACAATGATTGTTATATGTACGTTGAGTGTTATATACCATGTTAGGGGGATATTTTGGGGGACACATTGCCTTATTACTATAGTCTGAAATGTTTTATTTCAAATGGAAGTCTTAGATCCTTGCTTGAAGCCGGCATGATTGTTTTTGTTTTGGTGTAATCATCACGCCTTAGATATTTTAGCACGATGGGACCAAGGAGAGAATTAAGGTCTGACATGATTGTTGTTGCTATCGGCCAGGGAAACAAGAGGATATTATACCTCTTAGAGGTTTGCCACCTCCTCCGTCTAATCCACTTGTAGGAGTGGAGCAAGAACCACCTACGCCAGCTGGGCCAGTGTTGGGTGATATGGCGCCTTTGATACAGGTGATGACTGGAGCTTTTTAAGCTACTGTTGCTGGAGCACATGTGCCTGCACCAGCTGCTGGGCAGACGGGGTTGCCGTTAGAACTCCTTCGCAGCTTTGGAAGAGTTGAGTACAGAGAGTTGGCACCCAAGGTGTCCGAGGAATGGATGGCCAGTACTGATTGGATTTTGGAACAAATGGGGTGCAATAATGCCCGTGAGCTGGAATGTGTTGTATCCATGTTATAGGGAGATGCTTATGCTTGGAGGATTACTGTGACTACAAGCATGGAACCCGGTGGTGTGACTTGGGAGTTCTTTTGAACTGTCTTTAAGAAAAAATATTTGGGAGTTAGATACTTGGATGAGAAGAAGCGTGAGTTCATGGCCTTAGTTCAGGGTAATATGTTCGTAGCAGGGTATGAGGTACAGTTTGTTCGATTGAGCCGATATGCTCCTAAATTGGTACCGAATGAGAGACGTCACCGTGACCGATTCTGTTACGGATTGGTACAAGATGTTAAGACTTATATGTTGGCTTCTAAATACACCAATTTCGACGTGTTGGTTACACAGGCGAAGGACGTTGAGCAAAACCTAGTTTTATCGGTTCGTGTGGGAGGTTTTGGCTCTAGCAAGAGAGTTGCGAATTTTGGTTCTGGTGGTGGTCAATTTAAGAAGTATCGTGATAAAAGGTATTGCCCTAAGTTGAGGCAAGGTGGAGGTAGTGTTGGGAGATGATCGTAGGGTCAGGGTACCCAGGCTAGAGCGGTACATAATACTTGTTGGGTTTGTGGATCGCGTGATCACATAAGGCGAGACTATCCACGTTTGGCTCATGAGGGATAGGCTCTTGCGCTTGTTGTTGGTACGCATGGCTCTGTACTGATACAGATAAGCTTAATCTGAGGCTAGGTTTCGGTATGCATGTACATGTATTGGTACGGGCAAGTGAATTTTGGCAAGGTGTACTGATATGCGAAGAGCTATATCGGTACAGTTTTGAGCTACTGGAATCTGAAATTTTGAATTGGTGAAAGTGTACCAATACACTTGTTCGTGTACTGGTACAGGCAACGGTTATTTCGGTTAATGTGATATTTGAGAGTTTCTAATTTTTTTCATTTTGGTTCATGTTATTTATGAATGCAATTGTATGAATTTGAAAGATTGTTTTGAGTCAAAATTTGGAAATTAAGCATGTAACCTAACTAATTAAGGATTGGTAACCTTAAATCTAAGTAAATCCTCATATTTCCCTAGATTTGTAATTTGGTCCTTAAATTGCAAATGAGCACAATCGGATCTCAATTCGACGTCTGACTCAGTTGAGACTTCACCCACTGCTGGCAAGCTCACCTTAGGTTGTAATGTTGCATCTAGATAAGTTAAAAGAAAAAATAGACCTAAGTTTTGTTAACCATTTGCAAAACCTAATGCAGCTCACTCGGTTCGGTCTAGCGTCTAGGCTGGGTCGAGAGGGTTACAAGAAGAATGCCAAGCTCATGGGCAAAAGAATGATGGCCGATGACATAAGCTCTAGTCAAAACCTGATCAACTCAAATTCAAAAGATGATATAGAGACAAACACGCTTATCCTATCATGTAATCAAAATTCAAATTTCAAACCCAATCTAGGGTTTCCACATGTGCCTATTTAAAGGAAGAGAATAGATCGATCAACAACAACTTGGGAAGAGAAGGTTGCACCGTGGTGAGGAAGAAGGTGACTTGGTTCAACCAGGCTAGATCGAGAGCTTTAGAGCCATTGAAGGGCTGCATCGACGGATCTCCTTCATTGCCCATTTCTCTTTCAGTTTAATTATGTTTTTATGATATTGTTTGTTGAAAACGACTTGATGTTGATGGTTCCCCCAAACATGAACTAATTTCTTTAAGTTGGTTGGGGATGTTTGCGATTAACGCTCTGTTTATATTTGATTTTTAATAATTTAAATACCTTGGCATTGTTTTCTATCTGGCTAGCATTATCTTTTTCTAAATTCTTTGCCATACGACAGTTGGCATTGTTTGCTTATTATGTCTTAATATCTTAACAGACTTGAGGGGTGACGATTAGTTGCCAGGTACTCAGGAGAGAAACTTCGACAGAAGATGTTCAAGTAGATTAGCTTACTTCGGAAGTGAATCTACCCCTTAGGAGTATAGATTAAAACTTAATCAAGTTAATTTATGAAAAGCTGCACTATAGACATATAGGGGTTTATCGTGGTAAACATAGGGTATCGCCATCGACAAAGGTAATGCTATTCTTGAATTCTACTCGGCAATAAATCCAGTACATTATTAATAGCTAGCGTAAAAGCTAGGCATCCCTTGCCAGTGCTCATCACTATTTGAATACACTTGTTTGCCAAACTGCCTAAACTTTTATTTTATTTTTCCTTAGTTTTCTTAATCTTAAATCTATCTTTCATATCAAAATCATTTGTTTCAAATTACAAGTAAAGATCGTGGCATTTAATTCCTGGACAATCCCTGTGGAGATGATACTCAACTCACTACTATATTACTTGTTGACTGTGTATACTTATACGTAAAAGACGTATTCTTGGCATTATTTACTTGCATATTTACACTGAATACTCAACCTTTTGCCATGCAATATTACGTTGACAGTACTAACTAGGCAATCTGCCCGAAAATGTTCAATTTGAGTTCGTGGGTTGATAATTTGTGAGCTATGATCTAATAGATTCTTTATGGGGTAAAATAAATTGTAAAATTGAGAAACCAAGAATTTACCCACATACTCGAGTATAATACTTAAGAGCTTGGTAATTGGGTTAAGTTACTTGTATGGTGCTAGCAACCTTAGGGTTACGTTTTAGTATGTTGATGTTGTGTGCCATATGGATACTTGATTGGTGGGATCCAGATACTAGGGCTATAAACGAACTGAACGTTCAGCGAACCGTTCGGCGGGAAGTTCGTTTATGTTCGTTTATTTATTAAACGAGCGAACATGAACAAGATTTTTTCCGTTTATTTAAATGAACGAACACGAACAAAGGGCTTGTTCGTTCATTTATGTTCGTGAACGTTCAATAATCTGTTCATTTATGTTCATTCATTTACGTATTTATGTTCGTTCGTTTACATTCTTTTATGTTCGTTCATTTACGTTTGTTTAAATTTATTCACATATGTGATATGTCCATTTATATTTATCAGACCATTTTGAATTTAAGAAAAAATTAACGAGCTTTATGTAAACCTATAATATCTAGGGTTGTGACTTTTAATTTTTCCAATCTTAAAAAGCTTTTTTTTCCCATCGTGAACATCTCCCCTTTTCATTTTACTTTAATATTTTTCCAATCTTAAAAAGTAAAAATATAACCTGCTACTTCCTAAAGGGTAAAACTTTGATACACAGGCTGTGTAAAATTAATTTTACACAAGTCTGTGTATTTACACTATAAAAACTCAAATCCTAAATTTCTAACCCTAACCCTAAAAAACTAAACCCCACACTCTAAACCCTAAACCCTAAATTATAAACACTAACCTTAAATTCTAAACCCTACAACCTAAACCCCAAAACCTTAAACCCTAAACTAAAACTCTATCCCCTAAAACTAAAAGGCACGTGTAAAATTTAGTTTACACGGCCTATATCAAAGTTTTTTCCATTCCTAAAAGTAAAAACCCATTCATTTTACTTTAATACTTTTTCCCATTGATCATGAACCCTTCACCTTTTATGTTCTCTCAAAATCCCTAATTTGCCGTTCAACTCTTTATCCTATCGTCAACGTCCACCGCCATCTCCAATCAAACCTTCATTTCACTCCAAACTTCGGTGACGATGAGTACTAATTTAGAAATAGTTTGTTCCTGATTTTTTATCCCTCTGTTTCGACTCTTTTCACTTGCTATATTTGTTCCTAGTTCTTTTAATGTATGTTTGTTTGTGGAAAAGAATTTTGGGTCTATTTTTTTTTTGGTAATTTACTTGTGATAGTAAAGAGTTATGTAATTAGAAATCTTGCAACTAATGAGTTTACCATTTATTTTGTTTACCATTTACTTAACTACTGAGTTAAGTAATTTGCTTGTGATAGTAAAGAATTAAGTAATTTAGAAATCTTGCAACTGCTGGTTCTTTTAATGTATGTCTCTTTGTGGAAAAGAGTTTTGGGTCTATTTTGTTTTGTAATTTGCTTGTGATAGTAAAGAGTTAAGTAATTAGAAATCTTGCAACTAATGAGTTTACCATTTATTTTGTTTACCATTTACTTAACTACTGAGTTAAGTAATTTGCTTGTGGTAGTAAAGAATTAAGTAATTTAGAAATCTTGCAACTAATGGTTCTTTTAATGTATGTAACTTTGTGGAAAAGAATTTTGGGTCTATTTTGTTTTGTAATTTGCTTGTGATAGTAAAGAGTTAAGTAATTAGAAATCTTGCAACTAATGAGTTTACCATTTATTTTGTTTACCATTTACTTAACTACTGAGTTAAGTAATTTGCTTGTGATAGTAAAGAATTAAGTAATTTAGAAATCTTGCAACTACTGGTTCTTTTAATGTATGTCTCTTTGTTGAAAAGAGTTTTGTGTCTATTTTGTTTTGTAATTTGCTTGTGATAGTAAAGAGATAAGTAATTAGAAATCTTGCAACTACTAAGTTTACCATTAAAAATCTTCCACGTTTCTCATGGCTCTGTTGATTTCTACTATGCTACCATTTCATTCTAGTATTTTATCATGTAATTACTATGCCCTCCCATGTTTCTTATGACTTGATATTACTTCCTTATAAAGACACCAGGGCATCACTTGTAAAACAATTATTGTGAAAGTACACATACTTGAAATTTTGTTATTTTCCATATATGAGTGGTTTTGTGAAGGATTAGTGTACTTTTTATTTTCTTATTAATGCTAACATTTACTCATTGTTGAATCAGAACTGCAGATGTCTGATGTTTCCTGCAGTGGTCCATCCCCTTTTAACGATGATCAATATTTAGACAGCTATTTCACCACTTGAATCAACTGAAATTGAATTAAGTGCAAACAATCCGACCATAGAAAATACACAAAATCCTGAAGCTATTCGAATTATAGTTGGCGACAAAGAAGTTGATGCAACTTCTGCAGCTGTTAGTGCTAGTGCAGAACAAGTTGATGCAGCCAACAATGAAGAATCAACTCCATTCACTAAAAGGAAGAGAAAGAAGACTTCAGGAGTTTGGGAACATTTTTGCTTGGATAAGTTGCCTGATGGAACTGAAGTGTGTGAGTGCATCCATTGTGGATAAAAAAATTAAGAAAATGAAAGATGGAACCACCACACCGTTGCATAGGCATATTGATGATTGCCCAAAGATTAAAGCGGTTAACAAAGGTCAGTTAAATTTAAAAGTGGTGCCTGGAAAATCGGACTCTTCATCTATGATTCAAAATTGGAAGTTTGACAATGCAAGGATAAGAGAGGTTATTTCCCACATTATCATGATTCATGAGTTACCTTTTAATTTTGTGGAGTATGAACTATTTAATGTGGTAATGAAAGAAGCGAATCCAGGATTTAACAAGATTTCATGTGCATCTATTAGATAAGATTGTGTTTCCAGTTATGAGATTGGAAAGTAAAGAGTTCAAAAATTGTTAAATACTATCAAGCGTGTGAGCATCACTACAGATATGTGGACATCGAGTCAAAATATCCATTACATGGTAGTTACATGCCATTTTGTCGATTCCGATTTCAAGCTTCACAAATGTATATTGAGTTTTGTTGATGTGCCTCCACCATATTCTGAAGTTTGTATCTATGATTCCCTTTTCAAGTGTCTAAAAGAGTGGAACATTGAGACAAAGGTGGCTACTTTGACAGTGAACAATGCTAGGACTAATGATGTGGTGGCTAGGAAATTGATGGAAAATTTGAATCTTTAGAAGAAACTTGTTGTTGGTGGAAAATTGTTTCATGTGCGATGTTGTGCACATATTCTTAATTTTTTAGTTTAGGATGGTCTTGGAGAAATTGAAGACATAATTCATAATGTTCATGAGAGTGTGAAACATGTGAATGCCTCTCCAGGTTGGTTGCATATCTTTAGTGAACTCGCCAAACAACTTTCAATGTCAAAGAAGCATTTGATTTTAGATGTTACTACTCGATGGAATGCTACATATGCTATGTTTTTTACTACTTTGGAGTTCAAAGAATTGTTTGTGAGTTATGCCGATCGAGATCCTACATACACTACTTTGCCAAGCGAAGAAGACTGGAAAAAAGTTAAAGAGGTTTGCTCATTTTTAGCACTTTTCCATGAAGCCACAAAAATCATTTCAGGTCTTACTTGAATCTTTATTGTTGATTTTTTAATACAAGTTATTTTTCATGTAAGATTTACTAATATTTTTTTATATAATATAGGTTCTGAATATCCTACCTCCAATTTATTTCTTAGCGAGTTGTTTGGGATAAAAGAAGCATTGGATGCAGTAGTTCTGGAGGGAAGTGATTACATGATAGCTATGGCTATAAAGATAAAGAGAAAATTTGACAAGTATTGGGGAACTTGTAATTTGTTGATTTTGATTGGCGCCGTTTTAGATCCAAGGTATAAAATTAAATTGTTTGAATTTTCTTTTAATTCCACTATTTATTTAATTAAGTTCAATTGCTGTCATTTTTTCAATCAGGTATAAAATGAAATTGCTTAAGTTTACTTTCAATGCATTTTATTCACATGACGAGGCTCCGAAACAAATACAAATAGTTCGAGATACTTTATATGAGTTGTACCAAGAATATGTTGAGGCTTATAAAGCAGCAAATGTTGTTTTATCTACTGGAACTGATGGGAGTCAAGGTGCTAGTGCTGGTGGTACTTCTAAGAGCGCTTTCAACTCTTTAACTAGTCGGTTTGGTAAAGGTATCAAAACTAGCACGGCTAAGTATGATCAACATATTAGAAGTGTTGATCTTTTTGCGTCTGTAAAGTCAGAATTGGACACTTATTTGGAAGAAGGAGTTTACATTGGTGAGTCTGTCGTATATTTTGATGCCTTGGGGTGGTGGAAGGAGAACAATCTTAAGTTTAGGATTTTGTCCAAAATGGCTGCTGATATCCTACCAATTCTGGTCACTACTGTTGCTCCTAAATCTGCTTTTAGTGCTGGTGGGAGGGTTATTGATCCACATCGCTCCTCTTTAGGAACTAAGATGGTAGATATGCTTATTTGTGGAGTTGATTGGTATCGTCAATACTATGAGTTGGAGAAAAAGAAAAACAAGGTATTTTTATGTTTTTGAATTTTAATAGATTTAGCTTTACAATGACTAATAATTTTTTGTTTTTTGATTTGTTGTAGCAAAATGAGGATATTGTATCTGTTGAGCTTCCTTGAGGAATGTGGATGAGTGAATTCGTATATCTTTGCTAATTTAGTATACTTTTCAACTTTTGTTATAACTTTAATTTAATATAATTTCATTTGTTTGGTTTTGATCAAGATTGATAGTGAATTGAAGATTGTTCATGAATACAAGTTGAATACTGTTTTGAAGGTTATTGAAGACGGTTGGATTTTAAGAATATTGTTTTGTCTAACATGTTAACTTTAAGACTTTAACTCTGAAGTTGCATGTTTTTTTCGTACTCGAAGACTTTAACTTTGAAGATTATTGTAGATTATTTATCGTTTATGCATGCTTTTGTCGTATCCGAAGACTTTAACTTTGAAGTTGCAGCTTATATTAATGAATTTCATGTCGTTATTGTTCGTTTGTCGTTTTAACGAACGAACATGAACAAACACGAACAAGCTACATTCCTTAACGAATGAACACGAACAAGAAATTTTGTGTTCGTTCATTTGTTAGGTTAAAGTTAAACAAACGAACATAAACACACCCTCGTTTGTGTTCATTCGGTTCATTTACAGCCCTACCAGATACCCAGATAATGTGTCGTTCCCAATGCTTCGTGTCCTTGGGCCTCACTAAAGGTTTGTATGATAGATTGATTGAATTGCCATATGAGGTATATTTTATGCTTGTTGATTTTTAAAGCATATATTTAGGCGACTAGTGGTAGCTCCTCGTATTTGACATGTCATCATTTTTTGTTACATGCTCATATTTGTGATTTGCAAGAAGCATGGTAGAGTGGAAGTATATTCACTGAGCTTTGTTAGCTTAGCGTTCGGAATTGTTGTTTCTACTTGTAGGTTTTTAGGTTGGCATATGCATTGGAGGAGCACCATCGATGTAGGTTTCGGCGCATCGCTTATTTAGAGTACATCACTTAGATCTTATTGAGTTATGTATACGTAGGACCATATTGAGTTGTTGTAACATTTATTTTGGGATTTGTAATGAGCAAGTGAATGTTTTAATATTTTAAACTTATGAGAGCTCCCTTATAAACGTTTTGAACTATTTATCAATGTTTTTAACTATTGGATTTAAATGATTTATGGAACGAAACTCTTTTGGGCTAAACTAGGTTGGAAAATTTAGATAACGGGTTGAGCTTAAGTCTCAAATGTGAATTACGGGTTTAGGGTGTTACAGTTAAGTAGACAAGTAACAACTTATCACTTAATGATCTAATATTTTCAAATTTTTTATTTCTTTTAACTATATTATTAATTAAAATATACATTTATTGAATAATCTAATATTATTTATTATTTAATTTTAAAATAAAATTGCAAACATATTTATAATTTAAATTTAACATTTTATTTTCACTCTATGTTCAATTTATCAAACAACACACAAATGAAATTGAGCTAGCGATGATATTAAGGGTGTATTTGGTTCATAGAATGTAAGATTACCTCCGTGAATATGATTCTTAGAATGTAACATGACTTGACGTGGAATGTTACCTTGTTTAGTTTATTTGGCTAGAATGTAAGATGACAATGTTT
The DNA here is from genome assembly GCA_019671005.1 of Hibiscus mutabilis. Lineage (NCBI taxonomy): Eukaryota > Viridiplantae > Streptophyta > Magnoliopsida > Malvales > Malvaceae > Hibiscus > Hibiscus mutabilis. Next base: position 21,557,683 of record CM033735.1, on the reverse strand, counting down.
GGCTGAATGAATATAAAATTACTTGAGAGCAAAATTGATCATATCATCCCTATAGTGTATATATATAACAATTTAAAATTTTAATCTTAAATTTAAAATATTTACATAAAAATTCATAGAACTATTTTCGTCAAACTAATGTAGTTTTTTTTGAAAAAAAAGATTTAATATATTATTAATTTAATTAGTACAAGAACACTAAGAAACTCAATGTAGTAAAATAACAAATATTGCTAGTAGAAAATAAAACGATACTGTTATAATATACATCATTAAATGAAAGAACAAATATTTAACAAATAACACAAAAGAACAAATAATATGAAGCGTTTGGGTGAAAAAAACACATATACTATATTAGGAGTATTTCTGTTTAAATAGATCACGAATTGATAAATACTTAGAAGGCTTATAGTTCGCGAAAAAGATCATTAATAGATAAATATTTCTTTTCAAAATCATATATCTACATTTGGTTTGGGAATATTCCTCAAATGAGTAATATTGCATTCCCAATAATAACATTATTTTATTAAATGATGAGGATGTGATTCCCTTGGATTTTTTAGGTGTTCGTTAATTTTTACCCCTTTGAACTATATTGCCACCTTAAGTTAATGAATTTTGTTCATATGAAATCGTTTGTTGAATTTTTAATTAGATGATTAAATGTTCATAGAGTAAATTAATTAAAACAAATTATTTAGTATTAATTTAATATTTAAATGGTTTTACACATATTTAAATGTTATTTAAATCTTTAATGTATTTTTATTAATAATATATTTATGATGTTTATACGTTATATGTTGAGATTGCATATTGCTTGAGAATTAATGAGTTAGGAGTTGATGTTTTTAATTTTATTTTTTGATTTATAAGATGTTTACCATCTTATAAAACATTTCAGTATGTTAAAAATATGATCTAAAATTCTTATTACTATTTTACAATTTTTAAATTTATTTTATTATTTACTTTAATTTATTTGACAAACTGTCACAAGTTAGTCAATTGCAACAATGTTGCCCCTAATTTTTTTTTTTGTAATTTTGCCCTCAAAGTCAGCCAATTGCAGCAATGTGGCCCTTTGACCAACGTTGACTATTAAAGTGCTGATGTGATAGTTAACAGTAAAGTCATTCATGCAATTTTGTCCTCGAAGTCATTCGATTGCAACAATTTTGCCCTCGGTTTATTTAGTTTTTGAATAAAATTGGATAAATAATTTAGTTTTTCGAGTTGAACTTTTACAAATAAAATATATAAAAAACTAAATTATTTATTAATCGATTTTCATATATTTTGTTTGTAAAAGTTCAACTCGAAAAAATAAATTATTTATCCAATTTTATTCAAAACTAAATAAACCAAGGGCAAATTTATTGTAATTGAATGACTTCGAGGGCAAAATTATATGAATGACTTCTCCATTAACTGCCACATCAGCACTTTAACGGTCAACGTCGGTCAAAGGGCAATATTGCTGCAATTGGCCGAGGGCAAAATTACCAAAAAAATCAAGGGCAACATTACTGGTTTCGGATTACTACAGGTGCAAAATTGACCCTTAAATTAAAAATTTGAACATATTAAACGTTTAGCATTTGAAAATTCAAAAAATATTTTAATAGAGAGTAACATGTATGAAAATATAAAAGATATATTTTTCAAATATTTAATATTAATAATTATATTAATAATATGATAAATAGATAGTTCTTGCAAATTTTAGATAGTGTAACAAAAATAGTTCTACGACTTTTTGTGCAAATATTTTTAATTTAATACTGAAAGTTTAACAATGTTAAAAAAAATATACCACAAAGACAATTTGATAAATTTTACTTTCAAGTAATCTTATACTCCTTCAACCAAACACAATAATATTACATTTCTACCAAATAAACCGAACAAGGTAACGTAACATTCTCAGTGACGTGTCAGATAATGTTACATTACAAGGAGAAATTATATCATATGCATGTCCTGCCACGTCATCCATGATCTCAACCAATAAAAATAATTCATTTCATTAATTTTTTCATGTCATTTTTTACCAAGTGAATCTTCACTCGTATTTACTGTAAATCAAATTTAAAAAAATATTTTTTTACCATGTGAATTAATGAAATTGATAGGTTTTATCGGGTGGACAATAGATGACGTGGCGGGATGGGCCGATTATATAATTTCTCCATTACAAGAATCTTATTTTCAAATGTAAATTTACATTCCGTGAACCAAACACACCCTTAAGAGTTTGAAGGGAATCACATCCCCACCCCCCATTTAGCGAAAAATACGCTACTATTGGGAATTTCATATTACCCATGTGGTGGGAGTTCTCCCGAACGAAATATGAATATGTGATTATGGAAAATATTATTTCTCTAAATAATAATTTTTTCACGAACTAGGCATCCCCTATGGAGTAATAATCTTTTCCGGAATGACATTTCCTTGTTTGGTTTGAGAACATTCCTATGGGGTAATAATCTTTTTTCAATAGTGTCAGTTTTCCTCCTAAATGGTGGGAATGTCATTCCCACCAATTTCTTAGGTATTTATTAGTTCCCATCCATTTGGACTATAGTGCCCTTAAGTTAATGAATTTTGTTCATATAGATACTTTATTTGAATTTTTAATTAGATGATTAATTATTTGTGATGTAAATTAATTAAATATTCTTGTCCATTATTAATTTAATATTTAAATGATGTTACACATAATAAAATATTATTTAATATTTAATATATTTTTATTAATATTATATTTATGATGTTTATAGGTTATATGTTAGATTGCACTTTGCTTGAGAATAAAAACTGTTAGCTAATTAAAATGTGACAAATGTCATGCTTTAATTTTTAAATTATTTTAATTAATTTTTAAATAAATTTCAAAATTCAATTTTTTAAAATAACAGTTTTAAATCTTTACAAAATAGTCTCAAATCCCTAACTTAAATCCAAAATCCCCAAATTACCGTCATTGTCGCCGTTTAATGCCTCATCGAGACCACGAATGTTTACCCCAACCACCCATCACCGGTAACCGATGGTATGTGTGCCGACAACTTCCTTTTCACGACTTTGACTTCTTTCGACGTTAGGAAGTCGATCGACACACCTACCGCCGATTACCAGCGATGAGTGGTTGGGGGAATAGTTTTGGTGCTCTGAAGGCGGAGATGAGGGGCGACAGTGTGACCATCGGCTCGGAATCGACTGGAGAAGTTAGGGATTTCGAATTTGAGGGTCATTTTGTGAGTTTTGAGAAATTTAGGGCTTTTTAAAAAATTAAGTTAAAAATAAATTAAATTAAAAAATAAATAAAATAAAAAATTATTTTTAAAAAAAAAATAACGGTAGTTAGCGGTTAGGCATCTAAAATGACCAAAATAAAACTTTAGGCACCTATTTAGAGCTAAAAATAGTTTAGGCACCAAAAGTGAGCTACAAGCATAGTTTGGGCATCTATTTAGCTATTAAGCCTTTTTAATTTTATTCTTTGATTTATAAGATGTTTATCATATTATAAAACATTTTAGTAGGTTACATTTATGATCTAAAATTTTTGTCACTATTTTATAACTTTTAGATTTATTTTATTATTTACTTTAATTTATTTAACAATTTGTTATAAGTAATAAAAAAATTCAAAAATTAAACATATAGCATTTACAAATTTACAAAATTATTTTAATAGAGAGTAACGAGATATGCAAATATAAATATATTTTGTAATTTTTTAATATAATAATTATATTAATAATATGATAAATATATAATTTTTGTAAAGTTTAGATGATATAACAAAAATAGTTCTATGACTTTTTATATAGATATTTTTAATTTAATATTAAAAATTTAATGAGTTAAAAAAAATAATGTAACATTCCGAAAGTTCTATCCTTATATGGATATTTTTATATAACACATGGACAATTTGATAAATTTTATTTTTAAGTAACTTATATTATTCTGACCAAACACAATAATTTTATATTCTTAACAAATAAATTAAACAAAATAATATAATATTCTATAAGTAATATTGCATTTAAAAAATCTTAATCCCATAAGTAATCTTAAATCAATGAACCAAACGCAATGAATTCCAGCCTTAAAATTTCAAATATTTTTATTTTGTTTTTAAATTTTTAAAATTTCAAAGAAAAAATTTAAAATAAATATATTTCAAATCTTAGCAGCGGGAATCTTGTCTCTCTCTTTCAGATTTTAATTTTCAAAACTCTCTCGGAAAAAAAAAAAAACTCTTTCAAACTTTATCCAGATTTGCTTTGTTCGCCGATTCAAACTCAAGTAAATTCCTCTGTCTCACATTTTTTTCTTTATCATGTTTTCACTTCTTTTTTTTTTTTTTTTTCTCTCGGTTATCGCAAATTGAATGCAGTAAAACAGAAAGTGAACTGAAAAATCTTAAAACCCTCCATCAATTTGCCGTTTTAAAATTCCTTTACTTTCTCAGCTTCCAAACGGTGCTACATTTTGGAACTTTTTATTACGTTTAATTTTATGTTGTATGTTCATCTTGAAAATAAAAAAATTCTTATTCAAAGTAGATTTTTAGTTCACATTACTCCTTTATTTATTTATTTATTTTTTGGTTGCTTAGATTGAAAAGAAGACGCAGATAAGTAAAAATTCGTGGAATTAAAAGGATGGGAATAGAGGAATACCATGTAATAGAGCTAGTAGGTGAAGGCTCATTTGGTAAAGTATATAAAGGCAGGCGAAAATACACCGGCCAGGTAATTTTAAATCTTCTATTTTTATTAATTTTTTCAATCATTTTGTTTGTAATTTTATTACACATTTTTTCAATTTCAGACCGTGGCAATGAAGTTTATAATGAAGCATGGGAAAACTGAGAAGGACATTCATAACCTAAGACAGGAAATTGAGGTATTATCTATATTGCCTTTTCTAGTAAGCATGGGAAAGCTCTTTCTTTTGTAATTTGAGATTTAACTTCTTACATATTGCAGATTCTGCGAAAGCTGAAGCATGAAAATATCATTGAAATGATTGATTCATTTGAAAGCCAACAAGAATTTTGTGTTGTTACTGAATTTGCACAAGTAATGCTCTCCTTTCTCTATATGACGTGCATAACATATTGATTTGGACAAATAATATAGTTACTGAATTTCTTGGTATGAAGGGTGATTTATTTCAGATTCTAGAGGACGATAAGTGCCTTCCGGAGGAACAAGTTCAAGCAATTGCTAAGCAATTGGTAATTTCATCTTACAGATGTTGCTATCAAATTGAATTGTTTGATTTTTGGCTTCAAGCTTACTGATTTGCTTAACATGAGAATTTCCCATCTTTTGGATGTTATTATGTAGGTGAGAGCGTTGCATTACTTGCATTCCAACCGGATCATCCACCGTGACATGAAGCCACAAAACATTCTCATTGGTGCTGGTTCTGTTGTTAAGGTTGGTTGATATACATGTGTTTTATATTGTGATTTTAGTTATGCGTCTTTGAAGAGTAGTAATATTCTATTTTTTTTTAGTTTGGAGTTGATATAGTTTATTTAATCATTCGCCAAATTGTACACCTTCCATATTCATGTTCCACTCTATGTTGATGCTCTTTATTCTAATTTTTCTTCTATCTTTTATTTGTAACTTATGCAGTCTTTCACTTATTGCAGCTTTGTGATTTTGGGTTTGCACGTGCAATGTCCACTAATACTGTTGTTTTACGATCCATAAAAGGTTTGCCTGATACTAGTATCTACATGGATTTTTAACTTAGGCAGCCACTTTAGAGAGTATCCTTTGGGTTTTCCTTTATTTATGCTATCTCACCAATGCTTTTACAAATGGTTTTCAGGCACTCCATTGTACATGGCTCCGGAGCTTGTGCGAGAACAGCCCTACAACCACACTGTTGACCTTTGGTCTCTTGGAGTTATATTGTATGCCTGATTTTATTTCTTCTCATTTTATAGTGATGATTTTTAAATGATTTTTTGCTAGATGAATCAGATTGCCATCATGTCCTTTATCTGTTGTTTACATTAACTTGAACCGTACCATAAATCAACAGGTATGAATTATTCGTTGGGCAACCTCCCTTTTATACAAATTCAGTATATGCACTCATCCGGCACATAGTTAAGGTACACAGTAGGAGGGATTACTTTCTCATTCCAAACACAATTATTGAAATCATTTTTTGTTAAAAATAATTTTTCCTTAGGAAAACTTAAAATTTGGCTTGCCATGGAAATACTAATTTACCAGTAATATTTCAGGATCCAGTCAAATACCCTGATGAAATGAGTGCAAGTTTCAAAAGCTTTTTGAAGGGATTACTTAACAAGGTTTTCTTTTCTTTTTTTTATCTGGATGAAAAGTTACATGTTTAAGTGTTATTCTTTGCTTTCAAGTTGAAATCTTGATTTGGTTTCTAATATCATTTGAAACAGGTACCTCAAAAGCGATTGACATGGCCAGCACTTCTTCAACATCCATTTGTTAAAGAAACATTCGATGAAGTGGAGGCCAGGGTAATCTATCTGATATCTGCAAAAATATTCTTCTTCCATTAAACAAAAAAACAATTAGAAATTTTGTTTACTGTAAAGCAGGGAGAGTGCATCCTGCTTGAGATTCAATTGTGCTTTTATCTTTTATATAAAAGGAACTTGTTTGTTTTTTCTTTTCTGAATTTATAGAACATTGAAGTCTAATTTTAGTGAAACATTCTAGGAGGTGCATGCTACAACCACTACAACCAGACAATCTGATTTTGTATTGAGGGATGAGGAAAACAATATCCAGATACCAAATGGTATATCACCCCTTGCATTGCATTCAATGTTTATATGCGATATATTGGTTTTTACCATTTTTAACCCTCATGAACTACTATGTCACAGGTAAAGAAAATTCGTCTGCAACTTCAGAGACTTGTAATGTTCCAATCCTTCAGAGTGATGCTCAACCGAATAGGCCTAATACAGCCCAGGGAAATTCTGTACTTAATGAGTTTCCTGGATTTTCAAATACCAGTGATGTTAAACAAACAGGTAGACAATGCTATGATGTTTCAGTTCCTATTTGAGCATTAATTTGTTTTTTCTCTGGTCCTTCATTTTCTTTTTTGTTTGTTCTCTTCTGCATGTTATTTTTTCATGTAAATATAATCCTTTTCTTTTTTTTTAAATAGGTTAGATATTCCCATGGAAGCTATAAATAAGAAACTTGTTCAATATGGGGTTGATGTCTTTATGACAGCAACTGATGCTATGTAGAAAATAATAGAATCTTAACCTATTGTTAGTGAGGCCAAATCTTACCGTCTCTGCTGTTAGTATTCTTTAGCTTATCATCTCTTTTGCAATTGATTTTGATCTATACATCTCATTGTTTTGGCATATTAAGTTTCACATACTTGTAGCAATTGCTACATCTTAGCTTTAATTTATGATATTTGACAATGTGAAAGAAATAAATTAGTGACTGTTTTTCTCTGGTGCTTCATTTGCTTTTTTGCTTGTTCTTCTGCAATATTGTGAGATTTTCATGTAAATGTAGTCCTTTTGTTAAATCGGTTATGTATTCTTGTGAGAAAGGGGCCATGGTGGCCTGAGAAGATGAACGCCGGTGAACAATGAACAATAAAATATGAAAAGCTACAGTTTAACGATAGAACAAAAATAATATTTTTAACAGAGAACAATGTGTTTCTCTGTATTTTCTCTTATTCTTCTTAATCAAATGTGTATAAGGTGAGCTTTTAAATAGGCAATTGCAGAGTTTTAGTATAGCTAAAATTATACTTTTATCTCTAATTTAAATAAGACTTTATCTCTAATTTAAAGAAGACAAATAAGACTTTATTTCTAATTTAAAGAAGACTTTTAGTAAATCTAAACTACTAGTTACTGACTTAGAAATAAACTCTAATTACACATTAAATTAAACTCTAACACTTCTTGTCAACTTACACTCCCCCTCAAGCTCTAACACTTCTTGGATAACTTACACTCCCCCTCAAGCTGGTGAGCAAGTGTAGTAGAGCACCAGCTTGGATCTTGGATGTGATGCCCTACTCATATTTCTTTGCTGTTTTTTAGGGAAAAATCTCCCTTTTTTGGGGACCCATTGAGTTGAACAGCTAGGACATACTCATGCTATTATTTGAACGACCATTGTTGAAAATTTGCAAACGATGTTGTTGGTTTCTGCATCCTTCTTGAGATGTCTACCAACTTTACTGTTATTGGTTTTTGCACCTTCTTTAGATGTCTTCCAGCTCTCCTCTGTCAGTGATGATCTTTTTCAGGTTTTTGCATCTTTTGAGATGCTTCCAGCTTTTTCTGTCATTCACGGACTAAGTAGCTGCTTCCATTCAACAATGATCACATGAATCTCCACTCCCATCAAGCTGGTAGTTGCACAAACTAGAATTCCAGCTTGGATCTTTGATGTAGAATCCCTTAAAAAATATTATCTACTTTTTAAGGCTAAACTAGAACCTCTTCTCCTATCTTTTATAATTGATGGCTGAGATAGAACCAGATAGTTTTTAAGGCTAAACTATAACCTTTCTCTATCTTTTACAATGGATGGCTAAGATAGAACCAAATAGTTTTTAAAGCTAAACCATAACCTTTTCATATTTCTTTTTGATTGGTTAAGATAGAAACATTAAATAGAGAACAAAATAACAAAATTAAACGAGTAGAAATTTCACCATAGATGTAAGATTCCAACGAGAGAGAAGCCAAGGAACGAGCGTGGCCTAATGACAACAACGGAAAAAAAATGATATGTATCTAAAAAAATCAGATCGTCAATTTGATTCAGATCAGAGATGGCAGCAGTGGTGACGACATCAGGATCGTTGTTGGCTCTGATACCATGTGAGAAAGGGGCTATGGTGGCCGGAGAAGATGAACACCTGTGAACAATGAACAATAAAATATGAAAAGCTACAGTTTAACGATAAAACAAAAATAATATTTTCAACAGATAACAATGTGTTTCTCTGTATTTTCTCTTATTCTTCTTAATCAAATATGTGTAAGGTGAGCCTTTAAATAGGCAATTACAGAGTTTTAGTATAGCTAAACCTATACTTTTGTCTCTAATTTAAATAAGACTTTATCTCTAATTTAAAGAAGACAAATAAGACTTATATTTTTAATTTAAAGAAGACTTCTAGTAAATCTAAACTGCTAGTTACTGGCTTAGAAATAAACTCTAATTACACATTAAATTAAACTCTAACACTTCTTGTCAACTTACATTCCCCCTCAAGCTCTAACACTTCTTGGATAGCTTACAATTCTAATGGTAGCTTTAAAGAACAAACCTTTTCAATATGGGTCAAACCCTTTATGATGAAGCGACATATGATCTATATTTGCTTCTGTTTCACTCAGAATAGCATCTCAACCTACTGTGCCAATCTTGTGGTCTCTAGTTATAGTATGCTTTAGCTCATTATCTCTTTGACACTTGATTTTTCACTATATATCTCCTTGTTTTGGCATATTATGACTTATATATATCTGTAGGTAACTTGGCATTAGACATATTAGAAAATAACTCTTGCACAGTTAATGGCGCACAAATTATTGGTCAGGATAATGAAGCCTTAGCAGTTATTTTGCTGCCAATTAAAAAATGGTCAGAAGGATCACCAAATGCTTGCAGGTAACCTGTAACCTTGAGTTAATGGATTATCTTCATTTAGCATTGAGTATCTAGCTTGGCTCCTTGTTGTTTGCATTAGTAGCTAAGTAATCACAACTTTCCTCTCCCCCTATTTTCTGTTTCCCTTATAGAACAAACCACTCTCAAGTCGGTTGTCAGTTTATTTTTTAAGTTGTGTGTTGAGATTATGACCAACTTCTATTGCAAGACAAGATTTTGGCTTAGATATGAATGTGAAATTTCTAAAGGTTTATGATAAATATAAACATATATTCTCATCTTGTGGGTGTTCTACATGTTTATATTCTAAGTGTTTTTTTTCCCTTTGCAATGATATTTACCATTATCTGGATACTAAATTATATATATATGTTTATATTTAAGTGGAAAAACTAAAGAAGTTTAGGGGGTGAAAAAGAGTCATTTTCTTAGTGGAACCCTAACAATCAGCATAATAAAGAAAGTGTAGAAAAACAGAGATTTAAGGTAGAGAAAACTGTTCTCTATTTTCTGATGATTATTGATAAAATAGCACCTATTTATAGGTTACAAGGAGAGCCTAATCTAGGGAAAACTACACAAAATCAGCACCTACAAATCTGTGCACCTATTTATTGATAAATTCCTAAATATCAGCAGCTAGATATTAGGGAATATAATTCCCTAGTTTTCCGCAATCTACACTAATCAACACTCCTCCTCAAGCTGGTGAGTAAACGTAGTGAGACTCCCAGCTTGGATCTTGGATGTATTCTCATCTCTTTGGTAGCAATTGTGCTGTCTCAAAAAGTTAAAAATCCTCCCTTATTTCGAGAGCCGTTGAGTTCTCCCACAGTCATTGTTGATAATTTGCAGCTGTTGTGCACTCTTCTGAGATGTCTTCCAGCCTTCCTCTACCAGTGATTTTCTTTTTCTGGTTTCTGCATCTTTTTCTGAGATGTCTTCTAGCTTTTTCTGCCATTCATGGACTAGGTAGTTGCTGCCATTCAACTTATAGCACGTGGTTGACTTAACAACACTATCTTTTCAAGGCTTAAATAGAACCACATCTAGTTTTTTAAAGGCTTAACTAAAACCTCTTCTCATATCTTTTACAATGGATTGCTAAGATAGAACCATATAGTTTTTTTTAAGGCTAAACTATAACCTTTCCCTATCTTTCCAATAGATGGCTAAGATAGAACCAAATAGTTTTTTTAAGGATAAACTATAACCTTTCCCTATCTTTTACATTGGCTAAGATAGAACCATCAAAAAGAACACTACCAGGCATCTTGTTGGGATTTTCCAGCCTTTCCTAGTTTTGATACCATGTAGAAAAACAGAGGTTTGAGATAGAGAAAATTGTTCTCTATTTCCTGATGATTATTGATAAAATAGCACCTATTTATAGGTTACAAAGAGAGCCTAATCTAGGGAAAACAACACAAAATCAGCACCTACAAATCTTTGCACCTATTTATTGATAAATTCCTAAATATCAGCAGCTAGATATTAGGGAATATAATTCCCTAATTTTCCGCAATCTACACCAATCAACAGAAAGTGTCACTAATTCTACTTGGTAAAAGGATTACTTTGTATTTCCAAGCATTAAGTTAAAACATATTTCTCAATTTCCCATTTCCCCCAGTCCTTGTCTGCTTATTGTAATTCTTGCTAAATTTGGTTGATGAACACTCCTAGGGAGAAATTCACACATTAAAATGGCGCAAAATAAAAATGAAAATCTCGTCTGGGACCCCAATAATTGGAACAGTGTAGTAGTTGCAATGTATGCTACTCAAATTTTTGTTACAAAGAAGTACCCTGGGAAGCTGGAATTGTAAATTATAACCATCAGGGTGCCGTTGTGGAATGATTAGATAGACTTTCTTGAAAGATAAACCTCATAATATTTATCAAATGCGACCATTTTGAAATGTTGGCTACAATGTTGCTCTGCCATTTGGTCATTTTGATAGTGTCATTTCATGGTGTAGCAAGCTTCTCCAGTGGTTCAATGCACATTTCCCCAAATTGAATACCAGATATTATTTCTTAAAGTCAGTTCTCATTTTTATGGTGGCTTGTACAGGGATCAAGAAATTATGTATTCAAGTCAGTCTTTGAGAGTTCTTTCCAATTTAGTTGCAGCTGGTGCTCTACATTCTGGTGGAATTCTGGATGAAATAATGTGTGAACTTCTTAATTTCACTGCTATTTTAGTTGGTTTGAAATCATCTGATGTTAATGAGTTAGTGGCAAAGGTAAATGACTACTTTCATCTAGAAATCTTTGTTCCCTATTTCCTCTACCTTTCTTGTACCAAGCTGACGTGGTATTGGGTTTTATGCATAAAATGGTCCGTCTTCATCTTACTCTTATTTTGAAAATTGCAGTCCTTTTTCTTTATAAACTATTAGCCTGCTACTTGTTTTATTTTCCTTCTAACTGCTGCCATATTTTTTGTTTTCTTTTCTGTCAAGTGTATGGATCTTTCTCTATGCTTCTTCTGAAAACAGATGGCTTTATCATAAAAAGTTATAAAGAGATATCTAAACGTTGATCACTAACTAGTTTACAAAGTTAATACGCTTTCTATTGTTAAATATGGCTGAAAAGTTTCTGGTTGCTCTTGCAGAGTTTTTCAGTTACTAAAATCCTGTTGGCAGAAAATAATGGAATTGATGCTGCCACTTCCTATTTCAAACACTGGGTTGTCTTAGTTGAAATTTTCTCACAGGTATAGTTTTCTATGGTTTACATTAGTCTCTGCTAACAATTCAGACACCTTTATAAGCTCCTTCATTTTATTTATGTAGGTTGTCAGCCACATTGAAGATGCCTCTGGGAGAGTTTTCTCCGAGTCTTGTGCATGCATCACAACTATATTAGTTAGAGTATATCAGGGTCTTCGAGCATATTCTTTGACTCAGGTTCCTAAAGGAGTCTCCTCACTGTCTGTGGCGAATGAATCACTGAAACAGATTTTGAACCATGCTGTGACATCCCATTTGGTGGACCATCTTTGTTTATGTTTAGCTACTTCAGGCGCAAGTCTCAGTTCTGGATCCACAAATATGCTCCTAGCTGCTTGTGAAACATGCACAGCTATTTGGTCATTGATGGATGCTCATGAAATTTTTTTCATGAAGGAAAATCCCAGTTTGTTTCCCTTGGATGCTTTGCGGAGTCATTATTTGGCTCGACTTGACATAAGAGATCATGCCCTTGATTGGCTGGCCGGGACGGAATCAGCAAAAGTTGTTGATGCAGTGACAAGGGCATTTGTCCGATCTAAATCTGTGCAGTTTGCTATAGTCAATTGCCTTCATCAACGTGTAGAGCCAGCGTTATCTGCTGCTATTCATGTATGTCTTCCTCCAACTGAAAATTCTTCTGTAGTGAGGAGCAGCTGAAAGCTAAAATTTATTTTATATCCAAAATGGTTTTGGTTGTCCAGTGTTGCATAATATATTAATATATTTCTTGTTTCAGATTTTGTCAAGATGTTGCCTCCACAATGGAATGATTCCAACTGTTCTTTGTGGCCTTCCCAATTCCCTACCTGTTACTACTGTTGTTAGCGGTGGAGCTGATGGTACCATTGTTTCAGAGCTATTCTCTATATTATCTTTATGTTCGTCGTTGAACAAAGATCCACAAACAGAAACAGCTAATTTGATGTGTAAAATAAGCAATCCTTCTGCCCTGATTCTGCATACGTGTCTTCTCCTTGCTACAATCGCTCAATGTTTAAAATCTACCAGAAGAAATTCTTCTATATTTATGCTTACAACTTCCCCAAAGAAGCAGCTCTCTCGACTTACAATACTTGCTCAGAATGTTTCTTCTAAAGATACAACTATAACTTCATTACAACCTCATTCTGCAGCGGCTATGCTGGCTCTTGCTTCCATTCTATCACTTGAAGGTGGACTGTCTGTTGAATCTGCCATATCTGAAATTGCTGTGCCCTTGATTCCTCCAACTAGCACTCTTTGTGATCACCTTAAAATTTCATCAGACAGTGAAAGTGAAGTTGGCCAGAGGAGCGCCAAAGCAGTTCTCTCATATTGGCATGGTCTTAGGGATGGATGTGTAGGCTTGTTAGAATCCAAACTGAAATGGGGAGGACCATTGGCTGTGCAACAGTTAATAGCAAGTGGCATTCCGTTACTTCTTATTAATTTTTTGGCCAGAAACCATTCAAACGCTTCATGTCAAGGAGTTGATAGCCCAAATTATGGAGTTGGCTTATCACCTATAGGGGTTGTTTGGGCAGTTTCATCGATATGTTATTGCCTTTCGGGTGGAGTACTAACCTTTCGGCAAACATTGCTAAGCAGTGAACACATGAAGCTCATCTGTAGTTTGATATCTGATGTCCATCTCAAGCTTGTCAGGTCCTGGGTTGGGCCCGGTGGCGGGGGAGATGGAGTCAAAGATACAATAAATAGAGTAATTGATTTCTTAGCATTTCCTTTTGTTGCTGTACAAAATGCTCCTGGGTTGCCGGCTGCTACTGCTTCTGTAAATAGTGGGTTCATTCTCAACATGGGTTCACCTGCTGAGAGAGTATGCAAGGAAGACAAGGAGATGGTGAAAGCAATCGTGGAAGATATGGGGAAATATATTAAAATCCTCTTGGAGGTTAGATCATGTTCCTTAACTTCTGTCTAGGCCATGGTTGGAGTAGGATGACTTGCATTGTCTGCTTTCTTGTGGGCTTATCATGAGAAAATGTGCCATTAACTAATTTTTCTTTTTTCCCCTTGCTCATTGGTGCTTGGCTGGTTGCAGCTTATTACTCGTATGTGGCCCTGCAGTCCACAAGACTGCACTCAGTACCTTTCTGGAGAAAGTTTCTTATTTCTTTAATTGCTTGTTGTCCCCTCGTCCCATAATCAATGGTTGTGAAAAAAAAAACATGTTTGATGGGATTGTTTGCTTTCCCAGTCTTAGATTGATGTGAATGATGTTTACAGAAGTACTACGACCTCAAGTTATTGAGACCCTATACTTTCCTCATCTAATATCTTTTGAACTTCTCAGGTGGGAGTGCCTGGAATCGTTCTTCGTTGTTTGGATCAGTTAGAGTCAAAGGATCTTGGAAGGGCTGTTGCCTTTCTTGCCAAAATGATAGGACATCGACCACTTGCAGTTCAACTTGTAGGGAAAGGGTTATTGGATCCGAATAGAATTAAAAGGTTGCTTGATTCTTCAAGTCCAAGAGATGTCATACTGGACACTTTGATGGTTGTTTCAGATCTAGCTCGTATGGATAAGGTCAGGTTATGTTTTCTTTAATTAGTTCTTGCTGCATTGTTAGATACAAATACTAACTTATGTCCTTTCCATGGTTAAATGTAGCTTTCTTAAACACAATGCTGAGACACATGTTTTCCAAATTTGAATGATTGCCAAACAATTGAGCTATTAGTGACCGTGGTTGAGTTGTCACTCTTTCAACTCCTGATAACCATCATATAGTGATTCGACTTCAATTCCTGAAATAATTTAATTGGCTGACTTCTGCTTTTTTGTACCTTATTTTTGTTTGATTCATATGAACTAGGAGATGCAAATGATTTTGTCTTCCATGAACTGGGTTATATATATTCTGAAGTTCCAAGATAATTAGTTAATTTTCGGGTTTTTTACATGCTCTTTTAAGGGAGATGAATCATGAATGCATAATGGAAGCTTTGCTCTGGCTAATGAATTTTAGATAATGTGGTTATACAGGGGTTCTATGAATTCATCAATGGGGCTTTGATTTTAGATACTTTATGGGACTTTCTTGCTCATGAAGATCCCAATGTTCGTGCCAAAGCTTGCAATGCTCTAGGCAACATGTGTCGTCATAGTGCATACTTCTATGATTCACTGGTACGTACCAGACAGTACAAACCTTTGCTTGCCATGGTAAACTGTAAGAACCATTATTCTATAATGTCATTACTTGGGATTTTGGAAATTATTGGAGATCAATATTGTTATTATTTTGGTAGTACTGGTCATGTAACACATGATATGAAAAATTATATTGCAGGTTATTAGTTTTCAGATTTTTAACTAACCAATTTATTTATGTAGGCAAGGCATCACATCATTGGACTCCTTATTGATCGATGTGCTGATCCAGACAGACGGACACGGAAATTTGCATGTTTTGCAGTATGATGTGTTCTTAATTAGTATTAAATTTAGCATCTGCATGTTACATGCTTGTGGCCGTGGCATGTATGCATATAACTTAATGCCGAGTATCAACTGTTTCTGCAGATCGGAAATGCTGCCTACCATGATGATACGTTGTACGAAGAACTGAGGAGATCAATACCTCAACTAGCAAAGCTGCTGGTTTCAGAAGAAGAAGACAAGACTAAAGCAAATGCTGCAGGTGCACTCAGTAATCTTGTGCGCAACTCAAACAAGCTATGTGAAGAAATCATCTCCAACGGGGCTATGCAGGTATGTCGACATAGTGCATTGAACTTCAATTTTATTGCTTGTGTGAATATTTATCAGCAAAAAGTAGTGTTGCTGGAAAGTTTTATTTCTTGATCAAAAGCCTGTTTACTATTAAATATTAAAATATTCTGCAATTAAAATTAAATAAAACAATTTTCATGAAATGAATAGTAATTTGAACTAGTGTAGTCCAAACTTGAGATCCACTTTGGGGCAGATCAAATTTACCATAGTGATTATGAGAACTCAAAAACTGATTCCTGCTTGCATTTGTTTCTCCTTTTGACAGGCATTACTAAAATTAGTAGCTGATTGTTCAGTAGTTACTTTAAATCCAAGCAAAAAAGATGCAATTAATGAGTCACCATTGAAGATAGCTCTTTTTTCACTGGGAAAGATGTGTTCATATCCAAATTGCCGACAGTTCCTTCGTTCATCGGAGTTGTTCCCGATGTTCAGTCGGCTTCGACAATCCCCAGATTCAAGCATTGCAAAGCTTGCATTAGCTATTGTCAGCAAAGTTACTGACGCGTGACCCTTGAAGGTAAAATGTCAATGTGTAATGTCTATCTCTTGACCATATCAACTTGATTTCCACTGAAGTCATTAATTGTAGTTCTTTGGTCAGTAATGTTCCAGTCTTAAAACAAACCAAAAGAATGTAACAAATGATTCTGAGCTATAGATATTGTGAAACATTCCTGTTATTATATTATATTATATTATCAATAGGATTCACTTATACTAATTTGTAGTTATTAGATCAAAATAAATTAATAGCTAAGATTATTTTAAAATCCCTCCTTTAAATTCCCCTTCTATTCATTTTTACGGTGAATTAAAGGAGCTTGATGATAGATGACTTTATGGTTTTTTAATCAAATTTTATAAAATAGTTGGCATAATTTTATGGGTAAAACTTTGATACATAAGTTGTGTATGTGTATTTACATTATAAAAATCTAAATTTTAAATTCCTAATTCTAACCCTAAAAAACTAAACTTTACACTCTAAACCTTAAATTTTAAACACTAATCTTAAATTCTAAACACTACAATCTAAACCCCTAAACTTTAAACCCTAAACTAAAACTCTAACCTCTAAAATTAAAAGACACGTGTAAACTAAAGTTTATACGGTCTATATATTAAAGTTTTTTCCCTAATTTTATTAAACAAATTATTAACAAGACAAAGTAATGGTAATTGTCGTTAAAGCAAAACAAATTAAAGTTGATAACTGTTATTTTTCCGTCAAACTAAAGTTATTTTACTAAAATTTTTAAACTTTGTCAAAAAAATAATAATGGGAAAATAAACAAAAATCCCAATATCATCAATTGATGCTGATGTACTAATTTCTTCAATTATGAAAAATTGATGTGATTAATTAATCTCGTCCGTAATTATATATATAAAGGTATAAAAATTAAGGGTCGTCTTAAAAATTTTAAAAAATAAAATTTGACTCTTAATATTAAAAAAATATCTTGACCCTCTCAATATTTTAAAAATTCATATTAAACTCCAAATTTTGAGTATATTGAATTAAATTCTCTCATAATTTTTAAAAGTTTATATTAAATCTCAAAAAAATTTAATTAAATCCACAAAATTATTAAAAATTTTAATTAAAGCCTCTAATTTTTTTTTTTATAAAAATTTAAACTCTCAAGATATATAGTTTTTTACTATTGAAGGGTGTTTGTGGTTGAAGCAAAGAAATAGTTAGAGGAAATGGTCAACATAATTCAAAGGAGTTCTAAATTTTTCAGACATAATTTTTTTCGTAACATGCATGTCCCTCTTATGGTCTATGTTCAGAATACGAGGCTGTCTTTCCTAACAATGTCGTTTTTAAGGTTTGAACTCGCGTACTCTGTTTAAGAGTTTACGGGGAATGCGTGCCATCCAGATGCAAGGGGATTGTGTAAATGTAACTTACGAAGAATGTTGTTGGATAGGATGCTAAACTTGTCATTTTATCAATTCTTAACAAAAATAACGAAATAATGTTTATAGCTTTCCAAACCCAACATCATTATTCGAGAATTCCACAAATTTTGATTAACCAAAAAAATGAATCTTGTTCACACACAGACCGCAAAATTAATTATTGTAAATAGGAGATAATAAAATCAATCGGAAATTTGAAACCCAAGGCGCACCCAAACCTGCACATCCACATACCGATCCAAGCCGATGCCATGTTTATTTCACTCATCACATCATCTGCACAAAAGTTTTAACGCAGTCCAAGTAAGAACCCTGAAACAATTTCTGTTTCCATTTCTTCAAAGATCAATGTTCTTGTTCTTTCAGGTCCGGATACATGGTTTATAATCCAAAACATGCACACAAGAAAGCTGGAAAATGAATTGTAGGTAAGAGAATGAAGAAAAGTTACAAGGGTATGTCGATAATCACCTTGAGCATGTCGCCGAACATATCTTGAAATGGATCTCTACGCTGCACGCCATAAAACTTTTCTGCAATTTCATCTAGCAGCTGAACAATCAGGGTTGTGTTAGCACACGATACATGTAAGTTTACCTTAAGCCTAAGGAGATAAATAAAAGCCACTTAGCAGATTTGTGAAAACTTGAGATTGATGCAATAACAACTGGAATAACCGAATTTAATTGCGATACGATTGAGCACCTCCTTGAATGCAGGTTCTCGATCTATGCTGTCATCGTACTTCATTCTCATAGCAGTAAAAAGTGGCAAGGTCTCTTTTTCCAACCTGCAGACAAAAGAATCTTACAACAATTTACCGGAGGTCATGTTCCAATTACTAGTCACGAAGTAAGGTTGCTTGCTGCTAAGCCGAAAACATCCATGGTGATTTTAACTGAAAGTAAATCGTTTGAAGACAACGTTCAAAGTTGCAAATGTATGGTTTTTATAGCTCCCCTGAACGAAACAGAAAACATTTACGGTATAGTTTGGAAATCAGAGTGTCCAGTTACACTCTGTTACCGGAAATTTTATTTAATGCCAAGGAAGCACAATTCAAGCACATAAACCTTGAAAAGTATGGCTAGTAAATGACTCTAGGAAACAAACTTGACAGCTTAATCCCCCCTCCCTTTCCCTAATCCCTCCTAAAACTTTCTCTGTATCGTTGCACACTATATTAGACTTGAGTGCTAGTATTGGATACAGGAATGTGCCTGACACGGGTACAGTCAGATTTTTCTAAGTTTTTTATGTTCAAAATATCTTTAGAGGTCATATAACCATATCCATGTGTCGAACATGAGTGATAAAAATGGGTATTAAAAACGAGAGTCAAGAATGACAGATTTCACATTCATGCTTGTGCAATGGTGGATGCATTAATATCTATGTTACTCATACGCTTTATTTTCCTTAAATTACTGGTCTATTATTCATGCTCGACACATTTACACACGAGAATGAGTAGAATCTTCCAAATAAAAGAAAAAAACTTTCAAAATTTGAGCATAGCCATGTCGGAAATATACCCGTAGTATATCAATGTTATTAATCCACAATATTCAACAGCATTGAATCCGAACATATTTGCAGTATAGATGACAGAACTATTCTGTAATGGAGGAGAACGAATCAATGACCAAAAAGAAAGTAACTTACGTTAGCAAGAGTAAATTGATAAAGTGAATCAAATCCGATGCGGGAAAATCCATCTCCTGGGATTGAACTTGCTTCCTCAACTCATCTATAAGAGAATTAGCATCTCGAAGATTACCCAAAGACAAATACCTACCATGCAAAACTAACTTTTCTTCATTAGTACACAATTTATGACTACAAAATAAACAGTTACAATTTTATTTCCAAGTTTGAATGAAGCAAAGTTGAGAAAAAAAATTAAAATCCCTATAATTGATGGAAACTTATAACAGTCTCATACAAAATCTGATTATGGTTTTGCTTACCCTAGTTGAATGAATCAAAATATACTAAAAGATCAAGCAATATATACAAAATGTTCTATATTATTGATTGCTATCAACAGTAGTGGCAACAGGAACAGTAAAATTACAAGTGAAGTGAGAAGTTTTTCGGTGAGCTTACATAAGAATGGCTCGTGCAATGGCTATATCATCTTCACCGGGATAACACTGCACAGTTGAAAATCATATAGGTTAGCAGCATTAAATAAGTATTGGACGATTCTTCAGGAAAAAAAAAGTATTGGACGGAAAGTAATAACTACAGTGGAACTTGAATCTGAGTACATTGATTGAGTTATGCTAATTTTCCAAGCATTTTTGACAACCAATATGTAGAAGAGAGAGTTTGAATACTCTTCTTGTTATATTTCGATACAAGAGAAGAAGTCTATTTATAGACTTTTACAAAGGAGTTTTACACAGAGTAGTTAACCTATTAGGATTGAACTTTTATCCTTTACAATGATAGAGTTAGATTATAACTAAACTACATAGTTATGATAGAGTTAGATTATAACTAAACTACATAGTTATGATAGAGTTAGATACACGTATTAACTCACACTCCCCCTCAAACTGGCGTGTATATGTTGTGTACACCCAGTTTGGATGAAAACTCATCAAAATTTGCCCTAGGAAGTGCTTTGGTGAAGATATCAGCAAGTTGATTCTTGGTTGGAATATAATGAAGCTTTATTACTCCATTATTGACCTTCTCATAGATAAAGTGCCTATCTATTTCAATATGTTTAGTCCGGTCATGCTGCACTGGATTCTTGGCAATGCTCATTGCTGATTGACTATCACTGTAAACCTCAAATTCTAACTTTCCATCCAACTCTAACTCAGTGAGGAGTTTTTTAATCCACATTCCCTCACATATTCCAAGAGCCATAGCTCTGAATTCTGCTTCTGCACTGCTTCTAGATACAACAGCCTGCTTTTTACTTCTCCAAGTGACCAGATTTCCCCACACAAACGTACAATAGCCACTCACAGACCTTCTATCATTGGTTCTCACCTTGACTTAGCGTCTGTGTAGACTTTTATAGTTACATGCGGATGTTTTACGAAAATAAGTCCAGGACCACAGTGTAAACTTGGTACCTCGGGATCCTATCATTTGCCTCCATGTGCTCTTCTCGAGGACTACTCATGTGTTGACTCACTATACTCACTTTGAGTATGCAATGTCGTCTGGTGAGTGAGAGGTAGATTAGTTTTCCCACCAGCCTTTGGTAGGACTCTTTATTCACTTTGGATTCCCCATTCCATCTTTCTTGAATTTCAAACTGGTTCCATTGGAGATTCTGTTTGGTCTACACCCGAGCATTCCAGTTTACGTAAGTAGATCTAGAATGTATTTCCTTTGGTTGATAACTAACCCTTCTTTTGATCTTGCCTTCCATTCCCAAGAAGTACCTAAGGCTTCCTAAGTCCTTAGTTTGAACTCCTTTGCTAGAAACAGTTTTTGAGCTCTCTCTCTCTTCTATGTCATCACCGATAATAATGATATCATCAACATAGACAATTAGGAGAGTTATCTTACCATCTGGTGTAGCTTTTCTAAATAATGTATGGTGCCTTGACTTTGCTTGAAATCATTACGAACCATAGCTCTAGCAAACTGTCAAACCATGCTCTAGGGGATTGCTTCAAGCCGTACAATGATCTATTCGGTTTGCTGCTTGTCTTTGTTGTGGTCTTCTCTTCTAAACCAGGTGGAACCTGCATGTACACTTCCTCCTCAAGTCTACCATTTAGAAATCGTTTTTGATGTCCAAGCGATCGACTTCAATCCTTGTTAATCGCCACTTTGAAAGCAATATCGATGGTGTTTAACTTTGCTACAGTGCAAAAGTTTCTTGATAGTCTACACCATATGATTGAGTAAACCCTTTAGCCACCAACCTTGCCTTGTATCTCTCAACACTCCCATCCCAGATGGTACTTGGTTGTAAAGACCCATTTACACCCCACAACCTTTTTTTCCTTCCGCGGATCTGTCATGCTCCAGTATTGTTCTTTTGTAATGCCTCAATTTCCTCTTCAACTGCTTTCCTCCATTCGGATTGTTAAAGGCCTCTTCCACTTTGTCTTGGGAATTCTTATCTTTGTCAATGTTAGGCTTGTAAAAGCTTTGAATCCGAGCATTAATTTCCCATAGGCAATAAACACATAATAGGATGAAGCGGTACATTTCCTTAACCCTTTCTAATAGCAATAGGAAACTCATCTAAGTTAACAGTAGTAGAATCTTGTGGAATAACATTACCTCCTGTCTCCAAAGCATCGGGACTCAAAGCTAGTTCTTGGCAAGTGTTAGGTGACTAAGCGCCTCGGTCAAGTTTCTTTTTCTTCTTGTATAGACACTGAGTTGTCTTTACGGTGGTTGTGGAGAGTTAGGTGATGTATGTGGTATAGTTTTAATCACTTTGGAGGAGGTGTTGTATAAGGGCTGGTAGTTTTAGGCTGTGGAGAAGGTGTGTCTCTGAGTTAAGATTAGTACTCACAATTTCATCAAGTCGGAAGAAGTATTTTGTAGAGCGATGGTACTTACATCAAGAATAGGCAAGGAAATAATGGGCTGTGGATCATGCAAGGGCTGAGATTCCTTGTATCTCTCCCCACTGAATTTGATTCTGCAAAAGTAAGGTTTATTTTCAAAGAAAGTAACATCAAAAGAGATATAGGTTTTCTTGGTAATGGGCAGTAACACTTGTAACCCTTCGACTCGATGAATACCCTATAAACACACAACGTAGAGCCCTAGGATCAAGTTTACTCCTATTATTGCGATGCACGTGAACAAAAGATGTGCATCCAAAAACTCGAAGAGGAAGAACAGAGAGGATAATGGTTTGAAATGTGGAAATTTTTGGAAAAGAGTTTGATTGGGTACTTTGAATCCTAGTGTCTTGCTTGGCATCCTATTGATTAGGTAGGTGGCGATGAAGAGCTTCCCCATAGATAATTAGGTGCATTGGCGAAAAATAATAGGGACCTAGTCACCTCTAGTAAATGTCTATTTTTCTTTTTCGGCCACTCCATTTTGTTGAGGGTGTTGACACAAGAAGTAAGATGAAAGATGCCTTTTTCTTTGAAAAAATACCCAAGAGATTTGCTAAGATATTCACTCCCATTATCACTCCTCACTATTTTAATTTGTTTCTCGAATTGAGTTTTGACCATGTGATAAAAACTTTTAAAAATTCTCTCAACTTGATTTTTCTTTCATCAAAAGGTCAAGTTGTTCTAGAAAAATCATCAATAAACGACACAAACCATCTAGAACCAGAGATGTTTTTTTTACTTTAGAAGGGCCCCAAATGTCACTTTGTGTATGATAGAAAATGGTGAAGTAGGTTTATAGTGAGAAGGAACATATGGTTTTTTCTCGTATGTTTAGCCATTTGACATACTTCACAAGTAAAAGAAGAGGATTTTTATTAATGAAGAAATTAGGAAACAACTTTGCAAGGTAGTAGAAACTTGGATGTCCTAATCGAAGATGCAAAAGCATAATATCATTCGAAGGGAAACTGCTAGAAAAAAAAGCGATGTTCTAAAGCAATTGGAAATAGAAGGATTGGATAGGGTAGGCCATCAAGGATATATAAGCCGTTACACAGCCCTAGCAGCTTGCCAATCACCGTCTTGAGCCCACATGCACGAAAAACACAACCAGCAACCCCAAAGTTAACCTCACATTTAATATCACGAACCAATTTGCTAACAGATAATAAATTGCATGTGAGTTTTGGAACATAAAGAACATCGAGACAATATGATCTTGCTTACTCAATCGAATGTAACCACTCCCTTTTTTTGTTGTAAAGGAACCATCGGCTATCTTTATGGAGGAAGGAGACTTGTGGTTACTATAATTGTTGAAGAGTGTAGGATTTCTGTCATATGATCGGAGGCACCAGAATCGACTATCCAATTAAATGCACTAGTTGTTGCTAAGCAAAAATACTACCTTGATGTTGTTAAGGCATTAGGAACAGGTTTAGATGATAGGTGAGTAAAAATCTGTTGGAGTTCCTCGATCTGTTGTCTACTAAAGGCTGCTGGAGGAATTTTGAGAAGATGCAAGATGGGCTTCTTTACGGAATCTGGATTTAGGAGGCTTCGGTCTGCTGGTTTTCCATGCACCTCAACATTGGTCCATCACATGCCCGACCTTTTTGCGGTGGTCACACCAAGGTCTCCCCCTCATTTGTTTACTCCCGAGTTGGCGTTTGTAAGAAGAGCGAAGCTTACATTTCTTTGGATTGCTGGCACCATCGGGGAAAATCTGCTTTCTTCCCTTCGGTTTCGAAAAGGCTTCTCGAACCAGTGGTAGTGGTTTAGTGGCTAAAATCCTGCTGCTTTGGCTCCATCAAATTCTCCATTCAGTCTGAGAGAAACCTGGAACACCCTCCTCTGATTTTTGAGCTTATTGTAGAAGCTAATGTCATCGAGACACTTCCATTCATTAGCTTCATACAGATCTATTTGCTGCCAGCATTTGGTTAGGACTCCAAAATATTGTGCCACTTTGTTACCTCCCCTTGTCCGAGATCTTTGATCTTATTCTCAACTCAAAAGTTACGGTGTGTTGTCAACGCTGGAATAAGTATCTCTGGCAGCATTCCAAATTTACTGCTGCGAGTTTGATAAAGCATGAAATTTTCTCCAATTTCAGGTACCATGGAATTAATTAACCACGACATTATCATGGTGTTTTCACTCAACCAATTAGTAAGTAGGTGGGTCGGACTCATCCGGAGCAGGAGTTGAGTCGAGAGATAGGAAGCTTTCCTTCTTCTGTAATGTACAGCCATGACCGATTGAGACCAAGGAAGGTAGTTGTTTCCATTTAGTTTATAGGATGTAATGGGAGAAAGAGAAGCATCCGAGAGTTGGAAATCGGATGAGCGAGGGCTGTTTTGAGAGCTAATTTCTGATGTAGCGGGATCGGAATTAGTCATGGAGAGATGTAGATCTGATCGAAAAAAAAAAAAAAAAAAAAAAAAAAAGTTTTGAGGGGATAGTATCGACCTAACTTGATACCATGTAGAAAAGAGAGTTTGAATACTCTTCTTGTTATATTTCGATACAAGAGAAGAAGTCTATTTATAGACTTTTACAAAGGAGTTTTACACAGAGTAGTTAACCTATTAGGATTGAACTTTTATCCTTTACAATGATAGAGTTAGATTATAACTAAACTACATAGTTATGATAGAGTTAGATTATAACTAAACTACATAGTTATGATAGAGTTAGATACACGTATTAACTCACACAATATTCTGATTCCTTAATATAAGCATAAATTCTTGACCAGAGTTTCAAATTATTTTAGCACTATGAAGCTTAAACTAATGTTATTCAGACTATTGTCACATGACTGATATGGATATGTTCAATTTTTTCTATGTTCTTCCATATATTTGGAGTATCCTTTGACGATAATATCCCAATATCCTTGTTCGGAAATGTCGGATATGGGTGTCATGCATGCATACGTCAAAAGACATGAAGAGTTGCTGCTACATAAGCTAGATGTATATTCTCCTTGGCAGAACTAGCAGCACAAGCAAGTAAATCTGAAGGTGAAAAACATTCTATAAAATATTTCCAAAT
Source organism: Hibiscus mutabilis (assembly GCA_019671005.1). Lineage (NCBI taxonomy): Eukaryota > Viridiplantae > Streptophyta > Magnoliopsida > Malvales > Malvaceae > Hibiscus > Hibiscus mutabilis. The sequence continues at coordinate 21,531,936 of CM033735.1, read as the reverse complement.
ATGAACTACGCGCATCTATATCATTAAACAATTACATATTACAGAAGGAAATTTGACTTTGATTTGTATGCCTCAAACATATGTTACACGCAGGACAGAGTTTCAGAACAAGTGCTGACACGGGAATGCTAAATTTTCTAAGTTTCTCTATGTATTTTGAGGGCTTTAGAGGACCATATCCCCAACTCCATTCCAGATCTGCGAATGGCATGGATGTCAAAAACTGTTATTTCAAGAAAATTGAAGTCTCGGAGAAACATAACTTGCAACCATTTCATGACAAGGAGCAAGAAAGAGAAGAAAACTAACCTTGCTCATGAAGTTTAGTAAAGTAGTTGCAAACTTCTTTATATTGTTTCCTCGAACAAAATGATATGACACTTTCACCATGTCCTGCAAAAGAACATCACACAATTGTCAGCAGCCATATAATGTTAACTGACGACCGGAGCTGGGAACTCGATATAAGGATACTTTCAAAGGCTTTTATAGTAGAAATGGAACAACCTCAATACAGAGATCTAAGTGCAATTTCCCTTCTTTTTTCTGAATATGATCTAAGTGCTAATTCTGAATAACATTAAGACGGTCAATAGTGTAGAATTCATATATAGAGCCAAGGGTATCTAGATATCTCCCTTGTGTTGCACTAAGTATCAGGATTTGGCCATTACCCCCACGTAGGATCACGTCAAAGGTATTATCCTCTTTGGGTGTGTCTCCTGGCACATCCAAGAGCTCCCGCATATTCAAGACCCTTTCGCAACACAAGTCACCAATTCGACATACAAAGATTTTTTACATTTCTATTTGTATCCTCCAACCTCTTCATCTGAAATCAGTTTAGAATCTAAACAAAATCCCTCCCAAAACACCATTGTTGATACTAGGGGTTTATATTGCGATTGCGGCTGCGTTTTCGGTAGCGTTGCGTTTATCACGGTTGCGGGACATAACAGATTCTATTACAGTCACTGTGAGTATCGCGAACGTGAATTTTTTTAATAATAGATGCTATTGCGGATATTGCGGTTTTGGACATTGCCAAAACCGCTATAAAACGGCCGCTATCGTGGTTGCGGACCGCTATTTAAATCCCTGGTTGATACTTCACCCATCTCTATCACATGCCACAAACTAAAGGGCCACAATTACATTCCATGGTCCCAATCTGTCAAACCCTACATCATAGGCATAAGCAAAGATCAATATCTCTCGGCAGCCATGCCCATACCAGATGCCACCGATCCCAACTGTTGTAATCAGCCTATAAAAAACTTTATTCTTTATTTTCGAAATAAGAAAAATCAGAGAATATTCTCTCTTCATTGTTCTAAACCCTTCGGAAATATCTATCATCTACACTGTTTACCTTCTAAATTAGGAGAAACAAAAACTCTGTGAACCAATTCATAGTGGCCTGAACATGGGGCAAGAATGAATGTGTGATTGAATAGAAAAAGCAAAGCTTGAATATTTAGTTTCAAACCTACCGCCTCAGGAGATTCATAATATATGTATTCGGCCAGCATAGTGTGTAGTTGCGGATCACCATTCTTTTGAGCACCAAACTCTTCAGACCACCTAAAACCAGAAATAACAAAACAGGTCAGGGAAAATAAGCAGTAGTATTCTATGTTTCTTGAATTCTTCATTTTTCTGTAAGTATTTGTGTCTAACGCACATCCAAATACTGATATGCGAATAGGATCCTCCAGGAATCCTCCAAATACATGGAAATCCTGAAAGAATTTAATATACTTGTGCCATACACATCCTTGTGTTCAACACTCACAAACGTGTCCAAGTAGTATAGGTAGTATTTCATACTAATAAAAATCAAAATAAAACTGACGGGTATAAGAGAAACCGGACATCCATCTAGTAAGTTTTGAGGCAGTCTCCTGAATGCATACAATGGAAATCATTACAAGATATAAAACGGCAGGTCAAACTGTACAATTAGCAAATCCCTTGAATGGTTTAACCATCAAGAAATGAAACGAAAATAACCCGGACATCATCTATGATGTTGAAACACATTATTTTCGCTATAACTTTCAAGATAATAGTATAATATGGGAATGATGTCTCACTTTATAGCAGCTTTTAAAAAGGATGAGCATCCTTGAAGACGTATTTTTGCCTCCCCAATAGCTTCAGTAAGTTGTTGAACATCATCATCAGCTGCTAAGTTACTAGGCATGGGAATCTTTGGAAACAGCTTGTAGATTTTCCAAATACGGTCTGACATCAATTTCATGATAATCACAACAACAGATATATCAAGACTAAAAGAACCCGATAGCTATATACAAAACAATATGATTAACTTGAAATTTTGTTTCCTTTCCATATGAAAGATACTTAAGTCATCGGAATAAGAGCAGAGGGTCCATGTCTGAAATCCCTTTTGAATGCATATCTGAACATGAACATGAACATGGAGATACAACCCTCCAAATATGTAGAAAAACTAGAAAATAATTGAACCTTGCGGTGTGAGATACATACAAGTAACATGGATTACAACCTATGCTGACAATCAAATTACAAGAGAAGGCATGTACTGACCAAGGTCGTCACAAGGAATTTTCCCTTTGACAAGGACATCGACAAACATGACCGCAAGCTCGGACCCACAAGTAACCTGAAAAGTTTCGTTTCGTAATTATGAAACCATGGACCATGAAGTACGACAACTATGCAAAATACCAGCAAAACAAATTCCCTTGTGTCAATTTCAAAAGCCTCTACTCCCCAGTAGAACATCTTGTTTAAATAAAAATCAAATAAAACCCAATCAACATACCAATATGAAAATGTACCTTTCCATCATAGAATATTGTGCTCTGCCTCTGGTCAATAGCTAATGTATCATATACATGGGCATCAACTTACATCCGAAGTTATATTTGACTAGACGAAGGTCAACCATGCATGTAAAGGGTATTAATCATGAAATGCTTGCAATTATAGAATTTATGTCATCTTATATTTGTTTCCATCGGAACTAACTCGGATTCTAAGCCAACGATTACCTCCAGGAAATAAAATAAGATTAGCAACCAATCATCCTCAATTCATTTGGAAGCCAAATGTAAAACACTAATGATCAAACTTCATGATACTTTGCATTTAACATTGAGGGAAAAAAACTATGATTAATGAGCACCAGATAAATGAAACTGAATGGAAATAATAACCTCTCCATGCTTCAATTGGAGGCATGCACCTGAATGAAGCAGATCCAAGGCCTCAGAATATCGTTCTGCGGATACATATCTGAAATAGGATATTCATGTTTCATAATCAAAAGTCCTTTGAAAGCAAAAGAAATTATTAAACATGTCTTTCACTGTTCTTACCTTTATATCGATTGCAAATTCAGAAAAAAGAAAATGAATTTCAAAAAATGTAAAAGATTTAAATACGGAACCATAAATCAAAATTGGAAAACGAATAATAATAGAAGCAGTATCAAAATTGGGAAATATTAAACTTAACTAGGTTATGGGTTTAGACGCTAAAAATCCAAGTAGAAGCATATCTAACCCATCAAGCCCCATCTAAGACTCTAACTCTAGCTAAGCTCTATGTTGCACTGTCTGTTCATTTGTTATGTGGTACTCCTGTCTGACATATACTGTGACATCAGCATGGATTTTTGCCATTCCAAGTATAGGAAAAAGTAAAAAATTTGAATGTACTTGTATCCAACATGTGCATCTGAATCCAGGCAATATAGACTAATATACCATTTTGTAGCTCTAAAAAATCCATACATTTGGTAAATTGAAGACATTCGTACTTTGCACTTATAGACTAGACCTAAAAGAAAAATATTGAACAAACTTAGTATCAGGCATGCACTCTCAAGACCAAGCAACATAGACTTAATATATCATTTCAAGCAATTTGTAGCTCTAAAAGATCATAATGTTGGGAAATCGCAGTTATACCGTGCACTTATAGACTTGTACATCTGTTGAGCTCCATAGCGATTACCTTCGTTTATAGCTTCTTCTAATTTATCAATATTCTGCATTCATATCAGGACAAAAAAATGCAATTAGGAGTAATTTCCCCCATAACAGTAAACTCCAATCATACTTATACACACATTTAGCACTCTACTCTTCAATTGTTTTGTCTTAATTATATAAGAAAAGGGCGCGGCTTTTCAAAGATTAAAATGTCCCACGTTTAGGATGTAAGAAAATGCCTAATATAAAAGCCCAGTGATCAAAATAAAAAAAAGTCTAAACTTTCTTTCTATTAAATGAAGATTTCCAGCAATATCCAACATCACCATTTTCTTACCATCCAAACAAAGCTTCGGGACAGGTATAAAAATGTTAAAATTATTCAAAATTATCAAAATTTTCAGGTTTCTTAGCTACCAAGCAAATGACGGGTTCCTTTGGCTTTCACCAAAATAATTAAAAACAAAACAATTATGGAAAGCAATGTTAAAAAGAAGAAAAAAGAACCACTTGAACAGGAGGAAGATTTGCCCTTCTGGGTTTCTCCCTTGGCATTTTCTCTCCTACTTGATTTCCTCCTTCCATCCTTCTTCAATTGAAAGATAAAAAATCTGATTTTCTTAACGATGAATCCAAACTAAAGCCTAAATAGGTTTGGGCCTTTTTCAATTAGTTATTTCCTTCTCTTTTATCATTCTTTCGCCCTAAAAATATGGCTTCGATCTAAGTTGAATTCCCTCTTCAATTATCTCTACTATAATATGCTTCTCCTTTCTTCTTTTTGGAAAATTTGATTAAAATCATATTTACAAAAAAATGTATTGGAAATAAGATATCTAGTAAATAAAATCGTCAAAAAATATGTACGTGGCACGATATGTGGCCATGTTAAAATTTGTAATATAATCAGCGTGGAAGATAGTGAGCACTAACGGGGCACACAATTTTCGGGCATAAAGTTAACAAAATATCTCATTGACCGAAAGTTACTTTGGCTTTTATTTTTTTCAAGGGCAAATACACAAGAAGCATATGCATCTTTATTTTTGGGAGAAAATTTAAAAATATAGTGTAATTTATAAAGATAATTTTATTTTGCATACCTATTTATAAAGAAAAAAAATATATTAAAATTTTGAACCCCCATTTTTTAGATCCTAGATCCACCACCGTAAACCCTTAACGTTTTGGGTCAAAATAGCCTCTCCGCGGATGAAAATTGTTAGAAAATTGATGGTAAATAATTTGAAATGACTTGATAGAATGATAAGTCAGTAGAAAATTTTATTTATATTTCATATAATTTTATAAAATTATTTTTTGACTAATGTAACATTTTTTCAAGTCAACATATTTGTTTATATGATACTGCCAGCGTGACTAAGATATAGGTTTGTCACGTCATTTCAAGCCATTTACTATCAGTTGACTAATAGTTTTTATCCGCAAAAGGGCCATTTTGACCTGGCATAAAGTCAAAAGTAGCCCCCAACGTTTGACCTTTTGGTTAATTTAGCCCATATTCTTATTTTTTGTGCAAACAACCACCTAACGTTTCATTCTCGTTCAAATTTCACCCTCATTGGATAGAAATCGTTAGTCAACTAACGGTCAACTCCTGAAGCTGAAGTGGCGATGCCGCATTGCACTTTGCTGACATGGCATCATATTTAAAAACATAAAAAATTATTTTTTAAAAATATATATTTTTAAAAATAGCCTCAAATTTTCCAAATTTCACAAAATAGCCCCCAAATTTCGAAATCTCTAACTCCTCCAAACCCAAATCCCAATTTGAGCCGATTCGACCGCCGCCTATCACATCAGTCACTGGACCATCATGATCATTTACCCCACCATCCCATCACCGGAAATCAACCGACACCGTGCGAAATGCCAGACGAAAACAAAATCATCGAATGGTTCATTTGAATGACTCGCGACGAACGACGGTAGAACGGACGACGAACGATATGTGGATCGTTCGGCGAGGGGAAAGCATTTCATTCCGTCGCCGGCAACACGACCAACGCCGATATGAGTGGTTGAATTTGGGGTTTTAGGAATTTGAGGACTATTTTGGAAATATTTGAAAATTTGAATTTGGGGTTTAGGAATTTGAGGACTATTTTGAAAATATTTAAAAATTTCATGATATTTTATTTTTTTAAAAAAATATATAAAATATATAAATAATTATTTTTAAAATATTTTAACCAATCATATGATGTCATGTCAGCAAAGTGCCACATTGCATCATCCAATTGGTTAAAAATATTTAAAAATATATTTTTTAAAAAATAATTTTTTAATTTTTTAAAATGCCGTGTCAGCAAAGTGGCACGTGGCATCGCCATATCATCTCCCCATGCCATGTAGACATGCCACGTCAGCCTCAGGCGTTGACCGTTAGTTGACTAACGAGTTTCATCCAACAAGGGTGAAATTTGAACAAAAATAAAACGTTAGGTGGTTTTTTGCACACAAAAAAAGAATATGGCCTAAAGTGACCACAAGGTCAAACGTTGGGGGCTACTTTTGACTCAAAATGAAACGTTGAGGGTTGAATTACTCCAAAAAAAAGAATAGGGGTCAAAGTGATCATTCAGTCAAACGTTGTGGGCATTTTTTGGCTTTATGCCTAAAATATATTTGGTCCTTCAATATTTTTAAAAATTTATATTAAACTTCAAAGTTTGAATATTTTAATTAAATAATGTTTCTTAATTTTTAAAAGTTCTTATTAAATCTCTCAAGATTATTAGAAATTTTAGTTAAACTCTCAAAATTTTTTGAAAATTTTAATTCAAGTCTGCAAATTTTTTAAAAATTTAAGTTGCCTCCCAAACTATTATGATAAGAGGCTGCCCTACCACGTTGGAAACTCACTTAATTACTTAGAAACAAGCCTAAGGCGTTAGACTCAATCAAAGGAGATGGAATATGAAGTTCTTGAATTTTCAAGAGGATATGCAATGGTGTTTCTTGAAAATTCTGCAAATCAAGAACCAAATTCAAAGAAAAGGGGTTAAGAATCGATATTCAATGGAGAATAATAAGAAATCAAGTAAAAGAAAACAAACGAATAAAAAACAAAATTAAAGAACCAAATTTGGAAAAATCCAGATTTGGAATTCGATGGAGATGGTGTTTGGATGTGAAGAAAATATGAAGATGGCTTGTGGAATTAAGGAATTTGCCCACGGGATCCTCCTAGTCGCGATTAACTAGACAACTTCCATGATACGGCTTAAAACTGACCTTCTTACTCATGCTTAGATAGGCAACTTGGAGTGTGAAGATTCTCCCTCGCTCAACCTGGTCGAACACATTGAAGAAAGCTTCGAAGACACAAGTTTACCGACACTTGCAAACATGTACTCAAAAGAATATCCTTTTATTTAAAAACTCAAATCTCAAATATGTCTTACAATGAAGAAGTTCTCATCCTTTTATAGGGGAATGATGATAAACTAATAGGAAATCCTAAAGAAACACAAAATCTCCTAGTGTATAAAAATAATAAATAAAGTTGATTCGTTAAATTGGACTTGATCTAACGGCTTAAAAGAAGGGTGGCTGGTTCCTAAAGTATATACAACCCTAAAACATCAATCTAAATGATAATAAATATACTGGGATAAGTTTAATTCATCTAAAGCCTTGTATGTTAGCTTTTGGGCTGAATTTTACAAAATCCCGTATTCAGTTTTCTGCATGTGCAGCTTTTAGTAAAATAGACGTATCTTGAGTTCCTGAGATCGAATTGATGCGTTTCAAAATTCGTTGGAAAGGTAACTGAATGACAGTCAATTCTTCAGAAGACAACTTGACCCAGAAATGCCCGGATCTCATTCGAAAAGTCGTCTCAAGTTGGCTGATCCTCTAGCCTTAAAAATCAGCTTTAGCTTCTTGTCCAAGATGCATGGTTTTAGCCCTCCCATGCATGTATCATTCCCCCACTCCTCAAAAAGATTCATCCTCAAATCTAAACTGGTGAAAGAAGGACATCCAATAATGGTAATAAAAAAGGAGTCTTTTCCATAGGTGGAGTGATCTAACTAAGCTCCTCTCAGGGGTTCAACAAAATCTTGAATAAATAAGACAATAGTACTGGAATATTTGTTATGATTAGTCAAACCAAAATCACTCATCTTGTTCTTTTTCTTTTTCTTTTTGTTTGACTTTTACCTCAAGTGTGTTTTCACTCACCCAAATTGGGCCATTTATTTGACTTTTTTCACTATCGGCCTCTTTACTCTCTGTCTTTTGTATCTCACACCCCATATCCCTCTCAAAAAATTATCATCAAAGTACTTTTGCTGTAGAGGAGAAGATGTTTGACTAAAATCGAATGAAGGGTTAAAAAACACTTACTTTCTTTTTATAGAGGTGATGAGACTGTAGCAAGGAAACTTACTACTTCACATGAAGGATTATAAGCATTGTCTTCTTGATTGATGGGTTCACTATCACTTTCCTCTTGTGTGGAAGATGATTCTTTGTCAACATCAAAATTTGAACTAATGCTTGAACATGTAGTAGAAATATGAAGATATTCAATTTCACCTTGTGCTTGTGGAGAAATTTCATCGTTGTTCGTGTCTGGATGATCGTCTTTATCATATGTTGAGTATCCCCTCTAATGAGTCTTGGATTGCTGTTGTAGGTGATGTTCGATTTTGATTGCTCTTTGTACTACATCGTCAAGATCTTTATGAGGTTCGAAGTCTAGCATACCAGCGATGTTTGTATTCAATCCATCAATGAATTGATATAATGTGTTTTCTTCATATTCCTGGACATAGTGTCTTGTGTGAAGCATTGAAGTTCTCTCTTGTTGTTCCTATAATACTAAGAAGGAACATATTGTTCCCTCATGATCTGCTTCAATTCCTTCTAAGAATCAATCACTCAATAAAATCATTTGTTACGTACAAATTCATTCCACCAACTCAAAGCATGGTCAGTAAATCCAGAGGTAGCTAACAAAAATCTCCCATAATCCGAATCATACTTATAATTTGGAATCACGAGTTCTATCTCATTCTCCCAATCACAATAGGCATCTGAATCAGATGTACCTTTGAATTTCGGAGGATTGGTAATTAGTTTGGCCCATGAAGGCTTCCCTGGAGTATCATGTGGTTTTGCAAGTAGCTTGTCTCTATGAAACATCCTGAAATATCACAACGCTCACACAAAAAATTAAGTGATAAACAAAAAGGAAAACTAGAAACCTCACAAATCACTCCAAGAAGAAGTATTCTTTGAGGCAAGTTAGTCGATCATGTATTCTTTAAAACTCTCATACCGTGCATGACTCAGTAATCGGAGTTCAAATTGTAACAAAGACCCTAAGTGCTTTAAGAGATCAAGGAAAGGTTAGACACCAAAAGAAAGATAGTTGCGAGGAGGAAGGAAGTTATGCAACTTTTAAGTCCTACTAACACAAGAAAGTGAAAAGGTGTTAGATAATGTAAAGAAGACAATAAAAAAGTAAAACAAATGAAAACAAGTGATGACTCCTCCAATGGTGTAGGTCTGATATGGAAATTTTTAGCTCAAAATTTGCTCGTTTGGATTTTGCGAATTTTTTCTCTTTTTTTTTGAAAATTTCACCCAAAAGCCTCAAAATTGTGCCCAAGAATCGACCCAATCTGATACCAAATGATATAGGGCTTTCTATCACGTTGGAAACTCACTAGATCACTTGGAAGCAAGCCTAAAGCGTTAAACTCAACAAAGGAAGTGAAACTGGAATTTCTTGAATTTTCAAGAGGATATGTAAAGAATAAACGAAAAATATTAAAAAAGATAAGATTAAAGAACAGAAAAACAAATCTAAAGTTTCCAGATTTGATTGAATGAAGATGGCGCAATAGAGGAAGCTTGAAGAAGATGACACTCGGTGGTGCTTGGACTTGAAGAAGAGATGGAGATGGTTTGTGGAATTGAAGGATTTGACCGCGGAACCCTCCTAGTCGCGATCAACTAGGCAACCTCCGTGATATGGCTTAAAACCGACCCTCCTACCCACGATTAGATAGGCAACTCAGAGTGTGAAGATTCTCCCTCGCTTAACCCGATCGAACACGTTGAAGAAAGCTTCGATTCGAAGACACAAATTTATCGACACTTGCAAACATGTACTCAAAAGAATACCTTTTTATTTTAAAACTCAAATATGTGTTTTTCCCAATAATGAAGGTGTGCTCATCCTTTAATAGGAGAAGAATGACTTAAAAATGGAGTATTCCTAAAGAAACACAAACTCTCCTAGTGAATAAAAATAATAAATAAATATGGTCCGTTAAATTGGACTTGATCTAAAGGCTTAAAAGAAGGGTAGCTGGTTCCTAAAGTATATAAAACCCTAAAACATCAATCTAAATGATAATAAATACACTGGGCTAAGTTTAATTCGTCCAAAGCTTTATATGTTAGCTTTTTGGCTGAGTTTTACAAAATCCGGTAATAATCTCGTATCCAATTTTTCGAATGCACAATCTTTAGTAAAATGGACGTAACTTGAGTTTCTGACATCGGATTGATGCGTTTCAAGATGTGTTGGAAAGGTAACTGAATGACAGTCAATTCTTCATAAGACAACTCGACCCAAAAATGCCCGGATCCCATTCAAAAAGTCATCTCAAGTCGGCTGATGCTCCAACCTTAAAAATCAGCTTCAGCTTCTTTTCCAAGATGCATGGTTTTAGCCCTCCCATGCATGTATCAACAACTCAGGTAAACAAATTTGATTTAGAAATATTTCTAATAAAACGAAAACTAACGTCTCTAGATTAGAAATATGACCCAACCCAGAAAAGATAAAAACCCTAACTCAAAGGCTCAAAACAAAATAGATACAAACATCACCAAAGCTCGACGATGAAAGGTAAAAAACCAACAACGAACAACATTAAAAAATGCATATTACAATAATATGGCACGTTGACAACATGATCATTACCACAACTCAATCGCGAACAAGAGCGGTGATTGTGAGCTTGTATCCAAATCCAGTTCGAGGGTCCAAAATAGGGAGATCAACAAGATAATCAAAAGAGCTACATCTTGATCAGTTATGGCGGCATCAAATCCAACCCTGGTAGAAAATCAAATGAAAAAATAAGCAACCAAATGACCGATTAAGAGAAGAAAAGTATGCCAAAAGGTAGATAATATGTACCAAAAGGTAGAGAAAATCGTGTCACAAGGGCAAAGTTATTAAATTCAAAAAGTAAAAAATAAAGAACGAAACACACAAATAAAAGAAGATTACCGACAGTCAGCAACCAACACTAAGGCTAGTGCCGTCACCAGCCATGTAAGATTGAAAAAAATAGAAAACATGAGCGGCAGAGGGAAAAGGGATGCGGCTAGGGTTTTGTAGTTTCCTTTGCATAATTTAATGGCTTAAAAATTTGCTAATTCTAGAATCAAAGAGGATTCTACAAGATTAGCCTTTGAAAAATTTACGAACAATAATAAATTTTATCAAAAAATTACTAATAGTAATAAAGTTTTTATCTTTTGTATTCTATTTTTTTCAACAAATTGCGGAATATAGATAAGGATTTGGACAACTCCTTAAGGAGTACTTTATTTGGAGAGTTCTTTATTCTAGCATCATCAACGCACTTTTTCAAAATTCCAAGTAAATTTCTACAAGGAAATTAATAGTGAGACAATAATTATAATAACAAGACAATAAAACAAGTTTAAGAAATGCACTAATATCATAATAACTCACAAATTATTTCTCACCGTTTATTTTAAATGAAAATTTTCCACAAATAATTGTTTGCGAGTTAATCCACGTTTCCTTAAACCGAAACTATATAAAACTTTCGTTTATTGAAAATATATTTTTAATAAGTTGGTGTGATTATAATGTAGTATTTGTTCAATTTTCTTAGCCCTTTAATAATGCACACACATCGTCCACACATGGTACTCGAACCCGAGTCACATGGATGAAATATATCATCCTTTACCAGTGGGACCACCAGTGGGACCACTCCGCGTAAAGGAAAACTATCATGGAAACTGATGCAATCCGAACATTAAAATAAATGTATGATGTAAGTATGAAAAAATAATGGCTCTACTGCTCATTGTAGTGTAATTTTTTTACCATGATACTTACGTAACCGAACCATGCATTTATTTTTGTACTAAACAACCTTTAAAGCTGAGAAAATTTTGTATAATCACCGGACAGTTTACCTATATGATATAGTAGTTTACGTGGAAGCTTTCTTGGTAGATTAATAGAAAAATTATGAAACCAACAAAAAAACTCTTCATATCACTTTTTTGCACTCTTAATAAAACTCCTCAAAACCTACCATCCATGTTCCCACTTTTTTATTAGGGTAAAGTACACAAATGGTCACCGAATTTTTAAGGCACTTTCATTTTAGTCACTAAATTTTTAAAACTTTCATTGGAGTCACCCAATTTTTAGTCCACTTTCATTTTGGTCCCTCCTGTTAACTTCTGTTAGAAAAATGCTGACGTGTCAGGTTAACTTTCCTTCTTCCTCCATTTTCCATTTCATTCTATACTCTGTTTTTTTAGTTGAATGTTGTACACTTGATCTAAATAGTATTTTAATGAGGGTATGCATGAAAATGGGCATCTGTTTGTAAAGTTGTTGGGGATCAAGGTTTGTTTCAGCATTTGGTGCACTGAACTAGAAGGTTTAAGAAAAAAAAGTAGATCCAATGTTCAACCATTTGAACATAATTTTTCTTTATGAAAAAGGGAAATGGATCACTGGCACATCTCATGTGTGATACAAAAAGGAAATGATTTGAGGTTCTAGCTGTTCATGTCTACCCCAAGAGAGAGTGGCCTCAAAACAATAAAAAAATAGTGTACTTACTTTTACAGGCTCTTATAACATTGCTCTTCTAAACAAAATTCACAAAAAACCAAAATTGAGGAATATACAACAAACTGAATGCAATTAATTAAATGAACCCGAGTTTCTTATTCATGTGATCTTTTGAACTCTCTTCTACTCTATGCTTCTTCTCAAAACCTTCTATTTCCCCTGCAGATTGGTTCCAGTATAGCAATGACTCGATGAACGCTTCATCTCTTGGTTCTTCCTTGGTTATGGAGAACATATTGTTTACATCATGTTGTTGATTCATTAGTGACCCTCCGGAGTTCACCCAACTTTTAGTCCACTTTCATTTTGGACCCTCCTGTTAACTTCCGTTAGAAAATGCTGACGTGGCATGTTAACTTTCATTGGAGTCACCCAACTTTTAGTCCACTTTCATTTTGGTCCCTCTTGTTAACTTCCGTTAGAAAAATGCTAATGTCGCATGTTAACTTTCATTCTTCCTCCGTTTTCTTTCTCATTCTCTAATCGTTTTTTCAATTGAATGTTTTACACTTGATCTAAACAGTATTTTAATGAGGGTATGCATGAAAATGGGCATTTATTTGTAAAGTTGTTGGGGATCAAGGTTTGTTTCAGCATCTGGTGCGCTGAACCAGAAGGTTCAAGGAAAAAAAGTAAATCCAATGTTCAACCAATTAAACAGATTTTTCTTTATGAAAAGGGGAAATAAATCACTGGCACATCTCATGTGTGATACAAAAAAGGAAATGATTTGAGGTTCTAGCTTGTTCATGTCTACCCCAAGAGATAGTGACCTCAAAACAATAAAAAATAGTGTACTTACTTTTACAGGCTCTTATAACATTGCCCTTCTAAAAAAAATTCACAAAAAACCAAAATTGTGGAATATACAACAAACATAATGCAGTTAATTAAATGAACCCAAGTTTCTTATTCATGTGATCTTTTGAACTTTCTTCTACTCTATGCTTTTTCTCAAAACCTTCTATTTCCCCTGCAGATTGGTTTCAGTATATCAATGACTCGATGAACGCTCTATCTCTTGCTTCTTCCTTGGTTATGGAGAACATGTTGTTTACATCATGTTGCTGATTCATCAATGACCCTCCGGAGTTCACCCAACTTTTAGTCCACTTTCATTTTGGTCCCTAATGTTAACTTTCATTAGAAAAATGCTGACGTGACATGTTAACTTTCATTGGAGTCACCCAACTTTTAGTCCACTTTCATTTTGGTCCCTCATGTTAACTTCTGTTTGAAAAATGCTGACGTGGCATGCTAACTTTCCTTCTTCCTCTAATTTCTTTTTTATTCTCTACTCTGTTTTTTAGTTGAATGTTTTACACTTGATCTAAACAGTATTTTAATGAGGGTATGCATGAAAATGGGCATCTGTTTGTAAAGTTGTTGGGGATCAAGGTTTGTTTCGGCATTTGGTGTGCTGAACCAGAAGGTTTAAGGAAAAAAGTAAATCCAATGTTCAACCATTTGAATAGATTTTTCTTTATGAAAAGGGGAAATGGATCACTGGCACATCTCATGTATGATACAAAAAGGAAATAATTTGAGATTCTAGCTTGTTCATGTCCACCCCAAGAGAGAGTGGCCTCAAAACAATCAAAAAATAGTATACTTACTTTTACATGCTCTTATAACATTGCCCTTCTAAACAAAATTCACAAAAAACCAAAATTGTGGAATATACAACAAACAAACAGAATGCAATTAATTAAATGAACTTGAGTTTCTTATTCATGTGATCTTTTGAACTTTCTTCTACTCTATGCTTATTCTCAAAACCTTCTATTTCCCCTGCAGGTTGGTTTCAGTATAGCAATGACTCGATGAATGCTTCATCTCTTGGTTCCTCCTTGGTTCTGGAGAACATGTTGTTTACATCATGTTGCTGATTCATTAGTGACCCTCCGGAGTTCCCAAATCCTGACAATCCAAAGTTTTCGGCCCCTACAACATCTCCAGCATGAAGGGTGATTCACCTTCTGGTGTTGATGCCCTCAAAACGTGAAGAGGGTTGTTTCTTATCGGATTGTTAGAGTGAGTGTTAAGAGGTGGTGGCCTTATTGTCATTGCCCTATTGTTGCTGTCAGGTAAAGGTCTATTGACTGAGTAGATTTACACTACTAAATTTTGATGGGGTAACCATCAAGTAAATGCATAGAGCCACAATTGATATCACAGAGAAGGGAAAGATAAACCAGGGAAAAATAGAGTAAGGAAAGGAGAAGAAAATGGAGGAAAAAATAAAGTTAATGTGTAAAGTCATTATTTTTAACGGAAGCTAACGGGAGGGACCAAAATGAAAGCGAACTGAAAGTTGGGTTACTCTAATAGAGGTTTTAAAAGTTCGGTGACCAAAATGAAAGTGCCCTAAAAGTTCGGTAACTATATGTGTATTTTACCCTTTTTATTATTGTTGTTAATGTTGTTTTAAGTTTCCCTTACAATTTAGACCCAAAAAATGTTGAAGACGAAAGTTAAATGGAAAATGTTGAACCATCTTTAATAAATAATAATAATAATTTCAAATATATAAAATATTTAATGTATACTATTTTAATATTTTTTCAATTCAATCTCAACTCTAATACATGTATAAATAATTCATTCAAGTGTTAATTGCATCAAATGTTCTTAAATTATGATTTTATTTTTAAACTGGTCTTCAAACTTTTTGAATATTTTAATTTTATCCCTAAATTATCAGTATATTATATGCTAATGAAATCGTTATAAAATTATTAATTATCATGTAAACATTGATGTATATTATATAATAATATGATGCGGAATAAACGATAATTTGAGGATAACATTGGAACGTTCAAAAAGTTTGGGGGAACAATTTACAACAAGGGTCATAGTGTAACACCCCATTCTCATATTTGATCATTAAACACGAGTCGGTGATGTTACAAAACAAAGTCAAAAACATTTCTATTATAAAACTTTTGAATTGACAACCTTTACTGTCTTTGAATAAAAATGTATATCAATTTTTATAGACATCAAAAATTCATTTTGTAAATTTAAAATTAAACTAGACTCAATAAGCTTTTAACCATATAAATTAATAACTTAGATTCAATATACACAAATTATAAAAATTCTTCAAAGTCACGACATAGTGTAGTTTTTCTAGTAAACTGCTGCCATGTTTTCTAACCTATCAACATTTTTTTTGAACAATTCCTACCTAAGGGGAGGGGAAAGTGGAAATTTGCTCCTACTAGGTCTAGAACCCACAACCTAGGTGGGAGGTATCAACTGAGAGCTTTTAACCATTTGCTCTAGAGGTTGTTGATTCACCTTCTAATTCGATTTGGGGAATTTATGACAAATTTATTTTAAAATTAGTTACCATTTATTTTAAAAGAAACCATACTCAATTTTCAGTTCATTCATGTAAGATTCACCTTCTAATTCGATTTGGGGAATTTATGACAAATTTTCAAACTTACTACCTAATGTAGATTTTTCTGGATTGTTTTTATCTATTCCAATTATAATCCCACTAACAACTCATAAATAATTCCAATTCACATAGTAAATATACTAAGTCATACTTCTTTTTATAAATATTAAAAACCTTAACATAATTAAAAAGTGAATTATGCAATATGAGCAGGTTTATCATTATACATGCCACAAAAACAAAAACATCATATAAGATGTCAAGACATTACTATGATAACCTGTAGTATGTCCTCGTCCACGAGGTGATGCAAAATGTTGTTGCTTAAAACTGGTACCGTATCAACATACGTGTGCACTAACAAAACACATGCTAAGTATGAACTTAGTGAGTCATTAAATTGTATTCATGAAATAAATAAATTTAAAAACATGGTTTAGGCAATTATTGCCCCAATTTCTTGAAAATCAATACCACCATATAGCATGATTAAATAATGCCAAGAACATCTTGTAAATCATTTCCATGTATAGCCCAAGATATATGTTTATATCGAATATGCAACAAATAGAATCGAATGTATACATTAGTATACATCAAACAATTTGATAATCACCATAAGAATTCATAAAAATTCTTTCAAGGTTAATTCGAACTAAAAATGTATCATATACTTCATTTGAACCTTCAATTTTCATAATTCTTATTTAAGCCCTCCACTTTAGCCGAATTTCAAAATGGTCCTAAACAAATGTTTTCTTCATCCAAATAACATAATCAAGCTCCTAGAAGGACTCTAATAGGAAGTCCTATTTAGAGTCGAACTTTACCATTGAATGTAGGGGGATATAAATAGAGGCTTACCCCCGCCTTATTAGGCACTTCATCAGTTTTCCTGGGATTTTAGTTTTGTGTTTCTGAGGCTTCAGTATTTAAATAAAAACACGAGCATTCGCTCGGGATTTCCCCCATTATCTTTTCTTGTTGTTTCCCTTGTCTTATTCTTTCGTTTCCGTGCAGATCCAATCATTCTCGCTTAGATCGTTAGGCTTACTTAGACACCACACCATCCCAAAGGCGTCTAAGGCCGCACGTTCCGGTTTGAGTGAATCTAGGGACGTGGCAATCATTCTAACCATTTCCATTACTAGAATAATTTTTACAATATTTTCCCTTATTTCTCTATATAGCCTAATGGCCTCTATGCTTTATTCCATGTAATTTTCATCATAGAACAACATCACAACATATTTTCCAACATAATTGAACCTTAAAACATGAAAGTTTAACATGCTCTTCATCAACCTTAATCACCAACTTCAGCTTAGGAACAAGATAACCATGTAAAGCTTGTACCAAATGGAAAAGAATTTAAAGGAGAACAATTTCCTATTTTATGTTTAACCCCTAAATTCAATCAAATAGGGTTTAAAAAATCTAAAGAAAATCTTTCTTACCTTGCTTAGGTACCTCACGACAATGGGATAAAGATGAGCAAAATTTTTACATTTTTATATTTCCTTGATTTATGCCAAATGACATTATATTAGTCTTATATAATAAAAATTTTCTTAATAGTCAAATGATTATTTTACCCCTTGATTTTCTCCAATGACATCTTGCTACCTATACAATCTCCTTTTCCATAATCAAATATATTTAAAAAGTATATATAAAATGATCATTTTGCCATTAATGAATCAACTTATCTTCAAAAATGTCATTTTCATTTACTACACAAAATACTGCATAGAATCAAATTTAAATCTAATAAAAACGATTCAAAGACCACAATGTCACATTCTTCGAGTCTTCCTAAAACATCCATAAAACTTTTGTAATATTTTGAGCTCAAACAATTTCCCGAATTAATTACCGAAACTTATTCTTTTTATAACTTTTCACACAAATCTCCTATCAAAAATATGATTCCCACCAAAATTCTTATATCGTGATAAAATATTCATTTATATAATATAAAATAATATTTAGGAAAATTACCATATTTGTCCTTGCACTTTTCTCAAATTTTTACTCTAGTCACCAAGCTTTAAAAATATATGTTTTAGTCACTGAACTAAAACCACCAACTTTTAATTCTTTATGTTTGGTCACTAACCAAATATTGGGGTATTGCAATTCTCTCCCCTTCAGAAAATCTATCCTCAAATTTTAAAACGTACCTGATTAAAAAATATATGGATATTGCTTTTTCATTGCTTTTTTTGTTTCTCATGTGGCCTCTTCCACTTTATGGTTCTGCTATAGAACTTTCACCAACGAAATGGTCTTGTTTCTCAATTCCTTAACTCCATGAGCAAGAATCTTTAATGGTTCCTCCTCATAAGACAAATCTGGCTGAAATTCAATCTCTTCCGGTGATATCACATGAAAGGATATGATTGATACCTTCTGAGCAACGAAACATGAAACACATAATGTTTCTTACTCAATTCCAGAGGTAACGCTAATTGATAAGCTATTGTGCCAACTTTCTTTAGAATCTTATAAGGGTTGATAAATCTCGGACTCAATTTTCCTTTACACCTAAAAGTGTAGCACCTTTTTTCCAAGGTGAAATGTAACACCCCGAAAAATGGGCTAAAAATTTGGGTGAATTATCAGAATCAAGTTGGTATTTTTTGTTAGGCTTTAGCTAATTAATTAATTTTAAAAAATAATTTTGGTAATTAAATTAATTTCCGATAAATTTATCGTGACAAGTATTTGTGAAAAATATATTTAATGAATTTAATAAAGAATGAAATTTAGTTTGAGTAATTTTAAATGGGTTGTTTTATATTAATTAAATGATGACTATTTTGCAAAAGGTTATAAAATATCAATAATGGCAATTTTGTAAAAAGGATTAAAATAGTATTTTAATGGAATTATTAGATTAAATAAAAGAAATATCTTTTCCCGCTTATTTTTAACAAAAAGAAATTGACGGTTGTAATTTTTTTAAAACATGAGAAAGACATTTTTAAGTTTCTCTCATTTTCTTCTAAACAAAGCTTAGGGATTTCTTGATTCCTTAATCATTTCTACTTCAATTTCTTCTCCAATTATTTCTAAATAATTGTGGATTAAGGATTTTGACTTTTACATCATCCCCACTATTTTTATTGTTGGAAATCAAGAAGGGAGTTCATCTTCAAGTTGATTTTTCATCAAACAAGGTGAGAAAATGTTCTTTAATAATTTTCTAACGTTTTTAATTCTTAATCTATGATTTCTCATGCATTGAGATAATTAAAATGAATATCTAATGGAATTATTGGATTTTAATGAATTTCCTTATAAATCTTGATTAGATTATAGTAATCTAATGCTTTCTATAGAGTTCTAATATTTTGTGCATAAGTAATATTAATCTTAAGTTGATTTTGTAATTTAATTCTCAGAATTAATCTAATTGGTTGAATTTAGATTTGAGTTCTTGGATTGAGATATTTGGTAGAGTGTTGACTTAATTATTGGATCATATATTTGAGGTGCACTAATTATGTTCAAAGAAATGTTTATAAGGATTTTTGTAAAGCTGAAAAAATAAGGAATTGAATGGCCAAGGCTGGGCAGTGGACTGCCATGAATATTGGCGCAATATCTTGGTTGTAGCGTGGCTCACTGCCACCAGTATGTGTTTAATTAAGTAAAAAATATAAAGGAAAGGAACATAGGTGAATTAAGCAGGAATTTGAAAACAGAGCAGTGACGTAAATGGTTGAAATTCGTGAATGGTTAGGTGGGGCTACTGCTAAGGATGTCAATTGGTCGCACCCACCCCGTCAAAAATTTTCATTCTCATCCTCGCCCCATAACCCGCTGCGAATGTAAAATTTAAGATCATCCCTGCCCCGCGACCCGCAAGATTAAAACCATTCTCACCCCACCACCCACTGGTTCTTAGACCCATCTAATCCCTTTTATACGCGTCTCATGATCTACTTTATATAATATATTTATAAGTATTAATTAAATAAATTTATACCAAATTTGTTATGAAAAAATAAGAAATCTATGTTATTTAGACTCACACCACATGTGACATTATTTCAACTATCACAATTTAACAAATAATCGTAAAGTTTTTGAAACCTTTAATTGGTAAATTAAAATATAAATTTAATACGAATTTAAAAAATTTTAAAAACAAAATACTTACAAAATTCTAAGTATAAACATTGTTTCAAATACATCATAAATGTCTTTAAAAGCTAAAATTTTAAATATCAATCTATACATGTCACTCATGTAACTTGGTTGCTCCGATATCACATTCATCTTCTAATCCTTCTATCAATTGTGAGCATGATATCTTTTGAACGTCACATGAACTTGCATATGTAAACTTCATTATGAGTAACTTGCACTTCTATTTAACAAATAAGTTTAATTTAAAAATATATGTTATTAGTTTATAAATAAATTTAAAATAAAAAATAATAAGTTACCTTTAGTACTAGCTCAAATTCAATTTTGAGTACACATTAAAGCCTCAACAGTTTCCGGTAGAAGTCGGATGCGATAAGGATCAAGTACTCGACCACTAGTGCTAAAAGCAGATTTCGAAGGGACTGTAGAAACAAGAATGCTTAAAATGACCCTAGTTATTTGTTGAAGAATGAGATATGTGCTTCAATTTGTCTTCCACCATGTGAGGATATCAAAATCATCACAAAGTGGTACATTAGAAGCTTCCAAATATTTCTCCATATCTAATTTTTCACAACTGTGACTTTTATCTTGCTCCATAAATTGTGCAAATTCTTGCATATACGCATCTCCTCCAATGTGACCAATATTACTAGGCGCCTGAGAACTAGTAGCTTGGATCCCACTATTTTTAGACCCATATTCATCCACCAACTGACGAAGAAAAGTACTGAATCTACTAACCTCCCTCTCAGCTTCATCATTGTTAAATATCTTTTTGAAATAAAAGCGAACAAGGGTCATTTTGTATCTTGAATCAAGTATTGTTGCTACACCTATTGGACCATTAACACCATTCCAGTACTTGTTGTATTTGTCTAGCATTACTTGTGCCATTTTCCTTATATAATTATAAGGAGACGAAAGCCAACTAGATATAGCAAGTTTAAGAGTACAAATTTTGGGAAAGTAAATATTGACAATGGGAAATCTTGAAGCTGAGAAATCAAGGGTGGTAGTACTAAATACTTCCAATTTTTCACATATTTTCTCTACTTTTCCCAATCTTCACTAATTGGTGGATTCTTATAAAGATTATCTCGGCCACTCAAAGCAACAAACACTGGCCTATACTTTAAAGCAATTGCAAGCATTTCAAAAGTAGAATTCCACCGAGTCTTGCAATCAAGTGATAATTTTTTTTGTATTCAGGAACTAATTGTTTAGCTACTTGCTCAAATTTTTGGATTCTCTTATCAGAAGCAGTCCAAAACACAACACTATCCCTGATTCTTTGGACACCATCAGCTAGAACAACACTTAATCCATCTTGAACAATTAGATTTAATATATGAGCACAACGGAGCATATGAAAAAACTGACCGTGCAAAATAAGGTAAACACAAGGAAACTCTTCACGCAAAATAACCATCATTGCGTCATTAGTTGTACAATTATCCACAGTAATAGCAGACAATCTAAGATCGAGATTCCAAGATTGAATGCATTCCTTCAAACTGTCAGCAATTACCTCAGCGGTATGAGGGGCTGGGACATAACAAAACCTGTCATATACAATAAACAAAAGGTTACTAATCAATTAAAAATGATATATCCTCAAAAGATTTGAAAAGAATGTAATACCTTATGATTCGACTTTGTAGTCTCCAAACATTATCAATAAAATGTGCAGTGATAGCCATATAGCCTTTTCTTTGGTTGTTAGCGCTCCACATGTCCGTAGTTAAGGCAATTTGACTCTTTTCTTTTCCCAACAAAGCACTAATATTCTCTTTTTCAAAAACATATCTTTGTATGATGTCTTTCTTAGTTGTATTACGGCTCGGTACTTTAAACCACGGTTGAAGTGTTTTAGAATACTTTCTAAAACCACAATGCTCAACCATGCTAATAGGGGTACTCATGCAAAATAATCATCTCTGCCAATTATCTTCTCCCATCCTCTTGGTGGAACTCATATGGTGTCAAGGTGAATGTGTCACTTTTGTTGGTAGGATTAGCCTTTACGCCAAACAATCTAGTTTGTCGTATATCTTGACATACTCTTTTTGGACAAATTTTTATATGTTCTTTTAAATGGGTTGTTCCAGCTCTTCTTCCGCTAGAAAGAATCTTTGAACAATGATTGCACTCGACTTTTATGGTATCACTGTAACACCCCATACCCGGTCTAGGAGATAAACCGGCTTAGGACGTGTTACCAAACAATTTACTTACATACATACATACAATTTTGGCAACTTTATTAAATGACACTTATTCGTACCTTCAAAAGACAAGGGAAATTTAAAACTTTTCGCATGCTTTAAAATATCTAATTTTAACTTCCATGCAAGAATAGACATGTATATACATATAATAAGCAAAACACAAATCTCTAGTGCTTAGCATTTGCCTTTATCTCCCATGTGCTTCAAATCACAGAATTTGGCTACATATTACTAACATATAAGACTTCTTTTTAAACAATCATATAGTAAGTCTTTACTCAATTATTAGCCTACCTACTTCAAGTCATTTTAAAACATGTTAACCTAGTATTGAAAGTATTCAAGCTAACAGCAAGCCATAGTTTAAAAATGTTTTCTTTCATGTTATACCATTTGATAACCAAATGTTTTTATCCAGGGTTGCCAACTAAACAAAACATTTTACCATCACTCATGCAATCTTAGCAACAAACATTCCAGATTTGCATTTAACTTAGATTCGTCTACAAACAATCATCTAACAAACAATACAATCTTAGCTTACGCTATCAAGAAGCATTATTAGAATGTTCACAATAAGGTGAAAGCCATAATCGATTATGAAAACGTACTATTTCGAAACTTAGACCAACCTAATTAGATACATATATCCTTAGCATTGAAAAGTCTGATACAAACACATTGACAATCAAACTTTAACTTATTATAACCATTTATCTAATTATCTGAACTACTCCATTATTATTTAGAAATTTACGCCAGATATCAAGGTGATTTCTTTTCATTTTAAGCCTCTAGTACTCTTTTAAACAACCGCCCAAAACTCATCAACTAATAGATCATATAAGCAAGAAACAACCATAAAACAAAAGAATAATTAAGGGCCCATTACAGAACTTCAAATACTTAACAAGCTTATACACAAATAAGCCAAATTGGAAACTAAACGCATCATGCATCCTAACAGTTATGTGCCACCATCTAGGTTTTTTTAAAGGTGATAGTTCGAATCATACATAGATCTTGTGATCATGTCCAAGCTCGAGAGAGAGACCGAAGGTGCCTCATCCTGAAATATTTAATGAAAGAATGTATTAGGCATAAGCCTAGTGAGGTAGCTTAAAATAATCAAATGTATGAATCAAAGTTCTATGGTAACTCTATTTTTCTTCTAAATTATTAGATCAAAACAAGTATCAAGTTTGTTCGAATTAACCCTTCCAAAATCATAGGGTTCAATCTAGTATCATTAAAAGGTCTATTGGATTCATACATAACCACAAGGTTAATCAAATACGGCTATCAGAGTTATAAGAATTCAAGTATAACTTCATTTCCTTAATCTATTTACGCTCATACTCCTTTTAACCATTAGTTACTTATCACACAAGTTTTCATAGTGATTCATCAATTAATCTATGAACTATCTATACTTTTCAAACAAGGCATCTCTTTAGCATGAATTCTCTATTACACAAATTATCCTAATTTTGAATTCCTTATTTCCCTAGGACATCAAATATATCAAAGGCATTATGCATTTTATACCCCTCTTTATTTCTAAACCATCCAATATGCTTGTTTACATATTCCACTTGCGAATATAATCTAACATGGACTCAACCATAGTCCAAATCAGCTTCATATTCATGCATACTCATAAATGTGATTAGAATAATCGAACATGTATTCCTGTGGTAATCCAAATCAGCCACATGTTTATATATAATCACATAGGTATGATCAAACAATCTATCGTATACTCCATTATAGTTCAAACCGGCCCCATATTCATGCATAAACATAAGTGTAATCAAATAATCTAATATGTACTCAACTATATTACTAATTAGCTTCACAGTTATGCATACTATCAAGCTTAAAAAAAATCAGCTATTTTAGAGCAACCATTCGAACCAAACATATACACACATGTATATATGTATTTATATACACTCGACCAAACACATGGATGTAGGCATTCAATCAAACACTCACATGTATATGAATTCATAATTACATTAGCAAGGTATACATCATCTTTCAATTGGGTAACCAGAAAATTATTTAAATTCATTTTACTTGTTTGTAAACTATTACCATGATTCATTTATTTAAAGTATAAACTTTCTTAACTTCTTTCACATTGTCTACCATTTATGTCTGTTACCAGTTACATAAGTTATCAAACACATCATTAACTCAATTTTCTTCTTGATATATAAGATGTTAGACCTAGCAAATCAATATGTGAGTTACGAAGCATATAATGTACTAGTCATATTACTTTGTTTTCATGCATTACTCGACCCATAAGGTATTAAGAGGATTTCTTTATTTTAACTTGAAATCTTTTTATTACTAGCCTTTAACATAGTATCTCATAATCAGGATTGGTTATAGAATTGAATAAGAACTATCCAGCATGTCTCAAGGCGTATAAACCAAATGTATACATATATGCACATTTTCGATAATTCATATGTATCAAGGGTAGTATATATATACATCACAGAATTCAATCACGTCTCACTTTCAACTATGCATTCCATAAACATATCTATTCATCTGAATCACACCCATGGATCAATTAGATTTTACACTACTTGATGTGCAAGATATTATATTAAGTCAATGATTTATCTTATAAATTTCCACAATTCCTTTATAAAATATCCTTAAATATAACGTATCATATAATTAATGTACTTGTCACTCCAAATATTAAATAAAAGCTTAATCACAACATATGATGAACAAAGCATATCTTAAACTTAACAATCATATCACAATTTACTTGCTACATAAGACTTTAAGGTATCTTTTTATTGAACTTGCAAATCTTATTAATTGCTTTTAGCATAGCCTTAAACTTACCGAACTTCAACCTAGGTACAACGAGTCCCCAAGCAACTGTCTCCCATAAAATGGTACTCGCAATACCGGTCAATCCCTCTTACTGTCCCCAAGTGACCACACACACTTCCCTCCTACTGTCACCAAATAGGGACCTCTGTCTCGAACCGTAGTCCACCCCAACATTAAGCTCTATGGACTTTATGGCATGCCAACTATACCTAAGACTGACTCGAGACCAAGGCTTTAACATAAATCATCTTTATCAAATCATTGTGAGCATAGCTCCATAACATTGTATCACTTTACAATTTCATTATCCCTTTATAATGGGTAAGTACATTCACCTCATGTGAATCACGATTATCTTTTCAATTGATTGAATGGCAACATGGCCAATATCACAATCACATACGAACCATTTTAAATCTTTCATTATATTCATTTTTTTTTAATTTCTCATAAGCTCATCATGAACAAGGTATTCGAGTATCATGATTCAATATCTCAAGGATAGGCATAGATCCATGATCGATTATCATATTTTAAAGCCTATAATATCTCGTATCAAGCATGTATTCAGTTCATACATTTCTCAAATATTCATTCTTCTATTCGAATGTTTGTATATCAAAGGTCACTTTGTAAGCATATCCAAAGATCAAGTTTTACATAGCATATCATGTCATCATTCTTAAACTTACTTCAGTTTCAAGATTACGTAATCCAAAGAACATAACTTGTTTCTCATCAGAGATGAGCCTAGCTTCGATCTCACATATACTTACATAGGTAAGTTTTATGACTTTTCGAATCAATCATGTCTTACTACATATATAGTTATGAATATGTATTGTATTCATTCCTACTATTTTGGAATGATAACCAAGCCTATCAAATGTTTCTGTCAAACTTGTAGTATTCGATTTAGCATACAATTCAAACATTTTCAGTCATAAGGCATTTGTAATGTGGCACATGCCTCGTAATCCAAGCTTAAAAGCACAAGCACGATTTTAAATTAATGGATAACATTATAAGCTAAATACAATAGCATGCTCGGGATAGTTTCAATCTATCCCGAGACTTTAAACTACACTCACCTCTTATCTCGAAATTACTGGATACCTGAACCACATCCCAATTTGCTACCTAACCAAGTCCTTCCCTAGCTTCTTCTTAGCATTATCTTCCTTATCTTGGTATACACCTCTAATTAAAAATCAAATCATCAATACTTATTCAACCCATTTACCAAAGTCCTAATGCACAAATATACATGTATATATATACAATTCAATTTATTTATGCTCTCAACTAAGAAGAACAATCCACTAAATATTCATATGGCACCAAACATTTCAAAACAACCCTTAAAGGCACGCATACACATAGAACAATCCTTAAAATACTTGTATAGACATTCATATTTTCACAAATAGCCCCTAATACATTTTTGTGTATTCAAACAGTCCACCAAGCAATCGAAACAGTCATTAAACCTTTATTCATGTTCACAACAGTCCAATTACATATATATATTTGCAAAACAGAGTAGTTCATATATGGGCACGTTTATTGACTCAAAATAGTCCATTTTTTTAACAGAGTAACCCCCTTATTTTCCAGTTTACAAGATAGTCTCATATGTCACCAAAACAACCTTCAAATGACATTAATGTGCAAAACAACCCAAATTTAATGTACACTCACTTTACAAGTTCAAAATAGTCCATAAACTTCATAATTAATCTCTTTTCTTCTATAGTTTAATCCTTAACTTACAAAACAGTTTTCCCTAGATTTTTACTTAAAACTCCATCCATTAAACATTCAAAATCAGCTCTTAATTTACCAATACAGTCCCATACCACAAAACAGTCCACAATCCAACTTCTCATTAATCATGTGATCACAATTCAAATGCAAACATGATTCATATTACCAACAAGATTATAACTACATTTTCATGTTTTTATTCGAATATTAAGTCTCCAATAAACCAAATTTACTAGAAACAAATAGATTGGTTCAATCAAAGCACCATCATTCACAAAGTGTAACATTCTTCATATACATCATTCAAGAACATTAAAATTCTCCTGTCAAGCATTCTCTCTTAATTCCTATACAAATCTAAACACTTAATTCACTTGATCAAGAAGGAAAATAAGATAGTTACCTTTCCAGCTAATCCTCCTTTCGATCCACACCTTGAATTAGACTAGGATTATGAAAACTCTATTCTCTCTCTCACTAAAGTTTCACTTCGATTATGGGGGTAATAGAAAGAAGAAGATGAATTTCCTCATCCATTTCCTAATGACTTAGCCGTGTCATCCCCCCCACTTGGCTTACACATTAATGGGCAAGTGTCCAAGCCCTTTATTTATTAAGGGTTTTAGCATGCAACACCATTAGTATACCACTTATTCTTTTGTGTCCTTTAAAATAGCTTCTCAATCCTTTATAATTCAATTTTGATCCTATGCCCATAATCTAGAGGACTTTTGTCATCATCCAATGAAATCGGAGTGCAATTCGTCAAAGTTGATGCTTTTGAGGGAGTGGGAGCATTACTATCCGTACCAGCCATTTACCTGGAATATTTGTGAAGCCATAATAGTTTGTACAACTCAAAAGTTTGGACTAAAAAAAATACTAAAATCTATTTTAAAGGATTTAAAAACAACACAATTAACATGTCAAATAATATTTCAATTGTCGTAAAAAAATAAACAATATAAAAAGAACTAAAAAGAAAATAAAAAAGCTTTAGAAAATAAGAACAAACACCTACAAAATCTAAATAACATGCAATATTAAAATTTTAAAATTAAAAGAAGTAGAAAAATAACATACAGTGAAATATGAGGATAAAAAGACAAATCTTGCTTCACTTGAATTGTAAATTTTTTGATT
Source organism: Hibiscus mutabilis (assembly GCA_019671005.1). Taxonomy (NCBI): domain Eukaryota; kingdom Viridiplantae; phylum Streptophyta; class Magnoliopsida; order Malvales; family Malvaceae; genus Hibiscus; species Hibiscus mutabilis. Next base: position 21,503,466 of record CM033735.1, on the reverse strand, counting down.
TGATTGCTTATTGATGGACGGAAATTATATATATATGTATAACTTTTTATAAAATTTTAAGATAAGTTAATACGAATTACCTTAAATCTGATTATGATTCAAACTGATATTTTTAATAATACTTATATATTTAATTGATCAATTCAAACTCAATTATATGTGTGTGTGTATAGCCTTTCATAACTATCTAAGACAACTTAATATGAATCACCTTAAATTTAACTTAGATCTAACTGATATTTTTAAAATATTTATATATTTGATATGATTAATCTCAAACTAATTATATTTTTTTTAAAAATATTTTTAATAACATGTTATAAAATCTATTGGGGTGGGTGGGGACGGAGTGAGGCGGGTGGGGATTGGGAGGGTATAAAGTCATATTCACGACTGCCCCGCCACCCACGGTGAATCTAGATTTTATCTCCATAACCGCTCCGCAACCCGCAAAATATGTAACCATCATTTCCCAATTGAATGCGAAGTGGGGTGAATGCCCGTAAAACCCGCCCCATTGACATTCCTAGCTACTGTTGTTACTTTAATTTGTTTTAAGTATGGTGTTGTGTGATTCGAATGATAAGATTGTCAAATGTCACGTGGGGTATTTTAATTTAAGTTGTTACTTTGGTGCGGTCAAATTTATATTGACCCTTGCATTTTCTTGTGGAAGATGGCTAGTGTTCAGACGTGTTTCGGTTAGGTGTCGAAGCATTGGCGTCAAGGCTTTGGCATCGAGACGGTAGCAAATTGGTGAGTGCAAATATAAATTGGTTCTTCAAATAAGTTTGAACTAAGCTTGGGGGTTTGGTTATAGCCTAGCACGTTTAACTAAGTTCGAAAGTAAGTTTTCCCTATTTTCGCCTTTTGAATCGGTTTGATATGAGACTTGATTTACATGTTTTGGTTTAAAATCATGAAATGATTTACTTACAATTTTATGCATCTTTTAAATGATATGAAATGATTTATCAAGTATGTGAATGCTTAAGTGCATTGAGAAATGGTTCCTAAATGGAATGTGGTTGTTGCCTTTGTCAATGTGGTTTTGCATATGGAAATGTTTTGTTAAATGCATATGAAAAATAGTGACGTAACATGTTTAAAATGGAATATATTGGCAAGTGACAATGGTTAAATGTTATCGGATATAGTTGGCATGCCATAGGGTTTAAAGTGCAATATAATAAGTCGCCTCATGTGTGTCGAGGGGTTGTGAGTGTACCATTTCTCCACCATGGGAACCACAATGGTCGAGGGGTTAATTGTGTCGTATTCTCCCACTGGTGGATATTATTTACATCATAACCGTTAAGGGGTTAATTGTGCCGATTGCTCCGGTTAGGGATGTATGTGAAGTTGTCTTGGGAACCACTTGTGAAATCCACATATCCAATGTGTTTTTACAAATGGAAATGTTTGGTTTTGGGTCACTGTAATTATAATATATAAATTAATGTCTCATGGTAAATGAATTATATTTTGTATAATGTGATTTATACATGTTGCGCTATTTAAGCTTTGTTTTTGGAAGAGTAAGCATGTAGAAGCTTAAATTGAGGTTTTGCATATGGGATTATGCTTGAAATCTATGATACATGTTTATGCTTATGAGTTAATATGTTTTGAGAATTATGCATATATGATTTGGAAAGTTTAGCAAATGATCTTCTAGTTCCAAAGATTGGTTTTATACATTTGTTTAAATGCTTTGGAAACGACAAATTTGACTTGCTTTGATATGGTTTTCTAATATTGGTTTTAATTTGAAAATGCATTGATGTTTTACTTTTTGGGCACACTCACTAGGCATTATATGCTTCCACTATTTTTTTCCATCAATGCAGTGAATAGAGCAAGTACGAGGTTGTGGTCCGATGAAAGGTGAGATTCCAAGACAAACATATTAAAATAGTATGTTTATGATATTACCATTATTTGTAATATGGCAATGTGGGTAAAATATTTGGATGAATTGTTTTATTTGAGATATGATAACTTGATAGATTTTGTATTACGTTAGATGATGTTGTATTTAATGATTAAGATGTTGGTATTATTGTTCTAATGCTTTGTATACTTGATAGTTATGATCTAATGATTTAAAATGGTTTATTTAATAAGTGGGTTGATTACTTATGTTCAATGAGTACTTATGGTCATATGCTCTAATTCCTTAATTATTCTATAGCCTATGTTGAGGTCTTGATCATTTGGCGCTATTTGGGGAATGATTATTATCGTTAGGAAGCATGCCTCTAGATTACTTGTATAAGTATGAATGGGGTTGATTTATTGGCATGTAATAATTTGAGTCTATTTGTCTAATGATGGTATAATATTAGAAGCATGTCAATTTTATTTGTAAGTAATTGGATAAGCACTAGTTGGGATACAAATCCTCAACATGCATTTTAGTGCAGCTCGTGTATCGGTATGGCTGGTGGTTAATTCAGTTAATGGATTTACCGAGTTTAGATTCTTTGCATTTCAATCACCGTAAGTTGCGACATCAATTGAATAGGTAAATGATGACTGTTTAACCTGAGATTTTGCAAGCATGCTTTTAATGTATCTAATTTTTGTAAGTAGCTCTAAAAATGTGTTTGTCCCTATATTTTGGCAATTTTACAATTTAGTCCTTACTTTCGTATTTTGCTAAATTGGATGCTTATTGGTTAACCGTTGAAGCTGAAATTTGACATGCTGGCATGAAATATGATTAAGTAATAATTGGTAACTTGAAACCTGTGTACATCCATGTAATTATTCAGATTGACAATTTGGTCCCTATAATACTTGTATTTGAAATTAAGTGCCTTATCGATGTTTAAACCGAATGAAAATTGAACCGTTGCTTGTATGAGCACCCAAGGTCTTAATAATGCACCTAGAAAAGTTAAAAAGAAAAAATGGACTGTAATTTGAGTAAGATTGTTCAAGTTTGCTTTGGCAAACCTAATCTGATCTTCTTGGTTCGGGTCTAACGTCTAGGTCGAGTCAAGGGGGTTACATTTGGTAGTATCAGAATCAAGATCACAACCTCGGATGGATAAAGTCTAATTTGGCTATTTTTGAGAAATTGATAAATGTATTTGAATGTGCTCTTGATGTTAATTTCTTATGTTGGGGATAATCAGGAACACATTGCCTATTACATATGTTTTTGAAAGGTTTTTGTAGGTTTGTCTTGGATCACTTGTCGAGCCTACACCCCAACTGTCAGGTTTAAACACCAGTATTGAATATTATTTTATATGGAAATGAATTTTTTAGTAATTACTTTCGAGGTTAGTAAGTGTTGTCTGGGTTATCGATAGTGTAAGAAAAGTGGTTTTCGATCTTGAGTTGACTTGCTCCTCGATCAAGAGTAGTTAAAATTTGTTTCCAAACTCGAGTGACGATTTCCTTGTTCATGAGTTTATAGGTGGCATTGATCTACTATTTCGAATATTGAAAGTGGTTACTACCATTGATGTTAATGATATAGACTTTGAAGATAGGATGTTAGTGAAGTGGTGTAGATGGATTGAGTACACCGTAAAGTGTCGTATGCTTGATAATAATATCACTATTTCTAAAGTATGCTCGAGAAAGCTTTTACCGAGATTCTAATGAGGATTTTAGAGTGTTTAAGTTGATAAGGTTATGATGTACGCATTAGGCAAGAAAGTTGATGTTCAGGATCGAAACCTGACCAGTGATGTTGATGGTTAATGATAATTTGGTAGTGTCCCTAACGTCATTTCCATGAGAATGGTCAAGGTATGAAATATGCATAAGGCATTGGATTGAATTTCATTTTCGGAAAGCAAAGTGCGTAGCGGAATTGTGGAACATGTATTTTGATCAAGGAAAGGTTGTGTGGTCTGCTTCTTTTTCCTCATTGCGTCTTCTGGTGGATTCAGGCTTCACGAAATCATGCATATCGATTGAAGGTAGTTATTTAAGTGTGTTAAAGTTTTGAAGGTTGGATTTGATTTTTGTGATGAAGTTTGTCGAAGAATGAACCAAAATATGTTTGATGAGTTTTTGGCTTATGTGGTAATCCAAGGTTTAAGGTTCGGGTTCTGAGTGTCTGTGTTTATTTGTAATTTCTTTCTCGGTTTGCTTTTGAGGGAGTTTTTCTATGTTGACATACGTTTGTGAAGTTGATTTCGGTCTAGAGACATGCTTTGGTACAGCTCCCGAATCTTTTTTGTGTCGTGTTGACGAGCATTAAGAAAGTGTATGAGTTTAGAACATAATGGTGATAATGGTTGGTTTATGGATATGTTTGACCAGGAATTCTATTTCTAAAGCATCAACGTGGTTGTTAACGATGTTGGTGTTTAAGAGTGTTTGGTTGGTATGAGTTTTCAGTTGTACCGTGTAGACGGCGAATGCACTAGTGCCATTCGAGGTTGCGATGAGTTGGGTATTCAGTGAATACTTAGTTTCGTGAGTAGTAAGAGTAGTGGTATCCTCATCTACAATGGAATCAAGAAGGATTTTGAACGAAAACCAAGGATTGTTTAGTAGGCTTTTGTGGCAAAGTGAGTGATGTAGGGCTTGTCACCTCGTTGGAATCTTGCTGGATTGCCTGGAAAACAAGCCTAGGGCATTAGACTCGATCAAAGAGGATGAAACAGATTTCAAGAGAACTGGTTGGGCGATTCTTTAAATTTTTATATGCAAAGCTGGGAAATTAAAGAAACGAAGGAAGCTTGATTAATTAAGTTAGGAATATGAAGAATTAAGGTAAAAGAATCAAAAAGATGAAGAGAAAAGAGCGAAGAACAAATCTGGAATCCTTTTAGCCTGTTTTGAGTTGTTCTTGCAATTTCCAGATTATAAGCTAGGTGTTTCTTGATTTTGACGGATTTGAAGCTGTAAACTTAAAGAAACAAAGGTGAGATAAGGGAATAAGACTTGAATGATAAGAATTTAACAAAAAGATAAGAAAAGATAGAGGTAACAAGGCTGAATTCAAATTTGGAAAATTCTAGCTTTGAATGGTGAATGGCGTGATGGTTGGAATTGAAAGGGATGGTGATGGTAGCTGGTGGAAATAGAGGAATTTTCCCGTAGAACCCTCCTAGTCGCGATTAACTAGGCAACCTCCGTGATACGACTTAAAACTGACCCTTCTGCCCCCAATTAGATAGGCAACCAGGAGTGTGAAGATTCTCCCTCACTCAGCTCGGTCGAACACATTAAAGAAAGCTTCAAAGACACAAGTTTACCGACACTTGCAACCATGTACGCAAAAGAATACCTTTTTATTTAAAAACTCAAATATGTGTTACAAAGAATAAGTTCTCATCATTTTATAGGGGAATGATGGCTAAACTAGTAGAAATTCCTAAATAGAATTGAACTCTATTCCTAATAAAATAACACTAAAAGAAATAATAAAATAATATAAAAATAATATAATAATATAATTACTCGCTGAAGGTGAATTCCCTCTTATTTAGGGAGTCTTGGGTGTCACTCTTCCTCCAACAATAAGGGGGCGAATTATATGGCAACAAGTTTGTAGATAGGGCTGATTTGAGCTAGTTTGTATGGATGGTAAGGCCTAAATTTAAAGGAGTCTGATTTGGGCCGGAAATTAACTAATTAGACCCAAACTTTATAATTCAGTTTTGGGTCTAAGCAATTACAATTAAAACCCTATTTAATGGACTTCAAATATGCTTAAGGCATTGTCTTTACATTCGTGGGCGTGTGCTTCCTTAACATGGGTTTGTGTGACCCAATTTTTTAAGATTTCGTGTTCTTCCATGAATGTTTGTAAGCCTTTGGTCTGCATTCCTTGCACGGTGTGTGGAGTTTATCTTTGATAATCTTGGACTTGGCTCGTGTGATTGGTCCAAGTGGGAATGTGAGTCCATCTATGATTTGGGCTTGTCTTGTACATGTATCATCCCCTTGCTCCTCACAGGGATTCATCCTCAAATTTGAAATATCAAACGGAGAAAGGTCAGAAATATTAAAGGTTGCACTCACATTATACTCACCAGGAAGATTAATGCGATAAGCATTGTTATTAATGCGCTCGAGAAATTGGAAGGGGGAAAGGTCAGAAACATTATACTCACATTAAAGGTTTTAAGCATTGTTATTAATGCGATAAGCATTGTTATTAATTCGTCCTCACATTATACTCACCAAGAAGATTAATGCGCTCGAATCCAACTTGGATTTTTGTTTGGTTGGAAATCGTTCATTTTGCATGTCCAAACCCAATCACCAGGTTCGAATATAACAACCCTATGACCTTTGTTGACTTTATCGGTCGTTGCTTGATAAGTCTTTTCCATTCTTTCTTTGGCCTTTAGATTAATGGTTTTGACCAATTCTGCCTTCTTTTCTCCATCTAAGTTGCACATGTTTTCTATGGGAAATGGAACAAGATCTAGGGGAGTTGAAGGATTAAAGCCATATACAATTTCAAAAGGTAAGTAGCCAGTTGAAGAATGAATAGAACAATTATAAGCAAATTCAACAAACGATATGCATTCTTCCTAATTTCTAGTATTTTTACCGACAACAGTTCTTAGTAAAACTCTTAGAATTCTACTGCTTACCTCGGTTTGGCCGTCTGTTTGGGGGTGACAAGTGGTAGAGTATAAGATTTTATTACCTATCTTGCCCTATAGTACCTTCCAAAAATGGCTAAGGAACTTGACATCTTTGCCAGAAATGATGGTCCGTGGATTGCCATGAATATGAACTATTTCTTGAAAGAAAAAATCATCAACAAGAGTAGCATTGTTCGTTTTGTGATAAGGGATGAAGTGAGACATCTTTGAAAATCTGTCAACTATAACAAAGATATTATCTCGTCTTTTCTTAGTACATGGTAATCCAATAATAAAATCCATAGAAAGATCAATCCAAGGAGAAGAGGAGATAGGTAGTGGAGTATACAAACCGTGAGGCATTACCTTGGATTTGGCTTGCTTGCATGTTATGCATAAAGCACAAACATTCTCCACTGCTTTGCGCGTGTGTGGGCAAGAGTAGTGGTCCATTACAATCTATAGGGTCTTATTCACGCCAAAGTGTCCCATTAATCATCCGCTATGTGTTTCTCGTATCAAGAATTCTCGAAGGGATCCTTGTGGAATGCACAATCTGTTATTTTAGAATAAAAATCCATCTACAAGATGAAAATTGTTAAAAGCACCTTTAGAACAATGAATATATATAATATAAAAATCAGGATCATTGGAATACAAATCCTTAATGTGCTCAAAATCTAGGATTGTAGCATGCATAGTAGTAAGCATAGTATATCGACGAGATAATGCATCGGCCACAATGTTCCCAATGAGCATGTCTTTTACTCAACTTACTCTGCATATTTAGCCATTTTAGGGACTCATGGTTCGTGTGGATGACAAACTCTTTGGGAAGAAGATAATGTTGCTAAACCTCAAGTGCTCGAACAAGGGCTAGAAGTTCTTTGTCATAAGTGGAGTAGTTGAGTTGTGCGCCTTTCAATTTTTCACTAAAGTGGGTGATGGGTCATTTTTCCTGTATAAGAACAACACCTATACCAATCCCAGAAACATTACACTCTAACTCACAGGAGTTAGAGAAATAGGTTAAACGAAGAATATGAGTAGAACAAATTTTATCTTTTAATGTTTGGAACGCTACCGCTTGTTTGTTACCCCAAGAAAAACCTACCGATTTCTTTATTAACTCTATTAATGGTGCTGTTGAGAAATCTTTAACGAAGCGTCGATAGAAACTTGCCAATCCATGAAAAGATCTTACCTCAGTGATAGATGTAGGTGTCGGCCAATCTTTGATTGCTTTGATTTTCTCATTGTCAACATGGATGCCATGTGCACTTATTATAAAGCCTAAGAATATAAGCTTGTCACTACAAAACACGTACATATTCGGGTTAGCGTACAACCGTTCTCGTCAGAGAATGCAAAAGACCGACTCAACATGTAGAAGATATGAATGAAAGGATGTAGAGTAGATAAGAATTTTATCAAAATAAACAACAACAAACTTACCTAAAAAGTCGCAAAAGATGTAGTTCATGAGGTGCATGAATGTGCTTGGTGCGCTTGTTAAGCCAAACGACATGACCATCCATTCGTATAACCTAAATTTGGTTTTGAAGGTTGTTTTCCATTCATCTTCTTCCTTCATTCAGATTTGATGATATCTGCTCTTGAGGTCGATCTTTGTGAAGATGCAAGCATCGTAGAGTTCATCGAGTATGTCATCAAGGTGTGGGATGGGGTACCTGTATTCGATGGTAATACGATTAATAGGTCTACAATCAACACACATATGATATGTACTATCTTTTTTGGGCACAAGTAGCACTAGGACGGCACATGGACTAAAATTCTCGCGAATGTATCCTTTTTACTGTAATTCGTCCACTTGTCTCTCTAATTCTTTTGTTTCGTCGGGATTGCAACGACAAGTTGGACGGTTTGGAATAGAAGCACCTGAGATTATGTCTATTTGATGCTCGATTCCTCGTTTAGGTGGTAATCCTCTAGGTGGATCATCTAGGACATCCGAAAAATCCTATAAAAGAGACACAAAAGTACTAGGCAAAGAAACATTAGCGTCAGAAATCAAAATATTTTTGCCTAAAGCATACGAGAATACAAGGTAGTTTCAAGAAAAGGGTTTCTCTCACATCTTTTTTCTCCCATATAAATTATCTTTCTTCTCTCTTTTTTTCCTCACAAACGGATTCACTCACCTCCCATGAGCCATTTGAATTTTGGTTTTTTTGACTACTGGCCTCTTTTTGCATTTCCTTTTGTGTTTCCATTTTTTTGATCCCACCCTCTCATAATATTTGTGCAACTAAAGTTGGTCTTGATAAACCTCTTTTGGATCCAAATGACCCAACTTGAGTTTCTTACAATGGTACATAAAGGAATATCGATTAAGTTTCCTATGGTGCATCACATTTCTATCGAATTGCCATGGCCTACCAAGTAAAAAGTGCATAGCTTGCGTTGGACTACGTCACACCAAACGTCATTGCAATAATCACCATTTGAAAAAGTAATGGGGCAACGTTTGATTACCTTAACATCAGATCCATCGTTGAGCCATTGTAGATGATAAGGTTTAGGATGTTGTTGGCACGGAAGATCAAGGTCATCAATAACGTAACTATTGATGACATTAGCACAACTACCAATATCTATGACAAAGGAGAATTTCTTCTTGTTGATCATACACCGAGAGTATAAGATGTTGATGCATTGGTCATCAGTTTTATCTAATGTTTGATTGTTCAGGGAATGGCGAATGACCATGCAAAAGTCAGCTTATGGTGGATCTGGTGCTCTAAATGAATTGTCCATGTCATCCTCAACTCTATGGATTATGTCATCCACTTCTTCATCCGAATCAAAAACATAAGTACCATCTTTAAAAAGTAAGGTTCGGGCGTTAGGACGGTCACGTGCATAGTGGCCATGACCTTTACATCGAAAACACACAATGTCTCTTGTTTGGCGCACTGGTGGTTGTGTTTTCGCCTCTCTTGATGTTTTTCCCCTTGGTCTGACTTATTGTGTTTGTATCGGTTCGTCCTTCGTAGTCATTCTAGAAGGAGTAAACAATGGTTGAGAAGAATTCTGAAAAAATGGATTGTATTGTGTACCTTTTTCATAAGAATAATAAGTACGCGATTTGCTCCGTTAAAGGAGTTGATTCTCAATTGTGATGGCCTTATGTAGAGCGCTTTCAATATTGTTGTAACCACGAAGTATAAGAGGATCAGTGATGTTACTATTGAGGACAGTAATACATCAGGACAAGGTGTCTTCCTCATCTTCTTCAATATCGGCTCGTTGGAGCAAGTGTTCCATCTCTTTATAATAATCATTAACGGATCGTGTGCCTTTCCGTAGTCATTGTAGGCGGAGTTTGACTTAGCAAAAATAATATGGTGGAATAAAATGGCTGCGCATGGCATCTTTAAGTTTACCCCAAGAACGAATGGCATGTCGACGCTGGATTTGTCTTTGTTTGCAAAGTTGAGTCCACCAACTTACGACATAGCCTTTGAATTGGGTAGTTACAATAGGGACTTGGTCAACTTCTTTGCATGCATAGTGGGTAAACAACATCTCGACCTTGCTTTCCCAGTCAATATAAGCATCGATATCAATTTTGCCATCGAAAGGAGGGATGATTAACTTTGGTTTAGACCACTATGATTTTTTTGGCTCGTCTTCAACATTGTTGATGGGTACACGCTTTGGTTGTAATGGTTGCTAAGAAGTATTTGCAATATCATCATCTTCTCTTTCTTGTTTTCGTGATATTTTCTCAACCCACCGCTACAAAGCCCTCATGGTATTAGACTATTCTTTCACTAACATCGGTCTTTTTAGTTTTTCATCAGGCATTCTTGAGTTTGACATCTTGAATATCACAACACTCGAACAAAAGTTTAGAGTGAGAAACAAAAAGAAAACTAGAAACCTCACAAATCACTCCAAGAAGAAATATTCTTTGAGGCAAGTTAGTCGATCTTGTATTCTTTGAAGCTCTCATGCCGCTCGTGACTCAGTAATCGGAGTTCAAATCCTACCAAAGACCTTAAGTACTTTAAGATGCCAAGAATAAGTTAGACACAAAAGAAAATAATTGCAAGGAATAAGAAAAGTATGTAACTTTCAATTCCTACTAACACAAGAAAGCGAATAGATGTTAGATAATGTAAAGAAAATAAGGAAGCAAACAAAAGAACTTAAATAAAATCTAATAATAGAAGTAAATGTACAAAAGCAAACCCGTAAAACCCGAAAAGCAATCTTGAGAGAGTCCAAGTGATGTGCAACTTGTATGGTGGTTCGTGATGCTTGGAGGTGTGGAGGAGGATGATCCTTTACCAAGATAAGCATTTCTAGACACTTTTTGAATTGTTTCTTGCTTTTTTTCTTTTCTTAAACAAAATAAAACAACAAGGAAAATGAAAAAAAGGTGTATTGGGAAGATAGAAACCCTAAAGTGTCACAAACAACCTTATTAGTAAAGGTGCGGCAGCCTTGAGTTGTAAAGCCTCCAAATTCATCCAAACTTGAAAATCTTGCCAAAAAAGCATGCCCAATCTGGTACCAAATGATGCAGGGCTTGCCATATCGTTGGAATCTTGTTGGATTGCTTGGAAAATAAGCCTAGGGCGTTAGACTCGATCAAAGAGGAAGAAACAGATTTCAAGAGAACTGGTTGGGCGATTCTTGAAATTTTCAGATACAAAGCTAGGAAATTTAAGAAACGAAGGAAGCTTGATTAATTAAGATAGAAACATGGAGAATTAAGGTAAAAAGAATAAAAAAGATGAAGAGAAAAGAGCAAAGAACAAATCTGGATTTCTTTTAGCATGTTTTGAGTTGTTCTTGCGATTTCCAGATTACAAGCTAGGTGTTTCTTGATTTTGATGGATTTAAAACTGTAAACTTAAAGAAACAAAGTTGAGATATGGGAATGAGACTTGAATGATAAGAATTAAACAAAAAAGATAAGAAAATATAAAGGTAACGAGGTTGAATTCAAATCTGGAAAAATCCAGTTTTGAATGGTGAATGGTGTGATGGCTGGAATTGAAGAGGATGATGATACATTGAAGAAAGGCAACCTAGAGTGTGAAGATTCTCCATCGCTCAACTCGGTCGGACAAATTGAAGAAAGCTTCGAAGACACAAGTTTACTGACACATGCAAACATGTACTCAAAATAATACATTTTTATTTAAAAACTCAAATCCGTGTTACAAAGAAGAAGTTCTCATCCTTTTATAGGGGAAAGATGGCTAAACTAGTAGAAATTCCTAAATAGAATTGAACTCTATTCCTAATAAAATAGCAGTAAAAGAAATAATAAAATAATATGAAACTAATATAATAATGTAATTACTTGCTGAAGGTGAATTCCCTCTTGTTTAGGGAGTCTTGGGTGGCACTCTTCCTCCAATGATATGGGGGGCGAATTATAGGGCAGCAAGCTTGTAGATAAGGCCGATTTGGGCTAGTTTGTATAGATGGTAAGGCCTAAATTTAAAGTAATCTGATTTGGGCTAGAAATTAACTAATTAGACCCAAACTTTATAATTCAGTTTTGGGTCTAAGCAATTGCAATTAAAACCCAATTTAATGGACTTCAAATATGCTTAAGGCCTTGTCTTTACATTCTTGGACGTGTGCTTCCTCAACATGGGTTTGTATGACCCAATTCTTTAAGCTTGGAGAATGTATGCTTTTTCGGAATTCTTGTTCTTCCATGAATGTTTGTAAGCCTTGGGTCAGCATTCCTTGCACGGTGGTGTGAAGTTTATCTTTGATAAATCTTGGACTTGGCTCGTGTGATTGGTCCAAGTGGGAATGTGAGTCCTTCTATGATTTGGGCTTTTCCTTTACATGTATCAATGAGTGTTTGTTCCTTATTTGGGGAAGTGCGAGTTTCGACTTGTTGAAAGGAATATTGGTTCTGAGAATGTTATTAGTAAGTATGAACTGTTGAACATGCACAATGCATAAATACTTATATGTATATATTTAAATATGTCAGTACATGCATACATTTGGGCATGACATTAGAGGTTTGCATACATATAAATAGACATCTATGAGGGAATATAAGTAATCATGCATACATTTGTTCACACTTACGGATGACTTTTCGTAGGATGATGAGATAATTATTTAAATAGCTCTAGCGAGGGAGCTCTCTAAGGGTTCCATGGATTGTAGAAGGTGTTAAAGATTGGTTCTTGGAAGTTGAGTTGTGCTAGATTTGAAGCAGCCAAGGTTATTGTTAGAAGTACGTGGTTTTCTAGATCCAGTTGATTGTTATCAAAGTTTATTGAGGAATCTTCTGAGATTGTTGCACCATTAGCGAAGTTGCGGTAAGAGATGATCTGTTGAATTGGATGATTTGCTAGGTTCCGTTTGGGATTATAGCTTGAGTTTAGTTCGTTAATTAATTTTGAGTTAATAATTAAATGTGTTTTCAAAGGAATATGAAAAATTGGACATGACTAATGTTTTGGAAGGTTATTTAATTGATTTATCAAATAATAAGAATTGTGTTTTTGATAACTACAAAAAAAGAGAATTTGATTTTATAAGTGTTCTTTGTGAATTAAATAGAGAGAGGACACATGCTAAGAATCTTTAGGGAGTAATTGCACCCTTTGTATTTTAACAACTCAAATTTCTTTTGTTTTTTAAAAAAAAAACTACTACCGATGGTTAATATTTTCTCTAAAACATGGGTTCTCTAATTTTTTTTTCTCAGCAAATTAATTTTATTTATAAATAAAACCTTGATTGTATGCTTTATTAAAAACCTCCCTAGACCTAGGTTAGAGGAAAAGAGTACATACCATTAAGGTGAAATTACAAAACCTTTGGATACTGCTTACAAGCTTTAGACAACCCCATACTGTCAACACCTCTAAGCCACAATCTTCCATAAGAAAACGCAAACTCAAGGAATAAATCTATAATACAATTCTAGCTTTTAAACCATGACAGCGTACTACAAGCCTACCACCATGCTTTGAAGAGATTTAAGCGTTTGATTCCATCCTTCGCAAGGCAATCCGCTAACATATTTGCTTGTCGTGCCACAAAATCAAATTTCACCTTACCAATTCTTTTAGACAACGAATCTATTTCAACAAGAATCGGCCACCAACGCCATGGTCGTTGTATAGGTTCATTTAACCAGTTCAAAATCACGTTAGAGTCGGATTCTATTATCAAACTTTCTTCCCCCTTCCAATTGGCCTCCAAAAAAACCTCAAGTGCAGTTTTGACTGCACATAATTCTGTGAACTCTGCCCCAAAACCTTCAACTGGTCCCAAAAACATCATTCTAAGTACTCCATCTGCCGTTCTTACTACTCCTCCACACCCTGCCGCTTCATCCTTAAAGGCTCCATCTACATTGAATTTCACACAGCCTGACAATGGAGGAAACCAAACTGCTACTCCCCTTTATTTTAATGACTCCGTTGTACACCAAGGCTTATCCCACCATTCTTCCAAGTTAACGGTCCTTTTATCTTTATCCGATTGGATCCAATACAAAGCTCTAAGCTTGGTAAAGAAAAGAATATCTTTGGTGGAAGTTTGTTTTTCGTTGAAGACCATATCATTCCTTGCAATCCAAATGCTCCATATCGCAGCCCCAACTATAATCTGCCAGATTCTTTTAAGGTTACCTGAAAACACATTATCAAAGCATAGTTCAAATAAATTATTAGTCGAAGACAACTGCCTCCATTGAAATTTCCACCATTTGCAGAACAATTTCCAGAAGTTTCCAACAAAGCTACATCCAGCAAAAAGGTGGTTTGAATCCTTCATAAACAGCCCACACCACACACATAAGCATTGTTATTCTTCAATTCTCACCCCCTTTTCGCTCAAAAATCTCTTAGATGGGATTCTATCTATTTTTAACATCCATAGTAAGGACTTAACTTTTGGAGGCAGCTTTAACTTCCATAACTTTCCAAATTCAAACTCCGGATCTTCAATTTCTGTGTTCACCAGCAAGAAGGATAGCTTTTTCACTGAGAATTGTCCAGATTTTTCATGTATCCATGTTACTTGGTCTGGGAGATTCGGATACACTTTACAGTTCTGAACTGCACATTTTAGCTCCTCCACCATGCTAATTTCCCTGTCAAGAAGCTTTCTTTAAAATAATTCAGTCCACAACACTTCATTAAAGCCTTCATTTACGACAATATCCGCCACCAAAACTCCCTTTGATTTCACCAACCTATAGAGTCTTGGAAATGTTTTACTAAATGGCTGATTTGCACACCATATTTCCTCCCAAAATAGTGTCGATTTTCCATCACCAAGTAACCAACGAAATGCCTCCCCATCCATCCATTTCTTTACCTCTAAACAGCCCTGATTATAAACTATTCCCCTCCATATTAAAGACATCTTTTTTTGAGTTTTTCAGTTTCGTTTTCCAACTACGAGGTGTACCTTCATACTTCGAGCAAATAACTCTCCTCCAAAGGCCCCTTATCTTAGTAGCAAACTTCCATCCCCATTTGGCCAACAAGGCCTTATTTTTTTCTCTAAGGTTGACCACCCTAGCACCCCACAAGTTTTTTGGAAGGCAGATTCAGTTCCAACTAATCTTTGCCATCTTCTTGACTTCTTTAGTAGAACCCCATAGGAAGTTTCTTCTTAATTTCTCAATCCTCATAATAACAGTCTTTGGAATCTCAAACAACAACATGTAATACAAGGGCAACGATGACAACATAGAGTTGATAAGTACAACTCTTCCAACTAAGGAGATGTTTTTGCTTTTCCAACCTGCAAGTTTGGTCTGAAATCTCTTCACAACTAGTTCCCAAGTCGGCACTTTTCTCGGATCTACACCAAGTGGAATACCCAGGTAACTAAAAGGTAACTTGCCCACCTTGCAGCCACACAGTATTGCAAGCTCGTCCTCTTTCTCTTTGTCTATTTCTATACCCACTAAACAAGACTTTTGGAAGTTGATGTTTAATCCAGAACAAGCTTCAAAACATCTTAATATTAGTTTCACATTTGCAACTGATCCACTCTCCGGCTTTAGGAACAAGATAGTATCGTCTGCAAATTGAAGGTGAGATATATCCTTGTCTGGAAGAACATCCTGAATCCTTCTATTACTCCCCAAGATTTGGCACTCTCAAACAGTAGATGAAGAGCTTCAGTAACTAAAATAAATAAGAAAGGAGAGATATGACCCCCCTGTCTTAACCCTTTCTTCATCCTAAATTCCTTCGTTGGTGAACTATTTACAAGGACCGAGACACTAGTAGAGGTAATGCACTCCCAAATCCATTGTCTCCACTTAAGACCAAAACCCATTTTAAACAAAATCATATCTAGAAATTCCCACCGAACACTATCATATGCTTTAGAGAAATCAAGTTTCACCACCACTCCCCCTTTGTTTTTCTCACCCTTCATCATGGTATGCATCACCTCATTCGCGAATATCTGTCCACCCTTTACAAATACACATTGTGTATCACTCACTAGCTTATCATTTACCCCTCGAAGTCTTCTAGATAGTATCTTGGCAATGATCTTGTACACGTACGCAACTAAACTTATAGGTCTAAACTCTGAAATGTCTACTGGATTCTTCGATTTAGGGATAAGTGCAATAAAGGAAGTGTTTACCTTATTTGGAAGTTTCCCAGACTCATAGAAATCGTTTAGCAGTTTCATCAATTTTCCCTTAATCTCTTCCCAACAGCATTTGTAGAATCTGATATTGAACCCGTCTGGTCCAGGGGCCTTTGATTCGTCGCAACTCCACACAGGCTCTTGAATTTCCTCTAGAGTGAATTGATCCTCTAATTTAGCAGATTATTCCATTGAAAGCTTCTTGAACTGCATGTTAAAAAACCCTCTCCAAAATCTTCTTCTACAATCAAAGTGCTCTCTAAAATATTCGAATATCTTGTTCCTTAGTTGCTTTGGATCAGCACACCATTTGTTTCCACAATTCAAACCCAAAATTGTTTTCTTCTTAGCTCTTATCTTTATAGCCTTGTGGAAGTAAGTTGTATTGTTATCTCCCTTTGACATCCAATTCAACCTCGGCTTTTGCTTCCACAAATCAGCTTAAAGCTTCAATGTCTCCCATAATTCAAGCTTGTAGTTTCTTAATTCCAATTCTTTCCCTACGTCCCATCCTTTTTTCTCCCTTTTCTTCGAAGTCATTAATCCTCCTCTCTAGTTCTTGTACCTTGACATCAAAGTTGCCTCAAGCCTCTTTATTCCACTTCTCCAATGCTCCTTTTAGTCTCCTGAGTTTGACATGAATAGCAGACCTATTGGGCAATTTTTCTTTGAGAATTTCTTTAGTCACCTCCTTACATCCCTCCTTTTGCAACCAAGCATTTATGAACTTGAACGGTTTTGGCCCCCATACCACATCTTCATTGAAAATCAGCACATGAGCATGGTCTGATGTTACTAGAGATAAACCTATTTGGAACATATCTCCAAAAGACAGTGTCCAATTCTTATCCACCATAAATCTGTCCAGCCTGCTCTCCCCATTGCATGAGCCAAACCATGTAAATTTCTTACCTTGCATCGATAGGCCTAGAAATTCCCCTTTCCCGATGAAAAAATTGAACTCCCTTATCCCTGCCAAATTGAGTTCAATACCACTTCTTTCACTTCTATTTCTCACCGCATTGAAATCACCTCCTACCAAACTTCTCAAAGTACCTTCCCCAGAGTTTTTCAAAGTAATTAACTTTTTCCACAAAAGAGACTGTTCAGATACTACACAGGGTGCATAGACATTGATAAGGATTACCTCTAGTTCTCCCTGAAGCCATATGCCCTTCAAGAAAATGAAGTTCCTATCAGTTATCAAGGAATCCAGACTAAATTTAGATTTATCCCAGATTACTACCAAACTCCCTGACTTCCCATCTGCATCCGAGATTCGGTAGTCCAAATCATCATCAAGTCACATCTGATGAATCTTAGTTTCTTTAATCTCTTGTTTATTTGTCTCCTGCAAGAAGAGTCCACTTTCTGAGAGAGAACTAAATTTCTTACAGCTAGAATTTTTGCCTCCGAACCAAGTCCCCTAACATTCCATGTAAGGATCATCATCCTTCTGTTCTCACAACAGAGAATCATCAGTTTAATTTTTCCAAGAGAGCAATGTCTCTAATCGCTTCTCTCTCATCACCTTCAAACTGAATGCCTAATTTCTTACCAAGTTTGATAGCTCTCCTAGTTTCCTTAGTTAGAGATTCCCATCTTGCCACCAGATCAGAGTTAGATAAGGATCTCCCTGAGAACTCTGAATCTTCCTAAGCCCTAGCTTTCTTTCGTTCCCTTTTTCTAGCCTGATTTTTTTTCTTCTCAATTGTTGATAAAGCTTTGTCTTGGTAATCGCTCAAGGAGCAATACCTCTTTTTTTTAGGTTTTCTATTTGCCAAGTCAGGGAAGTAATCCCACGCTTCTGATCCTTCTTCTAGAGTAACAATTTTTACAGAGCTGGTTTGAAAACGTGAAGTTTGTCTTATTTTAGTTTATCCACAGATTGTTCCCAAGTGGACTTACTGGGTTTAGAGCCATGTTTTGATACCTCCAATGATTTAAAGTCCATGCATCTTAAGTCATTCAGGGCCCGATCGGTGACATTTGATTGCAACTCTTTTGTTGGGTCAACTGTGTTAATCTGATTCCTATCCTCACCCATATCTCCTTTAGCCACATCAGCCCAAGTATCCTCCTTCATTGACGAATCCTCTCTTATCCCTTTTCTAGCCACGTCAGCCCACTTCTCCTTTTTTTCTGCCATAGAGTCTTGCATGCATTCTTTCTGTAACATAACTATATTTTCAGATCTAGCTGGCTGGTTAACTTTGTTTTCTCCTTTATCTACATCTTCACTACCCTTCATTTTGATTATCTTCCTTCCCGATGAGTTGAGCATTTAATGACTCATTGTCTGCAACAACTAAATTTTCCGATCTCCTCTCCGGCAACCCACTACGGCTTGAGGCTGCTAACGAGTCAGACAAGCTATCATCGGACAAAAGTTCTTTAGTGGCTCCATTTTCTTCATCGATCCGTCCTTTTGGGCTGTTTGCAGAATTATCCGAGAATCCTATCTCTTTAATTCTAACTATATGAATCACATCACCCACTTCCAGTTCCACTACTTCTTCAATTATCGAATCATGTTCAGTAGAGATAAAGAGCGTCACTTTTTCACAATCTTTGCTATGGTTCCCATTTTCACCAACTGCTTGAACCCCACTGATTTGCGAGTCTCTTGTAAGTTTCATAGTTCCAACAATGTAATGGGAGTCTTGTCACTTCTAACCAAGTTGCCCTTTCCTCGTGTTTAATATTTTCCGACCATGGCATTACCTCTTCAAAGATCTCCCTCAAGTACGCCTAGTTCAATCCTCCAGTATTAAATAAAGGTCCTCATTTTCAATAGACAATAAGAACGTTCTTCCCCCCCATTCTTTGCACTCTTATCTCACCCAAACCCCACAACTCCAATTTTGATATGATACTCCTTACACTACACACCGCCGCCATCTTCCCAACGAGGCATTTCTTTAGCTTCCACAAGTCTTCATTTTCCACGTGACCAGCAAGTCTTTTGATTCTCCTACCAGTTGCAGCACTACTTTCACCTTTCTCTGGGTGTTGAAGCTTTGTTGCCGTCAGTGTCTTGACTGCTCTCAACTGGTCAACTTATTATCCGTTCCCCATGCCAAGTCCCTCAGCCTTCTTGTTCGTCGTTATCTCTGGGCGTTTCTTTCTCCAAAAACTTTGTCTTGTATTAAACTTGGCTAATGCTACTGTTATTCTCTTGCCATAAAAATGAACCCATCCAGCCTTTCTATAGCTCTATCTGCATCGATCCTTGTCGCATATCTCACAAACCCAAATCTTTTTCCGCCTCTGTTCCATTTCCTAGCTATGAATGCATCCACTACATCACCGTGTCTTCCAAAAGCATGCAATAGATTTTCTATGTAAAGTGTTACTGTCTGTGTTGATCGCCCTCCATGGTTTCCTCTGTTCACTGTTTCTCTCGCCATGTTCACTATTTCAAAAGTAATTAACAAGGTAATGTCATTATTTTAAGATATTTAATCAATTTAATAAAGGATGAAATTAATTTTGGGTAATTTTAAATGAGTTATTTTAATATTAATTAAATGAGGACTATTTTACAAAAGGTTATAAAATATTAATAATGGTAATTTTGTAAAAAATAGACTAAAATAGTATTTTAATAGAATTATTATATTAAATAAAAAAAATATCTTTTCACACTTGTTTTTAACAAAAAGAAGTCGACGGTTGTACTTTTTTAAAAGATGACAAAGACATTTTAAAGTTTCCCTCATTTTCTTCCAAACAAAACATAGGGATTTCTTGTTTCCTTGATTATTTCTACTTCAATTTCTTCTCCAATTGTTTCTAAACAATTGTGGATTAAGGATTTTGATTTCTACATCATTTCCACTATTTTTCTTGTTGGAAATTAAGAAGGGAGTTCATCTTCAAGTTAGTTTTTCATCAAGCAAGGTGAGAAAATGTTCTTTAATAATTTCCTTCATGTTTTTAATTCTTAATCTATGATTTCTCATGCTTTGAGATAATTAAAATGAATTTCTAATGTAATTATTGGGTTTTAATGGATTTTCTCTTAAATCTTGATTAGATTATAATAATCTAATGATTTCTATGGAGTTCTAATATTTTGTGCATGAGTAATAATAATGTTAAGTTGATTTTGTAATTTCCCAGAATTAATCTAATTGGTTGAATTTAAATTTGAGTTCTTGGATTGGGGTATTTAGCAAAGTGTTGATTTAATTATTGGATCATATATTTGAGGTGTACTAATTATGTTAGAAGAAATGTTTATAAGGATTTTTGTAAAGCTGAAAAAAATAAGGAATCGAATGGCCAAGTCTGGGCAGTGGACTGCCGTGAATCCTGACGCAGTATCTTGGTTGTGGCATGGCTCACTGCCACCATTATGTATTTAATTAAGTAAAAAAATAAAGGAAAGGAACATAGGTGAATTAAGCGGGAATTTGAAAACAGAGCAGTAGCGTAAATGGTTGAAATTCTTGAATGGTTAGGTGCAGCTACTGCTGTTACTTTAATTTGTTTCAAGTATGGCGTTGTGTGATTCGAATGATAAGGGTGTCGAATTTTACATGGGTTATTTTAATTTAAGTGGTTACTTTGGCGCAGTCGAATTTATATTGACCCTACATTTTCTCGTGGAAGTGGAGAGTGTTTGGACGTATTTCGGTTAGGCATTGAAGCATTGCGTCGAGGCTTTGACATCGAGACGGTAGCGAGTTGGTGAGTGAAAATATAAGTTGGTTCTCCAAATAATTTTGAACTACGGTTTGGGGATTTGGTTATAGCCTAACAAGCTTAATTAAGTTCGGAAGTAAATTTTTCCTATTTTTGCGTTTTTTGAATACCGGTTTGATATGAGACTTGATTTACATGTTTTGGTTTAAGAGCATAGAATGATTTACTTACTGTTTTATGCATCTTTTAAATGATATGCAATGATTTATCAAGTATGTGAATGCTTAAATGCATTGAAAAATGGTTCCTAAATGGAATGTGGTTGTTGCCTTTGATAATGTGATATTGCATGTGGAAATGTTTTGTAAATGCATATGAAAAACAGTGAGGTAACTTGTTTATAATAGAATATATTGGCAAGTGACAATGGTTAAATGTTATCAGATATAGTTCGCATGCTATAGGGTTTAAAATGCACTTAATAAGTCACCTCATATGTGTCGAGGGGTTGTAAGTGTATCATTTCTCTACCATGGGAACCGCAATGGTCGAGGGGTCAATTGTGCCGTATTCTCCCGTTGGTAGATATTATTTACATCTTAACCGTTGAGGGGTTAATTGTGCCGATTGCTCCGGTTAAAAATGTATGTGAAGTTGTCTTGGGAACCACTTGTGTAATTTGTGTATCTAATGTATTTTTACAAATAAAAGGTTTGTTTTTCAACACTAGCCGCTTCAAGCGACAGTCCACTGTAGCATAATAAGCATGCAACCAATCCGTGCCCAAAATAATCAAAAACTCATGAAAAGGTAATTCATCAGATCAACTAGGAATTCAATCCCTTGAATCACTATCAGGCATTGCTTGTAAATTTTATTCACCCTGGCACTATGACCAATAGGATTGGTCGCTAAAACATCGCTAGATGTAGGTTCTAAGACAATCCCTCTATCTTGGACTAACTTAGAACTAACATATGAATAAGTAGATCCTGAATCTATCAATAAAAATACATGTTTATTAAAAAGCTAGAAAGTACTTGTAACAATATCTGGCGTATCTCTATCATCATCAGTGCGAATATGGTAGACCTTCTCCCGAGTCTTGAATTCCTTGTTGCAAGCAGCTTCAGATGTTCCATGATGGGTAGTCCTAGTAGATTTTGGATTACCCCGATTTCTTCCTTTTTGGCTCTCAGCTACCGATTTCTCCTATCGATCTGGTCTATCATCAACCTTTGGACAATCTCGTACAAAATGAGTAGTAGCACCACAACCAAAACAAGCTATTGTAAGGGCTCTACGCTTCCCAAAATGATACTTGACGTAATGCTCACAAGCAGCTGGGCTTTGGAATTTCCTCGAACCTCCTGTCATCGCAGCAAATGCATGTAAATCTTTGGACTTCCCGAGTCCAGATCTCTGTCTAAAGGATGTTGTAGATCGTGATCGTTTATCCCGATAAAAACTATTTGAAACACCCCTATCCCGGCTTAGGAGTAAACCAAGCTAGGAAGTGTTTTTCAAACAAACACAGACAACTTTCTTAGAAACTTAGCACAAATATATTGAGTATGTTAACAAAAGACAAGGTAATTTAATTTTTTTTCTTCTAAAAGTTTGTTTCATTTATCTAACTATAGCTTATACATCTAAGCATTCTAATAAACAAACAATGAACACCATTTTTCCATCACTAGATTAACATCTATACATACATGAGTTTATTCAAAAATTATTCGAAGGAGACTAAAGAAACAGGACAGGGCGGAAGTTCTTCATTTCACTTACAACTATCTTGAAATTATTCCATTAAATTTCTTATTTATTCAGTAATAGATGGATCACAAGATAACTTAATGATGCTCTTAAACAAAGAAGTACCATCATGAAGCTAATCGATCACCAAGACATTAGACTACAACACTTGGGTCAACCAAATCATATTCTGGTTTAGCTAACTTACTAGTCCTCAATTTCAAGATATCAATTCCACAAGTTAATGTCACCAAACCGAAACAACCAGCTTATAATACATGAAAGACCCAAAGGAAAACATTAAATATTCAAGAACTTATACCCCATTAATTAAACTTATTGGTTTACCATATTCATGAATGAACTGTCTTATCTTTTGCATAACAACCTATCGATCTAGCCACCACAACAAGCATCCTTAACAACCCAAATATGATTCCAATCACTCAATAAACATAACGCCTTCATGCTGTGAATATAATAACAGGAATTTGAGCATCAATTCTCACATAACATACCTGACAAGCAATTATTAATTGACTCTACCTATATAGGGTTTAACATGAATTAAAGATATATACTTCAGCCCCAAAACATGCATGTAAACAAAGTAATTCAACATATTACTACACATATAGATCTCTAAATATCATATAAGCATAATAACTATATTAACCCAAATAGCAAGCAACCAAGAAAATATAAATATAGAGGCCTATTACAACTCAAAATGCTTCTTAAAGCATCATATAATATACATGTAATCAAGATGCTCTTAAATGCATATTGCCTACATAACAAACATGTGCCACCACCTAGGATACTTAAGAAGTTACAAACATACTTCTCGACACTGTGATTTCATCCAAGCTCGATAAATGTCTAAAGACATCGGTATCCTAAAAGGTAATGAAAGAATTAAAGTAAGCTAACGCTTAGCGAGGTAGTACAAAACAATCCAAAAGAGACCTATAATGTAATCCTGATAAGTTATTCTTACTCTTTGTCCAACTAAGCAAGGTCCAGGTAAGTACCGAAATGATTAAATAAACATATTAAGTGATCGCAAGGTTCATTTTACCAATTCATAAATTTTAGTCTTGATTAAGCCATTAGCTATTTGTTTAATAGTATTTACACAAGGTATAAATGTTTTACATCATAGAATTTACAAATTCATCTATGTGATAGATACTTATCAAACAAGTTAGCTAACACATTATACTATGGAGTCTTAGTTACTTATCAAGCGACTCAAATATGTAGACGCTTTACCAAGTTTAACGGTATATTCAAATGATCAATCACTAGTCCAAGGTTACATCACATTCGATCTATAAGTTATTACCGTGATCTATCTATATATATATATATTTAATTTTGAAGCAATAGAATGTTGAACACGCAACCTTTTGGATCAGCAAGCAAGAGTCATAGCCAACCAAATTAATGCAAACCTATAAAACATTCGACTACACATGTACTTATACCCTCATGGTACTTAAACCAACACGTACATGTATACTTGATTTCTCACACGAAGTATATCCATATATCCAAGCAAAACATTTCTACATACGAAAAGAGAAGTATTCAAATGACCTTAACTATTTACCCAATTTGTAGCATAAATTACTTATTATGCAAGACTTTACATTAATCCAATCATAGCATAATTAATTGTTCTTTTCCTCCTTTGACAAAAATCAACTATTTTTAACTTAATAACACTCGAGTGATCTTAGAAAATTTCCATTTACATAGCATGTAAGGTACCGATCCTTTATCACACCAACAATTTAGCTCAAACATAAAAATTCATTCGTCTTATGAGAATAAAAACATCCTTGCAAATCAAGTCTTATTTTCTTTAAGATACAAGATAATTACCCTACATGTATTTTAGTTGTTCTCCATATTTTAAAAAGACCAATGCATATAAATATGCATTGTTTTTACTACTTTTTTACACTGCATTATCAATTCAAAACTGCACTGCTTTTAGTACTTCAAAACAACATTACACTTCTTATCAAACAACATACAAAACAACATACATTTCATTAATCAGAACTACACATATTGGATTGTATTTCCAGCATAAACTGCACCTTCTTTACTGCATTATTTTTCTGTATTTAAACGTATTCAAAACCACATTATAATGACTGCACAAAATTGTATTTTTAACCTATATAAAACTGCATTTATAAATCTGTTTTTAACCCAACAACAAACTGTATTCACATCAAAATATAATTTGATTTAGTCAAATTTATAATTCTAAATCTATTTCATAAAACGGTCTACTTGTTCTTTTTCAGATTATTAATAGTATCCATGTAAGATTCAATTATTAAGCTTTTACAATTTCACATATAAGCTTTTTAGCGAATAATCTCATAATATTAATCATACAACAAATAGCACGTCAAGAAAGCATGCGTGCAGCCCAAGAAACATTTCCAATCATATCATAACAATCGTCCAACTACTCCATGAAACCAATAGTTCTATAAATCTAGCTAGTATAACTAAGCATACAAACTTAGCATTTGACCTTATAAGTCATTTCAAATTTACATAACCTTCAACTTCTACTCAAAACAGCTTCATACTTGGTATATACACATAAGTAATCAAAAGAGATTCTTTAATCACAATTGCCAATCTCAATATCAACTTAACACATATAAAAATCATGGATTAATTGGTTTACAAGACATCAATTTATCATAACAAAATCAAGTGATATTTGTCTCATAAATAGTCAAGAGCTCATTAGTTAATATTTCAATTTTTCATTCTTTTGCTTTTGATATAGCCTTGAGAATCGAACTTCAGCCTAGGTACACGAATCCCAACCAACTGTTGCCCATAAAATGGTGCTCGTAGTACCGGCCAATCCCTCATACTGTCTCCAAGTGACCACACACACTTCCCTCCTACTGTCGCCAAATAGGGACCACTGTCCCGGACTGTAGTCCACCCTAACATTGAGCTCTATGGACTCTATGGCATGCCAACTATACCAAAGACTGACTCGAGACCAAGGCTTTACATTTATCATATTTCTTAAATCAAAGTGAGCATAGCTCCTCAATATCATATTATCCCTTCTATTCTGGGTACATATTCACCTCATGTGAATTTCTCAATATCTCATTTCCCTTATTTGAGTGACATTAAAGTCAGGTCCACCATCTCATATGAACCACTCATATATATATCTCAATATATTCTCCCATTGGAAACATGTTTACAATTACATATTAAGTTTAACAAGTCATATATCTTGTCAATTTAACCATAAACATTTTCACATAATTGGACATATAATATTATCAATCACCACATCCTGTCAGAATATGGAAATGAAGCATAACTTATTAGCCTTTCTTAACATGCATAGGATTTAACCATGTGAATCCTCTAGTACATTTCTTTATTCTATTCGAAATAGTGATTTAGCACCCTTTATTTTCAAGTACATACCAAATTAACTTATTTTCACTTTGTAAGTCTCTTAAAACAAACATAGCGTAATTCATCAATATTTACCTCTTAGGTACTTACCTTAGTCCAGCTTATTAAGCATTGCTTAGCACAATAATAAGATATCAAAATCAAAATCATAAAGATGCTCGGGAAGACCTTGCCATCCCCGAGGCTTAAACTACACTCACTTTTTATCCTAAAGTTACAGGATACCGGAACCCACACTCTTTCGAACTTCAAATTTTCCTATCCTAGCTTTCAAATCTTTTGTCCTTTTTTCCTAATCATAATATGAACTCCAATTTAGAAATCAAAACACAACACCAATTCCAATTACTTTGAAACGTTCCTATGGCAAACATGCACGCATTTTTGTCCTTTAATGTTCTTGTCTATTAAAACAGTTCATAATTCACGCATATACATGTTCATATATCAAAACAGCCCAATAGGGATTATATTCAAGCAAAATAGCTTTCTTTTCATGTTTCACAGACTTATCTCAAAATAGTTCAAATAATACTTATATGTACACATAAATACTATAAATCCAATTTCCTTAGTGTTTCTATATGCTTTTTTTAAAAAAAAAACATTTAAACAAGTATATTCATTACAAATGCAACAAGGCAATCACTACTCATTTAAACACTCAATCCAGGGCAGAATACAAGTACATACTTTAATCATTACTAAGCAATATATGCTTGTAATTATACTAAACTGCCTAGAAAAGTTTGTATTTATAAACAAACATAAAAACAGCCCCTAATACTTTCAAACATACTAACTAATTCCAGATTTCTTACATACAAATTTACTTGTTTGAAACAATCAAATGTTTGAATATACAAATTCAAAACAGCCCACTTTGTCATTCACATGCTTATTTATACCAAAAATAGCTCCTAAGTCCTTTATACATTCATAATCATGTACAAATAACCCTTAAGGTTCATGTGAATACATGCTCTGCTCTGTTTTCCTCTATGCGAAACTAAGCTTTATAAACAGCCCCCTCCTAAGGCTTGTATGAATGCAATTCTGCCCTGTTCTTTTGTATACTTAAAATTCATGTTCAATTCATTCTACGAATGTTCAAGCCATTGAAAAGCTTCTTATACATAGATTCATACTCAAAACAACCTACAATCTATGTTCGTGTATATACACACACACACACACACACACACACACACACACACACACACATATCCGGGTATAACAATCTAGCATGTAACTTTTAACAAGTCAAAACAGTGTAATTCTTCTTCTAATACAAATCTGATTATACTCAAGACAATTTAACACACTATGAACATTCATATCATGATCAAAGCAGTCCAAACGTGTTTCTCAATCAAACAAAACTGGGCAATTCTTAAAAAATATACTCAGACAGTTCTCTAGAAATCATATTATCTAATTTGGATGTTTGATCTAAGCTTATTAACGCGTGATTCAAAATTGAGTTCCACATTTCAATGAAATTAAGGTGAAGGAGAGAACAATCACCTTTTTTTTTTCCTTGAGCTAACCGAGGTTAGACCCCTAAGATTTTGAGCCAAACTTCCATAATCTCCTCCACCGAATGCTATACTCATGAACTAAGCTTCCTTTCTCCTTCTACTATGGTGTTTTTCGGTCAAAAATAGGGAGGAGAGGATTGTTTTCCCACTTGGCCGATTCTCCCTCTAAAATTGTTCTCAAGATGACAAGTGGATCAGTCCTTCATTTAACTGTAATTTTGCATGCAAAATCCCAAACTTTCAAAGCATTCAATTTAACCTTCATTAAATAGCTAACTTTCTTTTCAAGCTTACTAATTTAGTCCTAGACCATTATTTAGTCTAGATTTACACAACAAGCCATGGTATTTAAAATACATTAATTGATAGCTTCCTACTAGGTCATACTTTGGGGTATCACACTATTGCCTCGTTTAGAAGATGTGAACCAAAAGATCCTCTATGATTCCTTTTCTAAGACTGAGCATTCCAAACTGCTACCTTTTCTGTCCGTACTTTCTCCATCCCTTTAGCTTGATTGACTGCCTCTTAAATTCAATAATATTCATAGTAATCAACACCTCTTTATAATCAGCATCCAAGCCTTCAATGAAGAAAATGCTCCGATCTTTTTTGGTAGGAATCAACTTTGAGGCTAAACAGCTTAATTTGTTGAAGTCACATTCATATTCATACACTGTCCAATCGCCTTGCTTGAGATTTAGAAATTCACTTCTCATTTCTCGAATGAACCTGTCACCAATATACTTGTTATGAAACTCGCGAAGAAATAAATCCCAGGTAATCTCCTCACAGGGGCAAGTAGTGACATTTATCCACCCCATACGAGCCTGCTCCTTTAGCAAGGACACAACTCCCTCTGATTGTCACAATGTAATTTTTCGAGCATAATCTTTAAATCATTTAACCAATAATTTGCGGCAATAGGATCTCCATCAGTGAAATCCAATGCTCGAATTAAATTAAATTCAAGATTCCTTTGAAAAAACTCACGCATTTATTGTGCTACAAAAATTATTAGTTTTTCGTTCCCTATCACGTTATTCAAATTTTTTAGTGCATAATATATTTATTTAGGGTTTAAGAAACCTCAAATACTAAATCTTAAACTTTAAACTCTAAATTCTAAACCATAAACTCTAAAAATCAAAACTCTAAACCCTAAATCCTAGACTACAAATCTTAAACTCTAAATCATAAACAACAAACTACAAAACCATAAACCCTACACCCAAACCTCAAACCCTAAATCGTAAACTCTAAAACTTAAACAATAAGTCATAAACCATAAATTCTAACTTTAATCCCTAAATCGTAAACACCAAGCCCTAGACCCTAATAAATTTAATAGGCGTTAAAAATTCTGATTAACATAAGTTATTTAATACGGGAACAAACTAATAGTTTTGTAGCAAAATAAATAAGTGAGTTTTTTTCAAAAGAATTTTATATTTAATCCAAAATCTTAAATGAATCTTTACCTATGCAATAAGGTATAGGTTATACAAAATCATTGGTAAAAGATGCATTAATTAATTTTTATTACTCAATCAACTTTCAAAATATTTTTTAATTTAATTCTACATTTATGTCCATTGCAACTCTCACATCATGCACCATCTTAATTGGGTAGATAACCCAGTGGGAGGATGCAGCCTTGTATTTTAACTATATCCCTACCATACTCATATGAGGCTGCTGCTTCCCAAAAACCTTGCATCTTTCAAAGTGGTCCTTCCCTTCACACACAAGAGAATTGACAATTAACAATATCACTGCTAGACATACGATGGTGTTGAGTCTATTGACAATGGCAATTAGCACCGGTCGCATACAATGGGATTGGCGCTCTGTCTAGTTTATTGGATGACTTTGTCTTTCCAATTTCCACCACTAGCATCACTCCTCTACCGCTATTATGCCAATGGCGTCTTCACCCGTTTGTACAACTTTTTGATTACATGTTGGTCTAATAGATTAATTGACTGTGACAATTTTCTTGACACTTCTGGTTATATAATGAATAATTAGAATCATACCAATATAATCTATTGTCTAAAACAAATGTTGAAAAAACATGATAAAATGGTAACTTTGAGCCATATTTCGAATGGGTAAAGGTGGAGATTCGAATAAGGATTCAATTGGATCTTATTCTACTCCATGAGACCTTTACAAATGTATCTCATATGCTCAAAACGGATGAGTAGTGAATGAGAAATTAATGCTCAAAGTAAGGAGGTGTGAATTGAAAAAAGGAAATGGAAAACCTCAATCTCATATTAATGGGATAAATGGGATGAGAAGTGTTTATATACACTTACTCACTTTGTGGTCATTGAATGACTTGAGTTCAACATGTGTCTCATACGCAGGGGGTGCGAATCCAATCCCATTTGGGTTGGGGTGCACCCGCACAACGTGGGTGACACGAATGTCTGGACCGGTCGAGCCCTGCATAGGCCTACGAATATTTTACCACTTCGAATTAATTTTTCCTTTTGTGACAAGCATATTATTTTGAAATTATAGGGATTTTTGTCGAATTTGATTTTATGCTTGCAGTTCAAGCATATATCTGATAGAGGAAAAAATCGGAATTTTGGTTTAATCACGTTAAACCTAATTTTCCCTTATAAATACATGGCTTCTTTTTCAGTTTTTAATACACGAAAAATACACAGTTTTTCAATTGCTTTTCTCTCCTAGAAAACCTACATTATTTTGGTGATAGTCGGAGGCTCGAGTTTGTTCACGATTACTCAGTTATGTTGCTGAAGATAATCATTTGTTGTTGCATCCTGGGAGACCGACGACCAAAGATCTCTAGAACCGAAGAGCGGTTGAATCTGTCTTAAGGAAACTGTGTTCGTACAGGCCTCAACAACCATATTTTCGGTTATTTCAAACTTATTTTATGTTCTTCTAAATCTCGTTTTTATTCTTGTAATTTATGTTCTTCTTTTCTCCTGTTTAATATTAAATTATTTCAAATTTAACCCTATTTGTCCAACAATCTTAAGATAGATTTTTATATCCAAGGCTATTCGAAATAAGTGATTGTGAGTCAAGTATATAAATTTGTTTCAGGAATTATCTTGTCATTTTAACGGGTTTGCTTAGATCTCAAAAATAAACGTGACAAATCTGTGTTATAGAAATTGTCGTTGAGAGTAATTGAGATTATGGATTTTGTGGAAAAAATAAAATCAGAAATAAACGAAATTGAATTTCAATTTATTGTAATTATAACTGATTCTGAGTGTTGGTTCTTTTGTGAACAGGAACAATGACTACAGAAATTTGTGTTGATTCGTCGAACACCAATGTGTCGGCTCAGGGCCAGGGTTCAAAACAACCTATTCTGAATCTGAAAGCAACGACAGTGGCAATGAACCACAATGAGAAGCTGCCAAAATTCTATGGGCTGAATTTCAAAACATGGCAACATAATATGCTATTCTACCTGATCGTGTTGAACATGGTAAAATATCTGAAGGAAGATCCTCCGGCTGTCACGATAGGAGACAGAGAAGAAGAGGTGGATGAGCTCACCGCCTTCAACATCACCCAGGATTGGGAAAATGGCGACTACCTCTATCGGAATTACATCCTCAACAGACTACAAGACTTGTTGTATCCAGTATACGATGTGTACAAAACAACATTAGAACTGTGGGCTACATTGGACAAAAAATACAAAGTAGAAGATGCTGGGACTAAGAAATTCTTAGTCGCAAAATTCTTGAATTTTACTATGGTTGATTCAAAGCCAGTAGTAAGTTAAGTGGAGGAACTTCAACTGATTACATGTAAAAATAAGATCCAAAACGATAAGGTTTTGATAGGAAACCAATAAGAATTCATTTGATAACAAAATATTAAAGAAAACAAGAATTTACCTTAAGATTTTGAAGGAGAAAAGAGTGTTTAGCTGAAGAGAATTTGAGAGAAAGTCTTTTTGAGAAAGTAGTTACGTAAAGTTCTATTTTAAGTAATTAATTATAAAATAAATTCTCTCAACCTATTTATGTTTTCCAAAACCATTTTTAAAAATAGCCAATTAAGGGATAAAGTCTGATATTATATTTTGGGCAAATAGCTCCTTAAAGATTCAAAGTTTTGACTCTTTTACAAAATAGTCACTAAAAATAGTTTTCAAACTTTACATTTTGGTCACCAGCCAAATTGTCACATTTCCAAAACCTATTTTCCAAAATTAATCTAACCAATAATCCATATATTAAATAATGATTTTTAGTCATTTTTTCATATTTTATTTCCACAAAAACCATTTAATTTGAATTAATTCCCAAACTAGTCTGAACTGCCCAATTCGGTTCGCCTGAACCGTCTAGTCTATCCGGCTAACTTCTAGGCCCAAATTCAAGGTGTTACATGGCCAGTACTGATTGGGTTTTGGACCCAATCTGGTGTAATGATGCCCGTAAGTTGAAGAAGTGACGTGTCTCTGTTGCAAGGAGATGCATATAGTTGGTGGACAACTGTGGTTGTGGGCAAAGAAGCCGGTGGTGTGACTTGGGAGTTCTTTCAAACTATTTTTAAGAAGAAGTGTCTGGGAGTTAGATACTTGGATGAAAAGAAATGTGATTTTGTGGCTTTGGTTCAAGGCAGTATGTTTGTGGCTGAGTTTGAGGTACAATTTGTTTGATTAAGCTGGTATACTCCTGAACTAGTACCGGATGAGAGGCATCACTATGAACAATTCTGTTGCGAATTGGTACAAGGGTTAAGATATACATGTTGGCTTCTGACTACACCATTTTCATTTTGTTGGTTACACGGGCAAAGGATAATAAGCAAAACCCAGGTTTATCGATTAGTGTGGGAGGTTCTGGCTCTGGCAAGAGAGTTGCAGACTCTGGTCTGGTGGTGGTCAATTTAAGAAGCAACGAGATAAGAGGAATCACCTTGAGTTTAGGCAAGGTAAAGGTAGTGCTGGGCGAGGACTGTTGGGCCAGAGTATCTAGGCTAGAGCAGCACACAATACCTATTGGGCTTGTGGATCGTGTGATCACATGAGGCGAAACTGTCCATGTTTGGTTTATGGGGCATGAGGCGAGTTTTGGCATGTTGGAAGGAATGCTAGTTCTGAGAACATTATTAGTAAGTGTGAATAGTTTAAGCATACATACACATAGACATCCATGAGGGCATATAAGTAATCATGCATACATATATTCACACTTATGGATGACTGTTCAGAGGCCGATAGAGTATTGTGTAAGCAAGGTAACTTATGTAAGTAGCTTTAGTAATGTGGTTCTTTGGAGTTCTCAAAGTTTGTAGGAGGTGTTGAAGGTTGGTTCATGGAAGTTTGAATTGTGTTAGTTTTGAAGCAACCAAGTTAGTGTTAGAAGTACGTGGGTTTTCTAGATTTAGTGAGTTAATATCGAGGTTTGTTGAGGAATCCTTTAAGATTTTTGTATTGCTATAAAAGTTGTGGCTTGTGCATCTAGATGGTTGGAGGTACAAAAGCGTAATTGTCCTACGCATGATGTTGAGCTTGTCACAATCGTGTTTGCTTAAGGGATTTGGAGACACTATCTCTATGGTAAGAAGTGTGTTGTGTACATGGATTATAAGTGTTTGGAAAAAATGATGAATCAAAAGGATTTGGGTCTTAAGAAACATAGATGGTTGGAGTTGCTTAAGGATTATGATATGATGATTGAATATTATCTAGGGAAGGCTAATGTTGTGGCTGATGCTTTGAGTAGGAAAGTTGTGGTAGTGTTAAGGGTGATGCTTGCACGATTAAGTGTGACGCAGGATGGAGGCTTGTTGGCTGAGTTGCAATTAAAGCCATATTTGTCACAATTTATTAATTAGAAGCAACCTTATGAAGAGCGTTGGTACCACATGTTAGGGATATCATGGATGGAAATCTAACAGATTTTTGCTTTAATGGTGGTGGGGTGTTGTGTTTTAAGGATCGGATAGTGATGCCTAGTGATGATGAGTTGAGGTGTACCATTTTGTCTGAGGCGAGTGCTAGTCCTTTTGGCTATGCATCCTGGTAGTACCAAGATGTATCGGGGGTTGAATGAAGAGTACTATTGAAGTGATTTAAAGAAAGGTTGCGACTGATTTTGTTGCTAGATGTATGGTATGTCGGTGTGTTAAGGCTGAGCATTAGTTTCCTTCTGAGTTGTTGCAACCGTTAAGGATACCAGAATGGAAGTGAGAGAGAATCACCATGGATTTTGTGTCTGGGTTGTCGCTGACACCCACTAAAAAGGATTCCATTTGGGTGATTATTGACCGGTTTATGAAGTGTGCACATTTTGTGCATGTGCATATGACGTATACTTTGCATAAGTTGGCGGATTTGTATATTGCTGAGATTTTGCATTTTCACAGTGTGCTTAAGTCCATAGTATCAGATAGGGATCCGTGGTTTACGAAAAGGTGTTGGGATTGTTTGCATCGAGCTTTAGTTACACGGTTGAGTTTCAGTACTTCGTATCATCCTCAAACGGATGGTTTGTCTGAACGTGTAAGGATATTTTGAGGTGTTGTATCATTGAGTTCTAAGGAACTTGGGAGAAATAGTTGTCTTTGGTGGAGTTTGCTTATAATAACAGTTACCAGGCTAGTATACAAATGGCACTACATGATGCCTTGTATGGTAGAAAGTGTCGTACGCCTATGTGTTGAGCGGAGGCAGGAGAAAAACATGTTTCCTTGTCGGATGCGTTTAAGGATAGGAATGAGAAAGTGCATCTCATTTGTGATTACTTGAAAGCGGCTTCAGATCGTCAGAAATCCTATGTGGATTTGAAGTGTAGAGATATTGAATATGCGGTAGGTGATCGCGTATTCTTGAAGGTGTCATCTTGGAAGAAGGTGATGCAGTTCGGACATAAGGGTAAGCTTAGTTCAAGGTTTATTGGACTGAATGAGGTTGTGGAGCGTGTAGGTCATGTTACTTATCGTTTGAGGTTACCTCTTGAGGTGGAGAAGATTCATGATGTGTTTCATGTATCGATGTTGTAGAGGTATAAATCGGATCCATCACATGTTATGCCGGTGGTGGATATTGAGTTACAACCGGATTTGTCCTATGATGAGGAACCGATAGAGATTCTTGACTCTAGCAGCGAAGTTCTTCATGGTAAGACGATTGAACTTGTGCAGGTTTTGTGGCTATACTATGGAGTTGAGAAGGTCATGTGGGAGAGTAACGTGGACTTGTTGGAACAGTTTCCGCACTTATTTTCTTTGGGAAAATTTTTGAGGATGAAATTTCTTAAGTGGGGGAGAGTTGTAACGCCCAAGTTTTGGGCCTAGCGATTTATAGGCTGGTTAGACGGTTCAATGGACCGGGTTAGAGATTTGAGTCGGATTCAGGATTAAAATAGGATTAAATATTTTTGAGTGAGAAAATATTTGGGAAAAGTATCTAAAAATCATTATTTTAAATATGGATATTTTTGGTAAATTCAATTTTGAAAGATGGATTTCAGAAATTGGACATTTTGGCTAGGGACCAAAATGTAAAGATTGAAAACTGTTTTTAGTTGTCGTTTTGTAAAAGGATCAAAACTTAGAATCCTTAAGCAGTTATTCTACCTAAATGTTTTTATCAGAGTTTCCACTCAATCGGGATAATTTTAATGAGTTTTAATTAAGGATGAAATGAATTTAATAAAAGGTGAGGTGGTTATTTCCTAAAAACCAATTTGACGTAACTTTCTTTCTCTCAAGTTTCCTCTCAAAATCTTTTCAGACAAACACTCTCTTTTATATCAACGATCAGAGGTAATACTCTTGATTTCTTAAGTCTTTTATTTCTAATGGAGTCCTTAACCTTGTTTTACAAAATCTCATTGTTATCTTTTATTTTTCAAGAATATAAACATCTAATTCAGAGGAAATTCGTCCATTAGAGGTAAGATTCGTTCTTCTCCTCTAATGATTGGTTCTTTACTGAAATTCCCAAGTGATTGATCCTTTATATATGTTTTCTAATGATTTTTAATGATCTAATTATGGAAATTGGTTTAATCAATGTTTAATTAATGAAATTATGTAATTTCGAATTGGACCTGTTTTGCTGAGTTCTTGATTGATTTCAATCATGATTTTGATGTTATATAATGTTAATAGATTGATTTTAACATTGGAATCCCGAGGCTATCTGAATCTCTAATTTTCTAGGTTGCTAGTTATGTGTTTTTGAGGAGTTATGGATGTTTTATACATGCTGGAGATATAAGGTTATCGTTAGGTTGTTTTTGGATTTTAATTGAAGGTAATTGATGGATTAAACCTTTAGGTTTTGGCTGGGTTAAGTGTGGAAGGTTTTTGATGTTGATTTTAGTAGTTTTGGAATGGTTTTGGCTAGTTTGTAGAGGATTGTTGTGGATTGAT
Organism: Hibiscus mutabilis; assembly: GCA_019671005.1. Taxonomy (NCBI): domain Eukaryota; kingdom Viridiplantae; phylum Streptophyta; class Magnoliopsida; order Malvales; family Malvaceae; genus Hibiscus; species Hibiscus mutabilis. The sequence continues at coordinate 21,467,417 of CM033735.1, read as the reverse complement.
GTTGCTGGGTTTGTGAATGCATTTTGATGCATTGGATCCTCTATTTTGTTTGGTGAAATCAAGGGAGGTTGATCCTCAATCTTGAAGTGTCTCTTCGGAAGCTTTGGAGGAGTAATTCACATCGGCGATTGAGGCTTTGCGTTGTGATGATGTTTTCATGGTGTTATGATAAGGATTGATCCTTAGTAATGTTTTGTTTATGTTTGAGGCATATTAGAATGTGTTTGAATCCTTGAGAGCATGAAAAACTAGCAATTTGGGACATTTTGGGTCCAAGCGTTTCGATATGCATACCTCGGTACTGAAACTAGTATGCACAAATTGAACTAGCATTTCGGTACGCATGTTAGTATTTTGATACGACTTAGTGTATTTTGGCAAGTCGTTTCGATACACGATAAATTGTATCGGTACAGTTTTGAGCTACTGGAATTTGGTTTTGGTTATCATAGCATGCATACTGATACACCTTGTGACCGTATCGGTACGGATAGCAGTTATGATGGTTATGGACTGTTTTATATTTTGAGATTCTTTCCTTTTGGTCCTTGGTTTATATGTATACAATTACATGAGCTTGAATTATTGATTTGAGTTGATTTTTGACATGAGCACGAAACTTGATTAGTTAAGGATTGGTAACCTTAAAATAGGAAAAGTCCTTGTAATTTTATAGAATTGCAATTTAGTCTATAAATTGCAATTTAAGTATAATTGGATGTCGAATAGACGCCTAATTGAGTTAAGTTTTCACCCGCTGCTAATATGCACACCATAGGTTAATATGTTTTATCTAGATAAGATAAAAGAAAAAAATGGATGTGTTTCGAGTTAAATCTTTTCAGGTTCATTTCGGCAAACCCAATGTAGCTCACTCAGTTCAGTCTGGCGTCTAGGCTAGGTCAAAGGGGTTACAACTGATAAGGCTGAATTGATCAGTATGATCGTAATTACCAAAAGACTGTAACCTTAGGCACCAAATTTCTAAATTAACTAGAATGATAGATAAACTCTCGAGTTTTGAAATAAATGAATTGTTTGGAAGTACCGAAAGTACCTAAATAACTGAAACAATTTCGGGCATCAAAGTGTCTGAAATACCCTCGAATAATAAAAACTGAAAACACCTCTAAGACTTGGAATAAGAAATACCATAAAGCCAGCGAGTGTAATGGCTCTCAAACATTGTAATACACGACCCGTGTTTGTTGGTCATTTTTGATACTAATGTAATATTGGAAGAATATTATATGAAGGCATGTTCGATTTATTTGGAGGAAGTACGTTGTTAATTGTAAGAGTAACATGTTCCTCTAAAAGGTACATTCGGTGCTAAGGATTGGGTTTGTGTGAATGCACATGTCTAAATACTTGGTAAGTACCATGATAATGAGAACTGTTCAGTTGTAGTGGACTTGGAGGATGGATAAGCTGTTAGAAGTCTTAGATACTGCAAGTAACTGTACTACCTGTAAAACCCCCTTTTCGGTCTGGTAGAGATCCGAGTCAGATATTGTTATCGAAAGACTAATCGAAGGTTCGAAATAAGGTTCAGAGTTCAAAACCTAATCTAAGTATCATATTGATTATTCTTAAGATTTATCCACTTTGTTTGTTACTAACTTAATCGGAGTTGGGGTTAATTTTAAACTTTTCTTAACCTTAGGGACTAAATTGCAAATTTTTACCAGTTATTGATTTTAATCCGATTTCGTATTACCATTTTAAATTAAACTCTCCAGTTATGGATCTTAAGGGTTTCATTATTAGAACCTATCGAATTACTAAGCCAATTTAACCAATCTGAGACTTTTTACGAAAATCAGTTTTGTGACTTAACTAAATTTACTAAATTTCACCAGTACATTTATAAACCATATTCCTATTGGTACGTCAAATTTTAGGGCGTTCGGAATCCTTTTACCAAGTTTTCACCTTAGGCTCATTTTAGGCACTTTTTAACCTATTCAATTCTAGTCATTATAAGCATACAACAAAACCATGTTACCAAGTCATCATACAACCCTAGAAAGGTTTATACAAAACAAGTATGACCATATGCCACTTCACTATGAGTTTATAGCAAAATATACATACATATATGGCAGGGACGTGACTTGCAACCGCAATGACATGATCAAAGCTCGAAATTGTTCAAGGTCCTGAAAATGCATGAGACACACATGTTAGGCTTACATAGCCTAGTAAGGTAGTTATAACAATTACAATGAATGATTAATATACATGCATGATAATAAAATATACAAGTAGGCACAATTCAAGCTTATTACACATATTCTCATGCTTTCATATTCACATATTTCATGTCACATAGTCATATCATAATCACATAGTCATAGCATAATTCATAGGCACATATCACATTAGGTACCATTGGATACACGGATTCCCCTGTACACCAACACATATAACGGAGAGTGGGCCGTAGCCTTTGAGCCGTATATCACGTACGTGTAGCATATCATAGTCATATTTGCACATATCAAAGCAATGCAGGTACTTACCGGATTATCCAATCGATTTCAACATAGTTGCTCTACGAGAGCCCTTAAACAAATACAAACATAACTACAAAATGATGCAACGGGATGGCACCAGGCCTATCCCTTGACACAACTACACTCACCTTGACAACCCGATACTTTTAAGACTCTCGGATAACGGTGCCTTTATCTATGGCTTTCGGAAGAGATGACGGTTGTTCTTTATCAACCCTCAATCGATAGTGAGGACTCAAATTTATCGAACTGAAAAACTCAGGCTTACCGACCCTATCACTGAATCATTCTCTGTTCCTCACTTTCTCCTTGTCTTGCGCACAATTCCCCTTCCCCCTTTTTATACTCAATGGTCGGCTCCTCCAATATCTCTTCAATCTCCACGTGGGCTTGGAGCTGTGGCAATTTTGGGAAATAATTCCCTTTTGCTTGGGCCACGTGGTGGCAACATGCCACCTTGCCCCTATTTATTGTGCCATGTCTTCCCTTATGTGGGGGAATTCACGGTAATTCCTTCAATTTGACGGAATTGGCCGTGGGTCCCCCCACTCACGCCATCATCCACTTTTTTAATAATAAATATAATAATAATAATAATAATAATAATAAATTGATACGGTTAGCCCGAATAACCTTTATTGCTTCAAATTAGGTACAAGATCGCACTAATTATTTAACCGGTACAAAATATTCGATCACCGGAACTTAACCCTGATTAGACCGGTTTTCAGGGTGTGACAACTCTCCCTCTTAAGAAAATTCATCCTCGAATTTTCATTTAAAGTGAACAGATGAGGATACTGTTTTTGCATAGTCTCCTCAGGTTCCTATGTTGCCTCTTCAACGGAATGACTTCGCCACAAAACTTTTACTAAAGGCACAATCTTGTTACAAAGCCGTTTAACTTCTCATACGGGGATTTGAACAGGTTCTTCCTCGTATGTCAGATTAGATTGAATCTTCACAGATTCCGGTTCAATCACATGGGAAGGATCTGACCGGTACTTGCGTAGCATAGATATATGAAGACGTTGTGAATCCGACTTAATTCCTCAGGGAGAGCTAATCGGTAGACAAAAGGTCAAATCTTTTCAATCACCTCGAATGGACCAATAAAGCGGGGACTTAGCTTTCTTTTTTTTGAAACGAAGAATCTTCTTCCACGAAGATACCTTGCGAAAGGCCTTTTCACCAACCTCGTACTGAATATCTCTCCTGCCCAGGTCAGCGTAGGACTTGTGTCGGTCGAAGGCAGCCTTAAGCCGATCACGAATAATGGTAGTCCTTTCTTCGGTTTCCCAAAGTAAGTCAGGACCTAGCATCTAGCCTTCACCGAGTTCAGTCCAACAAAGAGGAATTCTACACCTCCTTCCATAGAGAGCTTCATACGAAGCCATTTGAATTGAAGCCTGATAACCGTTTTTGTACACAAACTAAACCAAGGGTAGAGATTTCTCCCACGTATTCCCAAAGTCGATGACACAGGCTCGGAGCATATCTTCCAGAATCTATAAGGAAGAATCATGATTGGTACAAACACTTAATTACAAAACTTAGAGAGGTGTTTAGAGTTACCTGAATAACTCTTTCAGATTGGCCGTCAGTTTGAGGATGGAAAGTAGTGCTAAGATGCACTCGCGTCCCCAAGGCCTCGTGTAAGGTCCTCCAAAACCGAGACATAAATCATGGGTCACGATCGGAGATGATAGATATTGGAATTCCGTGTAAACGAATAACTTCACGAATGTACAACTCCGCAAGCTTAGGCAAGCTAAAATCCATTCTCACTGGAAGGAAGTGAGCAGACTTGGTGAATTGGTCCACAATGACCCATATGGCATCATTTTTCTTTGGAGACAAAGGTAGACCACTTACGAAGTCCATCGTGATATGCTCCCATTTCAATTGAGGGAGTTTAATGGGTTACAAAAGACCTGTAGGTACCTTGTGTTGGGCTTTGACTCGTTGGCAAGTCAAACACCTAGCTACATAGTATGTGATTTCATTCATCATACACCTACCTTGATAGCTCCAGGGTGAATAGAGAAAGGGCTAGAATGAGCTTCACTTAGGATTTGGCTCCAAAGATCATCATCATCAGGAACACAAATGCAGTTGTAGAAACACAGTCATCTTTCGAAATTCAAAGCAAAGTCAGGATATGAGCTATCCTTGACCTTAACAATAAGGAGTTGCAACTCCTCATCAGTTTCTTGGAGTGCTTAATTTGAGATACAATGGTAGAGTGAACTCTTAGCTCAGCTAACAATTTCCATACTTTCTGAGTCGGAAGTGAGCATTCAAGCATCTTAGAGAAGAAGTAGGCTTTCGGTTAAGAGCGTTAGCCACCACATTGGCTTTACCGGGATGGTAGTCAATGACTAAATCATTATCTTTCAATAGTTTCATCCATCAACGTTGACAAAGGTTTAACTCTTTCTGAGTTAGGAGATATTTCAAGCTTTTGTGATCAGTGTAGAGATAACACTTCTCACCATAAAGATAATACCGCCAAATCTTCAAAGCAAACACAACTGCGACAAGTTCCAGATCATGAGTCGGGCAATTTAGCTCATGAGGCTTAAGTTGACATGAGGCATAAGCTATGACTTTGTCTTCTTACATCAGAACACAGCCTAATCCCAGGTGGGACGCATCACTGTACACGGTGAAATCTTTGCCCAACTCGGGTTGCACTGATATAGGGGCATGAGTAAGGACTTACTTGAGCTGATCGAAACTCCTTTGCTGATCAACAATCCACACAAAAGGAGTATCTTTGCGGAGAAGCTTCATTAAGGGTGCTGCAAGCAATGAGAATCCCTTAACGAATATACGGTAATAGCCTGCAAGGCCCAGAAAACTACAAACTTCTCCCACATTCTTCGGAGGAGTCCAATCAAAGATTGCTTAAATCTTCTTTGGGTCCACTTGAACTTGGCGTAGAGCTGTTTCTTCTGGAGGGTCTAAAACACGATTCAGAGTTGTTCTTTATGGGAAGCTGAGTCTTTGGAATAGGTCAGAATGTCATCTATAAATACAACCACAAACTTATCAAGATTTGGCTGGAATACACGATTCATCAGATCCATGAAAGCTGTAGGTGCATTCGTGGGCCCAAAAGGCATCACAAGAAATTCATAGTGACCATATCTGGTGTAAAAGGCAGGCTTTGGAACATCAGACTCCTTTACCAGCATTTGGTAGTATCCAGATCGAAGATCTATCTGGGAAAAGATAGAAGCATCCTTCAACTGATCAAAGAGGTCATCTATCCTCGGAAGTGGGTACTTGTTCTTGATCGTCACTTTATTCAATTGAAGATAGTCAATACATAGACACATCGATCCGTCCTTCTTCTTGACGAACAAAATCGGTGCTCCACAGGGTGAGGAACTCGGCCGGATGAATCCCTTATCTTGGAGGTCTTGAATTTGAGCTTTTAACTCCTTCAACTCCACTAGAGCTATTCTATATAGAGTAGTGGAGACCGGAGTAGTTCCAGGTTGTACTTCTATCCCGAACTCAACTTCACAGGTGGGTGAGAGTCTTAAAAGTTCATCGGGATACACATTAGGAAATTCTTTCACCATGGGTACGTCTTCAATTTTCAAATCTTTCTTAGACTCCATAGCATACATGAGACTCTTTTTAGACTCGGGTTCAGACTTTGTCAAGGTTATGCTCTCCTTATCGAGTCTACGGAGATATAATTTCTTCTTTGAACAATCCACCCACGCTTGATGTTCAGCTAGCTAATCGAGGCCTAGAATGAGACCGAACTCATGGAAGGGCAAAGCCATCAAGTTGGCCTGAAATGAGATCCCTTGGATCCTTAGGGGACAAGCTCTACAGATTATCCGAATAGCCACACTATCTCTTAGCGGATTTGAGACAAGTATCTTAGAAGCAACAAGTTCACATTCTAAAGCATACTTTTCAATCCAGGGTTCACTAATAAAAGAGTGCGTGGAGCCTGGATCTATCAAAGCATAAACAAGTTCAGAACATAACTCCACCATACCTACAATCACATCAGGATCATCCTCTTGCTCGCGACCTCGAACGTGGTACATTTGGGCTAAAGTCTGCGGGTCACGGCCAACTGGAGGAGTATTGTTGTTGCGGGGTCTACCTGCAAATTAGGATGGCACTAGCTTTGCTTCTCTCCCCTTACTAGGATTGTTCTGAGAAGCTACAGAAGTAGGAGCCTGAGGGTTATATGGGAATTGACGAATGAAGTGGCCAGACTCTCCATAAAGGTAACAAGAATCGAATTGTCTATGGCACTACCCCGAGTGCTTCTTCTGGCAGAAGTTACATAAGGGAATCTGAGAACCCTTTGTGGAACCGCTCGTGCTATCCACTAAAGTCGTTCGGGTAACAGTTGTTTTTTGCATACTAGAACTGAGGTACATATCCAGATCGAGGCAACTGTTGGTAGGTAACAGACTTTTGGTCCCATTGTCTTCCCTTCTTCTGGGACATGGTTGACTTGGAATCATCTCAGAACCTCTTATCAAGTCGAGTCTGATTCCCTTTTCTCCTCTCGGATGCTCTCTGTGAAGCTTCGGTTGTGATGGTCTGATTGATAAGGGTCTAGAAGTCTTCGATCTCCAGAGCAATGAAGAGAGGATGAAGTTCATCACAAAGGCCGTCTATAAACATTTTGCATTTTTCCTTCTCGGTACGGATGATCTCGGTACCATATCTTGCATACTTACAGGAATCATAGATGTACTACTCTACTGGTCTTCCCCCTTGCCTCGAATGAATTTCTTGCATCTTTCTGCAATGTAGTGCTCGCTGATGTATTTCTTATGGAACTCCTAAAGAAAGAAGTCCCACGTGACACGATGTTCAGGAATAGTGAGGGTCACCGTATCCCACAGTTTTGGGCCTCTTCAACTATCAAGGCCAGGGCACATTCAAGCTTATGCTCCCCAGGACACTTTATTTGCTTATTCAGCACTTTCAGAGTGTTCTCCATCCAGTATTTTACAATCTCGAGGTTATCCAGGTCTTGGCTGGTGAACGTATACATAGAGTATTTCTTGAGTTTTCCAACAGGAGCTCTCGAAGCAGGCAGAGAAGTTTCAGCAGGTGGAGGAGGTGGTTCTTGTCGGGGAGACACCGCCACCTGTTTAATCATGTCTACCATGGACATCAGATACGCCTGCTAAGAGGGTGGCATTGATGAAGGGTGAGGTGGGTCGTTCTGTCCCACATGCTCGGGTTGGATTTCAGGCCTCAAATTGTCCCCCTGAATTGAGGAGGAGCCTGGATGAGGTTCGTTCACTACCCTTCTATATGTAAGACCAGACATTTTAGATCTAAGTTACATAGAATGATTAAATCGTGTAAGTTGCAAGTCGCAGAATACATATTCAAATAACTCCTAAGTGGCATATGTAGACACAAACTCATAACGGATGCCTGGTTAGTCCTAGAATCGACTAAACCTAGGCTCTGATACCACAATTGTAGAGCCCCCTTCCTAGTCTGGTAGAGATCCAGGTCAAATAGTGTTATCGAAAGACTAATCGGAGGTTCGAAATAGGGTTCAGAGTTCAAAACCTAATCTAAGTATCATATTGATTATTCTTAAGACTTATCCACTTTGTTTGTTATTAACTTAATCAGAGTTGGGGTCAATTTTAAACTTTTCTTAACCTTAGGGACTAAATTGCAAATTTTTACCAGTTATTGATTTTAATCTGATTTCGTATTACCAATTGAAATTAAACTCTCCAGTTATTTATCTTAAGGGTTTCATTATCGAACCTATCAAAATACTAAGCCAATTTAACCAATTTGAGACTTTTTACGAAAATCAATTTTGTGACTTAACCAAATTTACCAAATTTCACCAGTACACTTATAAACCATGTTCCTATTTGTACGTCAAATTTTAGGGCGTTCAGAATCCATTTACCAAGTTTTCACCTTAGGCTCATTTTAGGCACTTTTTAACCTATTCAATTCTAGTCATTATAAGCATACAACAAAACTATGTTACCAAGTCATCATACAACCCTAGAAAGGTTTATACAAAACAAGTCTGACCATATATCACTTCACTAGAAGTTTATAGCAAAAGATACATACATATATGACAGGGACGTGACTTGTAACCGCAATGACACGATCAAAGCTCGAAATTGTTAAAGGTCCTGAAAATGCATGAGACACATATGTTAGGCTTACATAGCCTAGTGAGGTAGTTATAACAATTACAATTAATGATTAATATACATGCATGATAATCAAATATACAAGTAGGCACAATTCATGCTTATTACACATATTCTCATGCTTTCATATTCACATATTACATGTCACATACTCATATCATAATCATATGGTCATAGCATAATTCATAGGCACATATCACATTAGGTACCATTGGATACACGGATTCCCTGTACACCAACACATATAACAGAGAGTAGGTCGTAGCCCTTGAGCCGTAGCTCCGAAAATATATCCCTTACACAGCCAACCTTATTTCCCCCACAAATAGGCCGTAGCCCTAGACTCTAGTCCCCCCTTACTTAACCGAGCTCAATAATCCCATGGCATGCCAATTGTATCCAATGTCCATAATTGCACAAATTCACATAGTCCATAAAATTTTCAAGTCATATCATATCAAATATCAAAATGAGCCTTAACTCCATATCATGTCACATTTCATATTAATTTCATATATCACATACGTGTAGCATATCATAGTCATATTTGCACATATCAAAGCAATGCAAGTACTTGCCAGATTTGCCAATCGATTTCAACATAGTTGCTCTACGGGAGCCTTTAAACAAATACAAACATAACTATAAAATAATGCAACGGGATGGCACCGAGCCTATCCCTTGACACAACTACACTCACCTCTACAACTCGATGCTTTTAAGACTCTCAGATAATGGCGCCATTATCCGTGGCTTTCAGAAGAGATGACAGTTGTTCTTTATCAACCGCCAATCGATAGCGAGGACTCGAATTTAACCAACTGGAAAACTCGGGCTTACCGACCCTATAACTGGATCATTATATGTTCCTCACTTTCTCCTTGTCTTGCATACAATTCCCCTCCCCCTTTTTATACTCAATGACCGGCTCCCCCAATTTCTCTTCAATCTCCACGTGGGCTTGGAGCCGTGGCAATTTTGGGGAAATAATTCCTTTTTGCTTGGGCCATGGGGTGGCAACATGCCACCTTGCCCCTTTTATTACGCCATGTCTTCCCTTATATGGGGGGATTTACGGCGATTCCTTCAATTTGAAGGAATTGGCCGTGGGTCCCCCTACTCACGCCATCATCCTCTATTTTTTAATAATAATAATAATAATAAACTGATATGGTTAGCCTGAATAAACTTTACTGCTTCAAATTAGGTACAAGATCGAGCTAATTATTTAACCGGTACAAAATATTCGATCATCAGAACTTTACCAAACTGACCAAACTAGTTTTCGGGGTGTGACACTACCCTTATTAGGCTAAATTATGAAATTATCCATAAACGTTAAAATGACCAAACTGCCTTTCGAGAAAAATTTACTGGAACTCTTCTGATAAATCTGGAATCTTGATAGATCCTAATCTACTTGACTTCCCAAAATCTATCATGATATATCTAAATTACTGCATGGTCATAATGCATTGAAAATTCTAAATGATCTTGATGTATAATTCATGAATACCTAGATGAAGTTGATAATAAACGAATTCCTTCAAATATGGTTCTTGATTCTAAAATCAGTCTAGAATGAACTATAGTTCCATGTCTCATTTTCGTAATTAGTAAGAACCTCTACTTGATAAATCAGACTATCTAGTGTGTCCCATGTCTACATGAGTAATCTTCTTAATTGGAAACCAATCTATCCATTCTAATTCCAAGTGATCTTGTTTTCTCAAGTAGAAACACGACTTCTGGTTCCTGTTTTCTGATACAAGTATACTCGATTTGTAGGTCATGATCTATGGTTCTATTAACATCTACCTGTATTCTGAATTCCTAGCATACTGCTACTAGTTACTGAGATGTTTGTTAGCATTCAAAATTATTTTTACTAGGTACTGGGATATAGACTGAAGACTGTAGGTTCAACCCTGATCAGGCTGGTAATTTCGCCCTTATTTGGCTCTTACGCTTCGGCTAGGGTAAGTCCACCTGTATTTGGCTCATACGCTTTGGCTAAGGTAAGTCACCCATATTAAGTTCCTAGCTTCGGTTAGGGTAATTTTGCCCAGGACCTAAGGTAACCCCTTAGGTCAGTCCTACGCCTATTGGGCATAGGTTAACGTATGTTTTTGGTTCTTATGCTTTGGCTAGGATAATTCCTCCTAGAACCTAAGGTAACTCCTTAGGTCGGTACCCACACCCATTAGGCTTGGGTTAACGCCTGTATAGATGCAATTCTGGGAAACTGCATACTGGAGTACGGTTGAAGGGTAGCTAGGCTAATACCAAAATTTCCATGTCTCCTCCAAGGCCTGTCAAAATTCTTCTATTGTTTGAAACTTTCAGTATATCCTTCTTGATTTGTGTTTGTTGGGACACACCAAACCTCTTGGCATAATTCTTGTAAAATATCTTTCCTTTTTAATTCTTTTGGATTGTAGAATGTCCGCCTGATATCTAGAAGTTCAAGTATTGAACAACCTTAATGTCTCTAGTATGGCATAATACGATATTCTATATTGTAATAAGACCCTATTGATGCCATGATCTTTATGTCTATGCTATGCTTTACCTTATACATGCATGTGCTTATAGCATCATTTGGTAGTTCTGTATTACTAAGCTTTTACAAGCTCACATTGTTTTTACCATCACAGGTTAGAAGAAATCTATCATGGTATACATTAGTGTTTGGAGTTCTCTTGGCGTTGCTTTTGGAGTATGGTACTAGTACAGTTAGTGAGCATGTATGTTGTGTATTGTTTTATGTCAGAGTCTGTAATATGTTTATGAGTTTCTGTTATATGTTTAAATGATTTCCTAAAATGGTATTGTAACTAAAAGTTTGTTTTTTAGTTTTAATGTGGTTAAAGAAAAACATTTTTATGTGGATTTTTACTGTGGGTCACTCTCGTGACCCTAATGTGACCTTCTAGATTTAGGTGCGTCGCATAGCCGGGTCTAGGGGGTTAGATGTTGACTTAGGTTCTAATTCGGCTTAGGCATAAGTTTAGGATTTCAACGACTAATAAGGGGAGCTTGAATAAACAATAAGTTGTTAGGGTTCACGCAAATATGTATTACCATAGCTTCTTGTTGTCATTTATGGGTATCGAGAGGGTTTAGGAGTTATTAGAAAACCATGTCGGATAGATGAAGATCTAATTGGTTTAGGCAGACATGTATTGCCAACTGTTATAACATTTGAATGGTAATTAACATAGTTCCTAAGTAATAAACCCACAATCTATAATTATCTGAATCTTTGCTACAACATATGTTTGTCTTTTGATCATTGCTTCATCTTTACTTTTTATTATTACATTTAGTTTATAATTTCATTCACCAAACATCATTATTTTACTAACTCTCTCATGCAATTGTTTTGAGTTTATTACTCCAATCCTTGTGGGTTCGACACTCTATTTATCACTTTATTACTTGTTCAACGAGTATACTTGCTCTTAATTGCGCATAATATATTTTACGCATCATGCCTAATTGCATATAGTCAGGGGAGTCTCAAATTGCATGAGTTACATGTTTTTGGCCTAGTATGCTCATATCTATGTTTTTGCCTTAAACTTGTAATGTTTGGTTGAATCTTAGTGAAACCATGCTCTATATGTTTTAAATGTTATGTTTTAAGAAGCATGTTGTCAATTTGTAGCAAAAATGATCAAAATGTAAGTCTTAGGCCTTAGAACTTAATAGAGCCTTTGTTTGAACTTATAACTAAGTTGTAAGGCCTTTAAAGTTGACTTTCTGCAATTCTTCACCAGTTCGGGCATTCGTTACCGGTACAGCCCATACCGTACCAATACGACATTCAACCAGTATCGATACGGTTGACACTGAACCGGTACGCTCAGTCAAAATGTGATTTTTTTCTTTCTTAGCCATACTTTGTGTGCATAAAGATATATTTTGATGTATAGCATGTTTAATTGGATTTCTTGTATTTATTTGAAATTCAATTTATTTCTCTTAAATTGTAGGACTAACAATTTTATCGATGCTTTATTAAGGGGAACCTTTTTTTTAATTCTTTCATGTTAAAATCTTTGATCTTTCTCCATTGTTATTTTGCACCAACAATTGACAATTTCTATCAATTGGTTTCAAACTTTCAACTTTTGGTGTCTTAAGCTTTAATGTGATTTCAAACTTAGTTTTGAAAATATTTTTGATATAACAAAAAGGGGAGATATATGTTTGAAAAATTAAATTTCAAAATATAAAAAGAAGAACTTTAATATTTTTCTAAAATATTCTCTTTTTCTAAAATTATTTTTAAAAAAGAAAAAGGGAAGCTTTAATATTTTTATAAAATATTCTCTTTTTCTAAAATTATTTTTTCTAACTGGGAGAAATTTCAAAAACAAATTTTCAAGTGGTTTTGTTATATCAAAAAGTGAGATATTGTTGAGATATTTATTTTGATATTACTTAAAATGAAAAATGTTTTTGGACTTAAACTAATTTGTAAAAATATTTCAAAAATTCATTAACATGAAAAATATATTTGAACGGTTTTCAAAGGGTTTTTGACTTGTTTAAATGCATTCAAAATAACCCAAAAGTCAAGAACAGGCTTTGTGTACCAATACGGCCTTTAGTGTACTAATACCTAGAAGAGCTCGTATTGGTACAATTGTCCGTGTATCGGGACGCCTTTTTTTCCCCAACGGTAAATTTTTTCCAGTAGCTAAATTGGGTACCGATACAGCTTCAGTTGTACCGATACGCAATGAGGTGTACCGATACACTTGTATCGTGTACCGATACCAGTATAAAAATGCCCAACAACTCTGTCTCTTTTGAGGCATGTGCCGATACCGACTTGCCCAGATTGTATTTAATGCTGGAAATAAAGTTCTCAACGGCTCCAAATCAACCCAAATGACTAGTAACGACTACAAACTCCTTAGATGGTTTTAAAGCAAGCTCTAAGCATCCATGGAACAATAAGAAACATCATTGCCAACATTCATGTATAGAGAAAGTGTTTTTGAGTTTTAATTGTCAATTTTCTTTGTAAAACATACTTTTGAGCTTAACTGTTATATTTGCCCAAGTGTTATGATTTGGTTGAGTGCTTAAATTGCACAATTTTCTTCTGCAAAGTTTTAATTTATTTTACAATTTTCTTGTGTAGTAAAAGAGGTTGAGAATTCTTCCAAAAAGCTTGGGAAGCAGAAAACTTGAGGAGTTTAGCTTGGAGGCTTCTTTTCCAGCTTTTGGAGGAGGTTGAGAATTCATTTTACAACCACATCACTTGACGCAAGCGAGCGGACCACTTCCAAACTATCAGTCTCAACAATTACACGTCGCAGACCAACCCACTAGGCATGAAAAAGACCCAAGTACACTCCGCATAACTCAGAGTCGAGAACGGAGCAAACAACAAGGAACTTACAGAACCCAAAAATCCAAGTGCCCCCATTATTGCGACCGAGCCCACCGCAGGTAACAGAGCCATCCACTCTGTTCTGAGCCCCACCCGTATTAATCTTGACCCAAGCTACTTCCGGTGGAGCCCATCGCGTTAGCTCAACCGAACCTGACTGCCTAGAACTAGACAAAATAGCTGGCCTCAACACAGCAGCAACCACGAGAGCAACAAGCCTCCTACGCTCAAACACTGCACTTTGATGCCCAAGCGGATTATTAAACACCACAGCGTTGCGTTGGAGCCATACATTCCAGACTATAGCACCAAACAAGTTCCAATCCCTAGGATTAATTGCGAAGTAGCTCGGGTTAGACAAATTCACCTTGATCTAGACCTTCAACTCCATACATACAAACTCAGCCAACTTCTCTTGTTTCACAACGCATTGCCAAATAGAAACGGCCACGGGGCACGTTCGAAGAACATGGTGGACATCTTCATTGGCTGCATGAAAAAATCACAATTCCTATCTAGGGACATATGCCTGCGTTCAACATTGGTCATCAGCCTCTCACAACAAACAAGCCACATAAATACTCAGATTTTTTGAACCCCTTAAACCTGTGAACAATTTTTCAAACTCTGTCTGGTTCTTCGTTCGACATGGAAGCTCGGATGCTATACGCAGACTTCACCGTCAAACGGCGATTAACGTTTAATTTCTAACCAATTCTATCCTCACCAACTTGAGGAAACAAGCATTTAACGGTAACAATCTATAACAAGATTTGAACCGGCAACAATTCCTCAAGGAGCTCCCAACGACACTCCCCTAGCGAAGGATCAACCATTGAAGCGACCGACTCCTGAGATAGAGACTGAACGTTGCTCGGACTCACATAGTTTTACAACAACCCAACGTTCTCTGTCCAATCATCAAACCAAAACCATACGTTCAAGCCATTCCCCAAACCCTACATTCCGTTACAACGAAAATCATTCCACACCACAGTGATACCCTTTCATAGCCCCGACACATTTTGATTATACAACGAAACAAGAACTTCATCATGACATTTGTATTTGGCACAAAGAAAACGAACCCATAATGCATCCTTATTAGTAATCAACTGAAGGTTTCATTAAGAATTTCTCGTTCTGGTGTACCATTTTACACAATCCAAGACCCCATGCGCTACAGGTTTGCATAAATCCTCCCACAGAACAAGATAAACACCACCTCTATCCGACGAAACACCCCAAATAAATCTCTTGATCAACCTCTCAATCTCAAGGCACGTACGTTTGGGCAACACTGCAGATTGCATTGAACACGATGGAATCGCTGCTAATACAGACTGTGCAAGTGTGATCCGACCGACTAAAGATAACGACTTCACTTTCCAGCCGCTTAACTTTCGTTGCACCATTTGAACCAAATAACTATAAGAAGCTGTTGTAACACGCTGGTGGATTAATGGAACTCCCAGATATTTTCCAAGATACTCAGTAAAACCAAAACCTGCGCTTATACTATTCTGAATATCAGGGGAAACATTCTTGGAGAAAAAGATTTTTGTTTTATCTCGGCTAACTTTATGCCCCCAAAAAGACAAAATTATCAAGAACAAAGCGAACTACCGACATTTGATGCACCGAAGCTTCAACAAATAGAATGAGTTCATCTACAAAGAACAAATGGGAAATTTTCGGACTACTAAGCTAAGTACAAAAAAGATGCCACAGACCATTATTAACCATCACCTGGATCATCTAAGCTACACGCTCCATACACAGTACAAAAATATATGGTGAAAGAGGATCACCCTGCCGAATACCTCTAGAAGGCACAAAAGATTCAATAACATCTCCATTCCACAAAACCTGAGTAGAGACCGTGGAGATACATTGCATAATCAGCAACTGCAAAGAAATAGGAATACCAAGATCTTGTAAAGTATCATCGATGAAACTCCATTTAAGATGATCATAAGCCTTCTCCAGATCAATCTTCATGGCCATCCATCCTTTCTTACCAGTCTTACGGCACATAGTATGAATAACATCTTGTGCGATAACTACATTATCAGTGATCGATCGTCCTGGCACAAAACCTGTTTGATTTTTTGATACCCTCTTTGGCAGAAACGGCTTTAACCTATCAACTATAATCTTGGTCACAACTTTGTACATAACATTACAAAGGCTAATAGGCCTGAACTGAGAAATCTTTTTAGGCGTCGAAACCTTAGGAAGAAGAACAAGCAGAGTTTTGTTTAATGAAGACGACACCTCGTCTGATATAAAAAATTGATGTATGAACTAACAAACTGAATCACCCACAATACTCTAATTTTTCTGAAAGAAACTAGCATGTAACCTATCAATCCCCGGTGCCTTAAAAGGTCCCATATCAAATATAGCTCTGCGAATTTCCTCATCAGAAATCGGAACCCCAAGCCCATCCAACTCGCTACTAGCAATTTGCGGAAACAGACCCCGTACATCCCACCCATGACCATCAATGTCTGAACTTGTAAACAAGGATGAGAAAAAGGACTGCGCCAAATTAGCAACTCCGCTTGATCAGAGCACCAAGAGCCATCCTCTAATTTTAGTGTCTTAACCATATTTGCTCGTCGTCTCGCCATAACGGAGGCATGGAAATACTTCGTATTGTGATCCCCAGAAATAATCCTTTGCGAACACGCTTTCTGTCTCCACAGACTATCCTATTGTTCAAGGGCCATATCAAGCTTGATGCGCAAATCCCTAGCCAAGTTAGAAAGAAAATCTGAATGCCTGCTTGCAAGCACCCTATCAATTCCTCGCAAGTGAGCAATAAGTCTCTTCTTTCGCTTCCCAACATGCCAAAAAATATCATCATTCCATGACACTACTTCATGCCTAAACGAATCAATATTTTGATTCAGAGAATTCTCACCATTCCATACTGAGCTAAAAAAATCCTAAAAACACGGATGGTCCTGCCAGGCAGCAATGTACCATTCCATGCCTAAACGAATCAATATTTTGATTCAGAGAATTCTCACCATTCCAACTGAGCTCAAAAAATCCTAAAAACACGGATAAGTCTCTTCTTTCGCTTCCCAACATGCCAAAAAATATCATCATTCCATGACACTACTTCATGCCTAAACGAATCAATATTTTGATTCAGAGAATTCTCACCATTCCATACTGAGCTCAAAAAATCCTAAAAACACGGATGGTCCTGCCAGGCAGCAGTGTACCAAAAAGGACGAGATAAAGAACCATGCCACTGCCCCATAAGTCGAAGTAACAGAGGTTGATGATCCGAGCCCAAATTATCCAAATGTTGTACAGAGGAATTAGCAAAAGACGACAACCAACAGGAGTTAACCAAGCATCTATCAAGTCACTAGTGCAAATTCCCTCTCGACCACGTAAACGGTGGCCCCTCAAACCCAAGTTCCACGAGACACAAATAAACATCATTTCTGCCAACTGCCTACTCCCACGGCTATTAGAACTAACCCTACCCGTTCTCTCATCACTAGACAACAACACATTGAAATTACCACCAACCATCCACGACACATCATCCCTATGATTTAGAGCTTGAATATGGCCCCATAAATGTTTTCGACGCGAACTAGTAGGGCTAGCATACACAACAGTAATCTGAATCTAATTAGTAGAATCAACATGTCGAGCATTCCCATTAATAGATTGATTGGAAATATGTAATACCTCCACCTCCACAACATCAGACCATAAGGCCCAAATTCCCCCACTAAGACCATGAGCTTCAACACGGAAAGAATTAGGATAACCCAACCTAGAAATAACCTGATCTGCATTCCTTCCACTTGTACGTGGCTCAACAAAGCCACAACATTTGGCTGATGGTCTTTCACAAAATCTTTAAAAATTCTCTGAAAAGGTAGACTAGCAGCGTCTTGGCAATTCCAAAACATTAATTTAATCACCATTAAAATAAAAAAGGAAGAATAGGCTACCATACACGACAAGTGCAAGTTTAAGCCTTAAAATCGACTTCCATCTCAACCACATCGTCCGTATCAGGAGACTTAGACCATTCCTTTTCACTTGAAGATTGCAATATCATGTTTTGAACTGTAGTATCAGGCGAATCCCCTAAACATGTTCCCCTATCAGCACTAATATTCACCAATTGAGCATCCACATTCTGAATCCATTCCCCGAGAACTGGCCATGAAGAAGCTCTAGGAGTCAAAGATTTTCGAACTTTCAGCTCCTTCAACACATTTTCCTTATTATCTTTGAACCCCCCAATTGTGGTCCTTACCCACTTTTAACTCCAGAACCACTCTTACCACTCATCCCTTGTTCCATTATCTGAACCGTAGCATGCGAACCCTTCCCCGCCAACGTTGTCACCTTTAAGGTTATATATATCAGTTTGGATCTAAGTCAAATTTAAGGTGATTCATATTAAGTGGTCTTGGATTGAGTTTGAATTGATCAATTAAATATATAAGTATTATTAAAAAGATCAGTTTGGATTAGAATCAAATTTTAAGTAATTCGTATTAATTTATCTTAAAATTTTATAAAAAAGTTATACATATAATTGCCGTCCATCAATAAGAAATCAAATAAAAAATTTACAATTCAAGTGAAGCATGATTTGTCTTTTTATCCTCAAATTTCATTGTATGTTATTTTTCTACTTCTTTTAATTTTAAAATTTTAATATTGCATGTTATTTTGATTTTGTAGGTGTTTGTTCTTATTTTCTAAAGCTTTTTTATTTTCTTTTTAGTTCTTTTTATATTGTGTATTTTTTACGACAATTGAAATATTATTTAACATGTTAATTATTATGTTTTTCAATCCTTTAAAATAGATTTTAGTATTTTTTAGTCTAAACTTTTGAGTTGTACAAACTATTATGGCTTCACAAATATTTTAGGTAAATGGTCTGTGCAGATGATAATGCTCCCACTCCCTCAAAAGCATTAACTTTGACAATTTGCGCTCCGATTTCATTGGATGATGACAAAAGTCCTCTAGATAATGCTTCAAAGGATCCTTTTATTCTAACTTTAACTAGTAAACATACATCATCAGCTTGGACCAATTTCACAAGAAAGAGAGTCAGTGATGCCATAAAAGCCGAGTGTAATCATTGTTCCAAGATTCTTGCTAGCGGAAGAAGAGCTAGAACAATCCATTTGAAATAACATATAAAAATTTGTCCAAAAAGAGTATGTCAAGATATACGACAAACTATATTTTTTGGCGTAAAGGCTAATCCTACCGACAAAAGTGACACATTGACCTTGACACCATTTGAGTTCCACCAAGAGGATGGGAGAAGAGACTTGGCAGAGATGATTATTTTGCATGAGTACCCCATTAGCATGGTTAAGCATTGTTGTAACACCCCTACCCAGGTTAGTAGTAACTCGGTTAAAGAGCGTTACTTAGCAAGCAAGCAAGACAAGACAAGGCATGTCAAGGCATTTAACAACCAAGAAGAAACAATCATTCACACTTGTTTACTTAACTAACAAGCAAGATCATACTTGACTCCTAAGTCATCAACCATTCGAATAAAGCAAGAACATAGACAAGACAAGGACATTTCAAGCAATACACATTCATACTTGACTTCAATAACCATCCTAAGTAATCGACAACATCACATTTGACACATAAATAATCCTAGCATTCAAAACAAAACAAGCAAGGAGGAAGCATGCATTCAAACTAGGCAAGCAACCATTCATGCATTTCTTTACATGCAAGTAATCTCAAATGTGACTTCATGTTCATCCTAAGCATCGGCTAAACTTGAAATGCTATTAGATCAGTTTCTTTCTTGCATATAATTCAAGTTACTACTTTATCAAGTAGATTATACTTCATTGCTCCCTACCTTGTATGCTTTTATATATCTTAAGCCTATTCTTACTTTGCATGATCATCTAAGCATTCTTTGACATAGAATTTGTTCCATACTACCCTTCCTCTAACTCATACATTCAACCATTAACATTAGTCATGCATTACAATGTATGTAACTAGTTCCTTAAAGAATCAAAACCATTCGACCATGCATCAAACAAGTGTACAGTACTCATGTAATCAAGGCATGAACACAAAATTGAATCACATACATATCAAGACCACTCGAATATGGTTTAAGCAACATGATTCCTCATTTTCAAATCTTAAATCCAGCATACATATGATCATTTCAAGCATTCACAAAAGCATGACATGGTTATCAACTATTTCAAAGCTATTTAGGTCATCATAAGATCATTCTATAACATCCAAATATGCTCAGCAACATTCAACCATTATAAGTTACTTAAGTTCATTACAAGCCTTAAACTATAAACAAAACATATATAGGCTATCAAACATTATATACAATCCCTCAAAATGCATGTTCAAGCTAATTAGATACAAACTAGTGCCACCATTCTAGGAGAGTACAAAACAAGTATCAAATCATACTTTAACAAGCTTGTGTAGAATGCTTCTTGCTCAAGGAATCAACTTCAAGATCAATCAATGTTGAATCCTTTAACCTGTAGGTTGGGAACAATGAAACAAGAGTGATAAGTACAAAATTGTACTTAGTGAGGTAGTAACTAGTCTATCCATTTTGTTATATCATGTTTCATGTCTTTTAGATCAAGTGAAGACCTAGCTAAGGCTTCCAAACATTAAACTAGACTTAAATAGTCTTTCAATTTCATGTCTTTTAGATCAAGTGAAGACCTAGCTAAGGCTTCCAAACATTAAACTAGACTTAAATAGTCTTTCAAGTATCAAGAGTGACTTTATTTAGTCTTTCAAGCATCAAGAATATCCTATCTAGGATAACATGCAATTCGGCCAACAAGATTAGGCAACAAGAAATCTTAAATCATGAATCAAGCAACATGCTTGCAAAACAAGTAACTAAGGAGTCATGCTTCCAAATCAAGCAACATACATTTCATGGCAATACAAAACAAGTATCATGTATAATTGAGTCTTATTTCATTTGTTATTTCATTAAACAACCCCCTTGGTACTTAGTTTGTATAGGTAATCGAGTCTCCAACCAACTGTCGCCACAATATGCACCGTAGTGCTGGTCAACCCTCCTACTGTCGCCAAAGACCACATACGTACCCTCCGTCTGTCGCCAAATAGGGGCCTTAGCCCTGGACCGTAGTCCACCCGTACACAATGAGCTCTAGACTCTAAGGCACGCCTTTATACCTAATCCAACTAGCTACCAAGGTTGTTCGAATTACCATTTATTCAAGTTATCAAGTTCAAGATCATGTTCATGTCAATCAAGATCATTTCATGTTAAGCCCTTAGGCTATTGAGCCTTATCTCACAAGTCAAGTGGTTTCAAGATTCATTTCATCAAAATGAGATCATCATATCTCAACCAAGTCATTAGCATTCAATCATGTTTTATCATACCACATACAAGCAACCAAGTTATCACTAATCATGCATAGCATTTCAAGTAAGCATGTACATAAGACTAGGATCATGTTTCATGTGTTTCATTAATCATTCTTCCCTTATTAAGTCATATTCATGCTTAGATTCATTAACATAATAAGAATGTAACAAATACATTGGTTAGGACCTAGTCCTAACCCTAGAGGTAACTACACTCACAATACAATCCAAGCAAGCTAGCAATTATCTTGTATGGCTATCCCCTTGTTCTTAGCCCTTGTATGATTTCCTTTTTCTTCCTCAAATTTCTGCCCTTGATCTAGCAAGCATAACACATACACATTTCATCATAACAAGCACAATATATCATACAATCATGGTAGCAATGTTGTCACAATGTACCTAACATTTAGCTACTGTTTTTATACTCCCTTTTAAGCATTTCTTACCAATTTATTTCCACATTGTTATTACTTCATTTTAAAGCATAATTGGACAGATTACAATGTCCCAAAACTGTTTTGGAAACAGTTTACAACTAGGTGCAAAAACAGTCCCAAACTGCCCAGGACACTGCTGCCTGACAGTTTGCACACTGCCCCTATAAATGGCCATATCTTTTAATCCGTACGTTAGAATTTCAATTGCTATACACCGTTGGAAAGCTAAAAAAAATTTCCTATAAGACCATGTAAGACTTTAATTTTAGTTCTTATCCAATCAATACAGTTTATTGATTAAAGACAGGGCATTTTACACTGCCTGGACAGTTTGCAGTGTCCAGCAATTCCTATTTACAGTTTTCAGTATAGGACCCAGTTTTCCATTATGTTTTCACCTAATGAAAATAGACAGTCTAAGGTTCATGTCATTAAAATTTCAGCCCTGAATTCAAACTATATAATTTTAGGTGAATTTTCAAAGTGACTGCCCAGAACAGAGCAATTCTGGGCAGATTGCATCCAGTCACCTTTTAATGCCTTTAATCCATTTTAACCAATGCCTTAGCTCTATAATTCATTTCATATGACATTCTGAACATGTTATATCCATGTTAGTTCATTAATCAAGGCTGCCAAAACAGGGCAAGTTGGTTACAAAGCCTAATCTTGCATGTTTACTCAATTTCAAATTCACAAAACAGTTTCTATGTTACTTAACTATGTTCATGCTTTTATCTTCAATTTCCAGCATTGTTTGCATCTAATTCAATTTGTTTAACACCTTCTATACATTACCTATTCATTATCATCATCAATTCATTATTATCATAGCTCAATTTTATGTTCTAATCATTTAATTTCCACTCTAACATCACAATACAAATTTCCAGCAACCTAGGTTTATTACACTAGCATGAACACATAATTTCTAGCCTTGTACCTAGTTTCATTCTTGAATTTAGCATAATTCAAAAACCATTCTATCATCTAACAACACATTCAATATCTAATTCATCTAACATCATCAAAATCAGTCCAATTTGAACAAGATAGTTGCCTATTCAATTAATCACAAGAAGAACTATACTTACTTTGCTTTTTGCTTAATTTCAATGAAAATTTCCTACACATGCAAGCTTAAATCCCTTCTTCTATGGCTGAATTTCCAAGCTTTCTCTCCCTCTCCCTTTCTCTCTAAGTTTCGGCTAGATAGGAATAATAGAGAGGATGACAACATTGTTATCCACAATAGTGGAATTAGGATTTTACTAATCTATCCCTTAATTAGTTACTAATCATGTAATCAGTTAAGGGCAAATAAGATATTCATGATATTTATCATGCAATCTCAATCTTTCTCTTTTAATTCAATGTAGTCATTCTAATTTGGTCACTTATTTCATTCATTCTTTCAATTAGGCCATTGACTATTCAATTTAGCTTAATTATAATTTCAATTAAGCTATTCACTTATTCAATTTGGTTCCAATAATTCTAAGCTAGGATTTGGGGTGTTACAATTCTCCCCCTTAAAGAAAATTCGTCCTCGAATTTACCTAAATCGAAAAGGTGAGGATACTGCTTCCTCATGACTTCTTCCGATTCCCAGGTAGCTTCTTCTATCTTGTGGTTTCTCCACAAAACCTTGACAAGAGGAACAATCTTGTTCCTAAGCTTCCTTACTTCCCGGTCAAGAATCTGAACAGGCTCTTCTTCATAGGACAAGTCAGGGTTCTACTCAACTTCTTCCGGTTCAAGAATATGGGATGAATCTGATCTGTATCTTCTGAGCATAGATACATGGAATACATTGTGGATTCTATCGAATTCTTCAGGGAGAGCTAATCGATAGGCCACCGGTCTAATTCTTTCAGTGATTTCGAATGGACCAATGAATCGGGGAATGAGTTTCCCTTTTCTTCCAAATCGAAGGACTTTCTTCCAAGGTGAGACCTTCAGGAAGACTTTGTCTCCAACAACATACTAGATATGTCTTCTTTTCAAGTCAGCATATGCTTTCTGTCTATCGAAAGCCGTTTTTAATCGATCATGGATGATCTTCGCTTATTCTTTGGTTTCCCGAAGCAATTGAGGCCCTAACACTTTATTTTCCCCCAATTTAGACCAGCATAAGGGAGTTCTACACTTCCTCCCGTATAGAGCTTCGAATGGTGCCATCTGAATAGATGCTTGATAGCTATTATTGTAGGCAAACTCTACAAGGGGTAGAGATTTCTCACAGTTCTTTCTGAGCTCAATAACACAAGCACGAAGCATGTCTTCTAGTACTTGAATAATTTTTTCAGATTGTCCATCAGACTGAGGATGGAAAGCTGTACTTAGATTTACTTTAGTCCCAAGAGCTTTCTGTAGAGACTTCCAAAATTGAGAAGCAAATCTAGGATCACGGTCAGAGATTATTGCTGTAGGTACACCGTGTAATCGAATCACTTCACAGATGTATAGCTCAGCTAAGGTTTCCGAGATCATGTTCATTCGAACATGGATGAAATGAGTAGACTTTGTGAATTTATCTACAATCACCCATACATCATCGTTCTTTCTTGGAGTTAAAGGTAGTCCAGTAACAAAATCCATTATAATATAATCCCATTTCCACTGAGGGAATTCGATTGGCTGAAGTAATCCAGTAGGGACTCGATGTTCAGCTTTAACTCTTTGGCAAGTTAGGCACTTCGATACAAAGTCTGTGATAGCCGATTTCATACCCGGCCACCAGTATAGTGGCTTTAAATCCTTGTACATCTCGACAGATCCCGAGTGAATCAAGAATGAGCTTTGATGAGCTTCTTGTAACATTTCTTGCCTTAGTTCCTCATTGTTAGGAACACACACTCTATCCTTGAAATAGAGGAGTCTATTTGACTTAAGGGATAAGTCAGAATTAGGCTCAGAAGCAAGCTTGGATATGATTTTCTGAAGATCTGAATCAGTTTGCTGGAGTTCTTTAATTCTCGAGATTAAGATGGATTAAACTTGAAGTTTAGACATGAACTTTCGTCCTTTGGATAAACAAAAATGATCATTGATAGCCGGAGTAGCTACAAGAATACATAAGATCATTAAGGAAAATTTTTTGAGTGGTTACTTGCAAAACAAGTAAGTGCTTGAATTGCTTTCTTGTGACCCAAGAAAGTTCAAATTCAATTGAAATATACTAGATTTTAGATTTTAGAGTTTACCCAAGTATGGTTTGCGACTAAGGGCATCAACAACCACGTTTGCTTTCCCCGGATGGTAGTCGATAACCAAATCGTAGTCTTTAAGCAATTCAAGCCATCTTCTTTGTCTCAGATTCAAATCTTTCTGAGTCAGGGGGTATTTGAGACTCTTCTGGTCTATGAACAGGTAACATTTCTCCCTGTACAAGTAATGTCTCCAAATTTTGAGAGCAAACACGATAGCTGCTAATTCTAGATCACGTGTTGGATAGTTTGACTCGTGTGGTTTCAGTTGCCTTGAAGCATAAGCTACCACCTTTCCATCTTGCATTAGGACACAACCAAGTCCTAAATGAGATGCATCACTATAGATAGTGAATTCTTTACCCGATTTTGGTTGGATAAGAACCAGTGTATGAGTCAGGGCTTGTTTAAGTTGATCGAAGCTTCGTTGTTGGCTTTTCGACCAAACAAAAGATGTATCCTTTCGGGCTAATCTTGTCAAACTTGTAGCAATGGAGGAAAAACCTTTGACAAATCACCAATAATACCCGGCTAAACTGAGAAAGCTTCTGATTTCACTAACATTCCTTGGAGGTCTCCAATCCATGATGGATTGAATTTTCTTCAGGTCTACTTTAATCCCTTCTGCTGAGATGACATGGCCAAGGAACGAGACTTCCGATAGCCAAAATTCACACTTAGAGAACTTTGTGAACAATTGACGTTCCCGAAGAGTTTGTAATACAACTCTGAGATGTTTGGAGTGTTCTTCCTTGTTTCAGGAGTAAACTAGGATGTCATCAATGAAGACGACTATGAACTTGTCGAGATAGGGCTTGAACACTCGATTCATGAGATCCATGAAAGTAGCCAGAGCATTCGTTAACCCGAATGGCATTACAAGAATTCATAGTGGCCATATCGAGTATGAAAGGCTATCTTGGGCATATCTTCTTATTTTACCCTCATTTGATAGTATCACGATCGGAGATCGATCTTTAAGAATACCGAAGCATCCTTGAGTTGATCGAAGAGATCTTCTATTCTAGGAAGAGGATACCGATTCTTGATCGTAAACTTGCTCAATTGTCTGTAATCAATACAGAGTCTCATAGTTCCATCTTTATTCTTCACGAATAAGACTTGAGCACTGGTTAGCCCAAAGGGCATAACTAGGAACTCGTAGTGACTATAACGAGTTCTGAAAGTCATTTTAGCTGATAATAATCGATGCATAGCCTCATCGACCCGTCCTTCTTAAAGAACAATACGGGTGCTCCCTAGGGTGCAGAGCTAGGCCGAATAAAGCCTTTATCTTGCAACTCCTGAAGTTGATTCTTTAATTCTTTCAACTCAACAAGTGTCATTTGATAGGGTGTGATGGACACCGGAGTTGTTCCAGGTTGAACTTCAATACCGAAATCAAGTTCATCTTGTAGAATCATCTTAGCAAAGATTGAAGTTAGTTTCTTGTCTATTAAGATAATGGATTCTTTCCCTAAACCTCGAAGATACAATCTCCTATTTTGGCAATCTATCCAAGCTTCATGTTTGCTTAATCAATCTAGTCCTAGCACTAGATTGAATTCACAATTTGGCAATACATATAGATCAATAGGAAAGGATATGTTTCGAATGACTATAGAACATTCCTTGCAAAGGAAGTTAATGGATGTGATTCCCCCTATTGGGTTTGAAACTATAAGGCTTTGCTTTACCATTTCAGGTTTAATCTCGAAAGACTATCTCCTTCATTTAAGGAGCCTTCAGGACTTTCATTATCCCGACCGAGTCTTGTTTCAGACATTCTACGTTTGAATAGAACAGTTAAGGGTTCGGTTTATTAAGCAAGACACAAGCTATTCAATTCAAGTCTCCTAGGTGGCACAAGTATCCTATATGATGCATGATAGCCCAGTTTAGTCCAAGAATCGACTAAACCTAAAGCTCTAATTACCAATTTATATGTAACACCCCTACCCGGGTTAGTAGTAACTCGGTTCAGGAGCGTTACTTAGTTAGCAAGCAAGCAAGCAAGACAAGACAAGGCATGGCAAGGCATTTAACAACCAAGAAGAAACAATCATTCACACTTGTTTACTTAACTAACAAGAAAGCTCGTACTTGACTCTTAAGTCATCAACCATTCGAATGAAGCATGAACATAGACAAGGCAAGGAAATTTCAAGCAATACACATTCATACTTGACTTCAATAACCATCCTAAGTAATCGGCAACATCACATTTAACACATAAATCATCCTAGCATTCGAAACAAAACAAGCAAGGAAAAAACATGCATTCAAACTAGGCAAGCAACCATTCATGCATTTCTTTACATGCAAGTAATCTCAAATGTGACGTCATGTTCATCCTAAGCATTAGGCTAAACTTGAAATGCTATTAGATTAATTTCTTTCTTGCTTATAATTAAAGTTACTACTTTATCAAGTAGATTACACTTCATTGCTCCCTACCTTGTATGCTTTTATACATCTTAAGCCTATTCTTACTTTGCATGATCATCTAAGTATTCTTTGACATAGAATTTGTTCCATACTACCCTTCCTCTAACTCATACATTCAACCATTAACACTAGTCATACATTACAAGGCATGTAACTAGTTCCTTAAAGAATCAAAACCATTCGGCCATGCATCAAACAAGTGTACAATACTCATGTAATCAAGGCATGAACACAAAATTGAATCACATATATATCAAGACCATTCGAATAGGGTTTAAGCAACATGATTCCTCATTTTCAAATCTTAAATCCAGCATACATATGATCATTTCAAGCATTCACAAAAGCATGACATGTTATCAACTATTTCAAAGCTATTTAGGTCATTATACGATCATTCTATAACATCCAAATATGCGTAGCAACATTCAACCATTATAAGTTACTTTAGTTCATTACAAGCCTTAAACTATAATACTTGGAGCCTAACAACCAAAGAAAAGGCTATATGGCTGTCACTGCACATTTTATTGATAATGTTTGGAGCCTACAAATCTGAATCATAAGGTATTACATTCTTTTCAAATCTTTTGAGGATATATTTTTAATTGATTAGTAACCTTTTCTTTATTGTATATGACAAGTTTTGTTATGTCCCAGCCCCTTATACCGCTGAGGTACTTGTTAACACTTTGAAGGAATGTATTCAATCTTGAAATCTTGATCTTAGATTGTCTACTATTACTGTGGATAATTTTACAACTAATGATGCAATGATGGTTATTTTTCGTGAAGAGTTTCCTTACGGTTCCCTTCTTTTGCATGGTCAGTTTTTTCATATGTGTTATTGTGCTCATACATTAAATCTAATTGTTCAAGATGGATTAAGTGTTGTTCTAGCTGATGGATTAAGTGTTGTTCTACCAGGGATAGTGTTGTGTTTTGGACTGCTTCTAATAAAAGAATCCAAAAATTTGAGCAAGTAGCTAAACAATTAGTTCCTGAATACAAAACAAATTATCACTTGATTGCAAGACTCGGTGGAATTCTACTTTTGAAATGCTTGCAATTACTATAAAGTATAGGTCAATGTTTGTTGTTTTGAGTGGCCGAGATAATCTTTATAAGAATCCACCAATTAGTGAAGATTGAGAAAAAGTAGAGAAAACATGTGAAAATTTTGAAGTATTTAGTACTACCACCCTCGATTTCTCAGCTTCAAGATTTCCCACTACCAATATTTACTTTCCCAAAATTTGTACTCTTGGACTTGCTATATCTAGTTGGCTTTCGTCTCCTTATGATTATATAAGGAAAATGGCACAAGTAATGCTAGACAAATGCAAGTACTGGGATGGTGTTAATGGTTTAATGGGTGTAGCAACAATATTGATCCAATATACAAAATGGCCCTTGTTCGCTTTTATTTCAAAAAGATATTTGATCATAATGAAGTTGAGAGGGAGGTTAGTAGAATCAGTACTTTTCTTCATCAGTTGGTGGATGAATACGAGTCTAAAATTAGTGGGATCCAAGCTACTAGTTCTCAGGCGCCTAGTGCTTTGGTCACATTGGAGGAGATGCGTATATGCAAGAATTTGCACAATTTATGGAGCAAGATAAAAGTCACAGTTATGAAAAATCAGATTTGGAGAAATATTTGGAAGCTTCTAATGTACCACTTTGTGATGATTTTGATATCCTCACCTAGTGGAAGACAAATGGAAGCACATATCCCTTTCTTCAACAAATAGCTAGGGACATTTTAAGCATTCATGTTTCTACAGTCCCTTCAAAATCTACTTTTAGCACTAGTGGCCGAGTACTTGATCCTTATCATAGTCGACTTCTATCAGAAACTATTGAGGCTTTAATGTGTACACAAAATTGGATTTGGGATGATATTAAAGGTAGTTATTTTTATTTTAAATTTATTTATAAACTAATAACATATATTTTTACATTAAACTTATTTGTTAAATAGAAGTGCAAGTTAGTCATAAGAAAGTTTATATATGCATGTTCAGGTCACGTTTAAAAGATATCATGCTCACAATTGATAGAAGGATTAGAAGATGAATGTGATATCGAAGCAACCAAGTTACATGAGTGACATGTATTGATTGATAATTAAAATTTTTGCATTTAAAGACATTTATGATGTATTTGAGACATTGTTTATATTTAGAATTTTGTAAGTATTTGTTTTTAAATTTTTTTAAATTTGTATGAAATTTATATTTTAATTTACCAATTAAAGGTTTCAAAAACTTATTATGATTATTTGTTAAATTGTGATAGTTGAAATAATGTCACATGTGGTGGGAGTCTAAATAACATATATTTCTTATTTTTTTCATAACAAATTTGGTATAAATTTATTTAATTAATACTTATAAATATATTATATAAAGCGGATCATGACACGCGTATAAAAGGGATTAGGTGGGTCTAAGAACCACGTGGGTGGTAGAGTGGGGATGGTTTTAACCTTGCGGGTTGTGGGACAGGGATGATCTTAAATTTTACATTCGCAGCAGGTTGTGGGGCGGGGATGAGAGTGAAATTTTTTTTGGGATGGGTGCGGAAAGAGCATCCTTCGCACCCACCTCGCCCAATTGACATCCCTAGTCATCTGTTGTCGCTACTTCGCCAACCAAGCTTGACATCGTTCTGCCAACCAAGCTTGGCACTATTTTCCCCCTATTTTTTTCAAAATTTGATGCAATTGCTATTTTCTCTCAGCCTGATCTAGTCCTATTTTTTCGGGTTCAACAACTACTTGGCCAGGCATCAAATTCCTCTTCTCTACCAGCTATTGCTTTGGCATTATTTGGTCCATCTGTGCCAACATCATCTTGGCATTCTTTCTGGCATTCCTTCCTGCGCTGCCTTGCTCTGCTCTGCCAACTGCTATGCCAAGCATGCAATATTGCCAAGAAAACAAACCTTCACACTAGCATAGACACAAGTCCTAACTCCATATGTAAATGCATGAATTTAACAATTAAATGTACTCAAAAGAAAGCAAAGGCATTGTAAAATAGGCATAAAAATAATACTTTTGAGGAGGTAACACTCCCCTAAACCTAGCTCATTGCTTATCCTCAAGTAATACAAGTAAAAATAAAAACAAAAATTGTGAAAATGGTACCTTGGGAAAATTTTGGATGGAATGCCAACAAGTGTTGGCAAGCAGAATTTGACTCTATATATGTCCTCAGGTTTCTCAGTGCAGCAATGCCAAGCATGTAGTAAATTCAAGAGCAGCAAGATAACTCTAGTCTAAGAGCATGAAGAGTGCACGATGTGTAGGTAATATGCATCAAGTATCATTTCACTCCCTCAGTCAAATTTACTACCTAAACTCAGAATTTCATTTCATTTTTTATTTCCGCCAAGGGTTTATGCTGGCAATATTTTAAGCTTGCTTCGTAACACTGTTCGGCGTGAGAAATAAGAGGGAGCATACCACGAATGCCCACATTAATCTAGACATTACTAGGCTTTTACTCCTCAACTTATACCCTAAAGTTTTGGACTTGAGAACTAAGAGGGAGCAAACCATGAAGCCCCAAGTAACTTATTATGGCAGAGGAGAGTTCTACATCCTTTTTCTTGCCTTGCAAAATATTGTTGCCTTATTCTTTCTTTTTTTACCCTGACATCAATTTTTTCTTCTTTTTTATTTTGAGCTTAGTTTCAACAGTTCTAAGTTTGTTTGGGAACTAGATGCATACTACGTGTTAAGTGAAAGTTCAATTCCCTAAACTAGAGATCAATTGCTAAGCAAACCTGACATTACTATTATGCTAGTATGGGCAACTAAAGATTTAAAATTTCTTCATCGGGCAGACTAATCTAGAACAAATTAAACTTGTCAAACAAAGTGTTATCATTCTTCAAAATTAAACTGAGGCAAAATTTTCTTTCTCTTTAATTGTTCGGTATGCAACTAATCTATATGACATACATGGCATGGCAACAAAAATGAAAACATGAATGCATGGCATAAATGTGAGGTAACGCAAATCCCCAAACCAAAGATGTGCATTGTCTTCAATGCATAAAAAAATAAAATGCATGAACATGTGAATGCGGGTATTTCTCTTCACAAAGTTCCCACGATCGGGGGCCATTCTTTTCCTTCATTTCATGCTTGGATTTGAGGCGGCAATGGAAGCTCCAACATCTCGGAGAACTTCCTCCACAATCTTGGCAAGTTCTGACACGGTAAGAGTAGTGGTGGCATCAGACTGAACAGGTTCAACAGGTGTTGTGGCATGTCTTGTAGTAGACTTAACTTTGGTAGACTTAGCTTTGGTTTCCTTTGATTCAACTCGGGATTCACTACTAGCAGATTCAACTTGAACTGGAGATAACGGGACTGTGGCATCAGATCGTGTACAAACTGATTGGGGATTGGCTGCCCTGGCATAATCGTTGGCAAAAATGTCTATAGGGAAATCTGAGAAGGCTGACATGTAATCTGAGGACATCTTCTCAAGGGTTTCTCTTACGGCAACGTCCCTGGCATGATTGTACTGCCATAGCTTGACATTGTGCTCCTCAGCTCTCTCTATTTTTTGGAGAATGATCTCCTAGCGGTTGTGGATTTAGGAGAGCAATGCCACTACAATAGCTGGCATGGAAGCGTCAGGCTTTGGCGTCGATTCTTTTCCCTTCCTTTTACTCTTTTCTTTCGATTCAGTGGCAGTGAGTTTCCTCTATAGGGCCAACGTGATTGTGGTGCCTTTAATTTCTTGGCCTTTGTCTGAATCAATATTGGGCACACCATGCCTCATGCACATTTTAGAAATTAATAAGGGAAAGAATAAACTGCCTTTAGACTTACAAGCATATTTACATGTCTGTTTGATGATGATCCGCCCAACATTGATTTTTCGGTCAACAATTATTGAGTGCAGTAACGGCAGTCGTTCCTCCTACACCGTTTTGTTGTGGGTGGTTGGCATGAGATTTGCCTTTAGAAAACGGTTTCACCCCCTTGGCTGAGATTTTAGCGCTAATCTCTTGACAGTGCAGTGTCTGTTGGCAGACTCAATCCACTCCGTCCCTAGTTCACACAGATCTGGCAACAATTTCTTCCTTTTGGCAACAGCCAATGACTCGGCATACTCTAGATGTTCCTCCTCAGTATCTCCTAGTTTGAACATGGCATTGATGTAACCCTCATCAAAACACACGCATGTTCCCCAAATCACCAAGAACGAGTTTTGGTGGTCAAATGAGCGAAGAACTCACGAACTATGTTCGCATAAACCTCCCCCTTATACTGGCAGAAGAGTTCCCATTTGTGCATGCTTACTACAGCTATGAAATCAGAGGGAAATCCTATAGTTTGGTTACTGTTGAAGTCGAAGTGCTTCTCATAACAAAAGGATCTTGAAGCAAAATTTACTTCATGCTTTTTTCGAATTTCCTCATTGAAAAAGATTTTTAAAGGGAGTTGATGAAGAAGCCATTGAAACGAGATGAAAGTTTGAGACAGTTTGGACAAAGGAAGAAGAAGAGAAAATATGAATCTTGGTTTTTTGCTTGATAACGAAAGAGAGAAGTGAAAGGGTTTTGTTTCTTTGAACAGCTAGAGTAGGTAGAAAGTAAAAAGTTTAAGGGTTTAATAGGGTGTAATAAAGTAGCCGAATTTAATGGTGATAATGATGGAAAAGAAAAAGATTTGATTTGATAAGGGTTTAAGTGATAAGGGTGATGTGATAAGGTTGTAAGTGATAGGATATGTTTAAAGATTGGAGTGATAAGGTGTTTAAGTTAAATTTAAGTTCAACCTAATCTAATTTGGGCGGCTAGGGTTAAGTTCAAAGAAAAATAATTCTCTCTCTTCAATTGGCCGAATTTAATCAAGCTAGGGTAAATCTCTTTTTCCAAAATTCCAATCCACCCATGCCAAGTTTCTACACTGGCATTCTGCCTGGCATGCAGAAGTCTCCATTATGTCATCATCTCATGCCAAGTCTTGCCTTTGCATTATTCCTGGCACACTAAATCTGCACATACCCAAAGAAAATCTTTTAACGCAGTAAAGGAAAACTAAATCTGAAAGAAAAATAAACAAATAAAGAAAATGATGAGAAAGAAAAACATCTAATCCTAATATTTACAAAATGTAAACCACAATGATGATTTTACAGTACCTCTGCCAAGAGGATAACCTCTTTGGCATGCTTATGATCACCTTCCAAGTAGTGCTTTAGACGTTGACCATTCACCTTAAAATATCTCTCATCTTCAAATTCTTGATGTCTATAACTCCATGGATATAGGACTTTACAACTTCATAAGGGTCCGACCATCTCGATCTGAGTTTACCTGGAAACAATTTTAGCCGTGAGTTAAATAGCAGAACACGTTGGCCTACCTCGAATTGTCTTGGCATTATCCTGCTGTCATGCTAGCCTTTTGCCTTTTCCTTGTAGAGTCTGACATTCTCATAGGCTTGTGTTCTGAATACCTCCAACTCATTTAGGTCTAGTAGCCCTTTTTCTCTAGCAACTCTCCATGCCATATCAAGCTTTTTGATAGCCCACTATGCACGATGCTCCATCTCCACTGGTAGGTGGCATGCTTTTCCAAAAACGAGTCTAAATGGTAAAGTACCCAAGGGAGTTTTAATTGTTGTCTTGTAAGCCCACAAGGATTCATCTAGCCTCAAGGACCATCCCTTCCTTGATGGATTGTAACACCCCAAAAGTAGGCCTAGAAGTTTCATACTAATTTAATGGTAAAATTGCTCATTAAGCTATGTTACATGATGGATTAAATGAGGGAGTGACAAAAAGTGAAGATTTATGTAATATCTCACAAAATTTACTTAGAATTGAAGTTATTGTTGTTAATTTAGTCATTTTCGAAATGGGGGATCTTTTGTGAAATATTAGGAATTTGGGATAAAAATTAAAGGAATGGATAATAAGTAACTACTATTAAAAAGGATCAAATTTTCATTATAATAAATTACATGTTTGCATGCTAACCCACTACATAGTTGAGGACATTTACACATGTCCTTCCCATGTTTCATCCTCGGTTTAATGTGGCAAAGGAGTCATCTCCTTCATGGTGGTGAGAGAACCGATTGAAGCTAGTGGATTGTTGAGTGAGAAACCTTGAGTAGGGAGATTATTACTTGGAAGATAATCGTCGACTTGAATTTCATTGACATCTTGAATAAGGTAAACATATTCCTATTCTTTGTTGTAGGAATTAATGGTTAATTAGCTCGATAATGCTTATCCACTAGGGAAATTTCGTGTATGATTCTTCGATTTGGGAACTCTATGTGCGAAATGTATGTGAATTGTAAACATTGGTAATTGTTTAACGATAGAACAATTGAGAATTCGAATAGATAAATGTTTAAGAAGGCTTGATTATTTGACTACCTAGATAGATAATTTAAGATTTCAAATGAAGGGGTTAAAATTCGGATATAATCATCCAGGATGAATGTTAATGGCTGAAATTAATCTTGAATTCTTACTTGCTATAGATTCCAGTAGTAGGACTGTTTTGGTGAAAAATAAATGAATGTATATTCATGCAAGGAAACATGGCTGTTTTGGTATGATGTTATACGAAAATGAGTATGTATATATATATATCGGAATTGGCTTTTAAAGTCTGTTTCAAAAGTGTATAAAGGAATTTTGTCGAGCTTGGAAGCATCATTATAATGTTATAGGACTGTCCTGTCTTCATGTTGCAGTTTCAGGGCTGTTCATGTAGGTAATCAGCTGATTGAATAAAGAATTGAACTAGAAATTGATGTCCTATATGGAGGTCATGTATTAGACTGTGTAGGTGAAAAGAATTAAGTATTGGGGACTGTTTTAGTCCAAAGAATCGAAGTTATTTAAGCTGCCCTATTTTGGTTTAAACAATTGTGCTTTGATCCTAAAAGAGAAAAATGATATTAGATTGGTAATTACTAAATAAAATGGTTTGGGATTGTTTGCTGTAATGATTGTGTGTGTTTTTAGGGGCTGCTAAGTAAGTTAATTGGACTGCTTGTGAATATATAAGTTCATAAAAAGGGACTGATTTAGCTAATATAAGAACTGAAAATGCAGATCGTAATTAAGTAAATGGTAATGCAGTGTAGTGCAGAATTTATACATTTAAAATCAATTTTGTTTAAAAGCATTGCAGTTTTAAAGCATTAAAATATGCAGTTTAGAGTTTAAAATAAGACAAATTTGAAGTCTAAACTGTGCAGTTAAGTAGTTAACACAATGCAGAATTTGGTGTTAAACCAGTGCAGAATTTAATGTTAAACCAGTGCAGAATTTAGTGTTAGACTAGTGCAGTTTGTTAGTTTAAACTGTGCAGAAATGCAGTTTAAATAAAGGAAAAATAAGCAGTTTTGAAAGAATAAGTATTGGACTGTTTAGCTATAAATATGATCACATGGGGACTGTTTAAACATGGAAGATATGTGTGTATATATATATATATATATGCTTAAGTGGTTCATATTTTGATTGGATTAGATAAAGTATGAAACTGTTTTGATGTGCAATTGTATATGTTAGCTTGGTTGGGCAATTTATGAAAGTAGAAAATTATAAGTAGTTTGTTTGATCAATGTGATTGATATTTATATCTTTAGTGTTAATATCTATCTCTAATGGATTGTTAATTTGCTTGAGGTACACATTATGAGAAGGATGGATGGAAGAAAGAATTTAGTTGAAAGCTAGGGATAATTGTGGTTCAGGTATTCCACAACTTTGGAATATCAGGTGAGTGTAGTTATGTTTGGCTCGGGTAACACAGAGTTATCCCGATGTTTAATTAGTTTTTGTTAAGATTATGTATTGATTGGTTGTGAATGAATTGCATTACATGTACATTGTGTAAAAAGGCTCAAATAGAGCTAATTGAGTATGAGCATACATTCATAGCATGACATTCATGTTTTGACTTGTATGATATTGCAATTATTATGTTTTAAATGCCTTGTTATGCTTGAATGATTGGCTAAACGATATCCTTGATATTGGAAGGAATTGTGTACTTGATATAAATGCCTGGAATAACTTACTAATCAATGACAATAAGACTTTCAATGAAAGATTAATTAACTAACTCTAAGGAGTTAAGAAGTAAGGAAGCTTGAGTGATATTATAAGCTACTAAAATAAAGAAATAAGCAAGGTTACTTGTAACCTAAGAAAT
Organism: Hibiscus mutabilis; assembly: GCA_019671005.1. NCBI lineage: Eukaryota > Viridiplantae > Streptophyta > Magnoliopsida > Malvales > Malvaceae > Hibiscus > Hibiscus mutabilis. The sequence continues at coordinate 21,430,544 of CM033735.1, read as the reverse complement.
CTCAGTTAACTTTAAAAGTAAAGTTACTTGTACAATAAGCAACTTCCCGAATGACAAAATTAAGATAAAACATATAATTTGCCTATGAAAATGGAAGACCTTGGATCTATTGGATGATGCCTGAAATGTTTAGACTACGGTCTCTTGTTATTAAGATTAAATGATCTTTTAGTACCTCTAGTACTCTTGTTTAAGCAATTGCTTAGGGGACGCCCTCCTGATATGTTTCGATATTAACCCTTGCTATGTGCTCTGAGCTAAGTATCGCCTGAGCTAATGTTATTCATCACCAATAGTGATCCAAGGCAAACCTGTAAAAGATATGAGTTGAAATATATATGAGTTGAAATATATATATATATATATAGTAATAAAGTAAAGAATTCCAAAAGAGATAAGAGCAAATATTCTATGTGATAGCTCAAGGTGAGCCCGGTAATTGATAGCTTATGGTAAGCCTTGTAAAGTACAAGCTCTTAGTGAGCTCTGAATTGGAAAGCTCAGAGTGAGCCCTGAATTGAAGACTTTTGGTGAGCATTGTAGTGGATAACTCCTGGTGAACATGTTTTACAAGTTATACAAGAAATGAGTAAGTTCCCCCAATTGATTAAGGCAATAAATATTCACTCGAACTATGTTCAAATGAATTGATAAGAAATCAAAGAATATGAAGGATTGTGTGCATCCTTCAAGTCTCGAGGAGACTTAAATATTATAACTTGATCTTACTAAGATCAATGTATTTATACAAGAAGGTCTAAGAAGCATTCGAGCTTCATAAAGCTTATAAAAGAAAAGTAAAACACCCTTAATAGATGCTAACTATGATTGTAACTTGGTTGTGTGATTCATTGAAAACCTATGCTTATGTGCTTTTCTCTACTTAACTGTCACTACCTCACTTAGGCTATATAAGCCTAATGCATTCCACTTCATACATTGCAGGATACATAAAGTTCATGCAACCCATTTCTGTGCTAAGGTTGAGTTGCTGCTTGGGACTCCTTTAGAAATTAGAAGTTCATATAAAAACTCCTAGGATGGTGGCACCGTGTATTTCTGTTATAAAACTAGTTTGAATTTAAGTTGGCATGTAAATAGTAATGTATAATTATTTGGCATGCTTTTATGTAATCTAAGAGTACATAAATAACTAATTGTTGAATAATTAGACATTTATACCTAGTTGATCATGAGAATTGAACACATGTATGATATATGTGGTGGTGATTGTTTCGAATGGAAATTTGGAGAAAGAAACATGTATGTAAAGTTTTGGATCTATGAATCTTTAGCTATCAAATTTTAACTGTATAAATTGACTCGATTCATTAATAATAAGGGATGAATTTATAGTTAAATAATGGACTAAGGCGCGATTGGTTATAAACGAGTCTGAGCAGATGAATTGGAATTTTTAATATATATGAATTGATTGAGTGTTTAAGAAATTGAGTACTATGCTAACTACGTTAGAGTGTCAAACATGACTTGGGAACTACAATTCATAATAGAGAATTTATGTGGTTGGTTGTTAAATTAAAGCCTAAGTTGCTGTGTATTAATTGTGTTAACCATATATTGGAGGTTTGCTTGATATTGAGATTGAATTAAAGGCCATAGTCTAATAATTATGATGAAAGTGATAAGTTTTGCTAATCTTCGAATGTGTAAATGGAAACATGAATTGATATAAAGTTGGGAAGGATCAATTCTTACAAGGAAAGGGATCGATCCCTTATAGATCATATGTTATAAAATCAAGGATTGTATATTGGAAAGGTTTGATAGGAATGTGTATCTAGACCTAATTGACTTCATGTAGCTATAATCGAATTACCTACCGTTATAAGTTATTAATCCATGTTTGGTGGTTCATGTCTCGATTATGCATGGAAGGTTGATCAATCAAAGGTATAAGGTTCTTGAATGGTTTGTTAATAAAAAAGGGTCTTGATGTTTAAAATTACATGAAGTCTTCCTTGGTTGAATGCTTAGTAAGTGATCTAATTATATATACCGGTAAGCAATGGTTTTATGCATAGTGTTAATTAAAGAATGGTGCTACGACATTTGTTTATGTTAGGCTTATTCATGTACGAGCTTGGTAATTCATCGGTTTGATAATCAAATATGTTTAAGGTTTAATTATAAGAAACAAGGGACCATACTATTTGTTATGGTTGTGTAAAGAAATTTTGACATTTTCTGGTTCTCAATTTCGATTTTCCCTACAGTAGCGCTCTTAACTTCGGTTTTCTTCTAAGCCGGGTTGAGGACAATACATGGATTCACAGTCTTTCAAGGATACTCTTGATCTCCTTGTTTGCAATCTCGGCTTTCCCATTTGTTTGTGGATGGTATGTCGTGGCATTCCTCTGCTGAATTCCATATCTACACAAAGATTTAGAGATTAGATTACATTTAAAATGGGTACCCTCATCATGAATAATCACTCTAGGGGCACCAAATCTTGTAAAGATGTGTTTGTGCAAGAATTTGGCAACAACCTTGGCATCGTTTGTTGGTAGAGCAACATCCTATAGCTACAAGGATATACAAGTTACCAAATGATGGAGGAAATGGACCCATGAAGTCTATCCCCCATACATCAAATAAATCCACTAGCATAATGTTTTGGAGTGGCAGTTGGTGTTTTCTAGAGATGTTTCCTATCTGTTGGCATCGATCGCATGACTTGGCATAATTGTGGGCATCTTTGTATAGTGTAGGCCAAAAGAATCCTGACTACAACACCTTGGCAGCAGTCTTCAACCCAGTAAAGTGACCTCCATACGGTGCGGTATGGCATAATTGTAGTATACTGTGTTGCTCATCCTCTGGCACACACCGACGGATCACTTAATTTGCACACTGTTTGAATAGAATCGGCTCATCCCAATAATATTGTCAAACATCTTGCAGGAAACGTTTCCTAGCATTGTATGCCAAATCTGGTGGTAGAATGTTGCTTACCAAGTACTTGACTATGTCAGCGTACCATGGCATAACATTAACTGCAAGCAAGTACTCATCTGGAAACTCATCTCTTATGGCAGCGGTCTTACCATCTTCAAGGTGATACTTTAGACGTGATAGGTGGTTAGCTACCAAATTTTCAATGCTTTTCTTGTCTCAGATCTCGAGATCAAATTCTTATAGTAAAAGTGTCTATCAAATTAGTCTGGGCTTGGAATCCTTCTTTGCCAAGACAAACTTCAGTGCTGATTGATCTGTATACACCACAACTTTGTTACAAAGTAATAAGATCTGAATTTATCAAAAAGCAAATACAACTGCAAGAAATTCTTTCTCAGTTGTGGAGTAATTCAGTTGAGTTCCATTTAATGTCCGGCTAGCATAGTAAATGGTATGAAAAACTTTACCACGCCGCCCAACATTGCTCCGATGACATAGTCGCTGGCTTCACATATGAGCTCGAATGGATCATTCCAATCCGGTGCCAAGACTATAGAGGCATTAATAAACTTCTCGTTAAGTTCTTGAAGTGCTCTTAAACAAGAATCATAAAATGCAAAAGCGGCATTTTGTTTTAACAACAAGTATAAAGGTTTAGAAATTTTAGAAAAGTCTTCGATAAAACGACGGTAAAAACTTACATGTCCCAAAAAAATTTCTAATACCTTTTACACTAGTTGGTGGTCGCAATTTCTTGATTGCTAGACCTTTGCTTGGTCAACCTCTAATCTTCTCTTGGTTACCTTATGCCCGAGAACAATGCCTTCTTTCAGCATGAAGTGGCATTTCTCCAGTTCAACACTAGGTTTGTCTCAGTGCATCTCTTCAAGGCTTGCTCCAAACTCTGAAGACATTCTTTAAATGTTTTTCCAAACACTGAGAAATCATCCATGGATACTTCCAAATCATGCTCAATCATGTTAGAAAAAATGGACATCATGCAACGCTGAAACATTGTCGGGGTATTACACAACCCGAATGGCATTCTTCAAAAGGCAAACATCCCATATGGACATGTAAAGGTGGTATTCTTTTGATCATCAGGGACGATGGCAATCTGTTTATAACTTGAATAACCATTCAAAAGACAATAAAAAGCTTTACCTTCTAGCCTGTCTAACATCTAATCAATGAAAGGCAATGGGAAGTGGTCCTTCCTTATGGCATTGTTCAGCTTTCTATAGTCCATACACACTCTCCATCCTGTGATAGTCCTAGGAGGAATCAATTCCTCTTTGTTGTTTTGCACCACAATCATGCCACCTTTCTTTGGAACGTATTACAACGGGATGACCCACGAGCTACTGAAAATAGGATTGATTATCCTGGCATCCAACTACTTGATAATCTCCTTTTAACAACCTCTTTCATGCTCGGCTTCAATGTTTTCTAACCCTCAATGGTCTTGTCATGATATTCCTCCAAGATGATTTTGTGCATGCAAATGGTTGGGCTTATTCCTCGGGTATCAGCCAAGGTCCATCCCAACGCTTGCTTGTAATTACTTAGAATTTCTAGCAATCTTTCCTCTTGATCATGAGTGAGATCGACAACAATAATCATTAGCAAAAACCCATATATCTCTATAGTGATGTTTTTTCATAAATCAATTTGATTGAGTCCCAACCTATACTCCTAAGGGGTATATTCACTTCAGAAGTAAACTCATCTACTTGAACATCTTCTTTCGAAGCATCTCACCTTAGTATTTGGCAACAGATTGTTGCCCCCTAAGTCTGTTAGGATATTAAGGTCCAATAAGCCAACAATGCCATCTCTCGCTTGGTACAGTTTTGATAAAACATTATACAATATGCTAGATAGGGGAAACAATGCCGAAGCATTTTCATTATTAAAAACTAAACATAAAAACAACATTCAACGCAAACATCCCCCACCAGCTATTAAATTAGTTCATGGTGAGGGTATCAACCCAAAAACCTTCAACGTTTTGCAAACACATAATCATTTAAAAGAAAATAAAAAGAACTAAACAAAGAGAATGAGCGAGAAAAGGGTCTCTCGATGCAGCCCTTCAAGGTCCAAGCTCTCGGTCAAGCTGGTTGAACCACATATCCTTGGTGTAGTTGGTCGTTGATCACTTTCCCCAAAAAAATATCTCCAAAAGATCTTCCAATTGCTTCCTTGATCGTTCTTTAAATAGGCATGCAAGGAAGACCTAAGATAAGCTCTTGAGTTTGAATTTTGAATAATCAAGGGATAAGGGATGTGATCATCTTATCCAAAGTTTGAATGTGAGCTGATCAGGTTAGGGCTGACGTCATCTGCCGTCATTGCTTCACCAACCAAGCTTGGCACTATTTTTTGCTATTTTTTCGGAGTTTGATCCAATTGCTATTTTTTCAAAGCCTGATCTGGTCCTATTTTTGTGGGTTTAACAGCTACTTGGCTGAGCATCAGATTCATCTTCTCTGCCCAGTGCTTTGGCATTATTTGGTCCATCTGTGCCAACAACATCTCGACATTCTCTCTGGCATTCCTTCCTGCACTGCCTTGCTCTACTCTACTCTGCCAACTACTATGTCAAGCCTGCAATATTGCCAAGAAAATAACCCTTCACACTGAATAGACACAAATCCTAACTTCTTATGTAAATGCAGGAATTTAAGAACTAAATGCAATTAAATGTACTCAAAAGCAAGCAAAGGAATTGTAAAATAGGCATAAAAAATAGTACTTTTGAGGAGGTAACAACTTGCCAACTATACCTATGACAAACTCGAAACGAAGGCTTTTATGTATCATATTATATCATAATCAAAAGTGAGCCTGAGCGCCATATTCAAATGAACAAAGTGAGAATAGCTCCAATGTTTCTTTTACTTGTATCATATGATCTTATATATTTCTTGAATTTATCATTAGCCAATCATAATCTTATAGTCATTTTCTTCTCTAACAAGAACAACATTTGCAGTTCATATAGCAAATCACACGACTCTTAAATATTTTTCATATAAAGGCTAACATAACTGTAATACCCCAAAAGTAGGTTTAGAAGTTTTCTATTAACTTAATTGTTAAGTTTCTCATTAAATTATGTTACATAAATGATTAAATAAAGAAGTGACAAAAAAGTGAAGTTTGAGAAATTTGTTAGCCATTTCGAAAAAGGGACTAAGATTAGAGATTTCATTAATTCATAACTTGCATGCAATTTTAGCCTAAAATCAAGGATCTAAGTGTTGTAAAATTGTAAGGGAGATAAGTGGAGGGGGAATTGACCCTCGGCTAAGAGAGAAATGAAATATGAACCTAGGTGTCATCTTCCTCCATTCTTCCACCATCTCTCCTTAGCCAAAACTGCACAACAATGGTAGAGAAAGAAAGCTTGAACCGGGAATTTATGGAATTGTAAGGAGTTTAGCTTATCCTTTAGAACCATTTCTTTTGATTAGCCTTTGGATCAAGGTGAAACACTCCTTCAATCTTTAAATTTCAAGTTATTATGTTAAGTACTTAGTTAAATTGGTTGGTAGTTTGAATGATGTTGTGATGATTTATATACTTTGTGCCTTGTTATATTGTTGCATAAGTTATATTTGTTGTCTTGGGTTATATGAATATGGTTAAGAGTGTGACATTAGATTAAAATGTGATAATTGAGTGAATCTTGTTATAATTGAAATGTGATCACAATGTTTGTCAGTGATTAGTGGGCTGCCTTATTTTGAAATAGAAGCTGTTTAGAAATCTAGAAACTGATTTGGGATCGTTTCGTAGGTATGAATATTCGATTGTAATCGAGGCTATTTTGAGTGGATAAACGTACAATATATTGGCTATTTTGCGTCTGAAATTTGGGCATATACATGAAATGGAACCGTTTTAAGCATGTTTGGGGATAAGGGGACTGTTTGCATATGTTCATATTGTTGGAGAAAAGTTTTTGTGGACTTAAAACAGGGAAAAATCTGTTTTGCACTTATATACTTGTATTAGGGGCAGTTGTAATAATTTCTATGCTGTTTTAAATATACTAAAATGTATTGGTCGAAAACTTGGGACTAGGAGTATTTTGAGACTATTTTAAATAAAAATTAAGGAATGTGTGATTGTTTTACTATGAGGCGTATGTAATGATTTGTTAGGTGAATGATATGTGAATTTATGTATACATTAAGGGTTGTTTTATATGTTACATGCAAGGTTCATTGTTTTGGTTGCAATCATAGTAAAAGCATATGTTTAAATGACTTAAGAAGCATATAGAAACATTAGGAATTTGGCTTTGATAAATATGTGTATACTTAAGCAAGTTGGATTGTTTGATTAGAAATATATGTGTGTACTTATGTCAAATGGTTAAATAGGTGACTGCATAACAAATCTAGTCCAAATGCATAATTATAATGTTGCTATAAATAGATAAAGATGGGATTGATCAAGTTGGTGAAAAGCCGAAGGTATTTGGATCAGTAGCAAGATAGTGTTAAGGATTCAGGTATCTCGTCACTTTGGGACAAGACGTGGGTGTAGTTTAAAGTCTCAGGATAGGTTTACCACCCTCTCGAGATCATTATTTGATTTAAATTCAATGCCTCTAGAGTTGTGTCAATCTATGCTTAAGCTTTGGCTTGGAATGCAAGGTAAGTACTAAATTTATAGAATTCTATGTAACAAAAGAAAATCTTGGTGTAAAGCAAGCTTTATTCAAAAGTTAAATTGAAATAGAATATGTTGATGTGTTATGAAATGCATGTTCGAAAGTTATGTGTATGTGAATCTATTGATGTGCCGAGGAATACATGTTAGAAGTTATATGAAATTGAATAAGCTGATATGCTAAGAACTACATATTTGAAAGCTACAAGTAATAACTTAAAGATAAAGTTATACTCATTCTTGAAATGAATAGCAAGTTATGCTCACTTGATGCCTTGAATGTGGTTGAATATGTATAAAATGCTATTTAGAACATACTTGTTTAGCAAACACATGTGATTGAACTTGTAATTATGTTTTGAAATAAACCTTATGGCATGAAAGTAATGCTTCCATAGTAAGAAAATGACATACTCATGGCTATGATGCCAATCGATTGAAAGAAAATGATAATGAGAAATTCACATGAGGTGAATATATACCCGAATTGAAAAAGGGGTAATGAGTTATAGATATATTACTATGATATGGAGCTTTGCTCAATTTGTTTTATCAAAAGATGATAAATGTTAAAGCCTTGGTCTCGAGTCAGCCTTAGGTATAGTTGTCATGCCATAGAGTCCATAGAGCTCAGGTTTGGGATGGACTACGGTCTAGGACAATGGTCCTTATTTGGCGATAGTAGGAGGGATGTTTGTGGTCACTTGGCGACAGTAGGAGGGATTGACCGGTACTGCGAGTACCACTTTTTATTTATGGGCCACAGTTGGTTGGGGATTCGTGTACCTAGACTGTACATTCGATTCTCAAGGCTATGATATCAAGAAAACAAGAATGTTTAAGCTAAAATTAGGAGAAGTTATGGTAACTTACACATCAAGAAATGTGTTCTTATTGTAACTTGAATAACTCTTAATTGGAAAAAGACCTATCTCTATTGAAGGTTGTTTGCTAGTGAAATTGTGGATTGTTGAATCTTGGATTGGTTGAGTCAACATATTTTTTCTTGATATCATTCAAATGGCTTGATATATTTATATATACAAGCAACCTTGTTCAATGAGATGTTATGTTAAAATTAAACAATGAAAAGTCTTTAATTTAAACTAGTAAATAAAGTGGAATAGCTTGTGAAATAAGTAAGACTCGTCTGTGAAACAAAATTTGTAAAAGAATATACAAGAATTAAGGACTGTTTTGGATAAATCTATGCATGTAGTGGATTGTTTTAGATCTATAAGTATATGCTATTGTTTTAAAAACTAATTTATTTAAATTCGTGTGGTGATTGGATTGTTTGAAAATTACAAGTGTATTACATGGATGTAGGAATTGTTTTGTATAAGTCTATATATATAATAAATCATCTTCTCTAATATGTATATTTACTATGAATGGAGGACAATGTGATTAAGGATGCTTGGGATTATAAGTAAAGTTTAAATATGAACTATGACAATATGCTTGATAAGCAATATAATACCAATATAATCTAAGTACTTCTAATGGATACATAAATATATATATGTATGCTTCGAATGGAAGTTGTATGTTGGCATGAATCGATTGTATGCTTAATTGAGGTTTGTTCATACATGTTCATTGAGTGATTTGTTTAAATGGATAGTCAAATAAGATGTTTTGAGTACATAAAATAAGTAAACTAGAATATTAGACAATTTGGAATTATGCAATGTTAATGTCGTAAAAGGAGTATAAGATAGGTAATGCTTATAATAGATTTGATCTCTTAAGAGACTAGTAATTTAGGACGAGAATCATAATAACTTATGTGATAAGAAACCCTATTTTAAAGATATCTTGATTAAGATAAATAGTAAATCCATAAGTTAATGTACCAAATTACCATGAAAACTTGCGTGATAAGTAGCGAACGTTTAAATGATACTTGAGTATAATTGGGATAAGGATTGGAGACCTATTTGAAATCTGGTGGCTATGATTGCTTGCTTTCGATCAGCTTTGTTATAATGCATGAACCAAATTGACCGTGAAGATGATGTTGTTTGAACCCTATGATTTTTGAAGGGTTACATTCGAACAAGATTGTTATGTTTAAGGCTTATAATGAAACTACATTTAGGATAAGGAATAATCATAATACTTTGTGAATCAAAGATCTATGCTTACATATTAATATAATCACTATTCATAAAGGTCAAGTAATTCTTGATTAAAATCAAAATGAACATACCTTATTTGTTAAGTGACTAGTAAAATGAAATGCTAATACCTATTTGATAAAAAAAGATTCATGCCTAGGACATGGTTAACAACTTATAACTTGTAGAAGATATCAATAGTAGATTATGTTAAAAGAAATGAAGAAATCTATAAGATAGATAAACAAATCATGGTAACAACATGCTTATCAAGTGAAAGGTCCCATTAGACTATTGGGTACCCTCTTGAGTAAATAGTTAAGCTCGGTAAAATGCCTACATACTTGAATTATTTGATAAGTGGCTTACTTATATGAACTTGTAAAATCCATGGTGTGATATGTATGTCTTGTTTGAATGTCATAAAATAGATAGCCAATTTCTTAATCAAGATTAAGACTATGTTTTATGATGTGTTTTGTCTAATACCTTGCATGTTAAGAAAGCTTTGTAATGATTTATTGAAACCTTGCATCCAAGATTTCATGATTAGTCATTGGTTTTAGTACTTGGATTATGGTAAGTTGAATGAAAGAATAGAAGTAAATTATATAAGGTTTATTGTAATGCTTTGAATTTTAGTACTACCTCACTAAGCGTTAGCTTACCTTACTTTTTCATCATCTTTCAGGGAACCATTAATTCCAATTATCTATCGAGCTTAGACGAGATCACGAGTTTCAAGAAGTATGTTGTAACTTCTTATGTTCTCCTAGATGGTGGCACATAGTAGATATGTATGCATTGTGCATTTAGAGCCCCTTTGATCGTAAATGCGTAATTGTGTGCTCCCTAAATTATTCTAAGCTTTGTAATGGGCCTTTTTAATTGTTTTATGGCTACTTATTTATGGTGCTATTATAGAAGTTCCGATATGGTGTGGTAGAGAAAAAACACAAGTTTAAATGTTTAAAGTAGATAAATCATCGATGGTGTAATATATGCATGCATTTACGTATCATGTATCATGTAGTAGATTTTGATTTGATGAGATAACTTAAGAGCTTAGTGGTTGGTTTATATAAATTAATCATATAATATGTATATTATCTTATATATTAGGGAAATGCGAATGGGTTCGGAGTTAAATGGAATTGTATGGATCATTGTGATATCTAATTCTTTAAAAATTGTATGATTATAGTTATGAGTCTAAACCATAATGTTTGTTACAGTTCGAGTTAAATATTCGACGATGCCTAAGTCAAATGTGTAAAGAAATTGGGTTTTAAGCTCAAGACTTAAGTATTTTAGTATTCAAGTTGGAAACCCGTTTTAGATTAAACTAAGTGTAGGAAGAGTCAAGTTTTTTTACAAGTACTAATTGATATGTGTAAAATACTCTAACCACCCTAGTAGGATTAGGTAAGTTACTACAATTACAATCAATGATTCATTCAATTTAAGGTAGTGAGTTTAATTCGTTTTAAGTCTTTCTTGCTCATTAAGCAAGTGCTCGAATAGGAGAGGACCCATTGAACTAAACAATGCATGATGCACCTATTAGATATATTAGGACCCATAATGCAATACGTTAAAATAATCAAAACCATTTAAGACTTACTTGAACTCCAAGCAACCATTTGAAACAAAATGAGAAGCCTAATAGCTAATTTCCATTCAGTGTAGCTATTAAGCATAACAGTAGGTGATTTACATGATTTACTTATGTGACTTTAATCAAACATATGTGCTTACAATGTTTATACACCATTCGACTAGTTCTATATGTGACCAAAGTGGTTCAAGTCAAAACATGTGGATTACTACATTTACATGATGTTTACTAGCCATTTTCAAAAGATCTATTCAACCATTTCATGCATAATTCAACCATAGAAACCTAACATTCGGCTAACAAGCATACAAGCTCATTAAAGTGCATACATGCTCATATATATACATACCATACTCTTATAGATCATAAATGGGCTTAATTTATACAAACCATAACTAAGTGATCATGAATATACATGCCTTAGGTGCCACCATCCTAGGAGAACTATAACAAAATGGAAACATACTTTTTCAAGCAAAACGTGACTTGTACGAGGTTAAACTTCGGGATAGTATCCAATATCAACCTGTATCATAGAAATGAGACTTGAATAAGCAAAGCTTAGTGAGTGAGTTAAAGTTACAAGGCAACAATACAATAAGTCTCAACTACGAACCATCAAATGGATGGTATGGTTCCCCCATCAATAGGGAACCATTCGAACAAGGCATACACCACTAGATGCATTGCCTAATTTTCAATCCAATACCAATACAAGGCTTGAAGTTTAGACATACTAAATCATCCAATTCGATTAACAATTAAACTCATCATGTCATTTAAACACAATCAATGTTTCAATTCATGCAATCTCATATAAGCAATGTTTAATCAATGTTTCAATAGCAATAGATCATGGCATTTGATTTTCCTTTACAATCAAGCAATCTCATATAAGCAATGTTCAATCAATGTTTCAATATCCATAGTTCATGGCATTCAATTTTACCTTTACTATCAATCAATGCAATTCGATGTAGCAATAGGTTCAATGTACATGATTTATTAGTTCATTTTAGGTATAGCCTTAAGAATCGATTACTCAGTCTAGATACTTGAGTCTCCAACCAAACTGTCGCCAATAACAATAGTCAATATGGTACCAAGTACCTGGTCAAATTCCTCCTACTGTCACCAATGACCAGTAACAATACTTCCCTCTTACTGTCGCCAATTAGGGACCAATATCCATGACCTTAGTCCACCCCGACAATGAGCTCTATAGACTCTATGGCATGCCAATTATATCTAAGACCGACTCGAGACCAAGGCTTACAATAGTTATCACTTTCAATCAATTAGAATCATGATTCAATTCAATATGCACAATTTACACCAATATCCTCTTTCAATCGAATAGGGTTCAAAGCCAATGCCAAATTCAATGTTTCAATAGTCAATGAAGGTGTGTCAATCAATATGTCATTAACAATGAATTGAGTTACTTCTATCTATAACATCTTACTTCATTTCAATATAGTCAATTAGACAATAAGCATATCATGACAATCAATGGCAATTCAAGCATGCTTCACAATCAAGTAACCACTCAAAAGAGTACTTACCTTGCTAATGTTCCATATCAAGTAACCACTTCAATTGATCGAAGCATCTTTGTTGTTCCTCGGTCCAAAAAAACGGAGCTTCTTTCCTTAACAACTTAGTCAATGGGGCTGCTAACATAGAAAATCCTTTGACAAATCTTCTATAATAGCCAGCAAGACCAAGGAAACTCCTTACATCACCAATGTTCTTCAGTGGGTGCCAATCAATGATAGCTTGGGTTGTTGAGTGGATCAAATGATAATGATTTGGCCAAGATGGGGTGAATTGGCTATTTAAAATTTGAGGGAGCAAAAAGGAAATTGAAAAATCAAGGACAAAGGCAATTATAGTGGTTCAAGATTCTAACAAGCTCTACATCCACTACCTTAGCTCTCACTAAGGATTTTCAACAAAATCCACTAGATTTTCTTCCCCTTTTCTAGGATTAGGAGGTAACCTTTACAATCAGTCAATTTTCTACCCAAAGATTGACCCAAGAAATCTCTCAATACAAAGAAGAAGTTGGCAATCTAAATATATCTCTCACAAGATGGATATTGCCCAATTACAATCAAAACACACCCCAAACTCTAAATAAAGATTTACAATGAAAAACTCCAATGAGTTGGGTACAAAGATATGACTCTATAAGGCACAAAGGTTTTGATTAATGCTTGGATGTTTCTTGATGGTTCAATAGTTGTTGCTGGTGCTTTGGAGGCTTGCTTTTATACCCTTGCATTGATTTCTAGCCGTTTCGGTGGTTGAGATCATTATTGTAGCCGTTGGGCTGCATTTTTCGCACAATTAATGCTCTTGATCAACCATCTGTATCGGTACACGAAGGCCCGTATCAATACCTGACTATAAGAAGAAGAAGCCGCTGTGCACAAAATAATAGGGGCGTATCGATATACGAGGAAGTGTATTGGTACGATCTCAGTGTACTAAAGGGGCGTATCGATATGGGAGAAACCATATTGATGCAATTTTGCTCTCTTGAGCTACTGACTAAACCTGTATCGGTACATCTTGAGGTGTATCGATACGGGTCCAACGACATTTTAAAATTGGTCTTTCCCAATAACTGACTCTAACGGATAAATCATTAAATGCTGATATTTGAGAAAATCTTTGAGGCATATCGAAACACCTAGTGGCGTATCGGTACGCTATACTTAAAACTTAAACCGAGTATGAAGGCCGTATCGATACGAATGCAATCGTATTGAAACACATGAGGAAAAATATTTAGCCCATTTGAAGGCCGTATCGATACGGGCAGAGCCGTATCGAAATAGATGCTTACAGTGGCCAATGTTTCAAAAATTGTATCGATACGCTTGGAGGTGTATTGATATGCCTGGGCGTATTTCAATAGTTTGGCCTTTAAAACACTTAGAAAAATTTAGGGCTATAAGTTTTTGACTTAGAATCGAATATGCTTTAAAATATTTATCAGTTTGGGACACATTAAAAATTTGTTTGCTGTACAATTAAGTCCTTGAAAAATATTTGTTATATCAAAATCATCAAAAGTTTTACAATCTCCCCCTTTTTGATATTAAAAACCCAAAGCAAATTTTTAAGTGTTTTGAAATTACTCCCCATTAGAGTAAGCTAGGTTTTGAAAAAAATTAAAAAAATTTAGCTTATGCACATTCTCCCCCTTTTTGTTAGATGAAAATCAATGATAGATAATTCAAAGAAACAAACTTAGCATAATTCAAAGCATAATCTAAGCAACATAATATCACTAAGGCAACATAATCCAAATCCAAACAAAGCTAAATTAAAGCATAGGTTCATAGAGTAAATATCATAGGTGCATAAAAAGAAAAGTCTAATATGATATGCAATGAAATGAAAGTCTAGGGAGCATCATCTTCATCATGGGTTTGAGTTGCTTGAGATTGTCACCATTTTCCATGGAAAGCCATAAGTGATATGTCCATCGAACATTGTTGGCTTTCTATGGCTTAAACTCGATCCTCTAAGGAAGTAAATCGAGTATCAATAGCCACAAACCCTTTGGTCTTGGTTGTCCTCAATGAAGTGAATTGCTCATTGAGATAAGCCATGAGAGTGTCCATAGCTTGTGGAGCAATCGAAGCTTGAGGGGCGGCTGGAGGAGGAACTTCCGGTACTTCAGGAATCACATCATGTGGAAGCTCGGCAAGACGTAACCGCTCACCATTAAAATAGTGGAACTTTGAACGAACAAGAGATCGATCATCAATGGGATCAGTAAGAGGCTCAGAAAAATATCGCGAGCAATCAATCACCAACTGAGTGAATAGGTAACTCAAAGCTGTCCCATAAGTGAATGATGCAACAAGAGGGGTGTGTCAATGTTGGATAAGGTAGACTAGCTCCGCAAACATAATTCGAGTAAGATTGGACTGCTTCTCTTCACGAAAGCACCAAGTGATCATGAGATGCAAGAAACGATCATGAGCAGAACCGTAACAGAACCACCAAGAACATGTCCCAATGAGTCTTCATCATCGATTCCTTCATCTTCGAACCCAAAAACATTAACAAGCGTTTGAACATCAATCCAAAATTTCTTCCCCATTAAGAAGGACTCAATAGCAATAACTTTAGTACGGTCTTGGTTGGGGATACACCAGGCATTGGCAAAGAAAATCAAGACAAGATTACGGTACAAAAACCCAGGGATTGACAAAAAAGGCATAAAGTTCCAAGGGTGTAAAAGAGGAAGGTATTTGAACTTGAAACGTTCAGAATTTAAAAAAGGGATAGATGTTACTCTTTCGCGGTAGATTTTATAATTTTGGTATTGCTTGAAGCTGTTTAGAGCCGCCGGGGTTGCAAAACTCTTTTGATAAATGACACTAAGATTAGGACATGCCAAATTATCTTTAGTACAAGACTCACCAACCTCGTTGTTCGACCTCTTTTTCATGGTGCCATATTGAATCTGAAAATAAGTTAAGGCACAAAACATATGTGTGCATAAATCATCAATTTCAATCCAATAAGTAATCCAAAATTCAAGGTATTAATGAAAAACTATACAATATAATTTTAGAAAGATTTTGGTAAAAAGAAATAAATAAAAATAGATTTAAAAATATATGGTATAATTTTTATATTCGAATAAAAAAATTCAGATTTTTGAAAAAAATTTGCAAATACTTTAAAACCCATACTATTAATATACTTTTTGTACAAAAAATTATTAAAAATAGTATATTAAACTAAACGAAAATAAAAAAGAAAAATAAAGAGTTTATACTTGATTTGAGGAAATTGGAGGAATGGATGGATGATAATGCACCAATTTGATGAGAGATCTTAGACTTGTTTTGTTGAACAAAAACCCTAAAAAATTTGTGTGAAAAACTAGAGGATTTGAAGGGTATTTATAGTTGAAAAGGCTAGGGTTTCGGATGAAAAGGGGTTTAAAAAGATTGATTTAAAGTTGGATTCTCATTAAAGGCTCATTTAAAGACTCAGCACCTGCGCGTACTGATACGCCACATGGCGTATCAATACAGGTGTGTTGAAATACAGGGACCATTTCGATACGGACTTACCTGTATTGAAAAATGTTCTTGAGCCCGTATCAATACATTTGGACGCGTATCGATACACTTGTGCTAAGAAATGCAATCTGGGTTGAGTCAAGAATGGTGTATCGATACACTTTAACTTGTTTCGATATGAATAACCCAAAAAATGCGTTTTGGGCCACAAGTTGCTCAAAATTTCAATTTTACTTGAACCGAAATGCATGTATATGACGAATGAACATGATGAAGGTTAAGAATAGAGACAAGCTCCCTCTAACTAAAGGCATAAATGTATCAAGAGGCACAAATTACATAAACATGGCAATCAAATCAATTCAAGCAAATTCTTGGTCTTTTGGGACTCTAAAAGGTCAAGGAAGGCTTGTTAAACCTAACTCTCTCCTAAGGGTCCAAAAACGTTATTTACCTAATGGTTTGGTAAAAATATCCGCTAATTGGTTCAAGGTATTGACATACTCTAGAACTACGTCATTCTTTAAGATATGATCCCTAATGAAATGATGTCTTATTTCTATGTGCTTGGTTATAGAGTGTTGGATGGGATTCTTAGTGAGACAAATGGCACTAGTATTGTCACACTTAAGGGGTATGGTATCTATTTCAACACCATAGTCTAAGAGTTGTTGCTTCATCCAAAGGACTTGAGCACAACATCTTCCTAAGGATATGTACTCCACTTCGGTGGTAGATAAGGCTACACTATTTTGTTTCTTAGAGAACCCAGATACGAGCATACTACCTAGGAATTGACATATTTCGGAGGTACTTTTCCTATTGATCTTACACCCCCATAATCCACATCCGAATAACCATGAAGGTTGAAGGAACAGTCTCTAGGATACCAAAGACCTAAACTAGGTGTATCTCTAAGGTATCTAAAGATCATCTTAATTACTACTAGGTGCGATTCACTAGGGCTAGCTTGAAATCTAGCACACAAGCAAACTCTAAACATGATATCGGATCTACTTGCGGTAAGGTAAAACAAAGAGTCAATCATTGAACGATAAAGCTTAGAATCGACACACTTACCTCCTTCATCTTTGTCAAGCTTAATAGATGAGCTCATTGGAGTGGCTTGAGGCTTTACGTTCTCCAAGCCGAACTTCTTGAGCATATCCTTGATGTACTTAGCTTGATTGATGAAGGTGTCATCCTTCCTTTGCTTGATTTGGTGCTCCAGGAAATATTAGAGCTCCCCCATCATGCTCATCTCAAACTCACCTTGCATTAGCTTAGAAAATTCTTGGCAATAAACCTAATTAGTAGAACCAAAAATAATATCATCAACTTATATTTGAACTACTAAGATGTCATTGCCATATCTTTTAATGAAAAGTGTAGTATCCACCTTGCCTTTTTCAAAACCTTTTTCAATTTAAAAGTTTGAAAGCCTTTCATACCAAGCTTTAGGAGCTTGTTTTAAGCCATGTAAGGCTTTGGTCAGTTTAAAAACATGATTTGGAAGATTTGGATCTTCAAAACCCGGTGGTTGTTTAACATACACTTCTTCATTAATAAAACCATTTAAAATACACTTTTAACATCCATTTGAAAAATCTTGAAATCATGAAAGCATGCAAATGCAAGAAGCATCCTAATTGCTTCCATCCTAGCTACGGGTGCATAAGTTTCATCGAAATCTATTCCCTCCTCTTGAGTGTAACCTTGAGCAACAAGTGTAGCCTTGTTTCTCACTATGTTACCACTCTCATCTAGCTTGTTTCTAAAAACCCATTTAGTTCCTGTAGTAGATTGATTACTAGGCCTATCAACTAATGTCCATACTTGACTTCTCTCAAATTGATTAAGTTCTTCTTGCATGGCAATTATCCAAAAATCATCTTTTAATGCTTCTTTGATATTTTTAGGCTCAATGCATGAAATAAACGCAACATTATTTATAAGTTTGATAGAGGATCTAGTGGTTACCCCTTTGGATGGATCACCCAAAATTTTACCACCTTTGACATAGTTGAACTCCCTTTGGTAGGTGACCTCTTTTTCCTCTAGAGCCAAGTCCTTCAAGCCTTTAAGAGGTGGATCTTGTGTTTCCTCTTCTTTGCTTGCAATCTCATCCACCTTTGATGTTTGTCCTCCATCAATGGCTTCAATGATCCCTACATCATCATCATCATAAGATTCATTCCTCGGAAGGAGGTTATCACTGAAAACAACATGTATAGACTATTCTACAACCAAAGTTCTTTTATTAAATACTCGATAGGCTTTAGAGTTTGAAGAGCAACCTAGAAAAATAGCTTCATCACTTTTTGCATCAAATTTACCTAAGTTATCTTTTCCATTGTTTAAAACAAAACATTTACAACCAAAAGGATGGAAAGAGCTAATGTTAGGCATTTTGGATTTTAAAATCTCATAAGATGTTTTCTTCAAAATAGGCCTAATCATTACTCTATTAATTATGTAGCAAGTCGTATTAGTGGCTTTCGCCCAAAAATATTTAGGTAAATTATTTTCACAAAGCATGGTCCTAGCCATTTCTTCTAAAGTTCTATTTTTCCTCTCAACTACCCCCATTTTGTTGAGGAGTGCGAGGAGCCGAAAATTGTGGCTACTACCATTTTCATTACAAAAATCTTCAAAACCCATATTTTGAAATTCAGTTCCATGATCGCTTCTAACATGTGAAATTTTAAGATCAAGATCATTTTGGGTGATTTTTGAAAACGTGATGAATTTTTCTAAAGCTTCATCCTTAGTACTTAATGAGAGAACCCAAGTGTATCTAGAATAGTCATCTACTAACACATATGCATATGACTTACCACCCAAACTCATAATACTAATAGGCCCAAAGAGATCCATATGGATCAATTGTAAACATCTATTAGTGGAAACATCATTAATGGATTTAAATGAGGTTCTTTGTTGTTTACCCTTAGCACATGCATCGCAAATTTTATCTTTAGAGAACTTTAGCTTAGGTAAACCTCTTACTAGATCAAGGGAAACCAATTTCTCTAAAACACTAATGCTAGCATGTCCTAGTTTCCTATGCCACAATCATATATCATTTTCATTATGTGCCACAAATCATGCATTGGATGTATGTATGTCATCTAAATGCACCATATAGATATTACCTTTGTGATGACCTATGAGCATTATTTGATTCATTTTAATGTTCATAATTTTACACTCATTAGCATAAAAAAGAACATTAAAACCCTTATTGCACACTTGACTAATGCTCAACAAATTATGTTTAAGACCACTGACATAAAGAACATTTTCAATAAGAGTAGTTGAGAGATTACCAATGGAGCCAATTCCTTCAATGTGGCCTTTGAAGTTATCACAAAATGTCACTACTCCTCCACTCTTTGGTTTGAGCTCCAAGAATCTACTCTTGTCTCCGGTCATGTGTCTTGAGTAACCACTATCAAGGTACCAAGAATTTTGACTTGTGGTTTTGACCTTGTAGCAATGCCCCCCATACAAACAAAGATCAAGTTTTGAATTTTGGTACCCAAATCATTTTGGGTCCATAAACATTAGTTCCCAAAATCTTGGTTCCCTTAGGAATCCAAGAAGCAATAGCATTCATATTGTTAGAAACTATAAGTTCCTTAGGTACCCATACACTCCTAAGTCTTTTAGTCTTAGATTGCTTTTGAAAACTTCTTTGTTTGGGGTTAAAAGTCTTTCTCTTTACATATTGGGTTTTTGAAGAACTACCATTTTCAAAAGTATTTTTCCCAATAGTAAGAGAAGTTTTAAGATTATCCACCTCCTTTGTGTGATAATCTTGGAAATCGTAAAGAAGTTTTTCTAAATCGCGGTTTTTCTTTTTAAGCTCAGTTGAAATATTTACCATATATAAAACTTTCTTTTCTAATTTAGAATTGGTTTTTGAAAGAGACTCATTTTGAAATTTCAAATCAGAAATGTTTTTCTTGTTTTTCAAAATAGACTGTTTGTATTTTTCTACCAATTCGTCGTAAACATCTTGTAGCTTATCATAAGCATCATATAATTCATCATAAGTAAAAGATGATGAGTTAGAGTTTACCATTGGTTCCTCCTCAAGGGCCATGAGGCAAAGGTTGGCCACTTCATGCTTTTTATCCTCGGATGACTCCTCGTCACTCAGCATTGAGCTTCTTCTTCTTCCCGAAGCTCATCTTCTTTAGTTGAGGGCAATCAGTGCGAATGTGGATGGACTTCTTGCACTCATAAAAAATGAGTTGGTCCTTCTCTTCATCTTTGTTCTTATTCTTGAACTCCCCTCTTCTATTGAATTTTCTTCCATGGTTGGACTTCATGAACTGAATAAACCGCTTGGCCAACATGGCTATCTCTTCGTGTTTCTCCTCGCTTGAATCGCTCTCCTCAAAGGAAGCTTTGAGAGCAATACCAAGCTTCTTCTTGTCCACCTCCTTCTTCTCTAATCTTTTCTATTCTCTTCTCTTTTCTTCTTCCCTTCCTTACTTCATGATCTCATGAGTAAGGAGAGATCCTACTAATTCATCGAGCTTCAACATCTTCAAGTTCTTCACCTCGATGATAGCAACTCTCTTCCCATCCCATGATTCGGAAAGAGAGTAGAGTAGCATCTGGACAAGTTTGTCTTCAGGAATGACTCACCGAAGCCTTTGAGACCATTTACAATAATCGAGAATTGGTCGAACATCTTGGAGATGCTTTCATTTGGTTCCATCTTGAAGTTCTCATATCTTAGATTGAGGATCCCGATCTTGGTCTCCTTCACATCGTTGGTGCCCTCATAAGTGGCCTCTAACTTGTCCTACACCATATTTGCACTTGTGCACGAAGACATCTTGGCATACATGTCGGGACCGAGTGCACAAAACAAGATGTGTAGGGCTTTATCGTTGATTTGGAGTCTTCTCCAATCTTCATTGATCATCTCTACCCTTGTCTTCAGAACAAGTCTTTCTTCATCATCTCTTTTCATCAGAATGGCCAGTCCATCTTCTACTACATCCCAAAGGACATAGTTGGTGGATTTGATGAAG
The DNA here is from genome assembly GCA_019671005.1 of Hibiscus mutabilis. NCBI lineage: Eukaryota > Viridiplantae > Streptophyta > Magnoliopsida > Malvales > Malvaceae > Hibiscus > Hibiscus mutabilis. The sequence goes on along the minus strand of CM033735.1, from coordinate 21,409,090 downwards.
AGTCTCATCCGGTTCTTCCAATAGGGATAGTTATCCCCATTGAAATAAGGTGGCTTTGTGATCGATTGTGACTCGTATAGATTTTTCCCGGAGGTAGAAGCCATGGCAATGAATGGATAGATGATCAACACTCTTCAAGGATCACCTCTTGTGGATGTTAAACCTTCAAAGAGTTAAGCTCTGATACCAATTGTTGAGTGGATCAAATGATAGTGATTTGGCCAAGAGGGGGTAAATTGGCTATTTAAAATTTGAGGGAGCAAAAAGGAAATTGAAAAATGAAAGACAAAGGAAATTATAGTGGTTCAAGCTTTTAACAAGCTCTACATCCACTACCTTAGCTCCCACTAAGGATTTTCAACAAAATCCACTAGATTTTATTCTCCTTTTCTAGGATTAGGAGGTAACCTTTACAATCGGTCAATCTTTCTACCCAAAGATTGACCCAAGAAATCTTTCAATACAAAGAAGAAGTTGGCAATCTAAATATATCTCTCACAAGATGGATATTTCCCAATTACAATCAAAACACACTCAAACTCTAAATAAAGACTTACAATGAAAAACTCCAATGAGTTGGGTACAAAGATATGACTCTATAAGGCACAAAGGTTTTGATTAATGCTTGGATGTTGCTTGATGGTTCAATAGTTGTTCTTGGTGCTTTAGAGGCTTGCGTTTATACCCTTGCGTTGATTTCTATCCGTTTGGGTGGTTGAGATCATTATTATAGCTGTTGGGCTACATTTTTCGCGTAATAATGCTCTTGATCAACCATCCGTATCGGTACACGAAGGCCCATATCGATACTTGTCTATAAGAAGAAAGAGACATTGTGCACAAAATAACAGGGGCGTATCGATACGCGCGGAAGCGTATCGGTACAGTCTCAGTGTAACTAAAGGGGCGTATCGATACGAGAAAAATCGTATCGATGCAATTTTGCTTTCTTGAGCTACTAACTGAAACTGTATTGCTACATCTTGAGGTGTATTGATGTGGGTCCAACGGCATTTTAAAATTGGTCTTTCCCAATAACTAACTCTAACAGATAAATCATTAAATACTGATATTTGAGAAAATCTTTGAGGTGTATCGAAACACCTAGTGGCGTAACAGTACGTTATACTTAAAACTTAAACTGAGTATAAAGGCCGTATCGATACGAATGCAATCGTATCGAAACACCTGAGGAAAAATACTTAGCCCATTTGGAGGTCGTATCGATACGAGCAGAGCCGTATCGAAACAGATGCTTACAGTGGCCAATGTTTCAAAAATTGTATAGATACGCTTGGAGGCATATCGATACGCCTGGGCGTATTTCAATAATTTGGCCTCTAAAACACTTAGAAAAAATTAGGGCTATAAGTTTTTGACTTATAATCAAATATGCTTTAAAATATTTTTTAGTTTGGGACACTTTAAAATTTGTTTGCTTTACAATTAAGTCCTTGAAAAATATTTGTTATATCAAAATCATCAAAGGTTTTACACTTGGGTTTTCTTCGGGTCCACCTGGATTCCTGACGCTGATACAATGTGCTTAAGGAAGGCAACTTCGGTGAGCCAGAACTCACACTTAGAAAACTTGGTATATAATTATTTCTCTCGAAGAGTTTGAAGCACAATGTGTAGGTAGTCTCGATGTTCAGTAGGGTTCTCGGAGTAGATTAGGATATCATCAATAAACACCACCACGAATTTATCAAGGTGGGGTCAAAAAACCCTATTCATTAGGTCCATAAAAATTATCGGTGAATTGGTTAGCCCAAATGGCATCACCAAGAATTTGTAGTGGCCCTATCTCATATGTAAGGCAGTTTTAGGCACATCACACTCTTTAACTCCCATTTGGTAATATCCGGATCTCAAATCGATCTTAGAGAACACCAAGGCATCTTTAAGCTGATCGAATAGGTCCTCAATCCTTGGCAATGGATATTTGTTTTTGATGGTCACCTTGTTCAACTACCGATAATCGATACATAGTCTCATGGAACCATCCTTCTTCTTCACAAAGAGAACCAGAGCTCCCCAAAGTGAGGAAATCGGTTGAATAAAGCCTTTATCAAGCAAGTCTTGAATCTGGGCTTTCAATTCCTTTAGCTCAACGGCTGCCATTCGATAGAGTGCAATGGAAACTAGGGCAGTTCCAGGTTGTATCTCAATGCCAAATTCAACCTCACGGGTTGGGGGTAAACCCGAAAGTTCATTAGGGAAGACATCGAGAAATTCACACACAATATCAAAATCATGAAGTCGAGGTTCATCCTTGGCTTCCAATGTCAAAGCATACAAGGAAGGATTTCTTGAACTCATCAACACAATGCTTTCCTTGCCAAGGTCTCAAAGATATAGTTTTCTTCTGTCACAATCTACCCACGCTTGATGCTCACTAAGTTACTCTAGACCTAGTATAACGTCAAACTCGTGGATTGGTAAAGCCAATAGATTGGCCACAAAAGGAATCCTTTGAATCATCAAAGGACAGTTCTTGCACACAAGGCTTACAGTGACAGTCACCCAATAGGTTTGTTACAGAGATTCTCGATGCTATAGGTTCACTAGACTTCCCATTCTTCTTAACTAACTCAGTGCTTATGAAGGAATGAGTAGAACTAGGATCAATCAATGCATATAAAGAATGGGAGTGCAATTCAATGATACCTGCAATGACATCAAGCTCATCTTCCTCATCCCTGCTCCTCACATGATAAATCTGAGCAGGAGCCTTGGATTCTTGCTTACTTGGTGCCTTGCTAGAGCCACTAGGTCTCCATGTAGCTCCTGATGAACCTTGCCTTGACCCCTTACCTCAGAAGGACTAAGTAGGATAACTTATATTACTTACCGGTAAAGTAGTAGACTTGGTGGCACCAAGAGGGCAATCATGAACGAAATGACCTTGTTCTCCACAATAGAAGCATGCTCCAGTCTGCTTACGACATTGATCCATTGGATGTCATTCATGGTAGTAGTTGCAAACTAGATTCTGTGAACTTTGGTTAGAGCCTCTAGCGCTTTCAATTGAGGCCGTCTTCATGGAAGATTGCATTATGGTCGGTGGTCTCTCGATATTCCAGTACGGGAAGACTGAGGGTAAGTATTCTACTTAGGACCTTGATACCTACCCTTCTGGTTCCACTTGGGAGGCCGAGAATCATCTCTAAATCTCTTCTCAGACTTTCTAGGTCCACCCAATCATTGATCCCTTTGTGCAGCTTCGGTGGCCTTAATTCGATTCACATGGTCTTAAAAGTTACTAATGCCCAAGGCAGTAAACATAGGGCATAGCTCGTCGCTAAGCCCGTCAATGAACATCCTGCACTTGTCTTCCTCTTTCTTAATGTATTCAACATCATATCGACAATACTTGCAAAATTCATGGATGTATTGCTCGATGGGTCGACCACCTTACTTTAGATGGAGGAAGATGTTGCGCCTTTCTGCGAGATAGTACTCGCTAATGTACTTCTTTTGGAATTCTTGAAGAAAGAACTCCCAAGTGATAGTCTTTTCAGGAATAGTGAGTATAGTGGTCTCCCACCTCTGGAGTGCTTCATCCCCTAATAGTGCCAGGGAGATAGGTTGCACAGTCTGTTCAGCTCTCATCGAGGTCATAAATTATCTGAACATGTTGGCCATGTTCTGGTAGCACTCAGCCTGAGCATTGGGCAACTCCAGCTTGACATTCTGAGGCGGGGGATTAGGTGGATTCAGTTCCCTCCTTATTTCCTCAACGTGTGTCGAGGAGCCGGTAGCAGGCTCATCTTTGTGAGCTTTGTTATTTCCAGACATATCTATAACATAAAGAGATTGGATTAGTCGACAAGTCACAATATAGAAAATATATAACTCCTAGGTGGCAAAGTAACACAATAACAATGCAATAGGCTTTGGTTTAGTCCTAAAATCAACTAAACTCTAGCTCTGATACGACAAATGTAACACCCCTTCCAGCCTGGTCTGGAACCGGGTCAGAGAATGCTATCGGTGAACAAAATGATGATTGATGTGACAAAATCTCAGAAATGCTTAACTCTTCATCATTATTATACCTTTCAATCATTACCCAATATCAATATTAGCTCGATTTATCCAATGGGAACCAATAATTCGCCAATTAGGACCAATTTATAATTTCTGCAAGTTTTATGGATGTATATCTGGTAATTTAGAGGTTATTTTCTATAATTAGCAATACCATGACGAAACTCAATTTAGTAACAATAAGCTTGTAAATTTTCGTGTTATTCCGATAACATTTACCTATTCAATTAAACCATAGAATATTCAGTGACCAATCTGTAAATAATGCAGAATTGCAGTTTAAGTCTTTTAACAGAATTAACTACCACCGTATCGATACACCTTACGGCTGTACCGATACGTGTGTACACAATTTAGAACCCATTGAAACTATCAAGTCCTGTTTCGATACAGCTGGGACTGTATCGATACAGGTTGACCACTTTGACTTGCTAATTGTGGTCTTATAACTGTAATAACGGTCATACCGTATTGATACTCCATCATGCCATATCGATATGGGAATACTCAGATTCACTATTCACTTTCATTGACCAATGCCCATTTCGATACAGTTGGAACTGTATCGATACGAGTTGACTAGAGTTGACCTGTTTCGAAACACCCTCAGACTGTATTGATGCAATTAAATTCCCAATCCTTACTACCAAAACTTGTATCGATACACTTCAGGCTTGTATCAATACACTATTGTTAACTCATGCTTTCTCAGGACAAATATGCAAGGCTATATCGATACAGCTTGACCTGTATCGGTACGCCCTGCACTATAATGACAATTTTCTTCTGGTTTTTAGTCCATTTGACCTAGCAAACAATGTCCAAATGCAATGAAACTTTACCAACAATGTTTCAATACTATATTTTACTTGCATGCCAAATTTTAGGGTTATTCGAATCCGTTTACTAGGTTTTCACCTTTTAGTTCCAAATATGCAATTTAGCCATTTTTAAGCTATACCAAAAAGCATTTTAGAGCCTTAAACACTTTTACATGCCATGCATAATACACACATATCAAAAGGGACACAATTAACTAGTTCAACTACTTTGCCACCATTCTAGGAGTTCATAGAGGCAAAACACATTACTTGGGCTTGTAGTGACTTGTTAACAACGTCGAATCTCTGATCTCCAACGATGAAATCCTTAACTTGAAATGTATGAAATGAAATGCATTATGCATACATTGCCTAGTGAGGTAGTCACAACTAAATACTTTATCGATGAAATGCATTCCAAATCATGTTTTGACAACAACAATGCAATGTTTCAATAATAGAAATGCAATGATCATGTTCGATAGCAATAAGTCCATATTTCAACAATAACCCTTGGATCGATTCAGGATAGTGGATACACGAGTCCCTCCGCCTCGCCAAATCAATGAATGGTCTAGTCCCTCCGCCTCGCCAATATGACCAACATTTCAATACATCCCTCTGCCTCGCCAAATCAATATAGGTCGTAGCTCACCGTAGTCCACCCGTACACTAAGCTCATGAATTCTATGGCATGCCAATTGTATCCAAAGTCCTTTTGAATCCAAGGTCCGGTGACAATAGCAATGATCAGTGTTCAATAGCAATGACAATACTCAATATATATTCATTGATTTTATCAATGAGAAATATTTCAATATCAATGTTCTACATTAGCAACATTTCAATGATCACAATGACAATATCGATAGCCAATGATTCATTTGCAATGTTTCGATGAAAATAACAATGTCAACACCAATAATCCATGGCAATGGCAATAACAATGGCAATGTTAATGCTCTATAATCAATATCCTATAGTTCCATGATTCAACGATGATGACAATGTTAATGACATTAACAATACTCAATAACAATGACAATATCTATGTTCGATGTTCATTAACAATGACGATAACAATGACAACACTCAATACGCTATGCGATAACTTACCGATGCTTACCACAATATCCGCTAAGTGGTTCGATGCAATAATCCTTAGCGATGAGGTTAGCAATAACAATTTCATTAACAACAAAGCTGGGAAAGGCACCTAGCCTAATCTTGAGACTCCGACTACACTCATCTTGATAATTCAGAGCTTCTACGACTCTCGCATGGCAATCCCCTTGTTCCTAGCTTTCGGTGGATACGATGGATGCTCTCTATCAATTTCTTGAGCTAGTTAAACAATAGTTTTCTGCTAGAATCAGTATTACGATATCAAATTTGATATAACAATCTCAAAATCAATATATAAACTCAATATAAACAATATCTATGAATTATCCATGGATAGCAAACACCTAGCCTGAGATTACTCTCAAATCCTCCATGGATTTCAACAATTGTTTGGGTGATTAAGCTTACCCGTTCGATAGCAATGATTCGATGTCGATAAACTGAAGAAATCTCAAGCTTTTCTAACCTCAACAATGGAGGTGCTAGCTTAGATGAAGAGGATGAAGTCAAGGGAGGTGTGAGCTTTCTATTGCAATCGGTTAAGTCATCTATTCTTAATTATTCACTTTATTTTAATTAGAATAGCTTTCTTTCACATGAAGGAATTGAATCTGATCATCCCACGTAGGGTGATTATAATTAAGGAGGGGCTAATCGCAAGGTTAGTCCCTCAACTCTCAATTCTCTATACTTTTGCCCCCTAAACTTTCAATTTCTATAATTTAGCCACTAAATAGGTTTTCAATACTTTCAATAAGGTCCTTAAACAACAATTTTGACTCCATTAGAGTCCAATATCGACACAATTAACCTTGAGGTCAAAGTCAATGCAATATTTAGACAACTCCGGTGTAGGTTTTCGATCACCATAATCTGAATTTGACTAGACCAGTTTTTGGGGTGTGACATTCATCCTTACACTGCCTCCTTCATTAACAATGGCAGTAACAATGGAAATGTCAATGCTCTATAATCAATACCCTGTTTTACTTAACTATCTACATTTGGCTACTTGGAAACAATATGACCATGCAATTTAAAATTCTAGCATAGTGGATATAATCTAACCATGGTTTAGGGTTATCCACAAGTTCACAAAACAGAACAAGATCATGACAACATTAATTTCTTCAATCAAACAATTAAATCTATCACCACAACAATCGAACACATTGCTAAACAAGTTTAATACCTTAAACCATTCTTCAATTACATAAGAAAGTGTAGTAATTTAGTGAATACAATTCGAAGGGCTTAAAAATTCCTATCCTAAAATCATTCTTTAAAGAAGTCTAGCAACAATAATGTTCATAAGGTAAGTAGAACTAAATTCTCAAGTCAAATTCAACTTTAAAGAGTAAAAATGAGTTCCTTACCCTCTCACTAAGCTATTCGAAAGAACCCTTCAAATTAATCCAAGATTTTCTTGAAACTCAATCCACCATTTTTGAATAACAAGCTTTCTAATGTGATTTACAAGTTCTCTTTCTCTAAACCAAGAAGGTTCTGTGTTCTTGAATGAAAATGAGAAGACGATGATGCTCCCTCTCTCTTCCTCTCTCATAGCCGGAACCCCCTCCCAACACATGCATCAATTTCTTACATGACATGTGTATGATCCCACCTTTAAACTTTCTTTAGCATGCAATCCTTAATTCCCTCATAGTATTCGGTTTAGCCATTATAAGATTGGCTACGTACATTTTCCTTTTCTTTAACTTGGTCCTAAGATCACCTAGTTATATTTCTAAATTTACCATAATTCAAATAAAAAACCAATCAACTAGCATTCAAAACATTAGCATTGTAACATCCTGAAAGCTGGTCTAGTCGAAATTGGGTTTAGGCTATCGGAAACCCTACATCAGAAAGGTCTAAATATTATATTGACTTTGACCTCAAGGTCAATTGTATTGATATTGGACTCCAATTGAGTCAAATTATTGTTTAAGGACCTTATTGATTGTATTGAAAATCTATTTAGTGACTAATTATAGAAATTGAAAGTTTGGGGGTACAAGTATAGAGAATTCAGAGTTGAGGGACTAACCTTGCAGTTAGCCCATCCTCAATTAAAATCACCATATACAAGGGTGATCGGGATTGAATTCCTTCACATGAAGGAAAGCTATTCTATTAAACAAGAGAATAGCCAAAGTTAGAAGCTTTACCCGATTGCTTAAACTAAGCTAGCACCTCATTGTCATCATCATCTTCCTCCAAGCAAGCACCTCCATTGTTGAGGTTAGAGAAGCTTGAGATTTCTTCAGTTTATCGATATCGAATCTTTGTTATCGATCAGGTAAGCTATAATCCCCAAACTATTGTTGAAATCTATGGATTGATCAAGCTTAATCTTAAACTAGGGTTTTGTCTACCCATGAAAATTTGTAGCTAATGGCTATTTTGTGTTTAGATATTGATTTTGATACCGTTATATTGATTTTGATATTGTGTGGATAATTCTAACAATTTCCCTATTGTTTACCTAGCTCAAGAAGTGGAGAAAGAACATCCACCATCACCGTCAAAGGCTAGGAACAAGGGGATTGTTACTGATATAGTTATTGTTATCGAAATATCATAAATGATGCATTGATCATTGCGATTGTTATTGAGATTATTGAGCACTGGCATTGTTATTGATATTGTTATTGAACATTGATATCGAATCATTGCTTATTGACAAGAATATTGAACATTGTTGTTGTTACCGAACATCGATCATTGATATTGTTATCGGACCGTGGATTCGAAAGGACATTGGATACTATTGGCATGCCACAGAATTCATGAGCTCAGTGTATAGGTAGACTATGGTCCTTGGGCTACGGCCTTTATTGTGGAGAGACAGAGGGACTAGACCATTCATTGATTTGGCGAGGCGTAGGAATTCGCATATCCACTATCCCGAATCGATCCAAGGATTAATATTGAAATATGGACTTATTGTTATTGAACATGATCATGCATTATTAACATTGTGTCATTGCATTGTTATTGCCTATACATGACTTGAAATGCATATCATTGCTATTGCTATTATTTTAGACTACCTCACTTGGCAAAGTATGCCTAATGCATTTCATGTCATACATTTTAGGTTAAGAGATTCGTAGTTGAAGATCGTAGCAGTTGAAGAGTTTGACAAGTCACAATCAAGGCCAAAGTAATGTATTTGTCTCTATGAACTCCTAGGATGGTGGAAAAGTAGCTAGAGTAGTCATATATGGCTCTTTTGGCGTGTTTAAGTCATGCTTGCATTGTAATAATGTTTAAGACTTATTTTGGCCTTTTGGTTTGGCTTAAAATGGTTAAAATAGCATATTGGGAACTAAAAGGTGAAAACCTAGTAAATGGATTCATATGGCTCTAAAATTTGACATGAAAGTAGATTATAGTGATTGAATATTGTTGGTAAAATTTCATTGCATTTGGACATCGCTTAACATGTTAAATTGGCTAAAAACTAGATAAAATATGTCATTACAATACAGAGCGTACCGATACGGGTTCATCTGTTTTGGTACGGCTGTGCATATTTGGTTAGTCAAAGCTCAGGTCAACCTAGGCGTATCGAAATGTCCTAAAGGGTTTCGATACAAAAATTCATAGAAGCATTTAAGATTTTAATTGCATCAATACGGCCCTAGGGGCGTATCGAAACATATCAATAAAGGTTAACAGGTACCGGTACATCTTGAGTCGTACCGAAATGAGTTTTTGAGTTGCTAGAAATTGGGTTATCACCCTTACATGTTGTACCGATACGGTCCTCGACCGTATCGAAACGAGTTTGGGCAGTGAAGTCTGGATTGCATAATCCAATTGTGCAGTACCGATATGGCCTATAGTGTTTCAGTACGGGAGCGGTTAGTTCCGTTATAAGTCATTAAGTACAGTATTGAAACTTTACATATTGATCACTGACACTTGGTAAGTCTAATTGGATGGGTAAATAAAATTGGATTAACATGAAATTTTGCAAGGTGGTTAGTTATGGATTGAATTTCATTGTTGCATGGTTAAATTCTAATAACGACCCCTAATTTCCCAAAATTGAAATTTAGTCCCTAAAGGTGGTTAAAGTTTAAATTGGTCCTAAATCTGATTAGTATCGTTCCATATCAATTCATTGACCTAGTTTGTAGACATAGCATCAAATTGCATAGCCTAACATTTTATTTTAAATGAAATTGTTGTACTGTTCACTATATTGTTTTTCGATAACGCTTTCTGACCCAATTTTCTACCAAACTGGAAATGGGGTGCTACAATTGTGGTATTAGAGCTAGAGTTTAGTCAATTATAGGACTAAAATGAAACTTATTGCATTGTTATTGTGTTACTTTGCTACCTAGGAGTTATATATTGTGCATATTGTGACTTGTCGACTAATCCGATCTTTCTATGTTATAGTTATGTCTGAGACAAATGAAGCTCATATCAATGAGCCTGCTCTTTGACACATGGCGAGGAAATAAGAGGAGGAGATCCTCCGAATCAGCAGAGCCCTCCTTCATAGGGTACCAGACCTGAGGTACCGTCTGCATAGGTAGAATGTTACTGGAACATGGCTGACATGTTCAAGCAGTTTATGGCCGCAATGAGAGCTGAGCAAGGCGTGCAACCTACTGCACCAATTGTCCAATATACTCAGGCCCCTATCGACAAGCTGTCACAATCTTGGGCCAATACCTTCACCGGTCAAGATGATGACAATCCTGAGGTTGCTGAGCATTGGTTAGATAACACCTTAAGGATTCTAAATAAACAACTGTAGTGTTCAGATGAACATAGGCTGTAATGCGCCCTTGTGTTTCCTGCTAACAAGGTGTTGCATTAGTGGGAGACTACTATCCTTACGGTCTCTGAGGACACTGCGACCTGGGAGTTCTTTCTTCGAGAATTCTGAAAGAAGTATATCAACGAGTTCTATCTCTTAGAAAGATGCAACAGCTTCCTCCACCTCCAACAAGGTGGACTACTAGTCGAGTACTATATTCATGACTTCTGTAAGTACTACTGATATGGTGCGGAATACATTAAAAAAGAGGAGAAGTGTTGCATGTTCATTGCTGGACTTAGCGATGTGCTTCGTCCCATGTTTGCTAATGTGAGCATCACTGATTTCCAAGACCTAGTGAACCGGGTTAAGGCTACCGAAGCATCATTGAAAGCCTAGAGAACTAGAGGATCAGGCAAGTCTGAAAAGCAGTTTCGAGATGACTCTCGAACTCCCAAGTGGAACAAGAAAGGGAAGTATTCTAGCCCTAAGTAGAATGTCTACCCACAACCTTCATATTCCATGAATATTGAAAGGCCTCAGTCTGCGACTCTATCTTTTGCTAGAACCGCTTCAGTCGAGAGTACTAGAGGATTAAATCGGAGCTCGTAGAGCCCTGTTTGTAATTACTGTTAGAATAGGCATCAGGCAGGCCCATGCCATAAGCAGGCTAGAGCATATTTCTTTTGTGGTGAGCAAGGCCACTTCATCCGTGATTGTCCTCTGAATGCAACCAAGTCTACTGCTACACCAACTAATGTTGCCACCCCTACTCAGTCCTTTAGAGGCAAGGGGTCAAAGCAAGGATCATCGGGAGCTACCGGGAGACCTAGTGGCTTTGGAAAAGCATCAAGTAGACATGAATCAAGAGCTCCTACTCAGATATTTTGCATGAGGAGCAAGGAAGAGGATGAACCTGACGTCATAGCAGGTATCATTGAATTGTATTTACATCATTTGTATACATTGATTGATCATAGTTCTACTCATTATTTCATAAGTACCGTGTTAGTCAAGTAATATAGATTATTTTCTGAAACCATAGCATCGAGAGTTTCTGTAACCAATCTGTTGGGTGATTGTGTCAACATAAGCTTTGTGTGTAAGAATTGTCCCTTAGGGATTCAAGGGATTCCTTTTCTGGCCAATTTGTTGGCTCTACCGAACCACGAGTTTGATGTGATACTATGATTGGATTGGCTCAGTGAACATCAAGCGTGGGTAGATTGTAGTAAGAGGAAGCTATACCTTTGATGTAACACCTCCTTCCCGGTCTGGTAGAGAACCGGGTCAGAAAGTGTTATCAGAAAACATATTCAGAAGTTGGAAGCTTAATAGGAGTTGAAAATTTATTCGGAAGTTCTAATATTCTTATTTAAGGCTCAGTGAACCTAATTATCAATTATTGACTCAATATGGGGTCAATTTTAAACTTTTACAAACTTAGAGACTAAATTGCAAACTTTATAAATTAGCAATCCTAATCCAAATTCTTTATTACCAACTTGTAATTAAACTTACCAATTATTAATTTGCGAAGTTTCATTACTATCAAATATCGTTAACCTAATCAATTAGACCGTATAGTTATTAGTGACCAATTTGTAAGTTGTCAAAATTCTATTTTTATGCCTCATAACAGATTCAACTACCACCGTATCGATATCCTAAGGGTCGTATCGATATGCTAAGACTAATTTCATATTTCCAAATTTAAATGATGTCAAACTCGTACTAATATAGCTAATCCCGTATCGATACACGTTGGCCGCGTTGACCCCGTACTGATACGCTCTAAGACTGTATCAATACCATTTTTCAACCCAAATTCCAGTGACCAATTTCTATACCAATACGCCCTAGCCGTATTGATACGCCTTTTTCCTTAAGCCAAATTTATGCCTGACCGTACCGATACGCCATCGCTCGTATCAATACGCCCTGACCTGTAATGATAGAATTTTGCTGGTTTTTAATTGATTTACCTAATCAAACGTTATTCAAATTTTACCAATTTTTCTAGAAATCCCAAAAACAGTATTTGTAATTGTGTGTCAAATTTCAAGGCATTTCAAATTCGTTTACTACGATTTTACCAAATAGGGCTCTTAAGCTCATTTTAGTCTATTTAGCCATTTCCAAACATACCATTATACTCATACCACACCTAGTTAGTAATAGGCTTACACAACCACATCAAAAAGTTATTACAACACTTCCAAACCTTATGCCACTTTACTAGGAGTTCGGAAACAAAAGTAAACATACATATGGTAGTGGGAGTGACTTGCAACCGCAAAATACACAATCAATGTTCGAAAAGCTTTAGGATCCTGAAATGCATGAGACACACATATGTTAGGCTCACATAGCCTAGTGAGGTAGTCATAACAAAATAAGCAATAACATTACATAAATGGCATGCTACGAACATGAATGGCATATTGGCATACTTAATTATCATAATCACATTCTTTTAATCACAAGGTCTCATGCTTAGGCCATTTATCATAATTGTACATAATCATAATGAAGCTTAAAATATTTAAATTCCCTTGGACAATGTAACAAGTGGATACACGGATTCCCTATGGCATGCCAATTGTATCCAAAACTCACAAATGTCCAAGGTTACACATTTTTCATTATATTCTTACCTTTATGCCCGCAGGCCATAGTATATCAGAATCGAAATTGAGCCTTAGCTCCATATAACGTTTCATATCATATACGTATCATATCATAACATATCGAAATTAGATTTGAGCCTTAGCTCGCATATAACATATCATAGCATTCTCATATCAAATTTCACATAGCATATTATAGCTTGATCGTATTATACCATAACATATTCACAAGTTATCCATAACAAATCATACCTTTCAAATATCAATTTCGAACTTACCATGCTCATCATAAGCATCCACACAAGCATTGCTCTTCTTGAGCCTTTAGCAAGACACGTATTAACATGAAAATCACAAATCAAATGCAATGGGATGACACCTAGCCTATCCCTTGACACGACTACACTCACCTTGGCTACGATGTTCTCGGATTACAATTCCGTTGTGCCTAGCTTCCTTTGGAGATGACAAGGGATCCTTCTCCACTATTCGAGCTAGCACAAAATTAGTAGTTGCATTAGAATTCGATATAAGAATTCGGAAACATATTTCAAGCTTACTAAAACTTGTAGACAACACCAGAATATCAAAGCTAACTCCCTAGTTCATGGGTTTCCCTTTGAACATAGAAAACCTACTTTCGAAATTAAACCTCAACAAACGATGGAATCAACAAATCGGTATGGGGATTTTACTTACTGAGTCATAGGCTTTCAAACGAAGTATCGAGGTTGAACAAAGGACAAAGATGGAACCGAGGTGCTTGCTTAAACTTAAGCTTGAAGATGGAAATGGAGGTGTGTGCTTGGTGAGAAGTAAGGGTTGAGCTTCGGTTACCGGGAGTTCAAAAGCTTGAGAATGAAAATTTCTCTTTTCCCTACTCATTTAAGGAATTTCTAATTCCATCATTATTTTACCTTTCCAAGAACAAATAAGAGGATTTCCTATCCTAAAGGGTTTGCTTAACCCAAGGTCTTTCACATCATATTTCTTTATACTATGAAGCAATTTGATGGGTACTCACATACTTTTTTGAGATAATCTCGCGAGGAATTGACAAGCAAAGAGGTGAGTAAGAACCTTGTTTAATTCCCTCTTAATTGGCTTTGAATAGATTCAGAATAGGGGACCCGTATCGATACGCTCGTGATTGTATCGAAACTCTATGGCAAAACAGGTAAGTTAGTTATTGGCAGTTGGGACGTATCGATAATGGCTTGATCGTATCGATACACCTTGCTTAGAATTTGCAATTTGGCTTTGAATTTCATACAATGAAGTTCATTTACTCAAATAGGACCAAAATGTAACTTCGTTATACAAGAGGTGTACAAAGGTCAATCATTACAAATGTTTAACACATCCGATTCAATACCGGAACCTACTTCTGACTAGGTCAGTTTTCAGGATGTGACAACTCTTCCCCTTAAGAAAATTTATCCTCGAATTTTCACATCAAGAAAAGAGGTGAGGATACTGCTTTTGCATGGTTTCTTCAGGTTCCAATGTTGCCTCTTCAACCGAGTGGCTTCTCCAAAGAACTTTCACTAAGGGCACAAACTTGTTACGAAGCCTTTTGATTTCTTGTGCGAGGATCTGCACAGGTTCCTTCTCGTACGTTAGATTAGACTGAATCTCTACAGACTCCAGCTCGATTACATGAGAAGGATATGACCGGTACTTGCATAACATAGATACATGAAAGACATTATGGATCTGACTTAACTTCTCAGAGAGAGCTAATCGGTATGCAACAGGTCCAACTTTCTCGATCACTTCGAGTGGGCCAATGAAATGAGGACTTAGCTTCCCCTTTTTGTCGAAGCGAAGGATCTTCTTCCATGGAGACACTTTGAGAAAGGCCTTGTCACCAACCTCGTACTGAATATCTCTTCTCTTCAGATCAGTATAAGCCTTTTATTGGTTAAATGCATCTTTGAGCCAATCACGGATAATAGTCACCCTTTCTTCGGTTTCCCGAAGTAAGTCAAGACCTAACATCTTGCCTTCACCAACCTCGGTCCAACAAAAAGGAGTTCTACATCTTCTTCATTAAAGAGCTTTGTAAGGGGCTATTTGAATCAAAGCTTGGTAACTATTGTTGTATGCAAACTCAACTAAAGATAGGGATTTCTCCCACGTATTCCCAAAGTCGATAACACAGGCTGGGAGCATATCTTTTAGAATCTACAAGGAAGAATCAAAATCGTTACAAAACACTTATACATACTAATCTAGAAGGACATTAGGTTACTTGTATAACCTTTTCAGATTGGCCATCGGTTTGATAATGGAATGCAGTGCTTAGGTGCACTCGCGTTCTCAAAGCCTCGTGTAAGGTCCTCCAAGACTCTGCTACGAACCGAGGGTCACGATCAGAGATAATGGATACTGAGACTCCATGTAAACAAATGACTTTACGGATGGACAACTCCGTGAGCTCAGGCAAACTGAAATCCATTCTCATCGGAAGGAAATGAGCAGATTTGGTGAATTGGTCCACCACAATCCATATAGCATCACTCATCTTCGGAGTCATTGGAAAACCACTTGCAAAGTCGTAGTCTTTCAAAAGCTCCAACCAATGACGTTAACGAAGATTTAATTCTTTCTGAGTTAAAGGTAATTTAGGCTTTTGTGATCAATGTACAAGTAACACTTCTCACCGTAGAGGTAGTGCCACCAAATCTTCACAGCAAACACAACTACGGCTAACTCGAGGTCACGGGTCAGACAGTTCAACTCGTAAGGCTTGAGCTGACGTGAAACATAGGCTATAACCTTTCTTTCTTGCATCAGCACACAGCCTAATCCCAGGTAGGATGCATCACTGTATACAGTGAAGTCTTTACCCGACTCGGGTTGCACCAAAATAGGGGCAGGGGTCAAACTTACTTAAGTTGATCAAAACTTCTTTGCTGATCTACTGTCCACACAAAAGGAGTGTCCTTACAGAGAAGCTTCATCAAAGGTGCAGCAATCAGTGAGAACCCTTTAACAAATCTACGGTAGCAGCCCACAAGGCCCAGAAAACTACGAACTTCTCCAACATTCTTTGGGGGAATCTAATTAAGGATTGCTTGAATCTTCTTTGGGTCAACATGAATTCATGCAGAAGATATTACATGGCCTAGAAAAGATGCTTCAGATAGCCAAAATTCACATTTGCTGAATTTGGCGTACAATTGTTTCTCTCGGAGAGTCTAAAGCACAATCCGAAGATGTTCTTCATGAGTAGCAGCGTCTTTCGAATAGATTATAATGTCATCTATGAACACCACCATGAACTTATCTAGGTAAGGTCAGAACACATGGTTCATCAAATCCATGAAGGCTACAGTGCATTCGTAAGCCCAAATGGCATTACTAAGAATTCATAGTGGCTATTTCTAGTTCGAAATGTAATCTTTGGAACATTAGACTCCTTCACCAACATTTGATAATACTCGGATCAAAGATCTATCTTTGAGAAGACGGAAGCATCTTTCAACTGGTCGAAAAGGTCATCGATCCTCGGTAATGAATGCTTATTTTTTATCATCACCTTTTTCAACTGACGATAGTCAATGCATAGGCGCATCGATCCATCTTTCTTCTTTGCAAACAACACCGGTGCTCCCCAAGGTGAAAAACTCGGTGGGATGAATCCTTTATCCAAAAGGTCTTGGATTTGGGCTTTTAGCTCTCTTAACTCCATCGAGGCCATTCTATACAGAGTAATAGAGATCAAAGTAGTCCAAGGTTACACTTCTATCCTGAATTCCACTTCTCGAGTGAGAGGGAGTCCCAGAAGTTCATCGAGAAACACATCGAAGAAGTCTTTCACAACTGGTACCTCTTCGAGTTTTAAATCTTTTTTAGACCCCATGGCACACATAAGAGTCTTCTTAGGCTCGGGTTCGGATTTCATCAAGGTTATACTCTCCTTACTGAGTCCACAAAGATATAACTTCTTCTTAGAACAGTCCACCCAGGCTTGATGTTCAGCTAGCCAATCAAGGCCTAGAATAAGATTGAATTCCCGAAAGGGTAATGACATCAAGTTGGCCGAAAATGGGATCCCTGGATCCTTATAGGGCAAGCTTTACAGATCAACCGAATAACCACCCTATCTCCTATCATATTAGAGATAACAATCTTGGAAGCAATAGGTTCTAGTTCTAAATCATACTTTGCAATCAATGGTTCACTAATGAAAGAGTGCGTAGAGCCCGGATCTATTAAAGCATAAACAAGATCAGAACATAGTTCCACCATACTTGAAATCACATCAGAATCATCCTCTTGTTCATGACCCTGAACATGGTACATTTAAGCTGAAGTCTGAGGGTCACGACTAGTTAGAGGTGTATTGGTGTTGTAAGGTCTCCTTGTTGATCCAAACTGCATCTACTTTGCTCTTCTTCCTTTACTAGGATTATTATAAGAAACCACAGTAGTAGGAGGATTTGGATTCTGCGGACACTGCCTGATGAAGTGGCTAGATTCAGCACAAAGATAGCATGATCCAGATTGTCTACGACACTGCCCAGGGTGCCTCTTCTGATAAAAGTTGCATAAAGGGATCTGAGAACCCTTTACAGAATCGCCCGTACTATCAACAGAAGCTGTACAAGCAACAATCGTCCTTGGAGATTAGGATTATGGCACATAACTTGACCTAGGTAGCTGATGGAAGGTAGCAGACATTTGATCCCACTGTTTACCCTTCTTTTGAGGCACATGAGGTTTGGAATCATCTCGGAATCTCTTATCGGATTAGGCTTGATTCCCTTTCCTTCTTTTTGAAGCCCTCTGGAAGGCTTCAGTAGCGATGGCTCAGTTGACAAGAGTCTAAAAGTCCTCTATCTCCAAAGCAACAAAGAGAGGACGTAATTCATCACATAGGCCGTCTATGAACATCTGGCACTTTTCCTTCTCTATGCGGATGATCTCGGTACCATATCTTTCATATTTGCAGAAGTCGTAGATGTACTACTCCACGAGTCTTCCCCCTTGTCGCAAATGGAGGAACTTTTTCTGTGTTTCAGCGATGTAGTTGTCATTGACATACTTTTTACGGAACTTTTGAAGGAAGAAGTCCCACATAACTTGGTGTTTAGGCACGATGAGCATCACAATGTCCCACCAACTTTGTGCTTCTTCAGCTATCAAAGCCAAGGTACACTCTAGCTTATGCTCCTCGGGCACTTCATTTTCTTATTTAGAACTTTTAGAGTATTCTCCAGCCAATATTTCGCGATCCCATGATTGTCTAGGTCCTTGCCAGTGAACGTATAAACTGGATATTGTTTGAGCTTGTCGATGGGGGCTCTCAAAACTGATAAAGTGGCTTCAACAAGTTGAGGGAGTAGTTTTCGTCTAAGGGACACGACCACTTGCTTGATCACGTCAGCCATTGACATAAGATATTCCTGCTGAGCTGCAAGCATCGGAGGAGGGTGAGGTGGGTCATTCTACCCAACTTGTTCAGCCCTGGCTTCGGCCCTATGGTTATCCCCCCTGAGTCTAGGAGGAGCCAGGAATTGGTTCATTAACGGTGCATCTATTAGTGGGTGCCGACATTTTTAGATCTAATCAAACAGAAAGATTGAATCGTATAAGCTACAAGTCACATATTATATACAAATAACTCTTAGGTGGAATAAGTACATACGGACTCGTAACGGGCTTCAGTTTAGTCCTAGAATCGGCTAAACCTAGGCTTTGATACCCCAAATTCCAGTGACCAATTTCTGTACTGATACGCCCTAGTCATATCGATATGCCTTGTTCTTTAAGCCAAATTTATGCCTAACTGTAGCGATACGCCATCACCCGTATCAAAACGCCCTGACATGTAACGACAGAATTTTGTTGGTATTTAATCAATTTACCTAATCAAATGTTATTCAAATTTTATCAAATTTTACCAGAAATCCC
This sequence comes from Hibiscus mutabilis, assembly GCA_019671005.1. NCBI lineage: Eukaryota > Viridiplantae > Streptophyta > Magnoliopsida > Malvales > Malvaceae > Hibiscus > Hibiscus mutabilis. Next base: position 21,389,753 of record CM033735.1, on the reverse strand, counting down.
AAAACAGTATTTCTAATTGTGTGTCAAATTTCAAGACATTTCAAAATCGTTTACTACGATTTTAGCAAATAGGGCTCTTAAGTTCATTTTAGTCTATTTAGCCATTTCTAAACATACCATTATTGTAACATACTCTAACACCCTACTAGGATTAGATAAGTTACTACAATTACAATCAACCATTCAAACAATGTTAGGTATTAAGTACAATTCGATTAAGGTCTTTATTGCACATCAAGTTATAAGTCGATTAGGAAATGACCAAATAAAACATACATGATGCACTCGCTACACAAACTAGGTCACATAATACCATATGTTATCATATTCAATCCATCTAAAGCTTACTTAATTTCCAAGCTACTATTCGAACTAGGTGAGGAATGTTGGATCATCTTGACATTCATTGTGACTATTAAGCATTTCAACTAGTGTTTTATAAGAATTACATATGTGACTTTAATCAAACATATAGACCTACAAAATCATCTACACCATTCGGCTAGCACTAAATGTGACCATAAAAGGTTCAAATCTAGACTTATAGTTTATTTGTTTACTTAAGTTACCATAATCAAGCATTCATGCTTCCAATATTATCTAGACATTATGACTAGTTCCTTAGGTGATCAATGTAGTTCATGTCTAAACATGTGGATTACTACATTTAGCTAATGTCAACTAAATAATTTCAATGAATCCATTCAACCATTTCATGGATAATTCATCCATGTAAATCAAACATTAGACTATCTAGCACACAAGTTCATTAAAGTGCATACATGCTTACATATACATACCCAACTTCTTATAGATCAAAGATAGGATTAACTTATAGAAACCATAGTTAAGTGACCTTATATATACATGCCTAAGGTGCCACCATCCTAGGAGTACTAAACAAAATGGAAACATACTTTTTTGAGCAACAAGTGACTTGTACGAGCTTAGACTTCAAGAGTATCCAAAATCAACCTGTATCGTAGAAATGAGAATAGAATAAGCAATGCTTAGTGAGTGAGTTAAAGCTTCAAGGCAACAATACAATAAGTCTCAACTACGAACCATCAATTGGATGGTATGGTTCCCCCATCAATAGGGAACCATTCGAACAAGCTTACACCACTAGATACATTATCAAATTTTCAATCCAATAATAATACAAAGCTTGAAGTTTAGGCATACTCAATCACCCAATTCGATTAACAATTCAACTCAAGCAATCTAATATAAACAAGGCCCAATCAATGTTTCAATTGCAATAGATCATAGCATTTGAGTTTCCTTTACAATCAAGAAAACTCATATAAGCAATGTTCAATGAAGGTTTCAATATCCATAGTTCATGGCATTCAATTTTACCTTTACAATAAATCAATACAATTCAATGTAGCAATAGGTTCATTGTGCTTGAGTAATTAGTTCATTTTAGGTATAACTTTGAGAATCGATTACTCAGTCTAGATAATCGAGTTTCCAACCAAACTGTCGCCAATACAATAATCAATATGGTATCATGTAACTGGTCAATCCCTTCTACTGTCGCCAATGAGCAATAACAATACTTCTCTCCTATTGTCGTCAATTAGGGACCAATGTCCCGGAACGTAGTCCACCCCGACAATGAGCTTTATAGACTCTATGTCATGCCAACTATATCTAAGACCGACTCGAGACCAAGGCTTTTAATAGTTATCTCTTTCAATCAATTAGAAGCATGTGTTCAATTCAATGTGCACAATTTGTGCCAATATTCCCTTTTTTCAAATAGGGCTCAATCCAATCCAATATCAAAATTTCCATGGTTAATGTAGGTGTATCAATCATTATGTCATTCAACAATGAATTGTGTACTTCTATCTATATCATCATGCTTCAATTCAATTTAATTCAATTAGGCAATAAACATAACAATTCAATCAATGACAATTCAAGCATACTTCACAATCAAGTAACCAATCAAAGGAGTACTTACCTTGCTATTGCTTCATAGCAAGCTCATTAAGAAATTTACATATAAGGTTCAATAAAATTTACAAATCAAAACAGACTTGGAGAGGTTACCGTCCTCTCCAAACTTTAAACTACACTCACATGAATTTTCTGAGCTATTATCGATCCCGGATGGTAATCCCTTTTCCTCTACTAGCTTGTTGATCTAAGTGAGCCCCTTTATCATCCATTTCCACTTGATCTGACATTCATACAATACATAAGGTATTAGATACAATCCAGCAATCAATTGAGTCATTATGTGACTCCATACATAAGCATACAATTCAATATAACATCTAAACTATTACTGCCTGGCAGCATGTGCACTACCTTCTTAAATATTCATATCTTTCATTCCGTACGTCAGAATTTCAATTGGTTTACACCATTGGAAAGCTAACAAAAGTTGTCTTTATAAACATATAAGCTTTTCATTTTAGTTCCTATCCAGTTAATATAGTTTTTAACATAAAGATAGGCATTTTGCTATATTGGACAGTTTGCACTGTCCCTAGTGTTTATTCTCTACAATTCAGCATATAACCCAGAGTTCAGTTCTATTTTCTCCTAATGAATTTAGACATACCAAGGTGTTGTCCATAAAAATTTCAGCCTAAAATTCATTATACACAATTTTTAGTGAATTTTCAAAGTTACTGTTCAGAATAGAGCATTCTGGGCATATTACATTAGGTTGAATTCCTAGCTCCTTAACTCATTTTAACAAGGTCCTAACATGGCAATTCCATTCATGTTCATGTTCATGCATGTCTAGGCCATCACAATTCACCTAGAAATGTTCTTAAAATAGGGCATTATCATGTTGAACCTAATTTGATCTATTTGATCACATTTACACATCCAATTCATCAACTAAGCAGTCCATTACCTAATTTAACTAGTTCAATTAGTTGTAGTCATCTTCCAGCAACATATCTATTCAATTCAAATTCATTTTGCCTAGAAACATGATCAAAACAGGGTTCTATGTTCATTTGACATGTTTACACATTTTCTCTATCAAAACAGTCCCTAATAAGACTGTTTCCAACCACATTCATATTCCTCAAATTTTCCAGCAACTATACATATATCTCATTAGCAATTTAGCTATTGACAACATCAATTTCTTCTATTCATTTGATTGTCATGTCAATTTCATGGTTTAATCAATCAATTGAACTTCTTAACTAGTTCACAACATCAATTCACTATCTATTCATCAATTTCATGTAATTCAAGAAAGAACCCTAAATCTAAATACATCATTTGTATCTATAACACATCAAGGAAGAGATTTAATATTCCTATCAAGATTATATGAATGTTAGCAACTCCAATTCCAATCTTGAATGTATGGCCATGGATTTTTTCTCACAAAATTTTCTTTCTCTCTTCCTAGTCCTATTACACGGCAAATGGGGAGAAGAAGATGATAATGGATCATCCATTATCTCCTTCACATGACTAATTTACCCTTAATTATCCTTTAATTAATGACATGTGTAGGGGCATTATAGGAGTGTGAATATTTTGCATGGATTCCTTCAATTTAACAATTGTTTCGATTTGTTCACTTATACATTAGGTTACCACTTTTTCAATTATTGCATTATAGTCCTTATGATTAGATTTAACACCTTTCTTTTCAATCAATTAGGGATTAAATGAAGGCATTGTAGTAACTTATTATATACTAAATTTGAGGATATTACAATTAGCGAAGATGGGTGGAACTATTAAAAGACTATGATCTAATTATTGATTACCACCCAAGCAAGGAAAACGTTGTGGCTGATGCACTCAGTCGCAAATAATTAATTGGTAAGACCAAATACGAATTTCCAACATTGTTATTCCCCCTAATCAAATGGATGATATAAAATCCACCAATTGAAATTCTTTAATTGTAGCTTCAACTACTTTCAATGCCCATTTTAAACTCCTACAGAACCAAAGATATGTGGCAGAACTTCAAGTTCAGTCCAATTTGAAATCGAGGATCAAAGAGCTTCAACAAAATGATCTCGAACTTTTGAAGATATTAAAAGAAATTGAATCCAAGCCGAGCACTGAATTCTAAATCCAATCGAATGTTGTGCTCTACTTCAAGAATCGGGTTTGTGTACCCAATAATCCAATCCTTAAGAGAGAAATGCTTTAAGAAGCACATAGCAGTCCTTTTTCAATACATCCAAGAGTGATCAAGATGTATAAGCCCTTAAAGGAAGTCTATTGGTGGCCGGGATTGAAAACCGATATTGTTGACTTTGTATCGAAGTGCCTCACTTGCCAGAAGGTGAAGGCCGAACACCAACTACCTACTAGACTCATTGAACCCATCGAATTGCCTCAATAGAAGTGGAAGCATATAACAATGGACTTCGTATCGGGATTGCCTCTATCACCGAGGAAAAATGATGCTATTTGGGTGATCGTTGATAGATTCACCAAATCGGCTCACTCTCTACCTGTTCGAATGAACATGAGCCTCCAACAACTAGCTGAATTATACTTGAAAGAAGTAGTCAGACTTCACGGTGTTCCTAGATCTATCATATCTAATCGGGACTCTCGTTTTACCTCTCGATTCTATAGGGCACTTCAAGAGGCTATGTGAACTAAGCTGAATCTTTGCACTGCCTTCCATCCACAAACTGATGGTCAATCTGAAAGGGTAATTCAAGTGCTTGAAGACATGCTTCGAGCTTGCATTATTGACTTCGGTAAAGACTGGGAGAAATCTTTATCATTAGCTGAGTTTGCCTACAACAATAGCCATCAAGCTTCTATCAAAACGGATCCATTGGAAGCATTGTACGGTAGAAGACGTAGAACTCCCCTATGCTAATCTGAATTGGGTGAGAACAAGGTCTTAGGACCTGAATTGCTTCGTGAAACCGAAAATAAAGTTCAGGTGATCCATAATAGATTAAAAGATGCCTTTGATAGGCAAAGGCTTATGCTAAACTCAAGAGAAGAAACATTGAATATCAAGTAGGAGATTACGTATTCTTAAAGGTATCTCCTTGGAGGAAAATCCTCAGATTCGGGAAGAAGGGTAAACTAAGCCCTTGATTCATCGGACCTTTTGAAGTCTTAGAGAAGATTGGTCCAGTTGCTTATAAACTAGCACTTCCTACTGAATTCAATAGAATCCACAACATCTTCCATGTATCGCTGTTAAGAAAATATTGATCAGATCCATCACATGTTCTAGAGCCTGATGAAGTGGAACTTAATCATGATCTATCGTATAATGAAAATCAAATTCAAATCCTTGATAAAGAAGTCAAGAGGCTTCGCAATAGTGTTGTACCATTGGTGAAGGTTCTATGGAGGAATAACAATGTAAAAGAAGCCACTTGGGAACCCAAAGCAACGATGAGAAAGCAGTACCCTCATCTATTCCCCTCAGGTAAATTTGAGGACAAATTTCTTAAAGGGGAGGGAATTGTAATATCCTCAAAATTAGTATATAAGAAGTTACTACAATACCTTCATTTAATCCCTAATTGATTGAAAGAAGGGTGTTAAATCTATTTATAAGGACTAGAATGCTATAATTGAAAAAGTGGTAACCTAATGTATAAGTCACCAAACCGAAACAATTGTTAAATTGAAGGAATGCATGCAAAATTTTCACATTCCTATAATGCCCCTACGCATGTCATTATTTAAAGGATAATTAAGGGTAAATTAGTCATGTGGAGGAGATAATGGATGATCCATATCATCTTCTTCTCCCCATTTGTCGTGTAATAGGACTAGGAAGAGAGAAAGAAAATTTTGTGAGAAAAACTCCATGGCCATACATTCAAGCTTGGAATTGGAGTTGCTAACATTCTTATAATCTTGATAGGAAGGTAAAATCTCTTCCTTGATGTGTATAGATACAAATGATGTATTTAGATTTAGGGTTCTTGCTTGAATTACATGAAATTTATGAATAGATAGTGAATTGATGTTGTGAACTAGTTAAGAAGTTCAATTGATTGATTAAACCATGAAATTGACATGCCAATCAAATGAATAGAAGAAATTGATGTTGTCAATATCTAAATTTCTAATGAGATATATGTATAGTTGCTGGAAAAATTGAGGAATATGAACATGGTTGGAAACAGTCTTGATTAGGGACTGTTTGATAGGGAAAATGTGTAAACATGTCAAATGAACATAGAACCCTGTTTTGATCATGTTTCTAGGCAAAATGAAGATTGAATTGAATAGATATGTTGCTGGAAGATGACTACAACTAATTGAACTAGTTAAATTAGGTAATGGACTGCCTAGTTGATGAATTGGATGTGTAAATATGATCAAATAGATAAAATTAGGTTCAACATGATAATGCCCTGTTTTAAGAACATTTGTAGGTGAATTATGATGGCCTAGACTTGTGTGAACATGAACATGAATGGAATTTCCATGTTAGGACCTTGCTAAAATGAGTTAAGGAGCTAGGAATTCAACCTAGTGTAATCTGCCCAGAATGCTCTGTTCTGGGCAGTAACTTTAAAAAATCACTAAAAATTGTGTATAATGAATTTTAGGCTGAACTTTTTATGGAAAACACCTTGGTATGTCTAAATTCATTAGGAAAAAACATAACTGAACTCTGGGTTATATGCTGAGTTGTAGAGAAGAAACACTAGGGACAATGCAAACTGTCCAGTGTAGCAAAATGCCCTGTCTTTATGTTAAAAACTGTATTAATTGGCTAGGAACTAAAATGCAAGCCTTATATGTTTATAAATACAATTATTTTAGCTTTCCAACGGTGTAAACCAATTGAAATTCTGACATACGGAATGAAAGATATGAACATTTAAGTTGGCAGTGCACATGCTGCCAGGCAGTAATAGTTTAGATGTTATATTGAATTGTATGCTTATGTATGGAGTCACATAATGACTCAATTGATTGCTGGATTGTATCTAATACCTTATGTATTGTATTAATACTAGATTAAGTGGAAATCGATGATAAAGGGGCTCACTTAGATCAACAAGCTAGTAGAGGAAAAAGGATTACCATCCGGGATCGACAATAGCTCAAAAAATTCCTGTGAGTGTAGTTTAAAGTTTGGAAAGGACGGTAACCTCTCCAAGTTTGTTTTGATTTGTAAATTTTATTGAACCTTAAGTGTAAATTGCTTAATGAGCTTGCTATGAAGCAATAGCAAGGTAAGTACTCCTTTGAGTGGTTACTTGATTGTGAAGTATGCTTGAATTGTCATTGATTGAATTGTTATGTTTATTGCCTAATTGAATTAAATTGAATTGAAGCATGATGATATAGATAGAAGTACACAATTTACTGTTGAATGACATAATGATTGATACTCCTACATTAACCATGGAAACATTGATATTGGATTGGATTTAGCCCTATTTGATAAAAGGGAATATCCGCACAAATTGTGCACATTGAATTGAACACATGCTTCTAATTGATTGAAAGGGATAACTATTGAAAGCCTTGGTCTCGAGTCGGTCTTAGATATAGTTGGCATGCCATAGAGTTTATAGAGCTCATTGTCGGGGTGGACTATGGTCCGACATTGGTCCCTAATTGGCGACAGTAGGAGGGAAGTATTGTTATTGGTGTCATTGGCGACAGTAGGAGGGATTGACCAGGTACTTGGTACCATATTGATTATTGTATTGGAGACAGTTTGGTTGGAGACTCGAGTATCTAGACTGAGTAATCGATTCTCAAGGCTATGCTTAAAATGAACTAATAACTTAAGCACAATGAACATATTGCTACATTGAATTGTTTTGATTGACTGTAAAGGTAAAATTGAATGCCATGACCTAGGGATATTGAAACCTTGATTGAACATTGCTTATATGAGTTTGCTTGATTGTAAAGGAAAATCAAATGGTATGACCTATAGCAATTGAAACATTGATCGAGCCTTGTTTATATTGGATTGGTTGAGTTGAATTGTTAATCAAATTGGGTGATTGAGTATGCCTAAACTTCAAGCCTTGTATTGTTATTGGATTGAAAATTTGATAATGTATCTAGTGGTGTAAGCTTGTTCGAATGGTTCCCTATTGATGGGGGAACCATGCCATCCAATTGATGGTTCATAGTTGAGACTTATTGTATTGATGCCTTGAAACTTTAACTCACTCACTAAGCTTTGCTTATTCTAGTCTCATTTCTACGATACAAGTTCATTTTGGATACTCTTGTTGTCTAAGCTCGTACAAGTCACTTGTTGCTCAAAAGAGTATGTTTCCATTTTGTTTAGTTCTCCTAGGATGGTGGCACCTTAGGCATGTATATACAAGGTCACTTAACTATGGTTTGTATAAGTTAATTTTATCTTTGATCTATAAGAAGTTGGGTATGTATATATAAGCATATATGTACTATAATGAACTTGCATGCTAGATAGTCTAATGTTTGATTTACATGGATGAATTATGCATGAAATGGTTGAATGGATTCATTGAAATTGGTTAGTTGACATTAGCTAAATGTAGTAATCCACATGTTTAGACATGAACTGCATTGATCACCTAAGGAACTAGTCGTGATGTCTAGAAAATATTGGAAGCATGAATGATTGATTATGGTAACTTAAGTAAATGAATGAACTATAAGTCTAGACTTGAACCTTTATGGTCACATTTAGTTCTAGCCGAATGGTGTAGATGATTTTGCAGGTCTATATGTTTGATTGAAGTCACATATGTAATTCTTATAAAACACTAGTTGAAATGCTTAATAGTCACAATGAATGTCAAGATGATCCATACATTCCTCACCTAGTTCGAATAGTAGCTTGGAAATCAAGTAAGCTTTAGATGGATTGAATATGATAACATATGGTATTATGTGACCTAGTTTGTGTAGTGAGTGCATCATGTATGTTTTATTTGGTCCTCTCCTAATCGACTTATAACTTGATGTGCAAGAAAGACCTTAATCGAATTGTACTTAATGCCTAACATTGTTTGAATGGTTGATTGTAATTGTAGTAACTTACCTAATCCTACTAGGGTGGTTAGAGTATGTTACAATTATACTCATACCACACCTAGTTACAAATAGGCTTACACAACCACATAAAAATAAGTTATTACAACACATCCAAACCTTATGCCACCTTACTAGGAGTTCAAAAACAAAAGTAAACATACATATGGCAGTGGGAGTGGCTTACAACCTCAAAATACACGAAGGATGTCTAGAATGCTTTAGGATCCTGAAATGTATGAGACACACATATGTTAGGCTTACATAGCCTAGTGATGTAGTCATAACAAAATAAGCAATAACAATACATAAATGGCATGCTACGAACATGAATGGCATATTGGCATACTTAATTATCATAATTGCATTCTTTTAATCACAAAGTCTCATGCTTAGGCCATTTATCATAATTGTACACAATCATAATGAAGCTTAAAACATTTAAATTCCCTTGGACAATGTAACAAGTGGATACGCGGATTCCCTTTTACACCATACATATATCAAAAAATAGGTCGTAGATAGGCCGTGGGCCTTGAGTCGTAGCTCTGAATAGGTCCCTTACACAATCCATCCTTATCTTCCCCACATATAGGTTGCAGCCCCAGACTGTAGTCCAATCCCTTACTTATACGAGCTCAACTAACCCTATGGCATGCCAATTGTATCCAAAACTCACAAATGCCAAGGTTACACATTTTTATTACATTCTTGCCTTTATGCCCGTAGGCCATAGAATATCAGAATCAGAATTGAGCCTTAGCTCCATATAACGGATCATATCATATACATATCATATCATAACATATCGAAATCAGATTTGAGCCTTAGCTCACATATAACATATCATAGCATTCTCATATCAAATTTCACATAGCATATTACAGCTTGATCGTATTATACCATAACATACTCACAAGTTATCCATGACAAATTATACCTTTCGAATATCAATTTGAAACTTACCATGCTCACCGTAAGCATCCACACAAGCATTGCTCTTCTTGAGCCTTTAACAAGACACATATTAACATGAAAATCACAAATCAAATGCTACGAGGTTCGGATTACACTCACCTTGGCTATGAGGTTCTCGGATTACAATTCTATTATGCCTAGCTTCCTTTGGAGATGAGAAGGGATCCTTCTCCACTATTCAAGCTAGCACAAAATTAGGAATTGTATTAGAATTCGATCTAAGAATTCGGAAATATATTTCAAGCTTACTAAAACTTATAGGCAACATCGAAATATCAAAGTTAACTCCCTAGTTCATGGGTTTCCCTTTGAACATAGAAAACCTACTTTCGAAATTAACCTCAACAAATGATGGAATGAACAAATCGATATGGGGATTTTACTCACTGAGTCGTAGGCTTTCAAACGAAGTATTGAGGTTGAACAAAGGACAAAGATGGAACCGAGGTGCTTGCTTAAACTTGAGCCTGAAAATGGAAATAGAGGTGTGTGCTTGGTGAGAAGTAAGGGTTGAGCTTTGGTTACCGGGAGTTCAAAAGCTTGAGAATGAAAGTTTCTCCTTTCCTTACACATTTAAGGAATTTCTAATTCCATCATTGATTTACCTTTCCAAGAACAAATAAGAGGATTTCCTATCCTAAAGGGGTTGCTTAACCCAAGGTCTTTCAAATCATATTTGTTTATACTATGAAGCAATTTGATGGGTACTCACTTCCTTTTCTGAGATAATCACGTAGGGAATTGACAAGCAAAGAGGTGAGTAAGCACCTTGTTTAATTCCCGCTCAATTGGCTTCGAATATATTCAGAATAGAGGACCCGTATCGATACGTTCATGACCGCATCAATACACTCATGCCAAAATTGGTAAGTTAGTTATTGGCTGTTGGGCCGTATCGATACTGGCTTAACCGTATCGATATGCCTTGCTTAGAATTTGCAATTTGGCTTTGAATTTCATATAAGGAAGTTCATTTACTCAAATAGCACCAAAATATAACTTCGTTATACAAGAGGGGTACAGAGGTCAATCATTACAAACGTTTAACACATTAGATTCAAAAAAATTTATCACCGAAACCTACTTTTGACTAGGCCAATTTTTGGGATGTGACATTTGATGCCTTGGCTAGGAGAGTATAGTGTTGAAAAATTCAGGAAATCCTTCCCTACATGCTTTGACATTGGAAGCCAAGGATGAACCTTGATTAATGAATGTTGACACCGTCTGTGAATTTCATGATGCCTTCCCTGATGAACTTCCGAGATTGCCTTCAACCTGTGAAGTCGAATTTGGCATCAAAGTGAAACCTTGTACTGCCCCAGTTTCTATTGCACCATATCGCATGACAACCTTTAAGCTTAAGGAGCTAAAGACTCAAATTCAAGACTTTTTGAATAAAGGTTTCATTCGACCGAGTTCCTCTCCTTGGGGAGCACCGGTTCTTTTTGTTAAGAAGAAGGATGGTTCCATGGGATTGTGTATTGATTACCGGCAGTTGAAGAAGGTAACCATCAAGAATAAGTATCATTTTCTGAGGATAAGTGGCCTATTCGATCAGCTTAATGATGCCTCTGTGTTTTCCAAGGTCGATTTAAGTTCTGGGTATTATTAGATGAGAATCAAAGAATATGATGTACCCAAGACGGCTTTTCCAAGATGACTAGTGGGCTAACCAATGCACCGGTAGCTTTCATGGATTTAATGAATCGGGTTTTCAGACCCTACCTTGATAAGTTCGTAGTGGCATTCATTGACGACATTCTGATATATTCTATGAACCCTGTCGAGGACCGAGATCACATTTTCATTATGCTTCAAATCCTTCTGGAGAAGCAATTGTTTGATAAGTTTCCAAATATAAGTTCTGGCTCACCGAAGTTGCCTTCCTTAGGCACATTGTACCGGCTTCGGGCATACAAGTGGATCCGAAGAAAATCCAAGTCATTGTTTATTGTCACCCACAGAAGAACATTGGTGAGGTGAGAAGTTTTCTTGTTCTCGTTGGCTATTATAGAAGATTCATCAAAGGATTCATTATGATAGCAGGTCCTCTAACTAAGTTATTGAGAAAGGAAGCTTCGTTCGTTTGGTCTACAGATCAACAAAGAAGTTTTGACCAGTTGAAGCAAGTGTTGAACTATGCACCGATCCTAACCCAACCCAAGTATGTAAAGGACTACATTGTTTATAGTGATGCTTCGCATCTCGGGTTAGGATGCGTATTGATGAAAGAAGGCAAAGTCATTGCCTATGCTTCGAGGCAACTAAAGCCACATAAGATGAATTATCCTACTCATGACCTGGAGTTGTCTGCACTTTTCTTTGCATTGAAAACATGGAGACACTATCCCTATGGAGAGAAATGCTATCTCTTCACCGATCATAAAAGTCTCAAATACCTATTGACCAAGAAGGATTGTATCTTTAGCAACGGAGATGGATGGAACTCCTCAAGGACTACTGTAACACCCTAAACCTGGCCTATGAAGGTTACCACTATCTAAGCTATTGACTAATTGAATTACGTGCTAATCAAATTAAAGAGGAAATAACATTAGCTATCTTTTAGATCAAATAAGTGAAATTAGAACCAAATCGAATTTAAATTAAAATAGAAGGATTAAATGGAAGGATGGAAATGTGAACATGCAAAGCTCTAGAGTTTTCATGTAAGTTGAATTAAAATTTGAGGCCTAGACAGATGTTCTCATTTGATGAAAACATGTGCATTGTGAGTGATGATTCACGGCAACTAGGTGAGAAAGATGAACAAAAATTGTGTTTATCTTCTTCATTCACCATAGCCGAATGTTTGAGGGAGAAAGAAGGAGAAAAAGCTTCTTAGACCATCTTCAATTCATGTTTCTTGTTGAGCTTTGATCAAATTAGCTTCGGAGAAGATATAATGCTTGATTCCTCACTTCAATTACATGCTTGAATCTTGAATTAGTGGTATTCTTGTTGCCTAATTTGAATAGGATGATTGTTATGCATGTTATAATGATGTTAGCTTCTAATGATCCTTGCAATTGTAAGTGTTAGTAGCCAAATTGCTAAACAGAATGTGTATGGTTGCTGCAAATTGAGGATAGGGATCATAGTTGAAACTAGTTTCGATTGGGACTGTTTTGCCATATGAAAATGTGTAAACATGCATAATTGTATATGCTGCCCTGTTTTGATCACATTTCTAGATGAATTGAGACTTGAATAGAGTAAATAGCTTGCTGGAAAATGAATGCATATAGTTGGATTGGTTAGAGCTAGGTAATGGACTGCTCAAATGGTGAATTAGAGGAATATTGTTGATCAAATGGATCAAATTGAACATAGTACTGTAATGCCCTGTTATAATCACATTGATAGGTGATAAGTGTTCAAAAGTACTATTTTTCTTACCCTTTTTACTCATATTACTGTTAGACTTAGGCTCATATTAGTTGCATAGTTAGTCATTCATGCATTAATCCATGTTTCCTTCAAACGTTGAACTTGATTACATAACTTGGTGATTTTTGTGGAAATAGATGCTGCTTTGGTGTGTTTTTGTGTGTGTATGTGCAGGATCACTTGCCAAAGCAATGCCGAGCTAGTTGCCAGGGCAGTGCATGAAGGAGACGCCGAGCTAGTTGCCATGGCATTTGTCGACAAAGACCAAAAGCAATATGGATGTCGAAATTCATGACTTTACAAGCCCAAGATGACATGGAGCAAGGCCCAAGCCCAAAGGAATTTGATTGCCATGCAGAGATTAAAGAAGAATTAAATTCCAAGAGGATAGGAGAAGTTCTAATAGGAATAAAATTATAATAAAGAATTATATTCTTTAAAGATAATTTAATTCCAACTCAAACTCCTCCTCAAAGAAGGACTTTGGCCTAGCCCTATAAATACCAAGGAGATTTCGACAAGATGAATAGAGAGAGCAAGAGGGAAATTTCGGCAAGTCCAAGTAGGGCAAGAGGAGAGAATTTTAGACAAGCATCAAGGGCAAGGAGGATTTCGACAAGCCTCTTCCTTCATCTTTGTTCGATTGGGTTCATGCTAGGGATTAATTATCTTGTGTTTCTTTGGAACCTAGCCATGAACTAAATTTACTTGGCTATGGTTATTGTGTTTTGTGGTTGTGAGAAACTATTGGTTTTTGTTTAGGTAATAAGAGTTTGCACTTTTCTATTTCAAGGTTTATTCATTCTTGGTTCCTATTATTGCTTGCGAGTGAATTGGGAGAGGATCTCGTGATTTCATCCATTTATCTAATATCGGGAGAGTTAGATTCAAGAAACGAATGAATATGATCTTTATGCAATCCAATGATGGTGAAGATTAATCCGGCTTAGGAATAAGTTAAGGATTTCAACGGCTAAGAGGAGCGCAAGATTGGTTGTTGTTCACCCTTGATTCACGCAGGGATGTATTATCAAGGCATGCACAAGTAGCTAGAGTTTCGACTTAGGGATAAGAAGAAACCATTGAAGAACGCTCCGCCGAACCTTGAAGTTGCTGCCCGATCGCCCAAGTAGTTGCCCAACTAGTCGCCCAAGCAACCATCAATTAGTTGCCAAGGCAACCCCGTTGTGCAAGTCGCCACGGCAACTGAGTTGCCCATGCACTCTTTTACCAAGACAATCCAATCGGCTATCACACCTCAACTCACGATAACCTAGCCTATCTCTCTCAATTGAATTCATCTTTTATTTTATTTTATTGCTTTCTAGATTAGTAATTAGTTAAACTTCGATAATCCTTTACTTGTGTTTTTACTTTTTACAGTGCAAGAGACTAGATTCTTGAAGTGGCACCAATCCCTGTGGAGACGATATCTTTTATACTATAACTTGCGACGTGTATACTTGCACATTTGCGTAGCACTTATTACGCGCAACAATAGGTGAATTAGACTGACCTATACATTTAAGAACATGAAAATAAGTTGAATTATAATGTTAGAATCTTGTTTAGATGAATTATGAAGCTAGAAGCTTAACCTAGTGAAATCTGCCCAGAATACTTTGTTCTGGACAGTAGCTTTGAAAAATCACCATAAATTGTATAAATGGAATTTAAGGCTGAAATTTTTATGGACAGTACCTTAACATGTCTAAATTCATTAGAAGAAAACAGAACTGAATTATGGATTGTAGAATGAATTGCAGAGAAGAAACACTAGGGACAGTGCAAACTGTCCAGTGTTGTAAATTGCCCTGTCTTTAAGTTAAAAACTGTATTAATTGGAAAAGGATTAAATTGCAAGACCTATATGGTTAGAAAGACAATTAAGTTAGCTCTCCAAAAGTGTAAACCAATTGAAATTTTGACTTAAAGAATGAAAGCTTTGCATGTTTAAGTGAGCATAGTACATGCTGCCTGGTAGTAGTAGTTTAGGTATTGTGGCAATTTTGTAAACTGTTTTGCAAACAGTTTTGGGACAGTTTAACTGCTTCCCTATTTTGCCTTAATATGGAATTTAGGCAGTTTGGTAATGTGTATAAAGGTGTGTATATGAATATGCTATTTGTTTTGTGTATATAATGTATTAACCTTGCTGCCATGTTGAATGATTTTGTGATTACATGTTTTGACCTTGTTCTATCTATGTGATTTACTAGAGCAAGGAGAGGACTTTGGAGAAGGATCTAAAGTCGAGCATTCAAGGGACAAGTAAAAGGGAATAGTCTGTCGAGACTAGCTAGCTTGGGGAGTATTGTGAGTGTAGTTTAATCTAGAGTTAGTACTAGGTCCTAACTAAAGCAAGCATGTCTAAATTCTTGAATTGTTAAATTGGACTTAATATGATTTTGACCTAATAAGGGAAGTATGAATTAAGATAATACATGAAATAGAATGCTAGCATGTATATGTGGTAACATTGATGCCTGTATGTATGACATGGTATTGTGACCAATTGCTTAAACCGAATGCTTGATGTGCTAGCTTAGATGATGCAATGAACACTTGAAATGTTGAGTTATGGCTCTATTGGCCTAAGGGCTTAATGCATGTATAAGCTTGCCATGCAATACTTGAAATGACTCTTGAAAAGGATAATGCTTGACATGAACTTGTACACTTGAATGATACATGATCTTGAACTTGAAAAGCTTGAAATCCTTGAATAAATGAATTATAACCAAACAAACTTGGTTGCTAGTTGAATACGTAGAAGGGCATGCCTTAGAGTCTAGAGCTCATTGTGTCAGGGTGGACTATTGTCCAGGGCTAAGGCCCCTAATTGGCGACAGACGGAGGGTACGTATGTGGTCTTTGGCGACAGTAGGAGGGTTGACCAGTACTACGGTACATCTTGTGGCGACAGTTGGTTGGAGACTCGATTACCTAGACAAACTATGAACCAAGGATTGTGTTAAAAAGATAATAAATGAGCTAATAAGCTTGAATAGCTTGATTACTTGTCATGTAAGCATCAATTGCTTGATTTCTTGTCATGTAAGCATGAATTGCTTGATTTCTTGTTATGTAAGCATGAATTGCTTATCTACTTGATATGTGACCATGAATAGCTTGATTACTTGAAATGGATAAAGCATGAATTATGATTCATTAGCTCTTGTTTCTTATGCTATTCGAATGCCTTGGAATCCTTAGCTAGGATCACTCTTGACTAATTAACACTTAATGTGATATAATAATTGGTTAGAATTAGTTACTACCTCAATAAGTACATTCTTGTACTTATCACTCTTGTTTTCATCCTTCCCAACCACAGGATAAAGGATTTGATTGTTGCTTGATCCTGAAGCCTGATTTCTTGAGCTCGAAGCAAGACACAAGCATAGCTAATGTATGGTTCATACTTGTTTTTGTATTTCCCCTAGTTGGTGGCACCTAGACATATACATGTAGCTAGGACTAGACCATGCATCTTGTTTGTTTTGGGAGGATTGCATTTATGCATGAACATTGCTACTTGATGTTTTGAATACTTGTATATATATATATATGCTCTTGTATGGGCCTTCCATGTTAAGAACATAGTTATTAAGACTTCTGTATGTATTGAACTCAAATTATATGTAATGTAAAAGTAGTTGCTAATCATATGCGAATATATATGGAATGTTCAAAGTGATTGATCTAGCCTATTGTGCTATTTGAATGCCTTGTGGAATTATATAGTCACTTGTGTGAATATACCATATTGTAGGTGTTTTTATGTGTTTGTATGGTGAATGCTGAATGGTATGGCTTGTTTAGAGACAAGATATGTAATACCCCAAAACCCGGCCTAGAATTATGATCCAAATTATAAAGCTAAATATTTTGTTGGATCTATCAATAATGAAGTAATTGAATAAGAGAGACCAAAATAGAAACATTAAAAATATCGATAACCATTTTGAGAATGGATTAAACCGAATAAAGGATTAATAAAAGAATCAAGGGCCAATTTGAATGAGAATTAATGACTAAGAGCTTAATTGGGAGGTTAGAATTGTGAACATGCAAAACTTGATAGATTGCATGTAAAAGTAATTTAAAGCATGAGACCTAAACACATGCCAACAATTTATGTGAACATGTGTTTAGGAAAGGTGACTCACAACTTTGGGGAGGAAAGATGAAAACAAAGGTGTCATCTTCATCTTCCCTTAACCGAACATGAGGAGAGAAAATCGAAAAGAGAGAGAAAGCTTGGAGCTTAGCCATGGACGTTGGAGATAGAGCTTTTATTTGCTTAGGTTCTTCAAGTTTTTCCGATTGATAAAGAAGTGGGTGAGGTACTCTCTCTTCCATTGTAATTCCATTGAATTGCAAGAGAAATAATTTAGATGCTACTGGAAATTTGCTGGAAAATGGATTCCATGTAATTCAAGCATGAAATGTTAACACAATGTTGGAAATTTAGTTAGGATGTTACTTAAATGAATCCATTTGAGCATGTAGTTCAAATGCCCTATTTTCACATGTTTAATACATAAAATGGACTGACCTAAACAAGTATAAGAATGTATATAAATTGAATTAACATGCTAAAATATGATCAAAATGAATTAAGGAAGCTAGAACTTGATCTAGTGTAATCTGCCCCTATTCTAGGCAGTAACTTTGAAAAATCACCCTAAATTGCATGAATTGAATTTATGGCTAAAATTTAAATGGAATGAACCTTGACATGTCTATTTTCACTACGAACAAACAGAATTGAATTCTGGGTAGTAGAGTGAATTATGGAAATGAAAACCTTTGGACAATGCAAACTGTCCAGTAATGCAATTGCCCTGTCTTTGAACTAAAAACTATATTGATTGGAAAAACTTTAAAATGCAAGGCCTATACTATTGAAAATAGGGTTAAATAAGCTTTCTAACGGTATAAACTAATTGAAATTTCAACGTACGGAATAAAAGTAATGCATGATTAAGTGAACAGAGTACAAGCTGCCTGGCAGCAGCAATATAGGCAATTCTGGACAGTTTTGAAAACTGTTTTGTAAACAGTTTTGGGACAGTGGTTACTGCCCTATTTTACATGAATTAGAGTATAGAAAATTGTGTTACGTGTAGTAAAGAATATATATGAACATGCTGTCAGATTTGAATATGTTGTGTATTAGTAATATTGCTTTGGTTGAACGATTATGTGAACTTGTTCTAATATGTATTTAATTGTGTAATGTGTTAGAACCAGGAGTGAACTTGGTGGAAGAGGAAAGGGTGGAACATCCTAAAGCTAAGAACAAAGGAGTGTGGATCCAAGACTAGCTAAGCTTGGAGTATTGTGATTGTAGCTTTGGTAGGGTTAGGACTTAGGTCCTAACCAAATATACATGCTTAAATTTCCTGCCATCCTTGTATTATTTTAAATGGACTTAATAAAGGCTTGATCATGCATATAAAGGGAAGATTGGCTAAGCTAAACTTGTAAGTAAATAAAAGAATGAAAGTTGACTAGATAACCAAAAAGAAAAGTGAAAACAAAAGTGTGAATTCTTGTTCTTGAATGTGGCTATTTGAATAGTAGCATATATGTACTTTCATGATATATGATGTGTGATCTTTGTGTCGTGAATTCTATTCATTCGAATGCCTACTTGATGCCTTAGATAGTGTATGATAAATGCTTACTTGTTGAATAAGATGGTTATGTGAATGCTTGCTTGTATATTCTCCATGGTGTAATACTTGCTAACAAGATGTGATTCATGATTTATAAGACATTGCTTGATCCCTTGTTCCTTGATTGTGATCTACTTGACTTGCTTGATGCCAAAGATAGCATGTATTTGAATGGCTAGCTTGAAATAACATGTGTACTTGACTTGACAATATGTAAGCATGAACTACTTGTTACATGATTGGTATACTTGACTTGTTACATGTCGATACTTGAGTTTCTTGCTTGAATATGTTGCTTGACTTGTGAAGTATGTATAATGCTTGTACATGTTAAATGACTTGAATTGAGTATGCTAAGCTTGTACTCGAATGCTGGCTTGATAATACTCTATGATGTATATGTTGATAGCACGA
The DNA here is from genome assembly GCA_019671005.1 of Hibiscus mutabilis. Lineage (NCBI taxonomy): Eukaryota > Viridiplantae > Streptophyta > Magnoliopsida > Malvales > Malvaceae > Hibiscus > Hibiscus mutabilis. The sequence continues at coordinate 21,370,287 of CM033735.1, read as the reverse complement.
ATTGAACCATGAAATAAAGACATTGCTTGTTGCCTAAGGGTATATATTCGAATACTTGCTTGAATGTCAAGGTAAAATGTGACTTGAAGAGCTAAGGCTCAACTAGCCTAAGGGCTAAGCATGATATTGCTATAACTTGCTTGAATGTGATTCTTGAATACAATTATCTTGACTTGAACATGAAAGCATAAAACATAAAAAACAACAACAAGCTTTAAAGTAAAATAAGAATTCTTGTGCCATAAGATACCCTCTAATGAAAGTTAAAAATTTAAAAGACTTAAGTTGCCTTCAATGGAAGTCCTTGGATACAATGGTATGATGCATGGCATACTTGGGACTATGGTCCATGAGCCACGGCTCGGGGGAATGCCCTATTACATGTAATATGTTATTGGTGATAGTAGGAGGTAACGGGGGAGCTGTACGGAGATTGGCGACAGTTGGTTGGATAGTGAGAAGTATAGGATTCTTTGACCTTTATGGTCAAACACGGACCAATGTCATCTATAAGCAATTGTGATCCAAGGCAAACATGTTAAAAGAAATGAACCTTATTGAGAAATCGAATAAGAAATTCAAAAGAAAATTTTGAACACTTGAATTATATCTTGAAATACATAAATTACTTGACAAGAAACCTTGAACACTTGAATCACTTGACATGAATTCTTGAAATACTCAAATTGCTCGACCTGAAATGCTTGATTCTTGACATGAAACTTTTGAAATGATAATTGCCTATGCTTAGACCTTGTATTGTATGATTTATTTCTTGAAATGGCTTATGGCCTCACTTGAGCCGATGTTTACTTGATTGGCTTGCTTAAATTGCTTGACATGCAATCTTGATTACTTGACCATATTACTTGACTTGTATACTTGAATTTCTTGCTGCATGAATGTTACTTGAAAAAGATCTAGATTTTACTCGAATTAATAAGTGTTTCTGCCATGTACAAGTTGTACATGCAATTAATGACTGTTTTTGTGTGATTAAACTATGTAACATGAGTAATGCTGCCTTGTCTGCTTGTACATGCAATTATGGACTGTTTTGTGATGACTTAAAATTGTGTATACAAGTCACATGGACTGTTTTGACTATATATGAATATTATGGACTGTTTTGTGATGATAAAATTGTATACACAAGTCACATGGATTGTTTTTACTATATATGAATATTATGGACTATTTTGTGATGAAAAAATTGTTTACACAAGTCACATGGACTATTTTGACTATATATGAATATTATGGACTGTTTTGTGATGATAAAATTGTATACACAAGTCACATGGACTGTTTTGATTATACATGAATATTATGGGCTGTTCTGTGATGATAAAAATGTATAAACATGTCTAATGGACAGCTAAGTAATAAGACTTAAAACTAAGGAAAGTAAACAAGCAATAAATAAGGCTTAAGGATTACATGTTACTTGAATTGTATACTGGTACACTTGATATAATTGTACATGATATGTAAAGCTTGTTACTTGATATATGAACCATGAAATGCTTGTACTTGATACGTAAGATATGTAATGTTTGTTACATGAGATATAAGTCATGTAAGGCTTGTTACTTGTCACGAAAGCAATGAAATGCTTCTTGTTTGACATGTAAACTTGGTCTACTTGATATATGCTTGTTATGCTTGATCACTATTCGAATGGAACTAGAAATTGGATAACTTGATAACTACTTGATAAGCTTGTCATGCTACTTGATTTACTTGACAATGTGGTTACTTGACACTTACTTGTTATGCTTGTCTTGATGTTTGAATGCCTTAGGTATGACAATACATGCTTTCATGATTTTGCTTGACTGGAAATGCTATTAACCTTATTAGGTCTACTTGATTAATTAAGACTTGATTCAAAAATTGGTTAGAATTAGTGCTACCTCACTAAGTACATTTTTGTACTTATCACTCTTGTTTCCTCTCTTCCTAAACCCCAGGTTAAGAGTGCTTCAAGAAGACTACTTGACCTTGAAGCCAGATTCCTTGAGCTTGAAGCAAGACACAAGCAAAAGTACAAGTATGAATCCACACTTGTTGTAATACTCCTAGTAGTTGGTGGAACCTAGCTTATATTTAGTTAACACTAGATCATGCATTTTGGATGTTTGAAATCTTGTATATTTATATGTTCTTGAAATGGGTCTTCCACGTAATCGAACTTGGTTGCTAGAACTTGATATGTAAGTACTACGATTTCCATGTATATGATCTAGCTTACTTATGTTATTCGAATGTCTTGTGTGAAATATGGACACCTGATAGAATGCTACAAATGCTTACATGAACAAATGAACACCTGAATGAATGACATGAATCCTTGCTATCCATGTATGCTAATCAAACACCTAAAGTGTTTACATGTCTTGCATAAGATATCTTAGAAGATCTCGCCTTGTTAATTTGGTATGTGTATGCTGTTGTAAACATGTTATAGTCTAAAGGTATAATTTGAATGCTAGGCCATTGTATACATGTTATTGTTAATTGTTATGAATTAGTTAAACTTCATGAAATGTTACATGTACTGATTAAAGGATAATGAAACAAAATGAATGCTTCTTTGTTATCTATGTCATTCGAATGCAATGTGTATATATATGTATGATAACATTGAATGAAATGTAAAATGGAAGTGGCTAATCAAATGATTGTTAAATCTTGGTGCTTATAATGTTAAAATTATGTGAATGCAATAGTGAAGATTTGTTGAATGTTAGAATAACTTATGGTATGCATGAACTAGTATATTTCCAAATGTGTAAGGAATGAACACGTTCTTGTCTAAGTATGATACATGAATGCTACACACGTACACATGTTTAAGTAATAAGCATCCTTGATTATAGCTTAGAAGTGAAATACAAAGTGGTAACCTATAATGAAAAGACATATGTCCATGCTTGCATAATTGAAAGGGAATGTTTATGATCCTTGAAATGTTCTTGAATGAAAGCATGCTCTTGGATATATGATTGATTATAGACACCTATGTTGCTTGCTAGTCACTCAACTCATCTATTAGGGATGAGTACAAAATTTTTTAATTAGTTCTCATTTCCAGTGTACTCCGTAATGCTCCCCAGTCGGTTTACTACTAAACCGGGGTAGGGGGTGTTACAGGATACATGCAATTGTATGTTCAAATCATGTTTAGTAAATTTAGGTATGAAATATTACATGTATCAATCTAAGGAACAATGAAATGAAATGGAAGCATGTTTTTCCACTTAGGCTATTCGAATGCTAGTGTATGGTGATGTTAATTGAATTGTTAAAGTAGTAACCTATAATATCTTGTAAACAAATATGAGATTGCTTGCATGCTAAGTTATGAATGCTTGGTTGCTTGCTAGTTAAGTAACTCACCTAATAAGGAGAAGTTAACCTATTCTTGCCTCGTTCTTGCTTGTAATGTTCTTGCTTGGTAACGTTCCCGAGCTGGCTTGCTACTAACCCGGGGTAGGGGGTGTTACATTTATTGGTATCAGAGCTTTTTAGTTGGTTCTAGGACTAAACCGGGCTCTCTTGCATCATATAGGATACTTGTGCCACCTAGGAGACTTGTATTGTATAGCTTGTGTCTTTGTTTAACTAAACCGAATTCCTAATTATTCTATTGAACGTAAAATGTCCGAAACAAGGCTCGCACAGGATGATGAAAGTCCTGTAGGCTCCTTGAATGAAGGAGATAGTGTGAGGATGGAGCAGAATCCTCCACAACAACAAGCTCAATCTTGAGCCCAAGCTCCTGCTCAACAGGAAGCTCCTGCAATAAATCCTGTGCAGCAGGAATGTCTCTTGAGCATGAAGGAGATGTTCAATCATCTTGTAACTACTTTGAAACAAGACCATCCTATTCCTCCTTTTGATGCTGCTCCAAATAGAGCCCCGATTGACAAACTGGCTCAACATCAGGCTTATACCTTCACTGGTACTGATGAAGCCAATCCTGAAGTAGCTGAGTATTGGTTAAAGGCCACTACTCGAATCATGACCAAACAACTACCCTATTATGATGACCACAAACTCGAATGTGCTATAGCCATTTTGGAAGACGAAGCTCTAAGCTGGTGGGAAACCACTACCCTGACTGCTCCCGCTGAAGCTGTAACATGGAAATTCTTCTTCGAGAAATTCAGGAAGAAATACATCAGTGAACAATACTTGGTCGAGCTCCAAAAGCGTTTCTTGTACCTCAAGCAATGTGGCTGACCTATCGAATAGTACGTGAGCAATTTCTGCAAACATTGCAAGTACGGGTCGGAATCATTAAGACTGATGCTGACAAGTGTCAAATGTTTATCGATGGACTGAATGATGAACTGAGTCCAATATTCACTGCTTTGGGCATCACTGACTTCCAGAATTTAGTGAACCGAGCTATTGCAACCGAGGCAAAGATGAAGGCCTATGAGAAACACAAAAGTAGTAACTCCTGGAAAGACAAACGAACCAGGAATGATGACAAGCCTCACTGGCAGTCAAAGAAGTCTAAACACTCCAAAGAACACTCTTCGAAATACACTCATGTTCAGAAGAGCAACTATATACTGAGACCCCAATCGGTATCTAAGCCTTCAGCCCTGATCATCTATGTTGATAGTACGGGGAATTTTGGTAAAGCTGCTCAATATCCTACTTGCAAGTTCTGCTAGAAGCACCACACTGGCCAATGTAGAACTCAACAGAATCTATGTTTCTTATGTGGAGCCTCCGATCACTATATCAGGGACTATTCTCAGAATCCTAACAAGGTTCCGAATTGAGCTCCTGCAAATGCTAGCTCAGCTCCTTCCATTGGAAACAAAGGTCCCAGACAAGCTTAGTCTAGAAATCAGGGGAAGGGCAAAGGACAACATTCGAACACCCCTACTCACCAGGAATCTTAGGCTCCTGCTCGAATTTATCATATCCGGGGAAAAGAAGATGAAGAATCACCTGATGTCATAGCAGGTACCGTTAGCTAAATTTAACTCTTGTTTATGCTTTAATAGACTCAGGATCCACACATTCATTTGTATGCTTATCTTTGATTGCAAAATTGAAGTTAAAGCCTGAAATTGTAAAACAAAGCCTTGTAGTTTCAAACACAATAAGGGGGATTACAAACATAAGCCTTATCTGTAGAAACTGTCCCCTACACATTCGAAATGTACCCTTTCTTGTTGATCTATATGTCTTGCCAACTTGTGAGTTTGATCTAGTGCTATGACTAGATCGGTTAAGCAAGCATGAAGCTTGGGTAGATTGCCTAAATAAGAGACTTTATCTCCGCGGTTTAGGAAAGGAATCCATTATCCTAATTGATAGGAAACTAACCTCAATCTTTTCTACTATGGTCTTGCAAGATGAACTTGAATTCGGATCACCTAGTATGCCAATTGTATCTGAATTCATTGATGTTTTTCTCGAGGAACTCCCTGGTCTCCCTCCAACCAGAGAAGTAGAGTTTGGGATCGAAGTTCAACCTGGAACAACTCTGGTGTCCATCACACCTTATTAAATAGCACTTGTTGAGTTGAAAGAACTCAAGAAGCAACTCCAAGAGCTACAATACAAAGACTTTATTCGGCCTAGCTCGTCTCCCTAGGGTGCTCCAGTCTTGTTCATGAAGAAGAAAGATGGGACTTTGAGACTCTGTATTGACTACAGGAAATTAAATAAGCTTACTATCAAGAATCAATATCCTCTCCCAAGAATTAAAGATCTTTCTGATCAACTCAAAGATGTTACGGTATTCTCAAAGATCTATCTTCGATCGGGATACTACCAAACGAGAGTAAAAGAAGAAGATGTACCTAGGATAGGCTTTCATACTCGGTATGGCCATTTTAAATTCCTTATAATGCCATTCGGGTTAACGAATGCTCCGGCTGCTTTCATGGATCTCATGAACCATGTATTCAAGCCCTATCTTGACAAGTTCGTGGTCGTCTTTATTGATGACATTCTGGTGTATTCTTGGAATAAGTAAGAACATTCTGAACACCTTCGAATTATATTGCAAACTCTCCGAGAACGTCAGTTGTTCGCAAAGTTCTCTAAATGTGAATTTTGGCTATCAAAACTCTTGTTCCTTGGCCATGTCATCTCGGTAGAAGGGATTAAAGTAGACCCGAGAAAAATTCAATCCATCCTGGATTAGAGACCTCCGAGGAATGTTAGTGAGGTTAGAAGCTCTGTCGATTTAGCCGGGTATTATTGACGTTTTGTCAAGGGATTCTCATTCATTGCCGCAAGCTTGACTAAGCTAACTCGCAAAGATACACCCTTTGTTTGGTCGGAGAATCAACAACGAAGCTTCGATCAGCTTAAACAAGCCCTGACTCATGCCCTTGTTCTCATCCAACCAGTATCGGGTAATGAATACCTTGTTTATGGTGATGAATCTCACTTGGGACTAGGATGTGTCCTAATGCAAGATGGAAACGTGGTAGCTTACGCTTCAAGGCAACTACAACCACACAAGTCAAACTACCCTACACACGATATGGAATTGGCAGCTATTGTGTTTGCACTCAAAGTCTGGAGACATTACTTGTACGGGGAGAAATGCAACTTGTTCACAGACCAAAAGAGTCTCAAATACCTCATAACTCAGAAAGACTTGAATTTCAGGCAAAGGATATGACTAGAGTTACTTAAAGACTACGATTTGGTTATCGACTACCATCCGGGGAAAGCAAATGTGGTTGCTGATGCCTTAGTCGCATACCATACTCGAGTAAACCCTTAAATCTAAATCCTAGAATAATTTATTCGAAATGTTCCTTTCTTGATTTGCAAGTAACCGTTCAAATTAAACCTTTCTTGACTTACAAGTAACCATTCGAAAATCTCCCATAATGATCTTGTTTATTCTTTTGTAGCTTTCTTGGCTATCAATGCTTATTTATGTTTATTCAAGGGACGAAAATTTCTGTCTGAACTTCAAGTTCAATCTAGTCTAATCTCGAGAATCAAAGAACTCTAACAAATTGATCCAGATCTTCAAAAGATCATGTCCAAGCTTGACTCTGAGTCTAATTCTGACTTCTCCCTCAAGTTGAATGGACTCCTCTATTTAAAAGATAGAGTATGTGTTCCTAACAACGATGAACTAAAACAAGAGATGCTGCAAGAAGCTCATCAAAGCTCTTTCTCGATTCACCTAGGATCAGTTAAGATGTACAAGGACCTAAAGCCACTATACTGGTGGCCAGGCATGAAATCAGCTATCATAGACTTTGTTTCAAAGTGCCTAACTTGTCAGAGAGTCAAAGCCGAGCATCAAGTCCCCACTGGACTACTCCAACCAATCAAATTCCCTTAATGGAAATGAGATCGGATTACAATGGATTTTGTTACTGGTCTTCCTTCTACTCCAAGAAAGAATGATGTTGTATGGGTGATTGTTGATAGATTCAGAAAGTCTACTCATTTCATCCCTGTTCGAATGAACATAAGCTTGGAAACCTTAGCCGAGCTATACATCCGTGAAATGATTCGATTACACGGTGTACCTACAGCTATAATCTCTAATTGAGACCCTAGATTTGCTTCCCGATTCTGGAATTCCTTATAGAAGGCTCTAGGAGCTAGAGTACACCTTAGTACAGCCTTTCATCCTCAATCAGATGGACAATCTAAAAAAATCATCCAAGTGCTTGAAGACATGCTACGTGCTTGTGTTATAGACTTCGAAAAGAACTGGGAGAAATCTCTACCCCTAGTAGAGTTTTCTTACAACAATAGCTACCAGACATCTATCCAGATGGCTCCCTTCGAAGCTCTATATGGAAGGAAATGTAGAACTTCCTTGTGCTGGTCTAAACTGGGAGAAAACAAAGTTTTGGGACCTCAACTGCTCAGAGAAACCGAAGAACAAGTGAAGATCATTAATGATCGATTGAAAGCAGCTTTCAATAGACAAAGCATATGCATACTTGAAAATGAGAGACATCCAATACAATGTTGGAGACAAGGTATTCCTCAAAGTCTCCCCTTGGAAGAAAATCTTTCGGTTTGAAAGAAAAGGGAAACTCAGTCCCCAATTCATTGGTCCGTTTGAAATCATTGAAAGGATAGGGCCAGTAGCCTATCGATTGGCTCTTCCCAGTGAATTTGACAAGATTCACAATGTCTTTCATGTATCTATGCTCAGAAGATATAGATTTGATCCATCACACGTATTACAGCCTGAAGAAGTGGAATTGAATCTTGACTTGTCTTACGAAGAAGAACCAGTCCAAATTCTTGATCGTGAAGTTAGAAAGCTCAGGAACAAAACCGTTCCTCTTGTCAAAATCTTGTGGAGAAACCACAAGGTAAAAAAGGCAATGTGGGAATCGGAATAAGTCATGAGGAAGCAATATCCTCACCTATTCAATTTAGGTAAATTCGAGGACGAATTTATTTTGGGGGGGGGAGAATTGTAACACCCTAAACCTAGCCTAGAAAGGTTACCACCATCTAAGCTATTGACTAATTGAATTATGTGCTAATCAAATTAAAAAGGAAAGAACATTAGCTATCTTTTAGATCAAATAAGTGAAATTAGAACCAAATAGAATTTAAATTAAAACTAGAAGGCTTAAATGGAAGGATGGAAATGTGAACATGCAAAGCTCTAGAGTTTGCATGTAAGTTGAATTAAAATTTGAGGCCTAGACACATGTTTTCATTTGATGAAAACATGTGCCTTGTGAGTGATGACTCGTGGCAACTAGGTGAGAAAGATGAACAAAAATTGTGTTATCTTCTTCATTCACCATAGCCGAATGTTTGAGAGAGAAAGAAGGAGAAAAAGCTTCTTAGACCATCTTCAATTCATGTTTCTTGTTGAGCTTTGATCAAATTAGCTTAGGAGAAGGTAAAATGCTTGATTCCTCACTACAATTACATGCTTGAATCTTGAATTAGTGGTATTCTTGTTGCCTAATTTGAATAGGATGATTGTTATGCATGTTATAATTATGTTAGCTTCTAATGATCCTTGAAATTATGAGTGTTAGTAACCAAATTTCTAAAGAGAATGTGTATGGTTGCTGGAAATTGAGGATAGGGATATAGTTGAAACTAGTTTTGATTATGGACTATTTTGCTAGATGAAAATGTGTAAACATGCTTAATTGTATATGCTGGTGTAACATACTCTAACCACCCTAGTAGGATTAGGTAAGTTACTTCAATTACAATGAACAATTCAATCAATTGTAGTTAGTGAATACATTTCATTTAAGGACTTTCTTTCACTTCAAGTTACCATTCGAATAGGTGATGTTACTTAAAATGTTGTATGAAATATTTACTAGATATATATTAGGACCCATTAAACAATTAGAGATCATGTTCAACACCAATTAGGACTTACTTGACCATCAAGCAAGCATTCGGCTATCAGAGTAACAAGAAAAAGAAATTTCAAGCTTCCTATTAAGCTATTAAGCATGCCAATAAGTGATCACATCATTGGTTTAAGTTACCATAATCAATCAATCATGCTTCTAGTATTATCTACACAATATGACTAGTTCCTTAGGAGATCTATGTGGTTCAAGTCTAAACATGTGGTTTACAACATTTAGCTAATATCAACTAACCAATTTCAAGGAATTGATTCAACCATTTCATGCATAATTCATCCAAGTAAATCAAACATTAGATTATCTAGAATACAAGTTCATTATAGTGCATACATGCTTATGTATACATACCCAACTTCTTATAGATCATAGATAGAATTAACTTATACAAACCATAGTTAAGTGACCATATGTGTATACATGCCTAAGGCGCCACAATCATAGGAGAACTAAACAAAATGGAAACATACTCTTTTAAGCAACAAGTGACTTGTATGAGCTTAGACTTCAAGAGTATCCAAAATCAACCTATATCGTTGAAATGAGACTAGAATAAGCAAAGCTTAGTGAGTGAGTTAATGTTATAAGGCAACAATACAATAAGTCTCAACTACAACCATCAAATGGATGGTATGGTTCCCCCATCAATAGGGAACCATTCGAACAAGATTACACTACTAGATGTAATGTCTAATTTTCAATCCAATAACAATACAAGGCTTGATGTTTAGGCATACTCAAACAACCAATTCGTTTACAATTCGTTTACAGTTCACAAGGCTTAATCAGTGTTTCAATAACAATAGATCATAGCATTTGAATTTCCTTTACAATCAAGTAACTCATATTGGCAATGATCAATTAAGGTTTCAATATCCATAGTTCATGGTATTCAATTTTATCTTTACATTCAATCAATACAATTCAATGTAGCAATAGGTTTAATGTGCATGAGTTATTAATTCATTTTAAGTATAGCCTTGAGAATCGATTACTCAGTCTAGATACTCGAGTCTCCAACCAAACTCTCGCCAATACAATAATCAATATGGTACCAAGTACCTGGTCAATCCCTCCTACTGTCGTCGATGACCAATAACAATACTTCCCTCCCACTGTTGTCAATTAGGGACCAATGTCCCGGACCGTAGTCCACCCCGACAATGAGCTCTATAGACTCTATGGCATGCCAACTATATCTAAGACCAACTCGAGACCAAGGCTTTCAATAGTTATCCCTTTCAATCAATTAGAAGCATGTGTTCAATTCAATATGCACAATTTGTGCCAATATTCCCTTTTAATCAAATAGGGCTCAATCCAATCCAATATCAATGTTTCCATGGTTAATGTAGGAGTATCAATCAATATATCATTCAACAATGAATTGTGTACTTCTATCTATAACATCATGCTTCAATTCCATCTAGTTCAATTAGGCAATAAACATAACAATTCAATCATTGACAATTCAAGCAAACTTCACAATCAAGTAACCACTCAAAAGAGTACTTACCTTGCTATTGCTTCATAAAAAGCTCATTAATCAATTTACACCTAAGGTTCAATAAAATTTACAAATCACAACAGACTTGGAGAGGTTACCGCCCTCTCCAAACTTTAAACTACACTCACAGGAATTTTCCGAGCTATTGTCGATCCCGAATGGTAATCCCTTTTCCTCTACTAGCTTGTTGATCTAAGTGAGCCCCTTTATCATCAATTTCCACTTGATCTAACATTCATACAATACATAAGGTATTAGATACAATCCAACAATCAATTGAGTCATTATGTGATTCCATACATAAGCATACAATTCAATATAAACATCTAAACTATTACTGTCTGGCAGCATGTGCACTGCCTACTTAAATATTCGTATCTTTTATTTCATACGTCGGAATTTCAATTAGTTTACACCGTTGGAAAGATAAAAAATTTTCTTTATAACCATATAAGGCTTGCATTTTAGTTCTTAGCCAATTAATACAGTTTTTAACTTAAAGACAGGGCATTTTGTTATACTAGACAGTTTGCACTGTCCCTAGTGTTTCTTCTCTACATTTCAGTATACAACCCAGAATTCAGTTCTGTTTTATCCTAATGAATTTAGACATATCAAAGGGTTGTCCATAAATATTTCAGCCTTAAATTCATTTTATACAATTTATAGTGATTTTTCAAAGTTACTGCCCAGAACAGAGCATTATGGGCAGATTACACTAGGTTGAATTTCTAGCTTCTTAATTCACCTAGACAAGGTTCTACCATGGAAATTCAATTCATTTTCATGTTCTTTCATGTCTATGACATTCTAATACACCTAGCAATAACCTTAAAACAAAGCATTATCTTGTTGAACTCAGTTTGATCTATTTGATCAACATTATACATGCAATTCATCAATTAGGCAGTTCATTACCTAGTTTAACTAGTCTAATAAAGTGCTTTCACATTTCCAGCAAGTTATATTTTCAATTCATTGCTCAATTCATCTACCAACATGATCAAAACAGGGCGTTTAAGCAACAATTTCAATTTAATTCATTAGAACATCAATCCACCAAAATTTCCAGCACCCACAATTTCAATTTACATTTCAATCATCATCCAAATTTTCCAGCATCAAGCATATCATTTCACCATCAATTTAGCTATTGACAACATCAATTTCATGGTTTAATCAATCAATTGAACTTTTTAACTGGTTCATAACATCAATTCACTATATATTCATCAATTTCATGTAATTCAAGCAAGAACCCTAAACCTAAATGCATCATTTGTATCTATAACACATCAAGGAAGAGATTTTACGTTCCTATCAAGATTATATGAATGTTAGCAACTCCAAATCCAAGCTTGAATGTATGGCTATGGAGTTTTTCTCACAAAAATTCCTTTCTCTCTTCCTAGTTCTATTACACGGCAAAAGGGGAGAAGAAGATGATAATGGATCATCCATTATCTCCTCCATATGACTAATTTATAACCTTTAATTAGTGACATGTGTAGGGGCATTATAGGAATGTGAAATTTTGCATGCATTCCTTCAATTTATCAATTGTTTCGGTTTGGTCACTTATATATTAGGTTACCACTTTTTCAATTATAGCATTCTAGTCCTTATAACTAGATTTAACACCTTTCTTTCAATCAATTAGGGATTAAATAAAGGTATTGTAGTAGCTTCTTATATACTAAATTTGAGGATATTACAGCTACCCTGTTTTGATCATATTGTTAGATGAATTGAGACTTGAATAGAGTAAATAGCTTTCTAGAAAATGAATGCATATAGTTGGATTGGTTAGAGCTAGGTAATGGACTGCTCAAATGGTGAATTAGAGGAATGTTGTTGATCAAATTGAACATAGCACTATACTGTCCTATTGTAATCACATTGATAGGTGAATTACACTGACCTAGACATGTAAGAACATGAAAATAAGTTGAATTACAATGTTAGAATCTTGTTTAGATGAATTATGAAGCTATAAGCTTAACAAATGAAATCTGCCCATAATACTCTATTCTGGGCAGTAACTTTGAAAATCACCATAAATTGTATAAATGGAATTTAAGGCTGAAAATTTTATGGACAATGACTTATCATGTCTAAATTCATTAGGAGAAAAAAGAACTGAATTCTGGATTTTAGAATGAATTGCATAGAAGAAACACTAGGGACAGTGCAAACTGTTCAGTGTTGTAAATTGCCTTATCTTTAAGTTAAAAAGTGTATTAATTAGAAAAGGATTAAAAAGCACGACCTATATGGTTAGAAAGACAATTAAGTTAGCTTTCCAATGGTGTAAACCAATTGAAATTCCAACGTACGAAATGAAAGTTATGCATGTTTAAGTGAGCAGAGTACATGCTGCCTGGTAGTAGCAATTTAGGTATTGTGGTTGTTTTGTAAACTGTTTTGCAAATAGTTTTGGGACAGTTTAATTGCTGCCCTGTTTTGCCTTAATATGAAATGTAGGCAGTTTGGTAATGTGTATAAAGGTGTGTATATGAATATGCTATTTGTTTTGTATATATAACGTATTAGCCTTGCTGCCATGTTGAATGATTTTGTGATTACATGTTTTGACCTTGTTCTATCTATGTGATTTAATAGAGCAAAGAGAGGGCTTTGGAGAATGATCTAAAGTCGAGCATTAAAGGGACAAGCAAAAGGGAATAGTCTTTTGAGACTAGCTAGCTTGGGGAGTATTGTGAGTGTAGTTTAATCTAGAGTTAGGACTAGGTCCTAACTAAAGCAAGCATTTCTAAAGTCTTGAATTGTTAAATTGGACTTAATATGATCTTGACCTAATAAGGGAAGTATGAATTAAGATAATACATGAAATAGAATGCTAGCATGTATATGTGGTAAAATTGATGCTTGTATGTATGACATGGTAATGTGACCAATTGCTTAAACTGAATGCTTTATGTGCTAGCTTAGATGATGCAATGAACACTTGAAATGTTGAGTTATGGCTCTATTGGCCTAAGGGCTTAATGCATGTATAAGCTTGCCATGCAATACTCAAAATGACTCTTGAAAAGGATAATGCTTGACATGAACTTGTAAACTTGAATGATACATGATCTTGAACTTGAAAAGCTTGAAATCCTTGAATAAATGAATTATAATCAAATAACCTTGGTTTCTAGTTGAATAGGTAGAAGGGCATGCCTTAGAGTCTAGAGCTCATTGTGTCAGGATGGACTACGGTCCAGGGCTAAGGCCCCTAATTGGTGACAGACGGAGGGTACGTATGTGGTCTTTGGAGACAGTAGGAGGGTTGACCAGTACTATGGTACATCTTGTGGCGATAGTTGTTGGAGACTCCATTACCTAAACAAACTATGAACCAAGGATTGTGTTAAAAAGATAATAAATGAGCTAATAAGCATGAATAGCTTGATTACTTGTCATGTAAGCATGAATTGTTTGATTTCTTGTCATGTAAGCATGAATTGCTTGATTTCTTGTTATATAAGCATGAATTGCTTATCTACTTGATATGTGACCACGAATAGCTTGATTGCTTGAAATGGATAAAGCATGAATTATGATTCATTATCTCTTGTTTCTTATGCTATTTGAATGCCTTGGAATCCTTAGCTAGGTTCACTCTTGACTAATTGACACTTAATGTGATATAATAATTGGTTAGAATTAGTTACTACCTCACTAAGTACATTCTTGTACTTTCCACTCTTGTTTTCATCCTTCCCAACCATAGGATAAAGGATTTGATCGTTGCTTGATCCTGAAGCCTGATTTCTTTAGCTCGAAGCAAGACACAAGCATAGCTAATGTATGGTTCATACTTGTTTTGTATTTCTCCTAGTTGGTGGCACCTAGACATATACATGTAGCTAGGACTAGACCATGCATCATGTTTGTTTTGGGAGGATTGTATATATGCATGAACATGGCTACTTGATGTTTTGAATACTTGTATATATATATATATGCTCTTGTATGTGCCTCTCATGTTAAAAACATAGTTATTAAGACTTAAGTATGTATTGAACTCAAATTATATGTAATGTAAAAGTAGTTGATGTGCATATTTGAATATATATGGAATGTTCAAAGTGATTGGTCTAGCCTATTGTGCCATTCAAATGCCTTGTGGAATTATATATTCACCTGTGTGAATATACCATGTTGTAGATGTTTTTATGTTTTGTATGGTGAATGTCGAATGGTATGGCTTGTTTGGAGACAAGATACATGCAATTGTATGTTCAAATGATCATGTTTAGTAAATTTAGGTATGAAATATTACATGTATCAATCTAAGGAACAATAAAATGAAATGGAAGCATGTTTGTTCACTTAGGCTATTCGAATGCTAGTGTATGGTGTTGTTAATTGAATTGTTGAAGTACTAACCTATAATGTCTTGTAAACAAGCATGAGATTGCTTGCATGTTAAGTTATGAATGCTTGGTTGCTTGCTAGTTAAGTAACTCACATAATAGGGAGGAGTTAACCTTTTATTGCCTTGTTCTTACTTGTAATGTTCTTGCTTGGTAACGCTCCCGAGCTAGCTTGCTACTAACCCGGGGTATGGGGTATTACAACTACGACCTTGTTATTGATTACCATCTGGGTAAGGCCAATGTTGTAGTTGATGCACTCAGCCGCAAACCTCTATCTGGTAAGTATAACATTGGTCATTGAGTCGAATATATTGATTAGTGTGTTGACTTATTGTAAAGTCCTTGTATTGTATCCCCTCGAGCTATCAATGCTTACTTCCATCTTCTGAAGCATCGTTATCTCATGGCTGAACTTGAAGCTCAGTCTACTATCGTGTTGAGAATTCAAGCATTGCAAAAGCAAGATCCTAAGCTTCAAGTTATCATTTCCAAGCTGCAAGACATCTCCAACTTCAGAATCAATTCTAAAGGACTCTTATGCTTCTGTGATTGGCTATGTATGCCTAATAATGTATCTCTTCATGGTGATATCCTTAGGGAAGCTCATTCGAGCTCATTCTATGTTTATTTGGGTTCTGTGAAGATGTACAAGGATCTTTGTGAGCTCTATTGGTGGCCGGGTATGAAGGAGAACATAATCAACTTTGTGTCTAAATGTCTCATGTACAAGGTTGAGCATCATGTCCCTACTGGGTTATTACAACCTATTAAATTACCGTAATGGAAGTGGGAGAAGGTCACAATGAATTTTGTTAGTGGTCTACCTTTGACTCCTGCTAAACATGATGCCATTTGGGTCATTGTAGACCGTTTCACCAAGTCAGCACATTTCTTGCCAATTCGAATGGACTATGGCCTTTATAAACTAGCTGACTTGTATATCAAGGAAGTTATCTGACTCCACGGAGTGCCTCAGTCAATCATTTATGATCGAGATCCACAATTTACATCTCGATTCTAGAAGTTGTTGTAAGGAGCTCTGGCACTAGAGTTAACCTCAATACTGCTTTTCACCCTCAATCTGATGGCCAGCCAGAAAGTGTAATCCAAGTTTTGGAAGACATGTTTCGTGCATGTATCGTTGATTGCGGAGGCTCTTGGGAGAAATCCCTACCTCTTATCGAGTTTTCCTACAACAACAGTTACCAAGCTTCCATCAAGATGGCACTGTATGAAGTGTTGTATGGCAGACATTGTAGAACTTTGTTGTGTTAGTTTGAACTCGGTGAAGGCAAGGTGTTGGGCCCTGACTTACTTTGGGAAACTGAAGAACGGGTTACCATCATCCATGACTAATTAAAAGTTGCCTTTGACCGACAAAAGGCCTATCCTAATTTTAAGTGAAGGGATATTCAGTACGAAGTTGGTGAAAAGTCTTCCTTAATGTCTAGCCGTGGAAGTTTTGAGATTTTGCAAAAAGGGAAAGTTGAGTCCCCAATTTGTCGGACCTTTCGAGGTTATTGAGAAAGTTGGCCATGTGGCTTATCATTTATCGTTACCCTCAGGAATTAGTAAGATCCATGATGTGTTTCACGTATTCATGCTTCGGAAATATCCTTCTAACCCTTCACAAATCATTGAACCCGAATCTGTGGAAATCCAACCAGATTTGTCCTACAAGGAAGAACCAGTTCAAATTCTTACAAAGGAAGTTAAGAGACTTCGCAACAAGTCCATTCCTTTAGATAAAGTGCTCTGAATGAGCCATTATTTGGAAGAAGCCACCTAGGAATCGGAGGAGACAATAAGAAAGTAATATACTAATCTCTTCGATTCATGTAAAATTTGAGGGCAAATTTTTCTAGGGGGAGAGTTGTAACATGCCAAAAATTGGTCTAGTCGGAATTGGGTTCTAAAAATTAGAAACCTTATATCAAAAAGGTTCAAATATTGTATTGACTTTGACCATAAGGTCAATTGTATCGATATTGGACTCCAATTGAGCCAAATTATTGTTTAAGGACCTTATTGAATTTATTGAAAATCTGTTTAGTGACTAAATTATAGAAATTGAAAGTTTGGGGTACACGTATAATGAATTCAGAGTTGAGGGACTAGCCTTGCGATTAGCCCCTCCTCAATTACAATCACCACATACGTGGGTGATCAGGATTGAATTCCTTCACATGAAGGAAAGCTATTTTATTAAACAAGAGAATAGCCAAAGTTAGAAGCTTTACCTGATTGGTTAAACTAAGCTAGCACCTCCTTGTCTTCATCATCTTCCTCCAAGCAAGCACCTCCATTGTTGAGGTTAGAGAAGCTTGACATTTCTTCGATTTATCGATATCGAATCATTTCTATCGGTCGGGTAAGCTATAACCTCTAAACTATTGTCAAAATCCATGGACGGATCAAGCTTAATCTTAAGCTAGGGTTTTGTCTACCCATAGAAATTTTGTAGCTAATGGCTATTTTATGTTTAGACATTGATTTTGATATCGTTATATTGATTTAAATATCGTGTGGTGAATTCTAACAATTTCCCTATTGTTTACCTAGCTCAAGAAGTGGAGAAAGAACATCCACCATCACCGTCGAAGGCTAGGAATAAGGGGATTGTCATTCGAAAGCCATAAGAGCTTCAAATTTTCAAGGTAAGTGTAGTCGGAGTCTCGGGATAGGCTAGGTGCCTTTCTCAATCCTATTTTCATTCATTATTGTATTACTAATATCATTATTAAGGAATATTGCACCGAATCACTTTGTGGATGCTATTGGTAAGCATCGATAAGTATAGTATAGATCATTGAGCATTGACATTGCCATCGACATTGTTATTGGACATAGCTATCAATTTCACTATTGAAATTGTCATTGAATTATAGAAACATAGAACATCGATCATAGAGCATAGTCATTTTTATCGTCAATGTGATTGTCATTGAGCATTGTTATTGATATAGTTATTGTTATCCAAATATCATAAATGAAACATCGATCGTTGCCATTGTCATTGAGATTATTGAGCACTGACATTGTTATTGATATTGTTATTGAACATTGATATCGAATCATTGTTTATTAACAAGAATATTGAACATTGCTGTTGTTACCGAAACTTGGATTCGAAAGGACATTGGATACAATTGGCATTCCATAGAATTCATGAGCTCAGTGTACGGGTGGCCTACGGTCCTTGGACTATGGCCTTTATTGTAGCGAGGCGGAGGGATGTTTGTGTTAATGGTCACATTGGCAAGGCGAAGGGACTAGACCATTCATTGATTTGGCGAGGCGTAGGAATTCGCGTATCAACTATCCCGAATTGATCCAATGATTAATATTGAAATATGGACTTATGGCTATTGAACATGATCATGCATTGTTAACATTGTGTTATTGCATTATTATTGCCTATACATGACATGAAATGCCTATCATTGCTATTGCCGTTGTTTTAGACTGCCTCACTAGGCAAAGTATGCCTAATGCATTTCATGTAATACATTTCAAGTTAAGAGATTCACAGTTGAAGATCATAGCAGTTGAAGAGTTTGACAAGTCACAATCAAGGCCAAAGTAATGTATTTTATCTCGATGAACTTATACGATGGTGGCAAAGTAGCTAGAGTAGTCATATATGGCCCTTTTGGTGTGTTTAAGTCATGTTTGCATTGTAATAATGTTTAATACTTACTTTAGCCTTTTGTTTTGGCTTAAAAATGGTTAAAATGGCATATTGGGCACTAAAAGGTGAAAACTTAGTAAATGGATTCATATGGCTCTAACATTTGACATGCTAGTAGATTATAGTGATTGAATATTGCTGGTAGAATTTCATTAAATTTGGACATCGTTCAACATGTTAAATTGGCTAAAAACCAGATAAAATCTATCATTATAGTGTAGGGCGTACCAATACGGGTTCACCTGTTTCAGTACAGCTGTGAATATTTGATCAGTGAAAGCTCTTGTTAACCTAGGTGTATCGAAACAGCCTAAAGGTGTTTCGATACAAAAACTCACAGAAGCATTTAGGATTTTAATCGCATCCATAAGGGCCTAAGGCCGTATCGAAATGGATCAATGAAGGTCAAGGGTACCGGTACATCTTGAGCCGTACCGAAACAAGTTCTTGAGTTGCTGGAAATTGGGTTATCACCCTTACATGTTGTACGGATATGGTCCTCCACCGCATCGAAACGAGTTTGGGAAGTGAAGTTAGGATTGCATAATCCAATTGTGCGATACCGATACGACCTATAGTGTTTTGGTATGGGAGCGTTAATTCCGTTATAAGTCATTAAGTACAATATTGAAACTTTGCATATTGATCATTGAAACTTGGTAAGTCTAATTGGATGGGTAAATGACATCGGATTAACATGAAATTTTGCAGGGCGATTAGTTATGGATTGGATTTCATTGTTGCAAGTTTAAATTCTAATAATGACCCCTAATTTCTAGAAATTATAGTTTAGTCCCTAAAGGTGGTTAAAGTTTAAAATTGGTCATAAATCTAACTAGTATCGTTCCATATCAATTCATTGACCTAGTTTGTTGCCATAGCATAGAATTGCATAGCCTAACATTGAATTTTGAATGAAATTGTTGTACCGTTCACTGTATTGTTTTTTGATAACACTTTTCGGCCTAGTTTTCTACTAGACAGGGAAAGGGTGTTACAAGCATACTTCTAAACTGGTTTTTGGGGTATTACAAATCTCCTCCCCTTAAAAGAAAATTTGTCCTCAAATTTTACCTAGAGTAAACAGATGAGGATATTAATCCTTCATGGTTACCTCTGGCTCCCAGGTAGCCTCGTTAGACTTGTGATTCTTCCATAACACTTTTACCAGAGGGATAGACTTATTACGAAGTCTCTTAATTTCACGATCTAGGATTTATATTGGTTCTTCTTCATAAATTAAGTCTGGATTAAGTTCTACTTCTTCAGGTTCTAACACATGAGAGTGATCTGATTGATACTTACGAAGCATGGAAACATGGAATACATTATGAATATTGTTAAATTCATTAGAAAGAGCCAAACGATATGCAACTTGACCAATTATATCAGTAATTTTGAAAGGTCCAATAAAACGAGGGTTAAGCTTTCCTTTCTTCCCAAATATGAATACCTTCATCCATGGAGAGACTTTTAGAAACACCTGATCTCCCATTACATATTGAATGTCTCTTATTTTAATATTAGTATATGATTTTTGCCTATCAAAAGCTTCTTTTAATCTACTATGTATGATATTTATTTTCTCTTTAGTCTCCCTGAGAAGTTCAGGTCTTAAAGCCTTGCTTTCTCCCAATTTTGACCAGCACAAATGATTTTTACATTTTCTTCCATATAATGCTTCAAATTGAGCAATTTGGATGGAAGCCTGATAGCTGTTTGTAACACCCTAAAATTCGATCTAAACAGAAATGGTTTCCGGCGATTGGAAACCCTACATCAGAAAGGTCTAAATATTGTATTGACTTTGACCGCAAGGTCAATTGTATCAATATTGGACTCCAATTGAGTCAAATTATTGTTTAAGGACCTTATTGAACGTATTGAGAATCTTTTAGTAGCTAAATTATAGGAATTGAAAGTTTGGGGGCAAAAGTATAGAGCATTAAGAGTTGAGGGACTAATCTTGCGATTAGCCCCTCCTCAATTATAATCCCCACATATGTGGGATTATATGAAGGGATTCCTTCACCCAAAGGAAATCTCCTAATTATAGTAGCAATACAAGAAAGAAAGATGGATAGAAATTCTAGCCTTAACCGATTCCTAAACCAAGCTAACACCTCTCCTTCATGTTCATCTTCCTCCAAGCAAGCACCTCCATTGTTGAGGTTAGAAAAGCTTGAGACTTCTTTGGTTTATCGATATCGAATCATTTCTATTGATCGGGTAAGCTTAATTCCCCAAACAGCCGTTGAAATCCATAGAGGATTTGAGAGTAATCTCAAGCTAGGTTTTTGCTATCCATGGACAATTCATAGATATTGTATATATCAAGTTTAGATATTGATTTTGATATCGTTATACTAATTTTGATATTGTAATATTGATTCTAACACGATCCTATTGTTTACCTAGCTCAAGAAATTGAAAGAGAGAACCCATCATCTTTACCGAAAGCTAGAAACAAGGAGATTGTTATCCGAGAGTCATAGATGTAACACCCTAAATCCTAGCTTAGAGGTATTGAAACCAATTGCATAAGTTGATAGCTTAATTGAACCTAGAATTTAAGCTAAATTGATTAGTCAAGGGTCTAATTGAAAGAATGAATGAAATACTACATTGAATTAAATGAGAAAGACGGGGAATGCATGCTAAATTCTTAATATCCTACAAATGCCCTTGGTTTATCTTTGATTAGTGGATAAATAAGGGATAATTTGGTCCATTCATTAAGGGAAATTGTGGATGAATCGGCCAAACCTTTCTCCTATTCCCATTTTACCGATTCTAACTAGGAGAAAAGAGAGAAAAAGAAAGTGAAGGGGAAAGCTTGATATCCAAGGCCATTCAACTTGATTTAGCTTCAATTTAAGTCTAGATATCTTAGTAAGTATGGTAATTACTTGATTCTCTTATGAATTTCATGTTTGAGTTGTTTGATTTGAAATGGAATTGTGATTTGAGTATATAGATGCTGGAAATTGTATGAACATGTAATCGACTCTTGTGAAATTGCTAGAATTGATTTTAAAATTGTTGGATGACATGATTAGGTTGGAATGCATGCTCAAATGGTTGTGTTAGATGCTGTCCATTATGTGTAAGTGATAGTGTAACAATGTTAGGTTGCTGGAAATTTGAATGGAGATGTTGTTATAAGAATTGAATTGATAGAACATGCAATTGAGCTATGGAACTAATGAATTGAATATGATCATGATTAGATATTGTAATTAAGGTGTTAAACAAGCTGAATTGTTAGTAACCAATGCTGGAAATGAAAGATAAAAGGTTGAACATAGTCATATAACATAAACTGTTTTAGTAAGAACCTATTGTGTAAACATGCAAAATTAAGCAATTTAACCAACTTACTCTATTTTGGTTGCCTTGAATAATGAATTAAAATTGACTAAACATGTTTAGGATGTCATATGAAATGAATTATAGGGCCAAAAAATTGGTTAAAATGAATTTAAGGAATTAAAATGTGAAAAGGTGCAATCTGCCCAGAATTGCTCTGTTCTGGGCAGTAACTTTGAAAATTCACCAAAATTTGTATAGATAAAATTCAGGGCTGAAATTTTAGTGACATGATCCTTAGTATTTCTACTTTCATTAGGTCAAAACAGAACTGAAAACTGGGTCCTATGCTGGAAACTGTAAATAGAAATTGCTGGACAGTGCAAACTGTCAAGACAGTGTAAATGCCCTATCTTAGAACAATAAACTGTATTAATTGGCTAAGAACTAAAATGCAAGCCTTATATGATCACATATACAATTTTGTTATCTTTCCAATGGTGTATACTAATCGAAATTCCAACGTACGGATTAAAAGATATGACCATTTAAAGGGATAGTGTGCAAACTGCCAGGCAGCAGTGTCTTGGGCAGTTTGGGACTGTTTTTGCACCTAGAAGCAAACTGTTTCCAAAACAGTTTTGAGACATTGTGACCTGTCTAGTTATGTCTTAAAATGAAGTAATAACAAAATAAAGATGAACTAGTAAGTAATTCTTAAAAGAAAGCATAAAAATAGTAGCTAAATGTTAGGTACAAATGTGGAAACATTGCTACTATATATGTGTGACATTATGTGCTTGTTTTGATGAATTGTATGTGTTATGCTTGCTAGACCAAGGGCAGCAAGTTGTGGAAGAGGAAGATAAGAATGGACATCCCAAAGCAAGAGGCAATGGGATTTGGATACAAGACAATTGATTAGCTTGGAGTATTGTGAGTGTAGTTTATTTTAGAGTTGGGACTTAGGTCCTAACCAATCTTACATGTCTAAATACTTGTTTGAATTCCATGATATGAAATGAAACTAAATAATTCGTGGTAATGATCAAATGGGAAGAAAAGACTAATAATGATTATGTAATTCAATTTGCTTGTTTGATTGTATTGTGGATTGATTGTGAATTAGTGAAATGTTTGGTGGATTTACTTGCTTGGAATGAAAATGCCGAATGGAATTGGTAATATTGTGGTATTGAATGATGCTTGTTAAGTTTGATCTAATGTGTAATTAACTAAAGTACAATTGGCCTAAGGGTCTAAAATGAATTGATGTTGAATTACTTGATAACTAAGTAACTTGTGTGATTGCTTGATAATGGATCAAACAATAAGTTCTTGGTTTCTAGTTGGGCATAGGTAGAAGGGCATGCCTTAGAGTCTAGAGCTCGATTATTTTGGTACGTTAGTGTACCCTACTGATTGGTGTTGAAGACACCATACTGTTAGATACCTTGAGTATCAGATTGATTTGGTACGTTGTGTACCCTACTGATTGGTGTTGTGAACACCCTACTGTTAACATGTGACTCGATTACCTAGTCCAACTACCTACCAAGGCAAAACAAATTGCTAAAACTTGTAATAAGACATGATACATGGAAAATGAATGATCAAATTGAAATATGCAAATGAGCCATTAGTGAAATGAGATTGAATGAATAAATGAGGTAAATGTTAGCATAATTGACTCATTGTCTGAAAGATAAACTATATTGGTATTGATCCTATTTGAATGGTGGATTTGTGATTAATGTATTCATTGTAAAGTTCTTGATATGATCTTGTTTATTTGGTTGCTTGAGTTTAAGTTTGGCAATTGGATTATTGTAATCGAATGATGCCTAAAATAAACTAGGTCATACTTATCTTGGGTTGAAGCTTAGCTAGGATGAACTTGAATGAATGAACTAATGACCTCTAAAGTAATTAACTTGATAAAATGTTAGTTTTAGGAACTACCTCACTAAGTACCAAGTGTACTTATCACTCTTGTTTCCTTCTTCCTAAACCACAAATCCTAATGTGATCAAAGCTTCCTGATCTTGAGCCGAGCTTTACACAAGTGAAGACTGAAAGTATGCCTTGCTTTTGTCTTGTTGCACTCCTAGTTGGTGGCTTAGTTTTGTGTCTAGTTGTACAGGTTTCATGCATTTGGCTTATCTTGAAGATGTATATGAAATGTTTGTGAATGTCTAAATAAATGGTTGACTTATGTGTTTTGGTATGTAAATATTGGAAATGAAGTATAAGGTTTAGAATGTAATGTTTTATGGTACTTGGTTATGTAAATATATCGGAAATAGTTGTAAAACTTGTCTTAATAGCCCTTATGATATGCATGTATGAATGATGTTTTTAGTAAAAGTTTGAATAGAATGTTATAATGAATCAAGGTTATTATTAATTATGTTAAGATGAATGTGATTGTTTACATGGTAACTTGCTTATTAGGTAGTTATTCGATTGAGCTTAAGGTTAAGATGAGTTTGGTTAATTGGAATTTACTTGTTGTATTGGATTAATAATGGTCCAATTTGAATTAGAGTTAGGACAATAGTTGAGGTTGATATTCGAAATGTTTAGGGTTCTTAAGATGTAAAATGAATTAATCTTGAAGGATACTTAACCATAGTGATCGAATAAAATAAGACTAGAGAAATATTCTATAGTTTCTTCAATGCCAAGTAAGTTATTCGGGTAAGGAGTTGTTAATGTTAGAATCAATTGAATTGGTAACTTTAACTAATCTTCTTGGTAGGTTGTTCATTAAGTAATTGTAAAGAAAAGTTCAAATTGGCCTAAAATTTATATGTCATTGTGTGTTAACGAGCCTCGACACTCTTTACTCCTAATCCGGGAGATGGTGTTACATAAAGTGGTATCAGAGCTAAAGGTTTAGATCCTCGGACTAAACCGAGTCTTCGTGTATCATATTGGATTGAATTGTGCCACCTAGGAGTTATATATCAATGTGCTTGTGTTCTTGCTTATCTAACTCATTCTTGTTTACCCAATCGTAGTATGTCTGAGATGAGACTTGGTAAGGACTACGAAAGTCCCCGAGGCCCCTCTAATGAAGGAGATAGCGTGAGGATGGAAACGAATCCTCATAGGCAAAATGAACCTCGAGAACCAGTGGAACCTTGAGAACAAGCCCAACCCTAGCAGGAAGCTCCTGCTATCCAAGTTGTCCAAAGGGAATGTCTCCTTCGCATGAAGGAGATGTTCGATCAACTCGTATCGAACCTCAAACAAAATCATCCTACTACTACTGCTGCTGCTGCACTAAGCAAAGCTCCTATTGATAAACTTGCTCAACACCGAGCCTATACCTTTACCGGTGCTAATGAGGAGAAACCCAAGGATGCCGAGTATTGGCTCGAGAATACTATCAAGGTTGTGACTAAACAGTTACAATGCTCGGATGAGCACAAGTTTCAATGTGCCATAGCCTTGTTAGCAGATGAAGCTCTGAGCTGGTGGGAAACCACTACCCTAACTGCTCTAGCTGAAGCTGTAACATGGAAGTTCTTTGTTCATGAATTCAAGAAAAAATATATCGGTGAACAATTTCTGGCCGAGCACCAAAAGCGATTCTTGTATCTTAAGCAAGCCAATCAACCAAAATATATCGGTGAACAATATGGAAGTTCTTTGTTCATGATTTCTACAAATACTATAAATACAGCTCGAAATACATCAAAACCAAAAAAGACAAGTATCGTATGTTCATTGATGGCCTGAATGATGAGCTTAGTCCATATTCACAGCTCTAGGCATCACTGACTTTCAGAACCTTGTCAACCAAGCTATCGCAACTGAGGCTAAAATGAAAGCCGTGAAAAGGAGAAAGAGCAGACATCAAAACGACAAGAAACATAAGCGTGACGATAAACCTTATTGGCAATCTAAGAAAGCCAAATTTTAGAAAGAAGGCTCTTCAACTTATAGTACTACTTCGAGAAGCAATTTCACATCGAAACCCAGTCGGTAAACAAGCTTGCAGTCCCGGTTGTTTTAGTTAATAGCACAGAAAGTTCTAAGAAAATACCCACATGCACGTTTTGTCAAAAGCCTCGCCATGTTTAGTGCCGAGTTCAATCCAACTTATGCTTTGTGTGTGGTGGTGATGATCATTATATTAAAGATTGTCCTCGAAAGGCTAAACAAGCTCCAGCTTTGAACTCAGTAAATCCTAATTCGATACCATTGAACCGAAACAAAAGTTCCAAACAAGCTCTATTGGGCAATCAAGGGAGAGGAAAAGGCACCTATTCGAATGCCCCTGCCCATCAAGAGTCACGAGCCCTTGCTCATATTTACCACATTCGTGGTAAGGAGGGCGAAGAATCTCCTGATGTAATCACAGGTACCGTTGAACTAAACTCGAACTCTTCTTATGCTTTGTTTGATTCTGGGTCTACCCATTCTTTTATATGTTCAACTTTGCTTATTAAACTAAAAATGAAACCCGAACTAGATAAGTCGAACCTTGTAGTATCGAACCCTATAGGTGGAAAATGCCGATCAATTTGATTTGTAGAAATTGTCCAATTGCTATTCGAAACACTCCCTTTCCTATAGAACTTTATTTTTTTCCAGATTGTGAGTTTGATCTAGTGTTAGGACTAGATTCGTTTGGTAAACATCAAGCTTGGATCGATTTCCAAAATAAAAATTGTATCTAAGGGGTTTAGGTAAAGAATCCATCTTGCTTATTGATAAAAAGCCTACGTCAATCTTTGTTGCTATGGTCTTACAAGATGAATATGACTTTGGTTTGCCATCTATACCTGTTGTATTTGAATTCATCGATGCTTTTCCTGAGGAACTCCCTAGTCTCCCTCTAACTAGAGAAGTGGAATTCGGGGTTGAAGTTCAACCTGGAACGAACCCGGCGTCCATCACACCTTATAGGATGACACCAATTGAATTGAAAGAGATTCAGAAACAACTTCAAGAACTCCAAGACAAAGGTTTCATTCAGCCTAGCACATCTCCCTGAGGTGCACTTGTCTTGTTTGTAAAGAAGAAAGATGGTACGATGCATCTTTGCATTGACTATCGGTAATTGAACAAGCTCACTATCAAGAATCGATATCCTCTCCTGAGGATAGAAGATCTCTTTGATCAACTCAAGGGTGTTGACGTGTTTTCTAAGATCGATCTTTGATCGGGCTATTATCAAATGAAGGTCAAAGATGAAGACGTCCCTAAAATAGCCTTCTGAACTCGTTACGGCCATTACGAGTTCCTTGTAATGCCATTTGGGTTAACTAATGCCCTGGCCGCATTCATGGATCTTATGAATCAAGTATTCAAGCCTTTTCTTGATAAATTTATGGTCGTCTTTATCGGTGACATCTTGGTCTACTCTCGTAACAAGGAGGAACATGCTGAACACCTCCGAATTGTCTTGCAAACACTCCGAGAACGTCAGTTATTCGCCAAATTCTCCAAGTGCGAGTTCTGGCTATCGAAAGATTCATTTCTTGGCCATGTAATCTCAGCCGAAGGGATCAAGGTGGATCCAAAGAAAATTCAAGCTATTCTTGATTGGAAACCTCCTAGGAATGTTGGTGAGGTCCAAAGTTTTCTCGGTTTAGCTGGGTACTATCAAAGATTTGTTAAAGGCTTTTATACTATTTCCTTGCTCCTAACTAAGCTCCTTCAAAAGGATCAACCATTCGAGTGGTCCAAGAATCAGCATCGAAGCTTTGATCAACTCAAGCAAGCCTTGACTCATGCCCCAGTTTTGATCCAACCAGAATCGGGCAAAGAATTCACTATTTATAGTGATGCTTCACATTCGGGGTTAGGTTATGTTTTGATGCAAGGAGATAATGTGGTAGCATATGCATCAAGGCAATTGAAAACTCATGAGCTAAACTATCCAACTCACTATCTCGAACTTGTTGCCATTGTCTTCGCTCTCAAAATCCGGAGACACTACTTGTACGGTGAAAAATGCCACATGTTCATTGATCATAAAAGCCTCAAATATTTCCTAACCCAAAACGATCTCAATTTGAGAAAAAAGAATATGGATGGAACTCTTGAAAGATTATGATTTGATCATCGACTATCATCTAGGAAAAGCCAACATGGTTACAGATGCTCTTAGTCATAAACTGACCTTGGGTAAGTCAATCTAAATCCTTTAAAATCTAAATCCTTGAAAATTTTGAATTGAAATTAGTCTTTCTTGCTATGCAAGTAACCATTCAAACACTTGCGTTGATCTGCGAGTAACTATTCGATTTCCACCTAAACTATCTTGTTCATCTTGTAGCTTTGAATGCTATTAATGCTCACCTTCGAATGTATCGAAAGCGAGGATTTTTTCTAAACTACAAGTCCAATCCAACTTGATCTCGAGAATTAAAAATCTTCAGCAAACCGACCCTGATCTTCAAGCTATTATCTTGAAGATTGACTCGAAAGCTAACCAAGCCAAAAATACACTTACCTGTATCGATACACTACTACTCGTACTAATACGCAAGCCAAAAATACACTTACCTGTATCGATACACCTCTACCCGTACCGATACATATGAGCCTGAAATGCCCAATTTTGTTGGTTTTTCTTACAATCAAGGGTCCAAACATGTTCTATCAAACCCCAAACATATACACAACAACTTTAAAGATCAAACCATGTTAAAAGATCATAGAAACATGATCAAATCATGACAACTTACTTCAAACGAAAATCTTGAGGCATGCTTCCTAGAAAAAAACCAACCACCACACGAAACATAATTCCAAGGCAACAACCAAACATATAAGGCCAATTACAACTCCAAAACAATACAACAACTTGCTTAAAACAGGGAGTTTAACCCAAAATCATCCCAAAAATCAACAACGAACCTCATTGCCATTATTACTACAAGTCTAGTTCAAAACCATACTTTCTCGTTATTCAAGTCCTTGGATTTTCCCCTCGCTTGCTCACCGCCTCCAACCTTTAATTCTCTGTATTGATCGACAAAGAGAGTGTAAGCAAACAAGGCTTAGTGAGGAGCACTCAGAACGCACACCATCAATGCATTTAAAACCATTTTCCAAAACCACATTGAAATCACCATTTCAATCATCACATAAAACATCATGCCTTGAAAACCATACACTTAACACTTTCAAAAACTAGCATATTAAACAATATGCATCATGTATCATGGATCAACAACAAATCCCACTGCTAACCCTCAATTTAAGCCTTCTCATGCATAACAATCCATGTGTAAAGCTTAAAGAGTAAACATGTATAAACCAACATTATACATAAACATCCATCACATGATACATTAACAATTATATTGGCTTTCAAGTGATCATAAACAAAGTTCCACTTTCACAAAATAGTTCATCAGATACACGGATTCAGCAAGTATCCTCTCAACACTTCATGCCATCTCAACCGGAATTCAAGGGTACATTCACAACTCGGGGACACTGATAAGTGTTCAAAAGTACTATTTTTCTTACCCTTTTTACTCATATTACTGTTAGACTTAGGCTCATATTAGTTGCAGAGTTAGTCATTCATGCATTAATCCATGTTTCCTTCAAACGTTGAACTTGATTACATAACTTGGTGATTTTTGTGGAAATAGATGCTGCTTTGGTGTGTTTTTGTGTGTGTATGTGCAGGATCACTTGCCAAAGCAATGCCGAGCTAGTTGCCAGGGCAGTGCATGAAGGAGACGCCGAGCTAGTTGCCATGGAATTTGTCGACAAAGACCAAAAGCAATATGGATGTCGAAATTCATGACTTTACAAGCCCAAGATGACATGGAGCAAGGCCCAAGCCCAAAGGAATTTGATTGCCATGCAGAGATTAAAGAAGAATTAAATTCCAAGAGGATAGGAGAAGTTCTAATAGGAATAAAATTATAATAAAGAATTATATTCTTTAAAGATAATTTAATTCCAACTCAAACTCCTCCTCAAAGAAGGACTTTGGCCTAGCCCTATAAATACCAAGGAGATTTCGACAAGATGAATATAGAGAGAGCAAGAGGGAAATTTCGGCAAGTCCAAGTAGGGCAAGAGGAGAGAATTTTCGACAAACATCAAGGGCAAGGAGGATTTCGACAAGCCTCTTCCTTCATCTTTGTTCGATTGGGTTCATGCTAGGGATTAATTATCTTGTGTTTCTTTGGAACCTAGCCATGAACTAAATTTACTTGGCTATGGTTATTGTGTTTTGTGGTTGTGAGAAACTATTGGTTTTTGTTTAGGTAATAAGAGTTTGCACTTTTCTATTTCAAGGTTTATTCATTCTTGATTCTTATTATTGTTTGCGAGTGAATTGGGAGAGGATCTCGTGATTTCATCCATTTATCTAATATCGGGAGAGTTAGATTCAAGAAACGAATGAATATGATCTTTATGCAATCCAATGATGGTGAAGATTAATCCGGCTTAGGAATAAGTTAAGGATTTCAACGGCTAAGAGGAGCGCAAGATTGGTTGTTGTTCACCCTTGATTCACGCAGGGATGTATTATCAAGGCATGCACAAGTAGCTAGAGTTTCGACTTAGGGATAAGAAGAAACCATTGAAGAACGCTCCGCCGAACCTTGAAGTTGCTGCCCACGCCCAAGTAGTTGCCCAACTAGTCGCCCAAGCAACCATCAATTAGTTGCCAAGGCAACCCGTTGTAAGTCGCCACGGCAACTGAGTTGCCCATGCACTCTTTTACCAAGACAATCCAATCGGCTATCACACCTCAACTCACGATAACCTAGCCTATCTCTCTCAATTGAATTCATCTTTTATTTTATTTTATTGCTTTCTAGATTAGTAATTAGTTAAACTTCGATAATCCTTTACTTGTGTTTTTACTTTTACAAAAAAGAGACTAGATTCTTGAAGTGGCACCAATCCTGTGGAGACGATATCTTTTATACTATAACTTGCGACGTGTATACTTGCACATTTATGTAGCACTTATTACGCAACAACAAGTTTTTTGGCGCCGTTGTCGGGGATTGGCAATAGCGACTTTGTTTTTATTTTCTTGCACATTCTTTTTATTTTTCTTGTTTAAAATTCAAAGGGCTAACAAACTTTGGTTTTGCATTGGTATATGACCAGTATGAGACCGACTTCACCGTAATATCCCTTTGATCCAAAATCGAACGAACCTTACAAAGACTTAGACGAAGGATAAGAGAAGCAATGGCAAATCAAGACGGCAATATTAATCAAGATGTTCGAGCGGGGAGGAGTGATTCTTGCACGAAAATGAACGATTCGAGACTATCTTGAAGAAGATCTTGATGGACTCAACCCGGGAGTTGTCGCACCCGAAATTGAAGCCGACCACTTTGAGTTGAAACCGGTAATGTTTAATATGATCAACACAATAGGTCAATTTGGCGGCTCAAAGAATCAAGATGCACGACAACATCTGAAATCTTTCCTCGAGATTTGCAACTCGTTCAAGATACACGGAGTCACCCCGATGTCTTACGATTAAGATTATTCCCCTATTCACCGAGGGATAGGGCGAAAGCATGGCTAAATAGCATTCTGCGGATCCATAGCATCTTGGACTGATCTTTGTCGTGATTTCCTTGCTAGATTTAATCCTACAAATTTAATCGATAAGCCAGAACGACATTACTTCTTTTTCGGCAGA
This sequence comes from Hibiscus mutabilis, assembly GCA_019671005.1. Lineage (NCBI taxonomy): Eukaryota > Viridiplantae > Streptophyta > Magnoliopsida > Malvales > Malvaceae > Hibiscus > Hibiscus mutabilis. Next base: position 21,338,354 of record CM033735.1, on the reverse strand, counting down.
GGCGGATGATGAATCCATGTACGAGGCTTGGGAGCGATATAGAGAACTTCTACACAAATGTCCTCTACACGGATTCCCGGTGTGGACTCAAGTGACAATGTTTTACAACGCCGTGAATACACCAACAAGGATGATGCTAGATGCCTCGCAAACGGCATACTCTTAGATAAGTCGCGGGAGGAAGCAATGCAAATTTTAAACAGGCTGGCCAAGAATGACTATCAATTCCCATCTACTAGAAGAGGAGGAGTTAGACGCCAAGCCACAATACATGAACTAGGATCATCGATTCAATTTCGCACAATTGGCGCTTTAACCAAGATGGTCCAGAACATGCAAAAACCAAACAACACACATGAAGTCAAGGTAATGGATTCTTTTTGTGAGTTATGTGGTGATAACCATAATTCTTCCGAATGTATGCGAAATCCGAATCTAGCTTCTATGTGGGGAATTACAATCGGGCAACAACATGATGTCAAATACATACAATCCAGCTTGGAAGAAGCACCCGAATTTTTCATGGAGTAATCCCAACAATGCTCTAAACCAGAACAATCAGAATGCACAAGCATCGGGATTCCAAAGAGAATATGCCACAAATGCATGCCGCGAAGAACAACCGACAACATCTAGTTCTTTGGAAAATTCTCTAAATGCTTTTATGATGAAAACTGAATCTTATATGGCTGAGAATAGTAATTTCATAAAAGAACTGATGCTTTTATTAACAGGACCGAGATGAGATTGCAAAACCAAGAGGCGGCAATCAAATCATTGGAAAATCAAGTCGGACGGTTTGCTCAAAAAATCAACACTAGACCACAAGGAGGTTTACCTAGCGATCACTCAAGTCGCAAGAGGAACCGCCATGAGCAATGTAAGGCAATCACCACCAGAAGTGGCCAACAACTTAGAGAGGTTCAAACCCGCTCGTCAAACAAAACTCCACAAAAAGATCAAGACGAACCTAGCGGCAAAGTCTCGGATGCTGAACCGAGAATTGCTGCGGCAACGGTGACGCCTCGGCAACTTGCGATAAGCACGCCTCGGCAACCCCAGTTTAGTAACGCATCGGCAACTCCGGATGTCCCCGTAATGCCGTCAATCAGGTTTCAAACCAATGAAAGGATAGAAGATATCCGACTTCCACCACCATTCCCACAAAGATTGAAGCGACAAAAGCAAGAATACCAATTCAAGAAGTTTCTTGATATCTTAAAGCAAGTCCACATCAACTTGCCATTGGTGGAAGCAATTGAACAAATGCCAAACTATGCCAAGTTTCTTAAAGACATTGTGTCTAAGAGAACAAGGCTAGGAGAGTTTGAAACAGTTGCCCGACAGAGGGGATGCATGGCAATGTTGCACAATCGCATGCCGCCCAAGTTGAAGGATCCCTAAGTTTCACAATACCTGTTCTATTGGAAATCACTATGTCGGGAAAGCACTATGCGACCTAGGGGCTAGCATAAACTTGATGCCTAAATCGGTTTTCGAAAACTAGGAATCGGGAAGGCAAGACCTACAACAGTTATGCTGCAGCTAGCCGAAGCCAGATCCTATGTGCATCCGTAGGGAAAAATCGAGGACATACTTGGTAAAAGTTGATAAATTCATTTTTCCCGCTGACTTTATTGTTTTGGATTGTGAAGCGGATGAGCATGCACCTATCATTCTCGGGAGACCATTCCTAGCGGCAGGGAGAACCTTGATCGACGTTGAAAAGGAGAACTCACAATGAGGGTGAATGACCAGCAGGTAAAACTAAATGTATTCCAAACACTAAGGCATGCCGATGATCCGTAAGAATGCCAACTACTTCATGCCACGGCAGAGTTTAACTTCGATGAGGAATTTAGTTGCCTCGGCAACTACATTGCTGATCAAGAGGAACCTGAGGAGAATGAAGAGCCGGTCGATGAGGAACAACCAGAAGAGGTAAATTGGCTAGTAAATCGACCAGGTACATACTTTGAACCACTGGACTACTCAGGTAAGGAAGGTAAGATCGAAAAACCCTCTATCGAAAATCCACCAATTCTTGAGTTGAAACAATTGCCAGATCAACTAAAATATGTATACTTAGGGATCAATAATACATTACCTGTAATTATTTCCTCTAAGTTACAGCCTGAGCAGGAAAAGAAGCTAATCAACATGTTGAAGCTACATAAAAAGGCAATAGGGTGGACAATTGCCGACTTGAAGGGAATTAGCCCGGCGGTGTGCATGCACAAGATCTTGTTGGAAGATGATCACAAACCTTCAATTGAGGCCCAGAGGAGACTGAATCATGCCATGAAAGGGGTTGTAATGAAAGAAATCATCAAGTGGCTTGACGCCGGCATTATATACCCTATCTCCGATAGTACGTGGGTAAGTCCGGTACAATGTGTGCCGAAAAAGGGAGGTATAATAGTGGTGAGTAATGAAAATAATGAACTTATCCCAACCAGGACTGTGACCGGTTGGAGGGTTTGTATGGACTATCGAAAGCTAAACAAAGCCACTAGGAAAGATCACTTCCCATTACCCTTTATTGATCAAATGCTTGACCGTCTTGCGGGTAAACCCTTTTACTTTGTTTTCTTGATGGTTATTCAGGTTACAATCAGATTGCCATAGCACCGAAGATCAAGAAAAGACAACCTTCACATGCCCCTACGGTACTTATGCCTTCCGAAGGATGCCGTTCGGATTGTGTAACGCCCGGCAACCTTCCAAAGATGCATGATGGCGCTCTTTTTTCGGACATGGTCAAGACTTCCTTGAGATCTTCATGGATGATTTTTCGGTTTTTGGTAATGACTTCGACGGCTGTCTCGGCAATTTAGAGAGGGTGTTGGCAAGATGCGAAGAAACGGATTTAGTCCTCAATTGGGAGAAATGCCACTTTATGGTAGATGAAGGAATAGTGCTCGCCATAAGATTTCATCCAAGGGAATTGAAGTAGACAAAGCCAAGGTGGACGTGATCGAGAGATTACCCCACCAAATTCGGTTAAAAGAATTCAAGTTTTCTCGGACATGCGAGTTTTTACAGGAGGTTCATTCATAACTTTTCTAAAATCACTAAACCTTTGTGTAATCTGCTTGAACAGGATAAAGTCTTCGATTTTGATGATTCTTGCACTCAAGCATTTGAAACCCTAAAGAAAAAGCTTGCCTCGCACCCATTGTTGTTCCACCCATTGGGCGCTACCTTTTGAGCTCATGTGTGATGCAAGTGATTTCGCGGTAGGAGCAGTCCTAGGCCAACGCACAGTAAGACATTCCATGTGATATACTACGCTAGTAAAACTCTTAACGATGCTCAAGTGAATTACACAACAACGGAGAAAGAGTTACTAGTCAGTAGTTTTCGCATTTGACAAGTTCGATCCTATTTAATTGGTACAAAGGTAATTGTTCATACGGACCATTCGGCAATCAAATACTTATTTGCTAAAAAGGATGCTAAACCTCGTTTGATTCGTTGGATATTACTTTTACAAGAATTTGATATTGAAATTAAGGACGAAAGGAACAGAAAATCAAGTGGCGATCACTTATCACGTTTGGAACGCAATAGGGAGGAGGACGCGATCTAGAGATATGTGATGCATTCCCGATGAACAAATTCTAATCGCCTCGAAACCCTTGACGCCTCGGCAGCCCATGACGCCTCGAAACCATGGAAGCACACGCCTCGGCAACTCTTGACGCCAAGCGGCAGACTTTGACGAGCACGCCTCAGCAATTTTGGGAGCAGACACTCACGACAAAGACATGCCCCGCAATACCTTGGTACGCAGATTTAGTTAACTTCCTTGTTTGTGGTATTTTTCCGTATGGCATTACTCACCAAGGGAAGAAGCGGTTCCGCCATAATGCTAAGCATTACTTTTGGGACGAGCCTCTTTTGTTTAAACAATGTGCAGATCAGTTATACGCCGATGTGTCCTCAAGAAGAGCAACAGAATGTACTCCGACAATGCCATTCTTCACCCTATGGAGGACATTTTGGAGGAACTCGTATCACGGCCAAAGTCTTGCAATCCGGGTTGTATTGGCCAACATTGTACAAAGATGCCCAAGACTTTTACAAGCAATGTGATCGTTGCGAAGACGGGCAATATCTCTAGGCGACATGAGATGCCACTCGAAACATCATCGAGGTGGAACTGTTCGATGTATGGGGATCGATTTTATGGGACCTTTCCCATCTTCATTCGGCAACCTCTACATCTTACTCGCCGTCGACTATGTGTCTAAATGGGTAGAGGCAGCTGCAGTTCCCAACGACGATTCCAAGACCGTGCAACGATTCCTGAGAAAAACATATTTACGGTTTGGGATGCCGAGAGCAATTATCAGCGACGGGGCAAGCATTTTGACAATGGACTAATTGCCAAGATGTTGCAACGCTTGGCATATCACACAAGATCGCCACGGCATATCACCCACAAACCAACGGGCAAGCGTAAATTTCCAACCGGAGTTGAAGGGAATACTCGAGAAAGTTGTAAATCCCTCAAGGAAGGATTGGTCATTAAGACTAGATGACGACTTTGGGCATATCGCACTGCATTCAAAACACCATTAGGTATGTCCCCTTCCGGCTTGTCTATGGTAAAACATGTCATCTACCGGTGGAAATCGAGCACAAGGCGTCTTGGGCAATCAAGACCGTGAATATGGATTGGGAAAGTGCGGACAAAAGCGCTTGATGGATCTCAATGAGATAGAAGAATTTCGTGCACTCGCCTATAACAATGCACGAATATACAAGGAGAAAACAAAGCGATGGCATGACAAGAAACTATTGCCACGGCAATTCACGCCAGGGCAACTAGTTCTCCTATTCAATTCTCGGCTAAAACTTTTCCCGGGAAAGCTGAAATCAAGATGGTCGGGACCATTTGAAGTCGTCAAACCATTCTCCCATGGTGCTGTGATAATCAAGTCCATCTCGACAACCATGAATTCAAAGTTAATGGACAAAGATTGAAGCACTACAATGGTGCCCATGTGGAACGTAACAAGGAAGTGGTCAACTTAGGAGATGCATGAGCATGCTCTCCTCTCAAGATTTCCTTTTTCTTTTTCTTTTATTTTTATTTTTAATTTTAGGAGATATTTTATTTTTTCTTCATTATCTTTAGTTTTCAGTTTTCTTTATTTTCTTTTTCACAACAAGACTCACAACTACTATGCTAAGGAAATTTATCACAAGATCATTGCCCGGCAACCAATGAAGAAGATGCCGCGACAACTTACTTCATGCATGCACAAGCTGATGCCACGGCAACCAACCCTGAAGATGCCACGGCAACCAAAGCTCAAGACATCCCGGCAACAAAGAAAACAACCATTGCATTCAAGCAAGAAAATCAAGACGCCAACTAGAAGGAAACTAATCATCTACGATGACGAACTCTCAAGTAAGTCCTCGTATGCATTTTATTTTTATTTTTCGTTATTTTTATGCATGCATTGAGGACAATGCCTCACTCGAGTTTGGGGGATTGTTATTAGTAATTACCATGTTTAGTTACATTAATCTTAAGCATTACATTTAGGATACATAAATTGCTTGCCATGCCTTTAATTGGAACAAGAATTGCTTAGATTTGATGAATATTCAATGATGACTTTACCAATGCACTTAATTGATAGAATTTTTATTCTAGGATAACCATGAAAAACTTAGAATTTTACTATGATGCTAAATTTGATGAAACACTGTTGTGTGGTTTGATTGATTTAAGGAGTTCTAGTAAACTTAGGTTGATAATTAACTAATTGGGGGATTAGAATAAAATTGGATGAATGCTAGAGGTGCCCAAATTGGCTCTAGCATGTGCTAAAAATTGATCACTAGAGGTGCCCAAAACTGCTCTAGGAGGCGTTAAAATTTTTTCTTAACTAGAGGTGCCCAAACCCGCTCTCTAGTCGATTAAATTAACTTAAGAAAACTAAAAATAAAACACTAGAGGTGCCCAAATTGGCTCTAGTTAAAACATGTTAAAAAGAACCCATCAAGTAATTTGAAAACCTATTGTTTGCATAGAATCCGAAAAATCAACTTGCACACAACTCCGCACACACACACAAGCATTATAGTTTGATTCCGAGTAATTCCTCGTTTTCTGAAAAATAAAAAGCCAATCATACTTTGTGCCCTTGTTGGAGAATTGAAATCAAGTTCAAAGCTAAGTTTGTGAAAATTTGAAGTCTTGGCGGTAATTATGAGTTTGCATTGCTTGAGGACAAGCAATAGTTCGAGTTTGGGGGTGTGATAAGTGTTCAAAAGTACTATTTTTCTTACCCTTTTACTCATATTACTTGTTAGACTTAGGCTCATATTAGTTGCATAGTTAGTCATTCATGCATTAATCCATGTTTCCTTCAAACGTTGAACTTGATTACATAACTTGGTGATTTTTGTGGAAATAGATGCTGCTTTGGTGTGTTTTTGTGTGTGTATGTGCAGGATCACTTGCCAAAGCAATGCCGAGCTAGTTGCCGTGGCAGTGCATGAAGGAGACGCCGAGCTAGTTGCCATGGCATTTGTCGACAAAGACCAAAAGCAATATGGATGTCGAAATTCATGACTTTACAAGCCCAAGATGACATGGAGCAAGGCCCAAGCCCAAAGGAATTTGATTGCCATGCAGAGATTAAAGAAGAATTAAATTCCAAGAGGATAGGAGAAGTTCTAATAGGAATAAAATTATAATAAAGAATTATATTCTTTAAAGATAATTTAATTCCAACTCAAACTCCTCCTCAAAGAAGGACTTTGGCCTAGCCCTATAAATACCAAGGAGATTTCGACAAGATGAATAGAGAGAGCAAGAGGGAAATTTCGCAAAGTCCAAGTAGGGCAAGAGGAGAGAATTTTCGACAAGCATCAAGGGCAAGGAGGATTTCGACAAGCCTCTTCCTTCATCTTTGTTCGATTGGGTTCATGCTAGGGATTAATTATCTTGTGTTTCTTTGGAACCTAGCCATGAACTAAATTTACTTGGCTATGGTTATTGTGTTTTGTGGTTGTGAGAAACTATTGGTTTTTGTTTAGGTAATAAGAGTTTGCACTTTTCTATTTCAAGGTTTATTCATTCTTGGTTCCTATTATTGCTTATGAGTGAATTGGGAGAGGATCTCGTGATTTCATCCATTTATCTAATATCGGGAGAGTTAGATTCAAGAAACGAATGAATATGATCTTTATGCAATCCAATGATGGTGAAAGATTAATCCGGCTTAGGAATAAGTTAAGGATTTCAACGGCTAAGAGGAGCGCAAGATTGGTTGTTGTTCACCCTTGATTCACGCAGGGATGTATTATCAAGGCATGCACAAGTAGCTAGAGTTTCGACTTAGGGATAAGAAGAAACCATTGAAGAACGCTCCGCCGAACCTTGAAGTTGCTGCCCAGTCGCCCAAGTAGTTGCCCAACTAGTCGCCCAAGCAACCATCAATTAGTTGCCAAGGCAACCCCGTTGTGCAAGTCGCCACGGCAACTGAGTTGCCCATGCACTCTTTTACCAAGACAATCCAATCGGCTATCACACCTCAACTCACGATAACCTAGCCTATCTCTCTCAATTGAATTCATCTTTTATTTTATTTTATTGCTTTCTAGATTAGTAATTAGTTAAACTTCGATAATCCTTTACTTGTGTTTTTACTTTTTACAGTGCAAGAGACTAGATTCTTGAAGTGGCACCAATCCCTGTGGAGACGATATCTTTTATACTATAACTTGCGACGTGTATACTTGCACATTTGCGTAGCACTTATTACGCGCAACAGACACCAACCTCAATCATCAGTTAGACGCATAATCCATTAACGGGAGTTTTCGGTACCATATAACCCCTCAATCGTTAAGGTACTTGGATGGAGTATTCGGTACACCGTATAAACCCCTTGACATACAAGGTGACTTTTTATAGTGCACTATAAATTCTATAGCTGGCCAACTATATCCGATAACATTTAAAACCACATCACTTGCCAATATAATTCATTATTAAACATGTACCTCACTATTTATATATGCATCAAATCAAAACCATTACCAAAGCATTAAACCATGCTTTAAACATGTATTCCACATACTTACATGGATCATTTACCAAATGCATCCATCATCATTATATAATCAGTAACATATAAAACATACTTTAAATCATGCTCAATAGTAGGTACCATGTAATTCAAAACAAGTGCATAAAAATCATTTCATAAAAGTACGACCGAGGAAGAAATCTCTTCATACTTACTTTGAGTTTAAACCAGTGTTTCAAGCTAAGTTTAAACTCCCATAAATCACCTTTAAACCATTTCAAAGCTGAAATCCACGTTCTCACTCACTGAAAACGCAAAGCCTCATTTGCTGACACGAATCACTCATCCCAAAGCTTCTAAAGCGACACCTCAAGCTTGAGGATCAACCTTCCCTGGTTTCACCATACAAAAACAGAGGATCCAATGCACAAAAATGCATCCACAAACCCAGCAACATCAATCCACAACAATCTTCTACAAACACTAGCTGAAACCTATCCAAAACTATCGAAATCAATATAAAAAACCTTCCACACTTAACCCAACCTAAACCTAAAGGTTTAATCCATCAATTAACTTCCATTTACATCCAAAAACAACCTAACATCATCCTTATAATTTCATCATTCATTAATCAACCAAAAGTCACCAAAGACACAACACTAGAGAACCTAACCAATTAGTGATTAAAATAGCTTCGGGATTCCAATGTTAAAGCCAACTTATTAACATTATAAAACATCAAAATTATGATTATAATCAATCAAGAACTTAGCAAAACATATCTGAAATGAAAATCACTTAATCTCATCAATTAAACCTTAATTTAACCAATTTCCATAATTAAATCATTAAAACTCATTAGAAAACATATGTAAAGGATCAATAACTTAGTAATTTCAATAAAGAACCATACATTAGAGGAGAAGGATGAAGCTCACCTCTAATGTCGACTTTCCTCCTTAATTGTATTGATTTGCATGAGAAAACAAGATTAAAACATAAGGTTTTGATAGGAAACAATTAAGAACTCATTTGACATTAAAAGATTGAAGAAATAGCCAGTTATGGAGAAAAGTTTGATATTATACTTTGGGCAAATAGCTCCTTAAAGATTCAAAGTTTTGATCCTTTTACAAAACAGTCACTAAAATAGTTTCCATTCTTTACATTTTGGTCACTAGCCAAAATGTCACATTTTTTAATTCCATTTTTTAAAATTGACTTTTCCAACAATATTCATATATTAAATAATGATTTTTAGATATTTTTCCCAAATATTTTCTCACTCAAGAATATTTAATCCGATTTTAATCCTGAATTTGACTTGAATCTCTAACCCGATCCAACAGACCGTCTAATCAACCAATAAACTGCTATGCCCAAAATCAGGGCATTACACTAAAATTTCACAAGAGAGCGTAGTACTTTAGTGCATACAATTTGAAGGGCTTAAAAATTCCTATCCTAAAATTATTCTTTAAACAAGTCTAACAACAACAATGTTCATAAGGTAAATATAACTAAATTCTCAAGTCAAATTCAACTTTGAATAGTAGAAATGAGCTCCTTATGTAACACCCCTCGCCCGGGTTAGGAACGAGGAGTGTCGATGCATGTAACATGTATGGAAATAAATAATTCAGGCAAATTTGAACCATATTCTTAAGTTTCTTACTTACCAAGTTACTACTTTCATAGTTCATTTTACAACTTCCATTCTTTATTTCCTAAGCATGATTATCTAACCATTCAATAGCATGAAACTATCCTCCTAATCATCTAAGACATTCAACCAATTACACCAATCACATACAACAAGGCATATATCTAGTTCATTCAAATCTTAATCAATCCTTATGCATTCGGCCAACCACTATTCAAGCATACATAATACATACATCAAGGTGTATTCACATTCAAACAACCCTTTAGATCCATGTCATTCGAATTAGGAAGCATTCAACATGATTCATCTTATACTACTTCCATTTCAAGCAAAATAGATGATCAAGACAAAGATTTCAAATTGTTTAATAACTATCTAGATTAACATATGGACATTCCATTTCATCATCAAATGTGCAGCAATACATCAACCATTACATATTATCTAGGTTCATTTCATACACACTTAAGTACATTTACATATCTAAGTGCCTTAAAGCATTACAACCATAGTGACAAGTTTTCATGCAAACTATGTACAAAACAAAATGCATGAGAAACAAGACTAGACACCAATCTAATGCCACCATCTAGGAGTCTTACAAAAAAGTATCAAGTCATACATTGTGCTTTGCTTGTGTTCTGCTCCGAGCTCAAGGAAAGATGGCTATCGATCAATCTAAACCTGAAATTTTTGGAAAGAAGGAAAACAAGAGTGATAAGTACTTAAAGTACTTAGTGAGGTAGTTCTTAGATCTATCAATTTATTCAGATTGTTAACTTAAAGTCCTTGTTCATTTTAATCGGGATTATCCTAACTAGGCATCAATTAAGTAGAGTCAAGACCTAACTAGTCCAACATGCACCATTCGAATGCAACAATTCAAGAAGTCAAGAATCCATTTCAAGCTCTCAATAAATCAAGTCAAACAAATGATCAAACACAATTTCTATTAATCAAACAAGCAATGTTAAGCAAGCATCAAGCTTTTCAAGCAATGAGATCATCAAGGCTCATTCGAAAAAGGTCCCTTTTTACTATACAATTTACCTTTCAAGTCATGAGCATTTTAAGATAACAAGTACTTCAATCATTCGTGTAATTTTATTTCATTTCAAGATAATTAGTAAACATCAAGTTTGATCACTCTTCATTCATAATTACAAGATTTTGTTTCAAGTTCATTTATTATTATTTTGGTAGATAGAAAGACTAGGTAATCAAGTCTCAAGTTGGTACACAAAGTACCTAGCATGTTATCGCATTAACTTAGTACATAAGGTACCTAAGCAATAAGGTGTCTGCTACACCACGTATTAGAGTACACAAGGTACCTGAATAAAATGTGTCTGTTACACAACGTGTTAAGGTACACAAAGTACCAACATGTTATCGTATTAAGTCGAGCTCTAGACTCTAAGGCATGGTGCTCTACCTATGACCAACTAGCAACCAAGGACTTGTTGATTCTTTTATTAGCAAGAAATTACACATCAAGTGATTAAGCAACAAGCATAACAAGGTCAATTTCATTTCAGATCTTTAAGCCATATGATTCTTAGTTCAATTCATAGGTGATCAAGCATTCTCAAACATCACACAAGATCATTCAATCCAACATTTCATTCGAACACATCAAGCATTACTAGTAAACACAATTCACTCATTGTCATTAACTAGTTTCATTACCAAGTTATTAGCTTATCAAGTCTTGATTATATCCTTTCTTCCCTTTATTATCCAATTACATATAGAACTTAGATTAATTTCAATCATAAGGCACAAACAAGTATTTAGACATGCTGATTTGGTTAGGACCTAAGTCCCAACCCTAAATGTAACTACACTCACAAAACTCCAAGCAAAAGCAAGCTAGTGTTGCTCCTTGATATAGATTCCCTTATCCTTACTATTAGCTTGGCCAACCCTCTCTTCTTCCACAAGATCTTCTATTCATTGTTCTAATAAGCCATACACAAACATATAAAGAGCATGTTAGCACACAATTCATCAAGCCAATTCATTTAATTCAAGACAAGATTACAAGCATATAACATACACATATTGGGCAGCATGCTCTTGTACATTTTCCTTTTTACTCAACCAAACTTTTCTACATTATAGTTCATGTAAAACAAGACATATTTTAAGGCCTAAAACTGTTTTCAAGATAGTTTGCAAAATGCGACAAAACAGTGTGCATTTGCCTATGCAGCTGCTACCAGTCAGCTTGCACTCTAGTCACTTAATCAAGCATATCTTTGATTCCGTACGTCGTAATTTCAATTGGTTTACACCATTGGAAAGCTAACAAAATTTTATTTATGACCATATAAGGCTTGCATTTTATTTCTTATCCAATTAATACAGTTTTTTACTCAAAGATAGGGCATCCTGCTTTACTGGGTAGTTTGCACTGTCTCTAGTATTTCTACTCTACATTTCAGTACACAAACTAGAGTTTAGCTTTGTTTTCTCCTAGTGAATTTAGACATTCCAAGGTGTTTTCCATAAAAATTTCAGCCTTAAATTAATTACACAATTTTTACTGATTTTTCAAAGTCACTGCCCAGAATAGAGCATTATGGGCAGATTGCACTAGGTTGGATTTCTAGCTTCTTAACTCATTTTAGCAAGGTCCTATTATGGAAATTTAATTCATGATCATGTTCATACATGTCTTGGCCATCATAATTTACCTATAAATGTTCTTAAAACATTGCATATTCAAGTTTAATCTAGTTTGATCTATTTGATCACATTTGTCCATCAATTCATCCACTAGGCAGTCCATACCTAATTTAACTAGTTCAATTAGGTGTAGTCACATTTCCAGCAACACATGTATTCAATTCAATATTCTCTTTACCTACTAACATGATCAAAACAGAGTTCTAAGTTCATCTAACATGCTTGCACAATTTCTATAACCAAAACAGTCCCTAACAAGACTGTTTTCTATCATGTTCATAATTCCCAGATTTTCCAGCAACTATACATGTATCTTATCTCAATTTGGTCACTAGGAATTACAATTTCAAGTTCAATTTGAGTCTAGCATGCTCCCAACATGTATAAAATCCATCCAATTCATCAAGACAACAAGAATATCATTCAAACAACCATTCAATCAATCTATAACAAGTTAGATTCAAGCATTATACCTTCTCCAAGCTTAATTTGATCAATGGATGATTTATGAAGCTTGAATTTGAAGGTTTGCATGCAAAATTCTCTCCCCTTACTCTCTCTATGGTTCGGCTAGCTTGATGATAGTGGGGAGGAAGATGATGATGATGATAGCTTAAGATAATGGATTTAGGAGATGTCTAATTTATCCTTTGTTTAATCTTTAATCATGTAATTAACCAAGGGCAAATGGGAGAATTGGAGATTTTAGCACGCAATCTCCTTTTTCCTTAATCTATTCGAATTGGTCACTCATAAATTGGTCCCTAATTTCTTTCATTCTTTCAATTAAGTCTTTAATTATCCTAATTAGCTTAATTACAAGTTCAATTTAGCTATCAATTTAGGCAAATAGTTTCAATACTACTAGGCTAGGATTTAGGGCATTACACCTTACCCTCTCACTAATCTATTCGAAAGAAACCTTCAAATTAATCAAAAATTTTCTTGAAGCTCAATCCATCATTTTTGAATAACAAGCTTTCTGTTAAGTGTTCAAAAGTACTATTTTTATTACCCTTTTTATTCATATTATTGCTAGACTTAGGCTCATATTAGTTGCATTATTAGCCATTCATTCATGTTTGCATCGTTTCCTTGGTGGACAAGGTTGATTTCATATTTTGCTTAATTTTGTGGAAAAAGATACTGCTTTGGTGTGTTTTGTGTGTGTGTGTGCAGAATCACTTGCCAAAGCAAGGCTGGAACCAATTGCCAGGGCAATGCATAAAGGAGATGCGGAGCTAGTTGCCAAGGCAATTTTCGATAAGGGATAAGATGATATGGTAGTCAAAATTGATGACTAGATAAGCCCAAGATGACGTGGAGCAAAGTTAAATCCCAAAGGAGTTTGATTTCCATGAAGAGGTTAAAGAGAAATTAAATCCCAAGAAGATATGAGAAGTTCTAGAAGGAATTTAAATATAATAATTTAAAGATATTTAATTCCAACTTAACTTCCTCCTCAAAAAAGACTTTGACCTAGCCCTATAAATTGAGGACCAAGCCATCAACTCCAAAGGGAGAGAGGAGAGAAATTTCGACAAAGAGACGAGGGAGATTTCGACAAGAGCAAGGAGAAGTTTCGACAAGGCTTCAACTATTCTTCATATTTTTCTTTCTTGTTCAATTAGGTTTATGATAGGAATTCTTTGTCTTATGTTTCTTTGGAACCTAACCATGAACTAAATCTACTTGGCTAAGGTTATTGTGTTTTGTGGTTGTGAGAAACAATTGGATTTTGTTTAGGTAATAAGAGTTTGCACTTTCAATTCAAGGTTTACTCATTCTTGGTTTTTATTCTTGTTTGCGAGTGAATTGGGAGAGGATCTCGTAACTTCATATATTTATCTAATATCGGGAGAGTTAGATTCAAGAAACGAATGAGTATGGTCTTTATTCAATATCTTGATGGTGAAGATTAATCCGGCTTAGGAATAAGTTAAGGATTTCAACGGCTAAGAGAAGCGCAATATTGGTTGTTGTTCACCCTTGATTCACGCAAGGATGCATTATTAAGGCATGCACAAATAGCTAGAGTTTCGACTTAGGGATAAGAAGAAACCATTGAAGAACGCACCGCCGAACCTTGAAGTTGCTGCCCAGCTAATTGCCCAGGCAACCGTCGATTAGTTGCCAGGGGTTGGCTTGGCAACGGAGTTGCCCTTGCACTCTTTTACCAAGACGATCCAATTGGCTATCACATCTCAACTCACGATAACCTGCAATATTCTCTCTCATTTGATTACATCTTCTTTTACTTTATTGCTTTCTAGTTTAGTTGTTAGTTAAAACTCATACAAAAACCTACTTGTGTTTTTACTTTTTACAGTGCAAGAGATTAGATTCTTGAAGTGGCACCAATCCCTGTGGATACGATATCTTTTATACTATAACTTGCGACGTGTACACTTGCACAATTGCATAGCACTTATTACGCGCAACAAGTTTTTGGCATCGTTGTCGGGGATTGGCAATAGCAACTTTGTTTTTATTTTCTTGCACTTTTTATTTTTGTTGTTTAAGATTCAAAGGGTTAACAAACTTTGGTTTTGCATTGGTATATGACCAGGGCGAGACCGATTACACCAGAATATCCCTTTGATCCAGAAATTGAACGAACCTTGCAAAGACTCAGACGAAGGTTAAGAGTAGCAATGGCTAATCAAGACGGCAATATGAATCAGGATGTTCCAGCAGGAGGAGTGATTCTTGCACGAAACAGAACTATCGTGAAGAAGATCTTGAAGGACATAATCCAGGAGTTGTCACACCTGAAATTGAAGTCGACCACTTTGAATTGAAACCGGTTATGTTTAATATGATCAACACAATTGGTCAATTTTGCGGCTCAGCAACTGAAGATGCACAACAACATCTTAAATCTTTCCTCGAGATTTGCAATTCATTCAAAATACAAGGAGTCACCCCTGAAGTTTTACGACTAAGATTATTCCCCTATTCGCTGAGGAATACGGCAAAAGCATGGTTGAATAGTATTTCTACCGGATCAATAGGATCTTGGACCGATCTTTGTCGTGATTACAAATTTGAATGATAAGCTTCGTAACGAAATTACTTCTTTTCGGCAGGCAGATGATGAATCCATGTATGAGGCTTGGGAGAGACATAGAGAACTTCTACACAAATGCCCCCTACATGGATTCCCAGTGTGGAAATAAGTAACAATGTTTTACAACGCTGTGAATACACCAACAAGGATAATGCTAGATGCCTCGGCAAACGGCATACTGCTAGATAAGTCACCGGAGGAAGTAATACAAATTCTAAACAGGCTTGCCAAGAATGATTATCAATTCCCATCTGCTAGAAGAGGAGGAGTTAGACGCCAAGCCACAATACATGAACTGGGATCATCATACTCAATTTCGGCATAATTGGCCGCTCTAACCAAGATGGTCCATAACATACAGAAACCAAACAACACACAGGAGGTCAAGGTAATGGATTCCTTTTGTAAGTTATGTGGTGGTAACCATGATTCTTCTGAATGTATGTAGAATCCGAAATCTAGCTTTTATGTGGGGAATTACAACTGGAACAACAATGTGATGTCCAATACATACAATCCAGCTAGGAAGAAGCACCCAAATTTTTCAAGGAGTAATCCCAACAATACTTTAAACCAGAACAATTAGATTGCACAAGCATCGGGATTCCAGCAAAATATGCCACGCAAACAGTTGCCGCAACAACAACTGAGAACATCTAGTTCTTTGGAAAATTCTCTCAATGCTTTTATGTTGAAAACTAAATCTTATATGGCTGAGAATAGTAACTTCATAAAAAGAACTGATGCTTTTATTAACAGGACCGAGATGAGATTGCAAAACCAAGAGGCGGCAATCAAATCATTAGAAAATCAAGTCAGACAATTTGCTCAAAACCTGAATACTAGACCGCAAGGAGGTTTACCTAGCGATACTGAAGTCGCAGGAGGAACTGGCCATGAGCAATGTAAGGCGATCACCACTAGAAGTGGCCAACAACTTAAAGAGGCTCAAGCTCGCTCATCAAACAAACTCCACAAAAAGAACAAGACGAGCTCAGCGACAAAGCCTTGGATGCTGAACCAAGAATTGCCGCGGCAACCGGCGATAAGGATGCATCGGCAACCAACGATAGGCACGCCACAGCAACCCCAATTGACAATGCCTCGACAACTCCAGCTGCCTCGGTAATGCCGTCAATCAGGTTCCAGACCAACGAAAGGATCAAAGGTATCTGACTTCCACCACCATTCCCACAGAGGCTAAAGCGACAAAAGCAAGAATATCAATTCAAGAAGTTTCTTGATATCCTAAAGCAAGTCCACATCAACTTGCCATTGGTTGAAGCAATTGAACAAATGTCGAACTATTCCAAGTTTCTTAAAGACATTGTGTCCAAGAGAACAAGGCTAGGAGAGTTTGAAACAGTTGCCACAACAGAGGGATACATGGCCCTGTTGCACAATTGCATGCCATCCAAGTTGAAGGATCTCGAAAGTTTCACAATACCCTGTTCCATTGGAAACCACTATGTTAGGAAAGCATTATGTGACCTTGGAGCAAGCATAAACTTGATGCCTAAATCAGTTTTATAGGAACTAGGAATCGAGAAAGCAAGACCTACAACAATTATGCTATAGCTAGCCGACAGATCCTATGTGCATCCAGAGGGAAAAATCGAAGACATACTGGTAAAAGTTGATAAATATATTTTTCTCGCTGACTTTATTGTTTTGGATTGTGAAGTAGATGTACATGCACCTATCATTCTCGGGAGACCCTTCCTAGCAATAGGGAGAACCTTGATCGATGTTGAAAAGGGAGAACTCACAATGAGGGTAAATGACCATCAAGTTAAATTAAATCTGTTCCAAACACTAAGGCATTCCGATGATCCGGAAGAATGCCAACTTCTTCATGCCACGGTAGAGTTTAACTTCTACGAGGAATTTAGTTGCCTCAGCAACTTCATTGCCGATCAAGAGGAACCTGAGGACTATGAAGAACCGATCGATGAGGAACAACAAGAAGAGGCAAACTAGTTAGTCAATCGACCAGGTACATAATTTGAACTACTAGATTACTCAGGTAAGGAGGGTAAACTCGAAAAGCCCTCCATTGAACAACCACCGATTCTTGAGTTGAAACAATTGCCAGAACAACTAAAATATGCTTACTTGGGAACTGATAATACATTGCCTATAATTATTTCCTCTAAGTTACAGCCTGAGCAGGAAAAGAAGCTGATCAAAATATTGATGTTACACAAGAAGGTAATAGGGTGGACAATTGCCGACTTGAAGGGAATTAGCCTAGCAGTGTACATGCATAAGATTTTGTTGGAAGATGATCGCAAACCTTCAATTGAAGCCCAGAGGAGACTGAATCATGCCATGAAAGGGGTTGTAATGAAAGAAATCATCAAGTGGCTTGACTCTGGCATTATATACCCTATCTCTAATAGTACATGGGTAAGTCTAGTACAATGTGTACCGAAAAAAAGGAGGTATAACTGTGGTAAGTAATGAAAACAATGAACTCATTCCAACCAGGACTATGACCAGTTGGAGGGTTTGTATGAATTATCGAAAGCTAAACAAAGCCACTAGCTAAGATCACTTCCCATTACCCTTTATTGATCAAATGCTTGACCGTTTTGCAGCTAAACCCTTTTATTGTTTTCTTGATGGTTATTCAGGTTACAATCAAATTGCCATAGCACTAGAAGATCAAGAAAAGACAACCTTCACATGCCCATACGGTACTCATGCTTTTCGAAGGATGCCGTTCGGATTGTGTAACGCCCCAGCAACCTTCCAAAGATGCATGATGGCACTCTTTTCAAACATGGTCGAAGACTTCCTTGAGATCTTCATGGACGATTTTTCTATTTTTGGTAATGACTTCGGCAGTTGCCTCGACAATTTAGAGAAGGTGTTGGCAAGATGTGAAGAAATCAATTTAGTCCTTAATTGGGAGAAGTGCCATTTTATGGTAGATGAAGGAATAGTGCTCGGCCACAAGATTTCATCCAAGGGAATTGAAGTATACAAAGACAAGGTGGACGTGATCGAGAGATTACCCCCACCAAGTTCGGTTAAAGGAATCCGAAGCTTTCTTGGACATGTAGGTTTTTAAAAGAGGTTCATTCATAATTTTTTTAAAATTACTAAACCCTTGTGCAATTTGCTTGAACAGGATAAAGTCTTCAATTTTGATGATTATTGCGTCCAAGCATTCGAAACCCTGTCGTTCCACCAGATTGGATGCTACCTTTTTAGCTCATGTGTGATGCAAGTGATTTCGCAGTAGGAGCAGTCCTAGGCCAACGCACAGGTAAGACCTTTCATGTGATATACTACGCTAGTAAAACTCTTAATAGTGCACAAGTGAATTACACAACAACAGAGAAAGAGTTACTAGCCGTAGTTTTCGCATTTGACAAGTTTCAATCCTACTTGATTGGTACAAAGGTAATTGTTCATAAGGACCATTCGGAAATTAAGTATCTATTTGCTAAAAAGGACGCCAAACCTCGTTTGATTCGTTGGATGTTACTTTTACAAGAGTTAGATATTGAAATTAAGGACAAGAAAGGAACATAAAATTAAGTGGCCAATCACTTTTCACGCTTAGAACACAATAGGGAGAAGGACACAGATTTAGAGATATGCGATGCATTCCCGGATGAGCAACTGTTAGTTGCCTCGACAACCATGGATGTGCACGCCTCAGCAACCCCTGACGCCTCGGCAACCCTCGATGCCTCGGCAACTCCAGGCGCGCATGCCTCGGCAACTCCAGACGCGTACGCCTCGGCAACCACTGATACACACGCCGCAGAAACCACTAATACGTACGCCTCGACAACCATGGACGCATATGCCTCGGTAACTCTCGACAACCACGACAAAACCCTGGTACGCGGATTTAGTTAATTTCCTTGTTTGTGGTATTTTACCTTATGGCCTTACTCACCAAAGAAACAATTCCGCCATGATGCTAAGCATTACTTTTGGGACGAGCCTCTTTTTTTTAAACAATGTGCATATCAGGTTATACGTCGATGTGTCTTTGAAGAGGAGCAACAGAATGTACTCTGACAATGCCATTCTTCACCCTATGGAGGACATTTTGTAGGACACGTACCGCGGCCAAAGTTTTGCAATCCGGTTTGTATTGGCCAACACTGTACAAAGATCCTAAGAGTTTTACAAGCAATGTGATCGTTGCTAGAGGACGGGAAATATCTCTAGATGACATGAGATGCCGCTCCAAAATATCATCAAGGTGGAACTGTTAGATGTATGGGGGTTCGATTTTATGGGACCTTTCCCATCTTCATTCGGCAACCTCTACATTCTACTTGTCGTTGACTACGTGATTAAATGGGTTGAGGCAGCTACAATTCCCACCAACAATTCTAAGACCGTGCAACGATTCTTGCAGAAAAACATATTTACACGGTTTGGGATGCCAAGAGCAATTATTGGTGATGAAGGCAAGCACTTTGACAACAGACTTATTGCCAAGATGTTGCAACGCTTTGGTGTATCTCGCAAGATTGCCATGGCATATCACCCACAAACCAATGGGCAAGCAAAAATTTCCAACCGAGAATTGAAGGGTATACTCGAGAAAGTTGTAAATCCCTCTAGGAAGGATTGGTCAGTAAGACTAGATGACGCACTTTGGGCATATCGCACTGCATTCAAAAACCCTTAGGTATGTCCCCCTTATAACTTGTCTATGGCAAAACATGCCATCTACCAGCGGAAATTGAACACAAGGCATATTTGGCAATCAAGACCGTGAATATGGAATGGGAAAGTGCCAGACAAAAGCATTTGTTGGACCTCAACGAGATGGAAGAATTCCGTGCACTCGCCTATAACAGTGCACAAATCTACAAGGAGAAAACAAAGCATTGGCATGACAAGAAACTATTGTCGCGGCAATTCATGCCAGGACAACTAGTTCTCTTATTCAATTATCGACTAAAACTTTTCCCGGGAAAATTAAAATCAAGATGTCGGGACCATTCGAAGTTGTCAAACCATTCTCCCATGGTGCTGTGATAATCAAGTCCATCACTGATGAAAATGAATTCAAAGTTAACAGACAAAGATTTAAGCACTACAACGGTGCCCATGTGGAACGTAACAAAGAAGTGGTCACATTATGAGATGCATGAGCATGAGCATGCTCTCCTTTTGATATTTTCTTTTTCTTTTTATTTTTCTTTTTTGAACTATTTAATTTTTTATTTTTATTTATTATATTCGTTTATTTTTCTTTTTAGGATAGATTTATTTATTTTCTTTAAGATTAATCCTACATATTTCTTTCATATTTATCTAATTGTTTTTAAATTTTAAGTTTAAGAATTTCTTTGCACATCTTTATTTATTTTCTTTTATTAGTTTATCTTTAATTTTAATCCTTATTTTATTTGTTTTTGAATTGTAGGAAAAGAGTTCAAGATAAAGAGGAATTTTGATTCAAAATGGAAACTTCTTCAACAAGGAATTTAATGGGCTGAATCTAAGGCTTATATTCAGCCTCCAATTTACCCTAAATAAACCCTACATAACCGGCCAAAACCTTCCCCTTTCCTAAACCCCCTAGCCGTCACCTTTCCCCAATCTAAACCCTTGTTTTCTTTCTTCCAAAAATTACTCTCACCTACCATATTTACAACCTATATTTTCTATTTAACCCATCACCCTTAACTTCCAAGAAACCTATTCCTACTTTTCACCTTGCAACTCTTTAGTTTGTTTTGCTTTCTTTTCTTTGTTTTTACCAAACTCACAACCAAGATCATCCATGGCATCCAAAATCGAATTTTTGGTTCATCCAAGTTTCTCCAAAGAACCAAGATAGAAGAAGTTTGCTACACTGGTGGTTCAAGAAAGATTTCACTCCAAGTTTGAAAGCCGGAAGATTTGCGAAAAACAAGGCTTTGAATACTCCAACTCTCATCAAGGTTTCGGCCTTAAACCATTCATCTTCGAAAGGATTGCACATCAAAAGTGGCAAAAAAATTTCCATCAATGAGAACCGGGTAACATCTCATGGGTAAGAGAATTCTATGCTCACTCACCTAACCTGGATAATCCTTATGTTTTTGTTCGTGACAAGGCTACACTCATAAGCCCCGAAAACATCAACACCTTTTACGGGCTCTACATTGAGAAAGACAAGCATCAAGCCTTTGTTGATCAACTCACGCCCAAGCAACTCGACAAGGTGCTTCAAGAACTCACTCCATAGGGAACTCATTGGAACGACGGTAAATAAAAGGGCACGGTAAATCGCCTTCAGCTTAAACCCGAGGCAAAATTATGGAATAAGTTTGTTAAAACTTCTTTAATGCGCATAACACACAATACCACCGTTGATACACCTCGTCTTTTGCTCATACATTCTATCTTGCATAATCGCATCATTAACATTGGAAAATTTATTTGTGATGAGATTTTTGAATGTAGCACAAAAGAAAAGGGTTCTCTTTTCTTCCCTTGCTTAATTTCCAGTCTTTGCAAGGAGATACATGTCCCAAGTGAGTCCATTGATGAAAGGGCCCTACCAATGTTCGGTTGGAATCAAGCACTAATCTGAAAGCTAATGGGAGAGGCACCGGTAAAATCCCCAACGCCTTCAATTGCGGCGACAACTCCTGCCACCTCGGCAACCCCTAATGCCCAAGCAACTGATGCCCAGGCAACTCGGCCAACAACCCCGGGACAACTTCAAGCACTATTACAACCGTTGGCGAACTGCCTTAGGCAAATTGAAGAATGGTAACTAATGTTCATGCGGTACATAAAGGATCACAACAATGCCATCACCCAAGTCATCCTAGAAAAGTACCCGGACAACCGCGTGTCGTTCCCCGTCTTTCCTGCTGAAATCCTTTCCACGACAACCAATGAAGCAGTTGCCACGGCAACTGCAACAGATGATGCCGCGGCAACTTAGACTGCACCTGTCCAAGCAGTTACCACAGCAACCAACACTGAAGATGTCACGGCAACCAAAGCTAAAGACGCCTCGGCAACCACGACAAAAGCCAAAGGTGAAGCATCTATGCCCAAATCAACTCGCACTAAATAATTGTCTAATTTTTCAGATTCGGACGAGTCCTCAATTGCACCAACAAAGACCATACCAATTGAATCCTCCAAGCCCAAGAGAAAAGCCAATGACATTGATGAAGAGGATGATAAGGACAACCCCGTACGAGGATCGATTCCACCATCGGCAACAAGGAAGCAACCACCGCGTTCAATCAAAAGAATCAAGACACCGACCAAAAGGAAACTAATCATCCACGACGACGAACTCTCGGAGTAAGTCCTCGTTTGCATTTTACTTTTCTTTATTTTATTTTTCTTTGTGCATGCATTGAGGACAATGCCTCACTCGAGTTTGGGGGGGATTGTTATTAGTTAGTTACCATGTTTAGTTGCATTCATCTTAAGTATTGCATTTAGGAGACATAAATTGCTTGCCATGCCTTTAGTTGGAACAAAAATTGCCTAGATTTGATGAATATCCGATGATGACTTTGCCAATGTACTTAATTGATGGAACTTTTTATTCTAGGATAAACGTGGAAACACTTAGAATCGTACTATGATGCTAAACTTAATGAAACACTGTGTGGCTTGATTGATTTAAGGAATTCTAGCGAAGTTAGGTTGATAGTTAAAAAGTTCAGGGATTAGAATAAAAATTGGATGAATGCTAGAGGTGCCCGAAATTGAGTGTAGTATGTGCTAAAAATTGATCACTAGAGGTGCTCAAAATTGGCTCTAGTATGTGCTAAAAATTGATCGCTAGAGGTGTCTGAAACTGGCTCTAGTCGAATAAATTAATTTAAGAAAACTAAAAACAAAACACTAGAGGTGCCTGAAACCGGCTCTAGTTAAAACATGTTAAAAGAACCCAATGAAGTAATTTGAAAACCTCTTGTTTGCATAGAATCTGAAAAATCAACTTGCACACAACTCCGCACACACTCACAAGCATTATAGTTTGATTCTGAGTAACTCCTAAGTTTTCCTAAAAATGAAAAGCCAATCATACTTTGTGCCACAGTTCTGAGAATTGAAATCAACTTCAAAGCTAAGTTTGTGAAAATTGAAGTCTTGGTGGGTAATTATTAGTTTGCATTACTTGAGGACAAGAAATAGTTTGAGTTTGGGGTGTGTTAAGTGTTCAAAAATACTATTTTATTACCCTTTTTATTCATATTATTGCTAGACTTAGACTCATATTAGTTGCATTATTAGCCATTCATGCATGTTTGCGTCGTTTCCTTGGTGGACAAGCTTGATTTCATATTTTGCTTAATTTTGTGGAAAAAGATACTGTTTTGGTGTGTTTTGTGTGTGTGTGCAGAATAAGTTGCCAAAGCAAGGCTGGAACCAGTTGCCAGGGCAATGCATAAAAGAGATGTCGAGCTAGTTGCCAGAGCAATTTTCGATAAGGGATAAGATGATATGGTAGTCGAAATTGATGACTAGATAAGACCAAGATGACGTGGAGCAAAGTTAAATCCCAAAGGAGTTTGATTTCCATGAAGAGGTTAAAGAGAAATTAAATCCTAAGAAGATAGCATAAGTTCTAGAAGGAATTTAAGTATAATAAAGAATTATATTCTTTAAAGATATTTAATTCCAACTTAACTTCCTCCTCAAAAAAGACTTTGACCTAGCCTATAAATTGAGGACCAAGCTGTCAACTCTAAAGGGAGAGAGGAGAGAAATTTCGACAAAGAGAGGAGTGAGATTTTGATAAGAGAAAGGAGAAATTTCGACAAGGCTTCAACCATTCTTCATCTTTTTCTTTCTTGATCAATTAGGTTTATGCTAGGAATTCTTTGTCTTGTGTTTCTTTGGAACCTAGCCATGAACTAAATCTACTTGGCTAAGGTTATTGTGTTTTGTGGTTGTGAGAAACAATTGGATTTTGTTTAGGTAGTAAGAGTTTGCACTTTCAATTCAAGGTTTACTCATTCTTGGTTTTTATTCTTGTTTGCGAGTGAATTGGGAGAGGATCTAGTAACTTCATCTATTTATCTAATATCGGGAGAGTTAGATTCAAGAAATGAATGAGTATGGTCTTTATTCAATCTCTTAATGGTGAAGATTAATCTGGCTTAGGAATAAGTTAAAGATTTCAACGGCTAACAGGAGCGCAAAATTGGTTGTTGTTCACCCTTGATTCACGCAGTGATGTATTATCAAGGCATGCACAAATAGCTAGAGTTTTGAATTAGGGATAAGAAGAAACCATTGAAGAACGCTCCGTCGAACCTTGAAGTTGTTTCCCAGCCGCCTAAGTAGTTGTCCAGCTAGTTGCCCAGGCAACCATCGATTAGTTGCCAAGGCAACCCCGCTGTGCAAGTTGCCACGGCCATAGAGTTGCCCTTGCACTCTTTTACCAAGACGATCCAATTGGCTATCACACCTCAACTCACGATAACCTGGCATATTCTCTCTCATTGATTACATCTTCTTTTACTATATTGCTTTCTAGTTTAGTTGTTAGTTGAAACTCCTACAATCACCTACTTATGTTTTTACTTTTTACAGTGCAAGAGATTAGATTCTTGAAGTGGCACCAATCCCTGTGGAGACGATATCTTTTATACTATAACTTGTGACGTGTACACTTGCACAATTGCAGAGCACTTATTACGCGCAACACTTTCTAATGTGATTTACAAGTTCTCTCTCTCTAAACCAAGGACGTTCTGTGTTCTTGAATCAAAATGAGAAGAATATGATGCTCTCTCTCACCCTTTTGCATAATCGAAACCCCCTCCCACCATATGCATCAATGTCTTACATGACATGTGTATGATCCCACCTTCAAACTTTCTTTAGCATGCAACCCTTAATTTCCTCATAGTATTTAGTTTAACCATTATAAGATTGGCTACTCACATTTTCCTTTCCTTTAATTTGGTCCTAAGCTCACCTGGTTGTATTTCTAAATTTATAATAATTCAAATAAAAAAACACTCAACTAGCATTCAAAACATTAACATACTTTTAACCGATTTTTGGGTATTATAGTTAATCCTATACATTCATTTACCTCCATCCAACGGTCCAAAAAGGTGTAAAAATTTCAAGTTTTACATAGTATAAGAGAATCTTATCCCTCATAAATATATATATATAGGTTAGGATAAACTTACACTGTGTAAAACTCAATTACTTTTACACCTTTTTTGGATTGTTGGATGAATGTAATAAAATTCTAAGAGTATTTCCATTCTTTTTTCCAGTGATAATCTTCACATTTTCTACTATTAATCTCATACATCCATTTGTCTTTATCCAACGAACCAAAAAAGTGTAAAACTTAATTACTTTTACATCTTTTCAGACCGTCAGATGATAGTAATAAATGTCTAACATTATTTATTTATCTTTTTTTCAAGTGATAATTGTAACGACCTAAATTTCAGAATCTAAGGGTCGGTTAACCTGAAGTGTGGGCTTCGTGTATGGTCTGAGAGTTGGGCCTTTAAAAGTCTTAATGGGCTTGTTTTTGGTTGTTAGGCTTAAGTTTGTGGTTGTGTGATAGGTTAGGAGGATGATGGAGGGGTAATGATGTAATTACCTCTTTTTGGAGAAAGAATAAAGAAAGCTTTAATTTTCTGAAGAAAAACTTTTGGGTGAGATCATCTTATCCCTTGTCTTCTCTCTTCATCCATTCTCATCTCCCTCTTAAGAACTCAAGCATAAAGGTTCAATCTTTGTGTTTTGGAGTGTGAATCTCAGATTTTGGGTTTGAGACAAGTTCTTCTGCAAAGTTGTAATTCATTTTACAACTTCCATGTATAGTGAAAGAGGTTGAGAATTCTTTCGAGGAGCTTGGGAAGAAGAAGACTTGAGGAATTTGGCTTGGAGGATTCTTTTCCAGCTTTTGGAATAAATGTTAGTACACTACTAACTCCTTGGTTTCATGCACATCCTAAGGATGATGCTTTGTATGCTTAAATTTGATGTTTAAGGCTGATTTGTGTGTTAGGGTTAGAGACCCTCTCTAATGGAATAATCCGGATTTGGTGTTAAGAATTTGTAAAATTGGTAGTAAACCATCCTAAACACTCTCATAAGATGTAGGATCGAGTAATGAGGTTAATTGTTGCGTTTTAGGGGCTTGAGAGGTGATTTCTCGAGCTTAGGAAGACATTTATGGGCTTTAGTATCAGTACGCGGGGAGGTAGCACCAATACTCTAGTGTTCTGGGTAAGAACAATTTCCATTAAGATGAACTATGAAGGGGGTACCGGTACGATGTTTAACCAGTACCGATAAGCTTTATAATGAGGTATCAGTATGGGTCAACCCGTACCGGTACACAAAGGCTGAATGAAATTCCAATAAGCCCAAATTATATCAGTACGCATGTGAGTATCGATACACGTGGGTCAGTACCGGTTCCCACTAGGCAATCTGCCCGAAAAATACATTTTGAGTTCGAGGGGCTTATAATTTGAGGACTATGGCCCAATGGGCTTCTAATATGGTATAATAATTGGTAAAACTGAGAAATCAAAATTTAACCCTTATATATGAACATAATGCGTAATAACTCAGTAAACCTTGGGTGATTGTTTTTAATAGCGACCGTGGGGATCCTTGGTGGATCAAATAATACAGTGTGCCATGTTTCACGAGACTCTGTGTTACCAGGCCTTATTCGAAGACACTCAAGGAGAGATGCTGAGTGTAGTTGTACATTACCGAGGCTATGTGAGATTGGGTCTTACCTAGAGAGAGTGTGCGCATGTTCTCGAGGTTATGTTACACCGAGTGTCACTCAGAGTGTACTTTCCCAAGGCTATGTGACACCGGGCCTTACTCTAGGTTTGTTTGGTTTGATGCTTTTGTGATGTGTGATTTTTGCATCCTTGTTGCTTTCTATGTGTTTAGGCAGTTGGAGGTAGCGCCATATGTTATTGTGTTTCCATGATATCATCTTTTGGTACATGCTCATATTTATCATTTGCATGAAGCATGGTTGAGTGGAAATGTATCCATTGAGCTCTGTTAGCTCAGCGTTCAGAATGATTACTTCCATTCGCTGGTTAATAAGCTGGCGTGCATTGTTGGAGCACCATCAGAGTAGGACTTCAGCATCGACTTGTTTCGAGTACAGTACTTAGATTATTTGGGTTATGTATTCGTGGGACCCTATTTTTTGTATTGTAACTCATATTTTGGTTTTGAATCATAAGTCAAATGCTTTTAACTATATATTTTAAAATGGAGCTCCCATTTAACGTTTTTCACTATTTATCTATGTTAAAATATTTTTGAACTTAATAGTTTTTATGAAAATGGATGTGGTTTGAGCTAAAGTAGGTTAGAAATTTTATGATAATGGTTGGGCTTGAGACCCAAATGTGACATCTGGGTTGAGGGTAATACATTTATTGGTATTAGAGCCTAGGTTTAGCTAGTTCTTGGAAAGCCCCAAGGGTTTTCTAGAGTGGTAAATAGGTTTCTAGCGAACATGGAACACCCTGAAATCCAGCCTAGTCAGAATTAGGTTCCGACGATCAGAAACCCTATATCATAAATATTTAAATATTGTATTGATGTTGACCACAAGGTCAATTGTATTAACATTGGACTCTAATTGATTTGAATTATCAAACAAGGACCTAATTGAATGTATAGGAAACCTCTTATTGGCTAAATTGTAAGAATTAAAAGTTTGAGGGTACAAGTATAGTCTGCTAAGAGTTGAGGGACTAACCTTTCAATTAACCCCTCCTCAAATTAAAGCACTCACCGTGGAGTGATATGATGAAGTTGCTTCACCATAAGGAAAGCTCCTAAGCTTTTGTTAGAATAGAAAAAGAAAAAGGGATAGAAAACTTACCGAAATACTCCCTAAGCAAGCACCTCACCTTATTGTTGTCTTCCACCTCCAAGCACACACCTCTATTGTTGAGGTTGAAGAAAGCTTAGTTTTGATCGATTTATTGTCATCGAAACGATCTGAGCTAACGGGTAAGCTTATTCCCTCAAGTTATTATTGAATTCCATGGATACATCAAGCTAAATCACAAGCTAGGGTTTGGCCATCCATGGAGTTTGATAGCTAATAGCTATTTAAAGCTTCGATATTGATTTTGATATCGTTATATTAATTTTGGTATCGCATTATTGAATCTAATCGAATCCTATTATTTTTACCTAGCTCAAGAAGTTGGTAGAGATCATACACCGTCACCAACAAAAGCTAGGAACAAGGGGATTGCTATCCGAGAACCTTGAAAGCTTCAGAATATCAAGGTGAGTGTAGTCGGAGTCTTGGGATTAGGCTAGGTGCCCTTCCCGACTTTATTGTCAATACAATTGTCATTGTTAACCTCGTTGTTAAGGATTATTGCATCGAATCATCTATCGGACATTATGGTAAGTATAGGTAAGTTATCGCATTGAGTATTGAGCATCGTTAATGCCATCGCCATAGTTATTGAACATCTGACATAATTATTGTTGCTGTCATTGAGTATTGTTATTAGCGTTATCATCACCATTGTCATTGAACCATGAAAGTATATGATGTTGACATAGCATTAATATAGCATTGATGTAGCCACTGTCATTGATCATTGGTGTTGACATCGTAATTATTATCAAAACATTGTAAATGAAGCATCAACCATTATTGATGTCATTGAAACCATTGGACATTGCCATTGTTATTGATATTGTCATTGAACATAAACACCAGAATATTGTTTATTGGTAAGAACGTCCAATATGGCTATTGATATTGATCATGAATTATTGATATAGTCATCGGACCTTGGATTTGAAGGACATTGGATACAATTGGCATGCCATAGAATTCTTGAGCTCAGTGTACGGGTGGACTATGGTCTTAGGGCTACGACCTATATTGATTTGGTGAGGCAGAGGGATGTATTGTGTTATTGGTCATATTGGTGAGGCGGAGGGACTAGACCATTCATTGATTTGGTGAGGCGTAGGAATTCGTGTATCCATTATTCGGAATCGATCCAAGGGTTATTGATGAAATATGGATTTTTGTTATTGAACATGTTCGTTGCATTGCTACCTTAGATCTATTGCATTGTTATTGAAAAGATGTGAATTGTAATGCATTTCCATGACATAGTGTTATTTATGACTACCTCACTAGGCAAAGTATGCCTAATGCATTGTGTCACGGACCAAACTTTTTGGACCGAGACATTAGCGCGAGCAACAAATAGGGAGGTTGTGCGCAATGCAACGGGCGTGTCAAATGTGGCCCAACACTCGGAGAATGGCGAGGACCATACCTTTGGGACCGAGGCGTTAGCGCAAGAACCAGCTAAAGAGGGTTTGCGCGGTGTAACGAGCTTGCCAAGATCATTAGACTTGGCCCAGCACTTGGAGGAAGGCGTGGACCAAACCTTTGGGACCGAGGCATTGGCGCAAGAATCAGCCAAAGAGAGTTTGCGCGGTGGAACGGGCTTGCCAAGACCATCACACTTGGCCCGGCACTTGAAGAATGCTAAAGAGCCCGCAAGCCCACAAGACTTAGCCAAATCCATGGAGGATTCAGGAGGGTAAATTGGTCAAAGCATTATCCATTTATTTGAATATAATGTGTAGATAATGTTTGTGATAATTAGAGATTTGAATTTGAGATTTGATCAGATAAGATAAGATAAGATCAATCTCGACCGTCGATGTAATTTAAACTGAGTCGTTGGATGTAGGGGAGTTCAACTATAAATAGAGGCTCCCTCCTCATTGTAATCTCATATTCAGTTCACTTCACTTGAGTAATACAAGAAGCATTTACTCTAAAACTCTTTGAGTATTCTTTCTATTGTTCTTTGTTGTTCTTCGTTGTTCTAGCTGCCAATCTCTTTCTGTTGTTCTTTGATTAGCTTTCGCTTAGAACGATCTTTCGTTCGAGGGCTTCGAGGAGTGTTCGATCTTCCGGAGCGAGAATCCTGGTTGAGTTAGGTGTTTGTCGAGAGATCTTCACCTAAGACCGTGACAAGGTACTTCAAGGTGACTTAGTCGACGTTTCAATCGAGAAAGCGACTAAGGTCCGGCACGATTCGTCTGGCAAAGGTATAGCCCCGCGACACAAGTGGTGTCAGTGACGAGGTCCATTGAATCCTGGAGTGCTGGTCGAAGCCGTTGTCGAGCAGGAGTACTCACAAGGCTGGTTGAAGGCTGACTTAGGCGTAGGAATCGACTAATTTGCGTCGAAGGCGTCTAAGGCCGCACGGATCAGCTAGAGTCAAAATCTAGCCCCGTGACAATTGCATTTCATCCATTTCAGGTTAAGAGATTCAATGTTGAAGATCGAAGAAGTTGTTGCGTCGTACAAGTCACAAGCAAGTTCAAAATAATGTATATCGTAATGAACTCCTAGTAGGGTGGCAAAGTACCTAGAAGAATCATATAAGGTCCTTTTGATATGTGTATTTTGTGCTTGTGGTGTAATAGTGCTTAATGGCCCTTTTGGAATGGCATAAAAGTGACTAAAAATGCATATTTGGCTATAAAAGGTGAAAACATAGTACATGGATTCAGATTAACACGAATGTTGGCATGCTAGTAGTTTATAATGTTTAAAACTTACTGGTAGAATTTCATTGCATTTGGACCTTGGTTGATAGGTTAAATCGAATAAAAACCAACAAAAATTTGTCATTACATGGTAGGGCGTATCGATACGGTTGATGGCGTATCGATACGGCCTTGCATATTTGGTCAGGTCAACAATGGTCAACAAGGGGCGTATCGATATGGCCTAGGTGTATCGGTACAGATTTTGTCTACTAGAATTTGGGTGTAAAAATTGTACCGATACAGGGTCAAGGTGTATCGATACAAAGTTAACATGATCAACCTGTACCGGTATGACCCTCAACCGTATCGATACAAGTCTATTGTAATTGATTCTGAAAATTGCGAATTAGGTTAAAGCGTACCGATAGGGCCATAGGGGTATCAGTACGGTGATAGTTAAATCTGTCAAAAGATAAAGATCATAGTTTTGTATTGTTTATAGTTTGGTCACTGATTAATGCATGGCTTAATTGAATTGGCAAACGAACTCTGAATAATATGGGAATTTGTACGCTCACTGTTTGATTGATGAATTTCATTCTGGTAAGGTTAATTTCAGTAATGGACCACTAAAATACTAAAATTACGATTAAGTCCCTGAAACTTGTATATGTCATATTTTAGTCCTAAATGGATAATCATGAATTCGCAATGGATTGATTAAAATTTTGTACCACTCATTCTTAGTTGTGGGGTTTATTATTATCATTTATTGCATGAAATTATCGTATTGATCATCGTTTAGTTCATTAGCAGCATTCTCTGACCTGATTCTCGACCATGCCAGGAAGGGGGTGTTATATTTGTGGTATTAGAGCTAGATTTTAGTCAATTCTAGGACTAAACTAAAGTTTATTGCATTGTTATTGTTTTACTTTGCCTCTTAGGAGTTGTACATTGTGTATATTGTGACTTGTCGACTAATCCGATCTCTTTATGTTATAGATATGTATGAGACAAACGAGGCTCACATTCACGGGTATGCCACCGGCTCCTCGACCAATGGTGAGGAAGTGAGGGGGAGACCCACCGAATCCACCACCTCAGCATGTCGAGCCAGTAGTGTCTGATGAACAGGCAGAATGTTACGGGAACATGGCTGACATGTTCAAGCAATTCATGGAATCTATGAGGGCTGAGACGATGGTGCAATCGGTCCTACCAGTATACTCAAGCCCCTATTGATAAGTTGGCATCACTCCAAGCTTACACCTTCACCGGACAAGATGATGATAGTCCTGAGACTGTAGAATATTGGATGGACAACACGCTAAGAATCCTGAACAAACAACTACAGTGCTCGGATGAGGACAAGTTGGAGTGCGCCCTTGCATTGCTAGCTGATGAAGCATTACAGTGGTGGGAGACCACTATTTTTACCATCCCTGAAGAATCAGTCACTTGGGAGTTCTTCCTTCAGGAATTTCGAAAGAAGTACATTAGCAAGTATTACCTTGCAGAAAGACGCAATATCTTTCTCCACTTGAAGCAAGGCGGTCGACCTATTGAGCAGTACATTTAGGATTTTTGCAAGTACTGTCGTTATAGTACAAAGTACATCAAGAAGGAAGAAGACAAGTCTTGGATGTTTAATGCTGGGCTTAGTGATGAATTACGCCCTATGTTTACTGCCTTGGGGATCACCGATTTCCATGATCTTGTGAACCGAGTTAAGGCCACTAAAGCTGCACAGAAGACCTTAAGATCAAGCGGATATAGTAGGATTGAAAAGAGGTTTAGGGATGATCCCTGACCTTCCAGGTAGAATAAGAAGAGTAAGAATCAAGCCCCTAAGAAAAATGTGTATTCCCAACCTTCCCAAACCCGAGTCAAGTAAGGACTATACAATTTACAGTGATGCATCACACCTCAGGTTAGGATGTGTATTGATGCAAGGAGGCAAGGTCATTGCTTATGCATCGAGACAGCTCAAGCCACACGAGGTGAATTATCCCACGCATAATCTAGAGTTGGTTGTAGTTGCCTTTGCGCTGATAATTTGGAGACATTATCTCTACGGGGAGAAATGTTACCTCTTTACCGATCATAAAAGTCTCAAATATCTCTTAACCCAAAAGGAGTTGAATCTTTGACAACAGAGATTGATGAAACTCCTTAAGGATTATGACCTTGTCATTGCCTGGTAAGTATTACTATTGATCCTCAAGTTTAATGAAAAGATTTGTACACCGACTCATTACAAGTCCTTGTGTTGTAGCTCCTCAAGCTATCAATGCCCACTTCCTTCTTAGGAAGAATTGTTGCTTTGTAGCTGAACTTCAAGTTCAGTCTACCATTACATTGAGGATTCAAGCATTGCAAAAACAAGATCCTAAACTTCAAGCCATTATTTCCAACTTATCCTATAAAGAAAAACCACTTCAAATTCTTGCAAGGGAAGTCAGGAGACTTCGCACAAGACTATATCATTGGTTAAAGTGCTCTAGAAGAGCCATACCACTAAGGAAGCAACATGGGAGCTAGAGGAGACAATGAAAAAGCAATATCCTCATCTCTTCTATCCAGTTAAAATTCGAGGATGAATTTTTCTTAAGGGGGAGAGTTGTAACACCCTAAAATCTGGCCTAGTCAGAATTTAGTTCCGGCGATCAGAAACCCGATATCAGAAATGTTTAAGTATTGTATTGATGTTGACCACAAGGTCAATTGTATTGACATTGGACTCTAATTGAGTCGAATTAACAAACAAGGACCTAATTGAATGTATGGGAAACCTCTTAGTGGCTAAATTGTAAGAATTAAAAGTTTGAGGGTACAAGTATAGTCTGCCAAGAGTTGAGAGACTAACCTTGCGATTAACCCCTCCTCAAGTTAAATCACTCACCGTGGAGTGATCTGATGAAGTTGCTTCACCATAAGGAAAGCTTCTAAGGTTTTGTTAAAATAGAAAAAGAAAAAAGGGATAGAAAACTTACCCAAAATACTCCCCAAGCAAGCACCTCACCTTATTGTTGTCTTCCACCTCCAAGCATACACCTCCATTGTTGAGGTTGAAGAAAGCTTGGTTTTGATTGATTTATTGTTATCAAAACGATCTTAGCTAATGGGTAAGCTAACTCCCTCAAGTTATTATTGAATTCCATGGATACATCAAGCTAAATCACAAGCTAGGGTTTGGCCATCCATGGAGTTTAATAGCTAATAGCTATTTAAAGCTTCGATGTTGATTTTGATATCGTTATATTAATTTCAATATCGTATTATTGAATCTAATCAAATCTTATTGATAGAGTAGCGCAATCTTGGATTTGGAAGCCTTCAATCAAGTTGTTGCAAGAACTAGGAGCTCTAGACTCAACCAAGGAAGTTTGGGCAGATCTGAAAATTCAAGAGAAAAGAGAAGGAACTTTCTTGAATTTTTCAGATTCAAGGCTGGAAATTTAAAGAAAGAAAGAGAAGATGAAGGATTATATGATAAGAAATAAGAATATAAAAAATGATTAAAAGAGATTGAGAAAGAGATAAGTAAAACAAATCTGAAAATTCCAGCTTTGTTTATGGAATTATGGAATATGGTGTGAAGGTTGAAGATGAAGATGGCTTGCGAATTGTTGATGTTGTTTTGTCCTCGGCACCCTCTTAGACTCAATTATCTAAGAAAGCAACCTCAAGCGGCTCTAACCCACCCTCTTAGACGCGATTATCTAGGCAAGCAAGAGTGTGAAGATGATCTCCCTCACAAGAACTTGTCGAACTTATGTTGAAGAAGACTTCAAAGGCAAAAGTAATCAGCACTTGCAAAAACAAACTCACTAAATATTTCATAAATCAAAGAAAATTTGTCTTACAATGATGGAGGCTTCATCCTTTTATAGGTGAAGGATACACAAAGTAATTTAACTTCTACTAAAACAAGGAAAACCTAATCTAATTAAAAAAAATAATAAAATAACAGCCTTTAAATTCCTTGTGCTTGTGTGGCAAGGGATAGGGTGATAAGGCAAGTGATAAGCTGATAAGGGCTGGTTGCTTGGGCAGCAAGTAAACTTTATGAAGGTTGGTTTGCTCGGGCATCAAGTAATGGGCTGATAAGAGCTATTTTGATTGGGCAGCAAGTAAAAGTTGATAGGGCCTTTATTTGGACGAATTTAAGGGTATTTGAGCTGGTTTAGATGATAAGAAATTGGTTCTTTGGCAAGGAGGCATGTGTGGGCTATTTTAAAAGCTAACTAGGCCTAAAAACACTTGTAAATCCTAATTTGGGATAAAAATAAAAATCTGACCCAATCTTTTATAGTAACAAGTATTGGGTCTAATTACAATAAAAGGGCTAATTAATGGGCATCTAAAGGCTCATGGGTATCCATCTCCAAAGGTGCAGCAAGTTGAGTTTTTGTGACCCAATTATTCTTGAAGGATGTTAAGTGTGGACTTCCTTCAAGAAATTCTTCTTTCTTCATGACTGCTTGTACGAATACTTGGACGGTCGAATTCAGCTTGTCCTTGATTAGCTTAGACTTGGCTCGGGTTATTGGGCCAAGTGGAAAAGTAAGTCCATCTTGTGCATGGAATTGCCTTGTGGTACATGTATCATCCCCTCCCTCCTCAAAAGGATTCGTCCACGAATCTGAAACATCAAAGGGAGAAAGATCAGAAACATTAAAAGTTGTACTCACATTATACTCACCTGGTAGATCAATTCGGTATGCATTGTTGTTGATTCTTTCAAGGACATGGAATGGTCTATCCCCTCGTGGATCCAATTTGGATTTCCTATGGTTCGGATATCTTTCTTTACGCATGTGCAACCAAACCCAATCTCCCGGTTCAAAGACAACTTGGCGTTGGTCTTTGTTGACTTTGGCAGCAACGATTTCATATGTTTTCTCCATTCTTTGCTTTGCCTTTGTGTGAATAGATTTAACTAATTTCTTTTCGCCATCTAAGCTGCTAATATTATCAATAGGTAAAAGAACAAGGTCTAATGTAGTTATGGGGTTAAAACCATAAACTACTTCAAATGAAGAATAGCCAGTGGATGAATGAATAGAACGATTGTAGGCAAACTCTACAAAAGGTAGATATTCTTCCCAAGTTTTTTGTGTTCTTACTGACAACAGTTATGAGTAATGCACCTAAGATCCGATTTATTACCTCAGTTTTTCCATCCATCTATGGGTGACAAGTAGTAGAATAAAGAAGTTTGGTACCTATCTTTCCCCACAAAACCTTCCAAAAATGGCTTATGAACTTTACATCTCTATCGAAAAACAATGGTACGTTGAATTCCATGAAGTCGTACTACTTCTCTAAAGAAGAGATCGGCTACATGTGTTGCATCATCCGTTTTATGGCATGGTATGAAGTGAGTCATCTTTGAAAACCTGTCGACCATAACAAAAATACTATCTCGACCCTTTTTGGTATGAGGTAATCCAAGAATAAAGTCCATAGATAAATCGACCCAAGGGAAAGAAGGGATAGGAAGGGGTGCATATAAACCGTTACGACTTACCTTGGATTTTGCTTGTTTACATACGATGCAAGATGCATATACCTTTTCCACGATTTTCCTCATATGTGGCCATAAAAAATGCTCCACTACCATGTCTAACGTTTTGGAGATGCCAAAGTGCCCATTAAGCCTCCGGAGTGCGATTCATGGACTAGCAATTCTCTAATGAAGCCTTGTGGTATACACAACCTGTTTATTCGGAAAAGAAACCCGTCTACAAGATAAAACCTCTTAAAATCACCTTTTAAACAACGAGTATAAATTTCCTTGAAATCTGGATCATTAGGATACAACTGTTTTATATGTTTGAATCCCAATATAGTAGCATGCATTTGAGTAATTAGGGTATACCTTCTAGATACTGCACTGCTACTACATTATCCTTACCTTTTTTGTACTTGATCACATAAGGGAATGTTTCAATAAACTCCACCCGCTGAGCATGTCTCTTGCTTAAATTACCTTGGCCGTTTAGCCACTTCAATTATTCGTGGTCGGTGTGTATGATGAACTCCTTTGGAAGAAGGTAGTGTTGCCAAACTTCAAGTGCACGAACTAATGCAAGGAGCTCTTTATCATAAGTTGAGTAGTTCAAATGTGTTCCTTTTAACTTCTCGCTAAAGTAAGCATTGATTGTTTTTCCTGTAAAAGAACTGCGCCTATGCCTATACCGGAGGCATCACATTCTAACTCAAAAGTTTTAGAAAAATTGGGAAGACGAAGAATTGGGGTAGTACAAAGTTTACCTTATAGTGTTTGGAAGGCTTGTTCTTGTGCCTCACCCCAATGAAAACCTACCCTTTTTTGATGATATATGTCAATGGTGCGGCGATGGTAGAGAAATCCTTGACAAAGCGACGGTGGAAGCTTGCTAGGCCATGGAAGGATCTCACCTCAGTTATGGATGATGGCGTGGGCCATTCTTGAATTGCTTTGACTTTTTCATTGTCAACATGGATACCCTGTGCACTTACTATAAAGCCTAGAAAACTAAGGCTTTCACTACAAAACACGCACTTTTCCATGTTAGCATATAATTGTTCTCTTCAGAGAACTTCGAAGACCAACCTCACATGAAAGATATGTAAATCTAAAGAAGAAGAGTAGATAAGAATATCATCGAAATAAACAACAACAAACTTACCTCTAAACTCCCGAAGGACATGGTTCATCAATCTCATGAATGTGTTAGGGGCATTGGTCAAACCAAATGGCATAACTGTCCATTCATATCTCCTTCTTTCATTCGAATTTGATGATAACCACTCTTCAAATCAATCTTCGTGAAGATGCATGTGCCGTAGAGTTCATCAAGCATGTCATCTAATCGTGGAATAGGATGCCTATACTTGATTGTTATTCGGTTGATCGGTCGACAATCAAAACACATTCTATATGAACCATCTTTCTTTGGCACCAAAAGTATTGGAATGGCATAAGGGATTAAACTCCCACGAATGTAGCCTTTGTTGATTAGTTCTTCCACTTGCTTTTCTAACTCCTTGGTTTCGTCGGGATTACATCTATATGCTGGTCTATTTGGAATAGAAGAACCCAGAATTAGGTCAATTTGATGTTCAATTCCTCTTAAGGGTGGCAAACCGTCAGGTGGATCACCTAAAACATCATTAAAGTCCTGCAAAAGAGAAACAAACACACTAGGCAAACTTTTGTTATTGTTAGTGATAGAAAAAATTGTTCCCCAAAGTGGATGAGGATGCAAGGATGTTTAAGGAAGGGGGCTTGCCTCACTTTTTTTTCTCTCGCATAAATATTTTGAGACAATCTTTCTTTCTCACATTCAGGATCACTCACCACCCCTGGGCCTATACTTATTTGGCTTTTATCACTACTGGCCTCTTTTGTATTTGCCTTTTGTTTTTCATTCTTTTTTTCTTTTTCATCTTTTTTTATTCCCACCTCCTCACAAAACTTCTTCATTCGCATCTTATCTTTGTACACCTCTTTTGGTTCGAGGGAGCCAAGGTATACTTTTGCCATGGTATACAAAGGAATACTTATTAAACTTATCATGGTGAGTCATATCACGGTCATCTTTGCCACAGTCGTCCTAAAAGTGAGATGCTTGCATAGGGATAACATCACACCAAACGTCATCACAATATTTACCCATAGTAAAAGTGATTAAGGAATATTTGTTCACCTTTAATTATGACCCTTCATGAAGCCATTGGAGATAATATGACTTTGGATGGCGTTGACAAGGTAGGTCAAGTGCATCAACTAG
This sequence comes from Hibiscus mutabilis, assembly GCA_019671005.1. Taxonomy (NCBI): domain Eukaryota; kingdom Viridiplantae; phylum Streptophyta; class Magnoliopsida; order Malvales; family Malvaceae; genus Hibiscus; species Hibiscus mutabilis. The sequence continues at coordinate 21,299,555 of CM033735.1, read as the reverse complement.
ATAGCTGCTCACCACATTCGCACAACTTCCGCTATCAATGATGACAGAATATAGTTTGCCTCTGATCAAACATCTTGTGTGGAAAATATTTGTTCTTTGCATCTCTATATCCTCGATTGCTTGGATATTAAGTGAACGTTGAATCACCAAGCTTTTAGGATTAGGTTCATCACTGGAGTAACCACTGGCGATGAATTCATTGTCGGACAGTCCCTCCTCTGACTCGGATGAGTAGCTCTCATCTTCTCGAGTAAGAATGAGTCTTGTATTCGGGTAGTCTCTTTTATAGTGTCCATGATCGTTGCACTTGAAGCATACGATCTCTCAAGTTTGTTTAAGTGTTTGTATGTTTTCCGCCAACATGGGGGTTTTTGTCTTGGTTTTGTCCAGTGACTTGGATGTTTCAATTTTCTGCTTTGGTCTACTTGAGTCGAGCAAAGGTTTAGAAGAATTAGAATGAGATAAAGGTTGAGTGATACCTTTGTCATAGTGATAATTCTTTTATCGATATCGTTGTTGATCTTTGATGTGCTTTTCAATTGTCATGGCGAATTGGAATGCCTCTTGAAGGGTGTAGTAGGTTTTGAGTTCAAGTACCTCAAGAATGTTGTCATTGAGTCCGACAAAAACCTAGTCATTGTATCCTCTTCATCCTCTTGGATATCGGCTCTTTGCATCAATTATTCCATCTCTTTGAGATACTCATCAACAGATCATGTAGCCTTGTCGATTCTTTGTAACTTTTGTTTGATCTCTCGCCGATATAATGGGGAGCGAATCATTCTCGCATGATTTCTTTAAGTTCTCCCCATGAGGTTATCTTGGCTTCTCCATTGAGACGCCGATTCCGAACCAATTGGGACCACCAAATGGATGCATATTCAGTGAATTCGAGAGTCAACAGTGGAACTTGACCTCTCCGGGGCATTGCTAATACTCGAATAGAAGATCAACTCAATTTTCCCAGTCACAATAAGCATCAAGGTCATACCTTCCTTGAAAAGGTGGTACAGTGATTTTTTGTTTGGCTAAGGTGTTTGTTGCTCGTCTCGGCTCTATCGAGGGACTGTGCCCATGTAGGGGGTTTTGACGTATATTCTGAATGGTAACAAGATTTGGACGCCTAGGCTCTTCAGTATCGCTTGCAATTGCAGTGGTTTCTAATCTCCCAATGGTTTGACTGATTGCGGTTACGACTGTATCAGTGTGCTCAAGCTTGGTTGTCAAAGAGGTTACAGTCCGTTCAAGTTTATTGAGAGTATCCAAAACTTCTTGAAGAGTCACTTCATGTGGTTCTTAAATCGTTACTCGTTTCTAACATCCCAAAACACTCAGATTTAAAAAGGTGAAAAGCAAAAGAAAACTAGAAATCTCACTAAACACTCCAAGGAATAAATATTTAGTGAGGCAAGTAAACCGATCTCGTGCTTTTAAAGACCTTCCCGCCACAAGTCAACAAGTTACAATCGGAGTTTAATCCTAACAATGAGTCCTAATTGTACTAGGAGTCAATGAAAGGCTTGACACCAATTGAATATAGTTGCAAGAAGGAAGGATTGGAATGCAACTTTTAGTCCTACTCACACCAGAAAAGAGAAGGTGTTAAATTGCGTAATAGAAGAAAGAAAAAGCAAAACAAGGGAACTTAAGAAACTAAAAGTAGAAAAAAATTAGTAGAGAAAGATGACAACCCCAAAACCCAGAAACAACTTGAAGAAAGAAATCCAATGTTGAATCCACTTCAATGTGATGCTTGTGGTGGTTGATGATGGTGATCTTGATGATTCTTGATGGTGGTTGGTGGGTAGGTATAAGCTTTCTCACTTTTCTTTCTTTTTTTAATTTTTTTCTCTTTTTTTCTTTTTACAAGCTAAATAAACTGAAAATAACAAAAATTGAAGAAAAAATAATGAAAATAGGGTTAAAGTAGGGGAAAACCCTAATTTGGCTGACACTTTATCCACTTCGTTCGAGTGTTCCCGAAGACCAAAAATTCTGAAATTTTTGTGGTGACTCCACCAATGGTGTATATCTGATCTCAAAAGTTTCGGCTCAAAATTCACTCGTTTGGTTTGGACGAATTTTCCCTAATTTTCGAGTTTTTTTTTCCAAAAACGCCAAAATTCTTGCCAAGAATAGTCCCAAATCTGATACCAAATGATAGAGTAGCGCAATCTTGGATTTGGAAGCCTTCAATCAAGTTTTTGCAAGAACTAGGAGCTTTAAACTAAATCAAGGAAGTTTGGGCGAATCTGAAAATTCAAGAGAAAAAGAGAAGGATTTTCTTGAATTTTTCAGATTCAAGGCTAGAAATTTAAAGAAAGAAAGACAAGATGAAGGATTATATGATAAGAAATAAGAATATAAAAAAATATTAAAAGAGATTGAGAAAGAGATAAGTAAAACAAATCTGAAAATTCTAGCTTTGTTTATGGAATTATGGAAGATGGTGTGAAGGTTGAAGATGAAGATGGCTTGCGAATTGTTGATGTTGTTTTGTCCTCGGCACCCTCTTAGACTCAATTATCTAAGAAAGCAACCTCAAGCGGCTCTAACCCACCCTCTTAGACGCGATTATCTAGGCAAGCAAGAGTGTGAAGATGATCTCCCTCACAAGAACTTGTCGAACTTATGTTGAAGAAGACTTCAAAGGCAAAAGTAATCAGCACTTGCAAAAAAAAAACTCACTAAATATTTCATAAATCAAAGAAAATTTGTCTTACAATGATGGAGGCTTCATCCTTTTATAGGTGAAGGATAGACAAAGTAATTTAACTTCTACTAAAACAATGAAAACCTAATCTAATTAAAAATAATAAAATAAAATAATAACCTTTAAATTCCTTGTGCTTGTGTGGCAAGGGATAGGGTGATAAGGCAAGTGATAAGCTGATAAGGGCTGGTTTCTTGGGCAGCAAGTAAACTTTATGAAGGTTGGTTTGCTTGGGCATCAAGTAATGGGCTGATAAGAGTTGTTTTGATTGGGCAGCAAGTAAAAGTTGATAGCTCCTTTATTTGGACGAATTTAAGGGTATTTGAGCTGGTTTAGATGATAAGAAATTGGTTCTTTGGCAAGGAGGCATGTGTGGGCTATTTTAAAAGCTAACTAGGCCTAAAAACACTTGTAAATCCTAATTTGGGCTAAAAATAAAAATCACCCCAATCTTTTATAGTAACAAGTATTGTGTCTAATTACAATAAAAGGACAATCTAAAGGGCATCTAAAGGGATATCCATCTCCAAAGGTTCAGCAAGTTGAGTTTTTGTGACCCAATTATTCTTGAAGGATGTTAAGTGTGGACTTCCTTCAAGAAATTCTTCTTTTCTTCATGAATCCTTTGCTCACGAATACTTGGACGGTCAAATTCAGCTTGTCCTTGATTAGCTTAGACTTGGCTCGGGTTATTGGGCCAAGTGGAAAAGTAAGTCCATCTTGTGCATGGAATTGCCTTGTGGTACATGTATCATCCCCTCCCTCCTCAAAAGGATTCGTCCACGAATCAAAAAATCAAAGGGAGAAAGATCGAAACATTAAAAGTTGTACTCACATTATACTCACCGGTAGATCAATTCGGTATGCATTGTTGTTGATTCTTTCAAGGACATGGAATGGTCTATCCCCTCGTGGATCCAATTTGGATTTCCTATGGTTCGGATATCTTTCTTTACGCATGTGCAACCAAACCCAATCTCCCGGTTCAAAGACAACTTGGCGTTGGTCTTTGTTGACTTTGGCAGCAACGATTTCATATGTTTTCTCCATTCTTTGCTTTGCCTTTGTGTGAATAGATTTAACTAATTTCTTTTCGCCATCTAAGCTGCTAATATTATCAATAGGTAAAAGAACAAGGTCTAATGTAGTTATGGGGTTAAAACCATAAACTACTTCAAATGAAGAATAGCCAAGTGGATGAATGAATAGAACGATTGTAGGCAAACTCTACAAAAGGTAGATATTCTTCCCAAGTTTTTTGTGTTCTTACTGACAACAGTTATGAGTAATGCACCTAAGATCCGATTTATTACCTCAGTTTTTCCATCCATCTATGGGTGACAAGTAGTAGAATAAAGAAGTTTGGTACCTATCTTTCCCCACAAAACCTTCCAAAAATGGCTTATGAACTTTACATCTCTATCGAAAAACAATGGTACGTTGAATTCCATGAAGTCGTACTACTTCTCTAAAGAAGAGATCGGCTACATGTGTTGCATCATCCGTTTTATGGCATGGTATGAAGTGAGTCATCTTTGAAAACCTGTCGACCATAACAAAAATACTATCTCGACCCTTTTTGGTATGAGGTAATCCAAGAATAAAGTCCATAGATAAATCGACCCAAGGGAAAGAAGGGATAGGAAGGGGTGCATATAAACCGTTACGACTTACCTTGGATTTTGCTTGTTTACATACGATGCAAGATGCATATACCTTTTCCACGATTTTCCTCATATGTGGCCATAAAAAATGCTCCACTACCATGTCTAACGTTTTGGAGATGCCAAAGTGCCCATTAAGCCTCCGGAGTGCGATTCATGGACTAGCAATTCTCTAATGAAGCCTTGTGGTATACACAACCTGTTTATTCGGAAAAGAAACCCGTCTACAAGATAAAACCTCTTAAAATCACCTTTTAAACAACGAGTATAAATTTCCTTGAAATCTGGATCATTAGGATACAAATCTGCTTTATATGTTTGAATCCCAATATAGTAGCATGCATTTGAGTAATTAGGGTATACCTTCTAGATACTGCACTTTACTACATTATCCTTACCTTTTTGTACTTGATCACATAAGGGAATGTTTCAATAAACTCCACCCGCTGAGCATGTCTCTTGCTTAAATTACCTTGGCGTTTAGCCACTTCAATTATTCGTGGTCGGTGTGTATGATGAACTCCTTTGGAAGAAGGTAGTGTTGCCAAACTTCAAGTGCACGAACTAATGCAAGGAGCTCTTTATCATAAGTTGAGTAGTTCAAATGTGTTCCTTTTAACTTCTCGCTAAAGTAAGCATTGATTGTTTTTCCCCAAAAAGAATCGCGCCTATGCCTATACCGAGGCATCACATTCTAACTCAAAAGTTTTAGAAAAATTGGGAAGACGAAGAATTGGGGTAGTACAAAGTTTACCTTATAGTGTTTGGAAGGCTTGTTCTTGTGCCTCACCCCAATGAAAACCTACCCTTTTTGATGATATATGTCAATGGTGCGGCGATGGTAGAGAAATCCTTGACAAAGCGACGGTGGAAGCTTGCTAGGCCATGGAAGGATCTCACCTCGTTATGGATGATGGCGTGGGCCATTCTTGAATTGCTTTGACTTTTTCATTGTCAACATGGATACCTGTGCACTTACTATAAAGCCTAGAAAACTAAGGCTTTCACTACAAAACACGCACTTTTCCATGTTAGCATATAATTGTTCTCTTCAGAGAACTTCGAAGACCAACCTCACATGAAAGATATGTAAATCTAAAGAAGAAGAGTAGATAAGAATATCATCGAAATAAACAACAACAAACTTACCTCTAAACTCCCGAAGGACATGGTTCATCAATCTCATGAATGTGTTAGGGGCATTGGTCAAACCAAATGGCATAACTGTCCATTCATATCTCCTTCTTTCATTCGAATTTGATGATAACCACTCTTCAAATCAATCTTCGTGAAGATGCATGTGTGCCGTAGAGTTCATCAAGCATGTCATCTAATCGTGGAATAGGATGCCTATACTTGATTGTTATTCGGTTGATCGGTCGACAATCAAAACACATTCTATATGAACCATCTTTCTTTGGCACCAAAAGTATTGGAATGGCATAAGGGATTAAACTCCCACGAATGTAGCCTTTGTTGATTAGTTCTTCCACTTGCTTTTCTAACTCCTTGGTTTCGTCGGGATTACATCTATATGCTGGTCTATTTGGAATAGAAGAACCCGAATTAGGTCAATTTGATGTTCAATTCCTCTTAAGGGTGGCAAACCGTCAGTGGATCACCTAAAACATCATTAAAGTCCTGCAAAAAGAAAACAAACACACTAGGCAAACTTTTGTTATTGTTAGTGATAGAAAAAATTGTTCCCCAAAGTGGATGAGGATGCAAGGATGTTTAAGGAAGGGGGCTTGCCTCACTTTTTTTTCTCTCGCATAAATATTTTGAGACAATCTTTCTTTCTCACATTCAGGATCACTCACCACCCCTGGGCCTATACTTATTTGGCTTTTATCACTACTGGCCTCTTTTGTATTTGCCTTTTGTTTTTCATTCTTTTTTTCTTTTTCATCTTTTTTTATTCCCACCTCCTCACAAAACTTCTTCATTCGCATCTTATCTTTGTACACCTCTTTTGGTTCGAGTGGAGCCAAGGTATACTTTTTGCCATGGTATACAAAGGAATACTTATTAAACTTATCATGGTGAGTCATATCACGGTCATACTGCCACGGTCGTCCTAAAAGTGAGATGCTTGCATAGGGATAACATCACACCAAACGTCATCACAATATTTACCCATAGTAAAAGTGATTAAGGAATATTTGTTCACCTTTAATTATGACCCTTCATGAAGCCATTGGAGATAATATGACTTTGGATGGCGTTGACAAGGTAGGTCAAGTGCATCAACTAGATAGCTGCTCACCACATTCGCACAACTTCCGCTATCAATGATGACAGAATATAGTTTGCCTCTGATCAAACATCTTGTGTGGAAAATATTTGTTCTTTGCATCTCTATATCCTCGATTGCTTGGATATTAAGTGAACGTTGAATCACCAAGCTTTTAGGATTAGGTTCATCACTGGAGTAACCACTGGCGATGAATTCATTGTCGGACAGTCCCTCCTCTGACTCGGATGAGTAGCTCTCATCTTCTCGAGTAAGAATGAGTCTTGTATTCGGGTAGTCTCTTTTATAGTGTCCATGATCGTTGCACTTGAAGCATACGATCTCTCAAGTTTGTTTAAGTGTTTGTATGTTTTCCGCCAACATGGGGGTTTTTGTCTTGGTTTTGTCCAGTGACTTGGATGTTTCAATTTTCTGCTTTGGTCTACTTGAGTCGAGCAAAGGTTTAGAAGAATTAGAATGAGATAAAGGTTGAGTGATACCTTTGTCATAGTGATAATTCTTTTATCGATATCGTTGTTGATCTTTGATGTGCTTTTCAATTGTCATGGCGAATTGGAATGCCTCTTGAAGGGTGTAGTAGGTTTTGAGTTCAAGTACCTCAAGAATGTTGTCATTGAGTCCGACAAAAAACCTAGTCATTGTATCCTCTTCATCCTCTTGGATATCGGCTCTTTGCATCAATTATTCCATCTCTTTGAGATACTCATCAACAGTCATGTAGCCTTGTCAGATTCTTTGTAACTTTTGTTTGATCTCTCGCCGATATAATGGGGGAGCGAATCATTCTCGCATGATTTCTTTAAGTTCTCCCCATGAGGTTATCTTGGCTTCTCCATTGAGACGCCGATTCCGAACCAATTGGGACCACCAAATGGATGCATATTCAGTGAATTCGAGAGTCAACAGTGGAACTTGACCTCTCCGGGGCATTGCTAATACTCGAATAGAAGATCAACTCAATTTTCCCAGTCACAATAAGCATCAAGGTCATACCTTCCTTGAAAAGGTGGTACAGTGATTTTTTGTTTGGCTAAGGTGTTTGTTGCTCGTCTCGGCTCTATGCGAGGACTGTGCCCATGTAGGGGGTTTTGACGTATATTCTGAATGGTAACAAGATTTGGACGCCTAGGCTCTTCAGTATCGCTTGCAATTGCAGTGGTTTCTAATCTCCCAATGGTTTGACTGATTGCGGTTACGACTGTATCAGTGTGCTCAAGCTTGGTTGTCAAAGAGGTTACAGTCCGTTCAAGTTTATTGAGAGTATCCAAAACTTCTTGAAGAGTCACTTCATGTGGTTCTTCGTCGTTACTCGTTTCTAACATCCTGAAACACTCAGATTTAAAAAGGTGAAAAGCAAAAGAAAACTAGAAATCTCACTAAACACTCCAAGGAATAAATATTTAGTGAGGCAAGTAAACCGATCTCGTGCTCTTTAAAGACCTTCCTGCCACAAGTCAACAAGTTACAATCGGAGTTTAATCCTAACAATGAGTCCTAATTGTACTAGGAGTCCAATGAAAGGCTTGACACCAATTGAATATAGTTGCAAGAAGGAAGGATTGGAATGCAACTTTTAGTCCTACTCACACCAGAAAAGAGAAGGTGTTAAATTGCGTAATAGAAGAAAGAAAAAGCAAAACAAGGGAACTTAAGAAACTAAAAGTAGAAAAAAATTAGTAGAGAAAGATGACAACCCCAAAACCCAGAAACAACTTGAAGAAAGAAATCCAATGTTGAATCCACTTCAATGTGATGCTTGTGGTGGTTGATGATGGTGATCTTGATGATTCTTGATGGTGGTTGGTGGGTAGGTATAAGCTTTCTCACTTTTCTTTCTTTTTTTAATTTTTTTCTCTTTTTTTCTTTTTACAAGCTAAATAAACTGAAAATAACAAAAATTGAAGAAAAAATAATGAAAATAGGGTTAAAGTAGGGGAAAACCCTAATTTGGCTGACACTTTATCCACTTCGTTCGAGGTGTTCCCGAAGACCAAAAATTCTGAAATTTTTTGTGGTGACTCCACCAATGGTGTATATCTGATCTCAAAAGTTTCGGCTCAAAATTCACTCGTTTGGTTTGGACGAATTTTCCCTAATTTTCGAGTTTTTTTTTCCAAAAACGCCAAAATTCTTGCCAAGAATAGTCCCAAATCTGATACCAAATGATAGAGTAGCGCAATCTTGGATTTGGAAGCCTTCAATCAAGTTTTTGCAAGAACTAGGAGCTTTAAACTAAATCAAGGAAGTTTGGGCAGATCTGAAAATTCAAGAGAAAAGAGAAGGGATTTTCTTGAATTTTTCAGATTCGAGGCTAGAAATTTAAAGAAAGAAAGACAAGATGAAGGATTATATGATAAGAAATAAGAATATAAAAAAATATTAAAAGAGATTGAGAACGAGATAAGTAAAACAAATCTGAAAATTCTAGCTTTGTTTATGGAATTATGGAAGATGGTGTGAAGGTTGAAGATGAAGATGGCTTGCGAATTGTTGATGTTGTTTTGTCCTCGGCACCCTCTTAGACTCAATTATCTAAGCAAGCAACCTCAAGCGGCTCTAACCCACCCTCCTAGACGCGATTATCTAGGCAAGCAAGAGTGTGAAGATGATCTCCCTCATAAGAACTCGTCGAACTTATGTTGAAGAAGACTTCGAAGGCACAACTAACCAGCACTTGCAAAAAAAAACTCGCTAAATATTTCATAAATCAAAGAAAATTTGTCTTACAATGATGGAGGCTTCATCCTTTTTATAGGTGAAGGATAGACAAAGTAATTTAACTTCTACTAAAACAATGAAAACCTAATCTAATTAAAAATAATAATAAAATAATAACCTTTAAATTCCTTGTGCTTGTGTGGCAAGGGATAGGGTGATAAGGCAAGTGATAAGCTGATAAGGGCTGGTTTCTTGGGCAGCAAGTAAACTTGATGAAGGCTGGTTTGCTTGGGCATCAAGTAATGGGCTGATAAGAGTTGTTTTGATTGGGCAGCAAGTAAAAGTTGATAGCTCCTTTATTTGGACGAATTTAAGGGTACTTGGGCTGGTTTAGATGATAAGAAATTGGTTCTTGGGCAAGGAGGCATGTGTGGGCTGTTTTAAAAGCTAACTAGGCCTAAAAAGACTTGTAAATCCTAATTTGGGCTAAAAATAAAAATCTGACCCAATCTTTTATAGTAACAAGTATTGTGTCTAACTACAATAAAAAGGACATCTAAAGGCTCATGGATATCCATATCCAAAAGTTCAGCAAGTTGAGTTTTGTGACCCAATTATTCTTGAAGGATGTTAAGTGTGCACTTCCTTCAAGAAATTCTTCTTTCTTCATGGCAGCTTGTAATCCTTTGCTCACGAATACTTGGACGGTCAAATTCAGCTTGTCCTTGATTAGCTTAGACTTGGATCGGGTTATTGGGCCAAGTGGAAAAGTAAGTCCATCTTGTCCTTCGAATTTCCTTGTGGTACATGTATCACCTGTTGTTTTTACCTAGCTCAAGAAGTTGGTAGAGATCACACATCGTCACTAACAAAAGCTAGGAACAAGGGGATTGCTATCCGAGAGCCTTGAAAGCTTCAAAATATCGAGGTCAGTGTAGTTGGAGTCTCGGGATTAGTCTAGGTGCCTTTCCTGACTTTATCATTAATATATTTGTCATTGTTAACCTCGTTGTTAAGGATTATTGCATCGAATCACCTATCAGACATTACGGTAAGTATAGGTAAGTTATCGCATTGAGTATTGAGCATCGTCAATGCCATCACCATTGTTATTGAACATCGGACATAGTTATTCTTGTTGTCATTGAGTATTGTTATTAGCATTATCATCTCCATTGTCATTGAACCATGAAGGTATAGGATGTTGACATAGCATTGATATAGCATTGATGTAGCCATTGTCATTGATCGTTGATGTTGACATCGTTATTGTTATCGAAACATTGTAAATGAAGCATCGACCATTATTGATGTCATTGAAACCATTGGACATTGCCATTGTTATTGATATTGTCATTGAACATAAACATCAAAATGTTGTTTATTGGTAAGAACATCGAATATGGCTATTAATATTGAACATGAATTATTGATATTGTCACCGGACCTTGGATTTGAAGGACATTGGATACAATTGGCATGTCATAGAATTCATGAGCTCAGTGTACGGGTGGACTATGGTCCTAGGGCTATGGCCTATATTGATTTGGCGAGGCGGAGGGATGTGTTGTGATATTGGTCATATTGGTGAGGCAGAGGGACTAGACCATTTATTGATTTGGCAAGGCGTAGGAATTCACGTATCCATTATCTCGAATCGATCCAAGGGTTATTGATGAAATATGGATTTTTGTTACTGAACATGTTCATTACATTGCTACCATAGATCTATTGCATTATTATTGAAAAGATATGAATTGTAATGCATTTTCATGACATTGTGTTATTTGTGACTACCTCACTAGGCAAAGTATGCCAAATGCATTGCATTTCATCCATTTTAGGTTAAGAGATTCAACGTTGAAGATCGGAGAAGTTGTTGTGTCGTACAAGTCACAAGCAAGTTCAAAGTAATGTATATCGTACCTATGAACTCCTAGTAGGGTTGCAAAGTAATGTATATGGTCCTTTTTATATGAGTATTTTGTGCGTGTGGTGTAATAGTGCTTAATGCCCTAATGGCCCTTTTGGAATGGCATAAAAGTGACTAAAAATGCATATTTGGCTATAAAAGGTGAAAACATAGTAAATGGATTTGGATTAACACGAATGTTGTCATGCTAGTAGTTTATAATATTTAAAACTTACTGGTAAAATTTCATTGTATTTGGACCTTGGTTGATAGGTTAAATCGAATAAAAACCAGCAAAAATCTTTTATTACAGGGCATGGCGTATCGATACAGTTGATGGCGTATCGATACGGCCTTGCATATTTGGTCAGGTCAACGATGGTCAACAAGGGGCGTATCGATACGGCCTAGGCGTATTGGTGCAGATTTTAGCTCCTGGAATTTGGGTGTAAAAATTGTATCGATACGGGGCCAATGTGTATCGATACGAAGTTAACATGGTCGACCTGTACCGGTACGGCCCTCAACCGTATCGATACGGGTCTATTGTAATTGATTCTGAAATTTGGGGTCTAGGTTAAAGCGTACCGATACGGCCATAGGGGTATCAGTACGGTGACAGTTAAATCTGTTAAAAGATAAAGATTACAGTTTTGTATTGTTTACAGTTTGGTCACTGATTAATGCATGGCTTAATTGAATGTGCAAACGAACTCTGAATAATATGAGAATTTGTACGCTCACTGTTTGATCGATGAATTTAATTTTGGTAAGGTTAATTTCAGTAAAGGACCACTAAAATACTGAAATTACAATTAAGTCTCCAAAACTTGTATATGTCATATTTCAGTCCTAAATGGATAATCATGGATTCGTAATGAATTGATTAAAACTTTGTACCACTCATTCTTAGTTGTGGGATTTATCATTATAGTTTATTGCAAATTATAGTATTGATCATTGTTTAGTTCAATAGTAGCATTCTCTGACCCGGTTCTCGACCAGGCCTGGAAGAGGGTGTTATAGAATATGTTACCCATAAGTTAAAATTATACTTGTTTAAGCTGAATATTCGATGGTGTAACCCTATTTGTTTATTTTTGTAGAAAGTAAGCATGCCTAGGAGAGTACAAGGTCATGAGGAGAGTTGGGGCTCCCGCGAAGGGAGCTACGATGAGGATTTTATTCCCAACACAGAGGAGATGTCAGAAGACGAGAGAGGCGGATGTGACTAATTATTTCTCTTATCTGCATTTGGCCCTACACTGGATTGTGTGGGCCATACCTAGGCTTTGGCTACCCTCGTGAGGCACTAGTTGAGAGGGTGTGTCATAATGGTGCAACAAATTTCATTGGAATGGGACAAGATTATCTGATTAAGGCATATCAGTTGTTGAGGGACACCTACTGGATCATGCGATAGATGCGTTTAGAACCCGAGGACAAGATGGCATGTTTCCTTTCCTTGTTGAAGAAGAATGCTCGAGAGTGGTGGGAAACTATAGAGTTGGGGTGGTACCTTAACCAACCTCCATGGGATGACTTCTTGAATGAGTTTGAGAGAGAGTATGTGGGAGAAGCCCACATCGATATTTTGAGAGATCGGTTTACTCATTTGGTCTAAAGGAATCGATCAGTCTTTGAATATGAGCAAGAGTTTCTACATCTGAGCATTTATGCCTAGAGTTGATCGCTACTGAGAAAATGAGGTGTAAGAGGTTTCGCAAGGGTTTGAGGAAGGAAATTCAAACATACTTGATTGCAGCCCCACCAAAAATGTTTTCAAAATTGACTGCTAGTGCCAAATCGCTCGAGCAAGTTCAAGGCTTGACCTATGGCCAGGCTAGTGGGCATAGAGGTTCGAGTGGGAGGACTTAGAACTTCTCTAACTACTCGCAGTTCTTTTCTAGGAAGAAAAGAAGCTGATGGAATCAAGGTAGAGGAGCTTCAAAACCAGAATTCGAGATCAGACCGTGTCGCGACCATTTTTAAAACCTAGGTGTGGAAAATAGACTAACAATTGATTTTGGAAATTAGGGTTTTTGCCTATTTTAATTTAATCTCAAAAATCATGGTTTTCATATTAAATAAAATTTTCTGTAATTTTGAAAACAATTTGGAGTCGCCACCAATCACTTTGGTAGACCAAACACCATAAAAACAACCACAGATTTATTTCTTTAAGATTTTGGGTACGGGGGTGGATTACGTGTGGGGAAGGATTAGTACTCCTACAAATACTCGTTATCGGTACGTATTTAATTTTACGTGGAATTTCGGCAGTTTGAACAGTAATTTAAATTAAATTTAACCATACTTATTAACATGGATTTAAATTTCAAATGGAGATTTCCTTTTATAAGGAAATACATTTTTGAACAAATATGAGTTTGGAAACATCCAATTACTTTAGGATACTTCGATTCATATTCAAAAATATATCCCAACATAAAAGGTTTTTCATGCATGTTCGGTTATTTTCTTGTTAACTTTAAGTTCTAACTTAATAGGCTCTAATTAATTAAACTTGTTTAAGAAGCTATGAATATTATTGAATTTATGGTGTTTATGAGAGAACACCCAATTCTTTGGGTACTATCCATATTTAAACTCTAAACTGACAATATTCCTATTTTTTAATCAATCTAGTTATTTAAACCTAATCTTAATTAAAACCTTAATTTAATTAACTACGTGCTAATTATCACATTCTAGGTTTAAATGAATATCAAATAATCAATTAAAAAACCCCATTGGATAACAACTCATTACAATGAGGCACTATCCAACTTAGGGCTTTAAAATCTCACTTTCGATATCCATGTATTTTCTTCAATTATCTCTCTTAATTATATTATATAATTCTAATTAAATGACCTAAATCCTAAGGCTATAATTAATTAAAGCTAAGTGAATTAATTATCAAACAAATATTCTATATGCTTTATTTTAAAACACGTAACATTCATATAAATTAAACAATTAAAATTAAATTAAAATCAATTAACAACATGGGCTAAATTGAATTTTTTAGAGCTGAAGAGTCAAATTACAATGATAAAGTGACCAAATTTGAAGAGTTACAAAGTTCAGAGATTAAATGAACAATTAAGCCTTTTTCCTTAACAAAGCGTGGATCCTAGGTCAACCCAGATGAAAACACGCGGATCCCGAGTTGACCTGGTGCCAAAACGGCACCATTCTAAGCCGCGTATAAAAGCTCATTGTTGAGCTAACTCGACCATTTGACCCAGACTTTCTATCTCTCCTCTCTATCACTTCTCCCTAAACTCTCTCAACCCCAAACCACCCAAAAACCTAGATTTCTCACCCTCAGTTCATCACATATTCATCCGAGTTCATCCGTGTTTTCTCTTTTCGATCCAAACAAAACATCTAAACCCTTATGTTTTTATGTTTCTACAGATCAAATACCCAAATTTAACGATAAACACATGCTTCTTCATCCTCTTTTAGATGAACACCCTAACCCTAGTCACTCTCTACCCTTAACATCGCTGGTTACTCCGCCGCATGATCCTAACCCACCTTATCTCGGCCACTCAAATCTATTCATCGGCCGCTGTAGACGACATCGGCAAAATTCTGATCATCTTTTTCCTCATTCTAACCACCGTCTGGTTTCTCTGACAGTCGTCTGGTTTCTCCGACCACCACCCGCCGCCATCCAAAAACCCTAAAATACCCAAAACCTTCGATTTCTTACCCTAAATCTAGATCTAAGCTTAGATTCGATAGAATCCAACCATTTCCCCCACCCTAGGCCCTAAATATACCCGAACCAAACCCTCACCTATCATTTTCAACTCCGTCATGCTAAAAACTACTCCAGAAACCTAAATCCATTACGGCAACCCTCAAATAAGCTTTGATCTCTATTTATGTTTTTTAACTACTATTTTTATCTTTAGGTTCAAATCTAATTTATTTTGGTATTTTGGTCCAGGAAAATAAATGAAGGGGCTGAAATATACCTCTTAATAAACTCCGGCAGCAACACTGTAACTCCGATGAGCTTTTTTTGGTGACGTCCCTTCTCATGGTGACCGTTTGACTTCTTTAGTAAGACTTCTCCTCTTCTCTCTCTTCAATTATTAGGATAATAATTGAACTAACATTAATTCCTCTGATCCTCTCTCCTTCTTTTATAGCTAATGTCATCAGAAGTTTAATCCTTATGAAGCACCGAATGACCACTCATTGAGGGACACCTGGCCACTTTTGGCAGGCTAAAGAAGAACAAATGTGCTAGTTTGGCCGTTATCCGATTTTGGGTTGTAAAATGGACTATATTTGGGCCCTTTAAAGTGTATCTTGGGCTTGTATCTATGTTATGTGGACACTTATTCTATAGACTATATTTGGGATGTTATATTTATTTATTTATTGTTTTATTTATAATGAAATATGTATTCATATATATACTGATACCTGAGTAAAATTAGGGTATCACAGCTGCCCCTCTTTGCTCATTGATATGGAACGAGAATTGGGCAAAGACTGCAAAGACACGAATTTTACCCGAACCATTTGACCATTGCTCTGAGCTACTAGTTCTCCTTATTATGAGCTTTCACTCCTGCTTCTTCTTTAGAAAGCTTAGACAAGTTCTTCATATTACGAACTTTCTAATCTTTCTATCAAAGCTTACCTCAAAATCTAAATTGGTTCTTCTCATGAACCATTCACCCTTCTTGGTAGTGCTAATCCACTTTTCTTTTTCATTCTTCTAAGATGATTTACCTCACTGTAGAGGTGTCAAACAAACGAACTCTTCTCATTTGTAATTCTGAATTCTTTGTTCAACGAACTCTTCACATTAGGAACCCTTTATTCTTTGCCTGGCAAACTCTTTTTTTTGGGAGCTATGAATTTTTTGCTGAGCGAGCTCTTCTTATTGAGAACTCTATCTTTGCTTAGCAAACTCTTCATATTAGGAGTTCCGTCTTTGCCGGGTAAACTCTTCACATTAGGAGTTTTTCTTTTTTTGCTAATTTCCTGTCAAAACAATCAAAAATTCTTGGATATCGGTTAATATAACCCTAATGTTCTATATGATGCATGAATCGTAGCATGCTGGGATCAATATATCGGCTTCTACATCTTGGGAAACCAGTATAATTCTTCATTGATGTGCCTCTTCATTAATTTTCGGTCTGTATTGATGCTTCATCTCATATTCAGGAGTAACCCTCAAAACCTCCTTCATGCATTTCTGGCCCTTTTCTCTAAAGCACCATCTCGGGTTTTCACTTTAGGTTGCTTTTCTCAAAGCGCCCTTTCGGGTTTTCACTTTGGTTTTCTTCTCTTTTTTCCTTTTTTTCTTTTTTTCTTTTTTCTTTTTCTTTTTCTTTTGAGGCACCCTTTTAGGTTCTCACATTTTCCTTGTAGTGCTTTCCCCTGTATTCTTCCCTAACTATCTTTAATACTTTTTCAAGTACTGATTGTCTTGAGCACTTCACTATTTCTTTCATTTCTTTGTTTCTGCTTGCACAACATTCAACTTAATATTCTCTTTACACTCCTCTTGAATACCCTAGAGTGCTAAAATTCACCTGCATCTTTCAAAACATAGCAATACCAAGAAATCATCTGTTTTTTAATGCATTACACTAGTCATTTGCATAATGCTTTAGAAGTAAAAGAAAGGTCATAAGAGAATTCATGAATTTTATTTGAAGCTTATAAGAAAGGTACAGTGGAGTTTGAAAAAGTCATGGCAAACTGAAACAACAAAGTCAAGAAACAATGTCAGGTGCTCGAGCATCTATAGCATGAAGGATTCATCAACACCATCAACTGAATATAGGCTTGAGCTTGAGCCCTTGTCCAGCAGACTTCAAATGTTGTCAAGATGCGTATAGATGTGAAATCTCTTCCAAAGTACCGGGTGTTCGAAAGGTTTTAATTGTCAGATGCCTAATCTTAATACATCTGAGCCGCCCTTTACGGGTTTTCAACCAAGATCCTTATTTGTTTTCAAGATGCCCTTTATGGATTTTCATCTTGACCCCTTCTTTTTTAAGAAACATCTTAGGTGCCTTTTCGGGTTTTCACCATAGATATTTTCATTTTGCGAAGCACCCTTTTTGGGTTTTCACTCTACTTTTCTTTCTTCCTTTTCTTTTTCAATTTCTTTTTAATTTTTTAAGCATAATATTTTTAACTGAATCAGAATTCACTGGCTTATGCAACTCTTTTCCATCAATTTCAGTTAAAATTAACACCCCTCTAGAAAAAGCCTTCTTGACAAAATATGGCCCCTCCCAGATAGGCATCCATTTCAACCTCTTGGAATTCTCTATTTGCAAGATCTTTTTAGCACTAGATCACCCTCTTGGAATTCTCTACGCAAAACTTTCTTATCATGGACCCGCATTATTCTTTTCTGGTATATTTGACTGTGACAAATAGCCTTCAGCCTCTTCTCTTCGATAAGATTCAATTGATCAAACCGGGCCTGTACCCACTTTGTTTCATCTAGTTTTACTTTAGATAAAACTTGAAGAGATGGAATTTCAACCTCAATCGAAAGTACTGCTTCTGTTCAATAAACCAAAGAACATGGTGTTGCCCTAGTAAAAGTTCGCACTGAAGTTCGATAGGAAAATAGAGCAAATGGAAACTTCTCATGCCAATCCTTGTAAGTATCTGTCGTCTTTGATATGATCTTCTTGATATTATTGTTTGCTGCCTCCACTGCCCCATTCATCTTAGGGTGGTAAGTCACAAAATTATGATGAGTGATCTTGAACTACTCACACACTTCTTCTATTACCTTGTTGTTGAAGTTAGTAGCGTTATCAGTGATAATTCTCTCTGGCAATCGATATCGACATATGACATCCTTCTTTAGGAACTTACAAACCATAGATCTTGTGATATTGGCATACGAAGCTGCTTCCACCCATTTGGTAAAGTAATAAATAACTACAAGTATGAAGCGATGTCCATTAGAAGCCTTGGGGTGAATTTGACCAATGACATCCATGCCCCAGATAGCAAAAGGCCATGGTGAATTCATCGTATGTAAAGGTACTAGTGGAGAATTAATTTTGTCTGCATATATCTGGCATTTGTGACATCTCTTAGCATATTCATTGCAATCTCCTTCCATAGTTGACCAGTAATAACAATATCTCATTATCTTCATGGCCATTGCAAAGCCAATAGCATGTGTTCCACAAATCCCATCATGCACTTCTGTTAAAATTTCTCTTACTTCTTGGGAATTGACGCATCTTAATAGGATCTGATCTTTTCCCCTTTTATACAGGATTTCACGATCGAGCACGTATCCTGAAGCCATCCTTCTAATAGTTCTTTTGTCATTATCATTCGCCTCCATGGGATAAATCTAAATTTTGATGTATTGTAAGATATCAAAATACCATAGATTTTTGTCTGCCTCTTCTTCTATGCTGTAACAGTGAGCATAGGTATCATAACTCTACATCTGAATTGATATCATATCCTCAGGTTTATTTGCTACAAATACCGAAGCCAGTGTAGCTAAGGCATCAACCATTTGATTATCTTCCCTGGGGATGTATGTGAAGGTGACTTCTTCAAATTCTTTTATCAACTCAAGAATCAATTTTTGGTACTTACTCAGCTTTACATCCTTGGTTTCCCATTCTCCACGAAGCTGGTAAATGACCAATGTTGAATCTCCGTATACTTTCAAACCTTCTATCATTCATTCAGTAGCAGCTCGCAAACCCATAACACATGCTTCATATTCTGTCATATTATTGGTGCACATAAATTCCAACCTGCTTGTGAAAAGATAATGTATATTATTTGGGGAGACCAACACTGCTCCAATCCTACGACCTAGGGCATTAACGACCCCATCAAAATACAATTTCCAAGTTTCATTTCCTACTGTTTCATTTCCTCCCGTGGAGATATTCATCACATCCTCATCTGGGAAATCAAAGTTCAGGGCCTCATAATCCTCTAAAGAACAACTAGCCAAGAAATCTGCTATAGCACTTCCTTTTATTGCTTTCTAACTTACATATACAATATTGAACTCTGACAACAACATTTATCAAGGAGCCAATCTTCCGGTTAATGCTAGAGCTTCCATCATAAACTTTAATGGATCAAGGCTAGATATTAATAACCAAGTAGTGCGGTATAGCATAAATTGTCTGAGTCACGAGTTACCCAAACCAAGGCACAACAAAAGTTTTGAATTGGAAGGTACCGTACTTCACACTCTGTGAAATTTTTGCTCAAGAAATAAATGGCTCTTTCCTTCTTCCCTGTATCATCATGTTGCCCCAGTATGCACCCCATTGAAATTTTGTAGATCGTCAAGTAAAGGATAAGTGTTCTTTCCGGAACAGGTGCTACTAGTATTGGAGCATTCATCATATACTTCTTGATTTTATCAAGCATTTCTCGGCATTCCTCGTCCCATACCCCTGGATTATTCTTTCGAAGCAGTCTAAAAATTATATCACATTTATTGGTCAACTGAGAAATGAATCGAGAAACATAATTCAATCTTCCAAGAAAACCTCAAACTTCCTTTTGTGAACTAGGTGGTGGCAAGTTTTGAATTGCTTTCACCTTGTCTGAATCAATCTCAATTCCTATTCTGCTGACGACAAAACCTAGGAGTTTTTCTTGATGTAACCCCAGAAGTACATTTATTCAGATTAAGCTTCAACAGATACTTCTTCAATCTATAAAACAACTTTCTCAGGTTCTGAATATACTCTTCCTTAGTTCAGGACTTAGCGATCATATCATCCACATACACCTCAATTTCTTTATGCATCAGATCGTGGAAAATCGTCACCATGGCTCGCTGGTATGTTGCCCCATCATTTTTCAATCTAAAGGGCATTACTTTGTAACAATATGTGCCCTACAAGGTGATGAACGTCATCTTCTATATATCTTCTGGACTCATCTTTATCTAATTGTATCCCGAGAAGCCATCCATGAATGAGAACATTCAATGTCCTGATGTGTTATCAACTAGAATGTCAATATGGGGTAAAGGAAAATTATCCTTCGGACTTGCCCTATTTAAATCTCTATAGTCCACACACATGTGTACTTTTCCATCGTTCTTCGGCACTAAGACTATGTTGGCTACCCACTCTGGATACTTTGCCACCTGAAGAAATCCTGCCTCAATCTACTTTTGTACCTCTTCTTTGATCTCCAGTACCATCTCCGATTTCAGTCTTCTAAGCTTTTGTTGAATTGGTTAGCATCAGGCCTTATGGGTAGCTTGTGTACCACTATATCTGTATCCAATCTTGGCATATCTTGATAAGACCAGGCGAAGACATCTTTAACTCTCGCAGCAAATCAACCAATTCTTGTTTGGTTTCTGACAAGAAAACAATACATATCTTCACCTATCTTTTGATTTCATTTGTTCCCAGATTCAAAATTTCTATCTCTTCTTTGTGAGGTAAGATCTGTTTGTCTTCTTTTTCCACCAACCTCAGTGATTCGTCAGGGATTTCACATTCTGTCTAATCTTTGACCTCATTGACTTCCATTAGACACACTGGCCACACAAGATCTAATTCAAGACTAGGTTCAGAATCATTCATGCAATTAATAGTTGAAGACCTACAAATAAAATAATAATATACATTTGAAAATGATGCGAAAAAAACACGAAACATGTTTTCCATTTGAGAATCAAAGTGGAAAGCATTTTTATTGAAATGAACTTGAGTAATAGCCCTTTACAGATAATCCCTTGTACTCACGGGCAAAAGTATAGGGTGGTTCATAACATTACTCTATTTCATTCTTAAAGACAAGGGGAGATCCTCAACTATCCAATTATTAAGTGCTTCACCAAGAGAGCATGGATGAATTTCCTCTAGAAACCTGTCAGGCTGGGATCCCTCAAATATGTCGTTTACGTACAACCCTTCCATGATATTTCCAAAAATCTCTTCCTCCTAAAGCCTTGCAGTCTCTTGATTGTCCTTCTCAAGTTGCTTCTCGACATTTTTGTACCAATAGGACTTGAAGATGCTGGTCAAATCTAGAAACGTTATGGGTTCAAAAGAGGTCTTTGTTCCCAAAAATCAAACTCTCCTCTGATTCTCTCTTTTCTTCCAATCCTTCTGTCTATGTTGAATGTTAGGCTTAAATCAAGTCCAAAGTGATCCTTCTTCATGATGACAAGCTTCGGGCGCAATCATCCCTGAAGATATTTTTCGAGTCCCCTTCCTGGTTTTGCACCTCTAACAAGTGTCTCTCAGACAGTCATCTTAGTGCAATTTGATAGCCTTGGTAGAGGTATTGGCTTCCCCTCAGCAATGAAAGTCACATTGATAAACTCTAGAGCCTTGAACGAACCTTCAAGAGCATTTTCATTTGCTTAAATGTATGGGGCATCAGTTGTTATAGAAGAAGTGATATCTTCCTTTGCTCTAATGCTGACTAATTTTCCTTCTATCACAAACTTCAATTTCTAGTGCAAGGATGATGGTAATGTGCCAGCGGAATGGATCCAAGGTCTTCCCAACATGAAATTATAAGTTGGTTTTATATCCATAACCACGAAATCAACATTATAGATTGTAGGTACAATCAGCAGTGGCAGCTCAATTTTTCCAAGCACATCTCAAGTGGTACCGTTAAAAGCCCTCACAGTGTTTTTGTAGGTCTTCATATACGAGTCATCAATTGGTATCCTTTGCAGGGTAACCATTGGTAAGACATTCAATGTTGACCCATTATCAATCAGTACCCCTGGAAGAACATGTTGCAATGAGTTGTGATGTTCAAAGCCTTAACAGATCCCATCTATCCCTTTAGGATCTCATCATCTGTGAAAGTAATGTAGTTGTCAGTAGTTATATGATTTACAATCATTTCCAACTTATGCACCCATATATCGTTCGAAATGAACATTTGATTGAGCATATTGATTAAAGCATTACGATGCCCTTCCGAACTCAACAATAATTTGAGGACATAAATTCTGGCTTGTTGTCTCTTCAACTGCTCAATTATACTATATTCACTATGCTTCAAAAAATTTAGAAACTCTTGAGCATGTTCCTCTGTGACGGGCTCATTTATTTTGGGAGCAGGTTCCTCCCCAAAAATTCTTTATGGTATTATTGCAACTTTTCCTTCACCTCCTCATTTTCTTTTGACACTTCTGGTGAATAACATCTTCCGCTCCTGGTGAAATGTCCCACCTCATTTACTGACTTAGCATCAAGTTTTCCACCATTCTTCTATTCAGGTGTTGTCCTTGTTTCATCCAACAATTTTACTTCTTCATGCGGCTTAATTTCCTCAGAGATAGTCACACTAGCCACGTAATTCCAGGGAACCTTGCAGAGATCCTTGAAAACAAAAGGTGTTGGAGGAGAAATTACAATCTTAGGAGTTGTTAATGGCTTGACATCCCAGGACGAACTTCCAACCTTTGGCCTAGAAGAGATGACCAATGGTCTGTTTACCCCATACGTAACTCAGGAGTATTCAGACGTGCACACCTCTACTTCCTTCCTCTCTCTAGTATTTTCAAAGAACTCAATCTCTTTATTGTCATCATCTTCTGAATCAAACATCTGAACTTAGGACTGTGTTGAATCTAATGACCATCCTCCTGGTGATACTTACAGTATAGACCAGTCTTCGATTCTTTCTCAACTTTTATACCTATCTGTACCATCCCAGTATTATACAATTGCTCAAACACCCATTTAGCCATGGTTCGGCAATATTGGGTACATCAAATTTCAACATCCCATTATTGATTAGATTCTAGACCACTTTCTTGAATGTCATGCAAGTATGCCTTGGGATCCTAGCATGGAACTTGCAATGAGAATCTGACTTGTACCATGAAGGGTAGGGAGGTTGTAGAGGAGTAAGATAATACGACCTCACTAAATATGCCTCATACAATTGTAGGTACAATTCAACGTAAGACACTGGTATGGGTGTAAAGTTCATCTTGTCATTTCTCAAAATCTTTCTTGTTGGAACTCTGCGAGCTTCTTGCTACAGCACCAGGTGGTGTTATGGTGACATTTTTTAGGAGCTTCATAGGCTCTTGTGTTATTTACCTCACTTTCTTTCCTCTTGTAATTCTTGCGAGAGCTATCTCTACTTTCAATTATGCCTCTCTTGATTGTTACTTCAATCAGTTCACCCGTCATTACTATATCAACAAAATTTTATGTAGCATTGCTAATCAATCTTTCAAAGAGAGGGCCTCTCAAAGTTTGTACAAACATGTGTGCCACCTCATTTTCCATCAACGGTGGTTTTACTTCTGTTGCCATATCCCTCCATCTCTGTGCGTATTGGCGAAGAGTCTCATTTACTCTCTGCTCCACCCCTTGCAACATAAACCAGCTAGGGACCATTTCTATTACATGCTTATAATGTTCCACAAAGGCACTAGAATGATCCTTCCATGACCTGATATTCACACGATTCAACTGAGTATACCAGCGTGTTGTAGAGCAAGTTAAGCCATCTTCTTATCTAACCATTCTTTACCTTTCCCCGTGATATGTACCAATTTCTTTTTGAATCCCAAGTTTTTGTTAGGCCTAGTGTAAATCTTATCGCTCTAAATTCTAGGACAGTGTATCAGGCCTTGTATTCCTAAAGAGTATGTGTCAATCCACCTGTCCAAAGGTAAAATAGTTATACACCGGATTCCAAAATTGGGCCATTGCTCTAAGCAACTCTTGATCTATCTGAACTCTTAATAGTAAGGCTATGTCTCCAAATTCCTTTTGGAAAGACTCTTTCATATCACCACCCACTGATCCCATATAGCTTTGACCTCGGGCAAACAGACATTCAGGTTGGTATTTATCTTGGCATAATCTTTTGTCTGTGATATATCTCATTTACAAAGACTGTCTCCCTTCTCGTGCTGGTTTTGCTCTGACCATGTCCAAACTGTTGTATTATCTTCTCCTAGTTTCTTGGACCCTTCAGCCATACTGAATACTTCCTAATCAAATGAATCCCAAACTGATGTCAAAACAATGCAATATGACATGGTTCATTTAAAGAAACAAAATAAAACAACAATAAAAATAAGATAAGGAAAAAAACTTGTGTCACTATTGTGAATTAATACAAAAAGCAAGTAAACAAAATATTAACACAGAAAAACATGTAATATCTAGCAAAGAAAGTAACCAGAGAAATGTATTTAAACTGGCAGTACCTGTCCTAGGTCCTTGTCTAGCTCTAGTGGGGTAAGCTTCTAAATTATAGAATGTGGGTTTTGTTCTAGACTTTGGGTACCCGAACTGTCATTATTGTCTACTACGACAGCAAGACATCGATTCAGGAGCTTATGACCCATTCAGTCAGAGGCGTAAACCTCACGTTACATTAGGTTGGTATACCGAAAGAAAGACAAAATTCCAAACTCGGAGGTGGAGAGCCTCACATCGGATCATGTCTTGCTCCCACTTAAGGGTGAAAATCCTGGGTAGAAGGCTTATGCATGAATGACAAATATATCGTACACAAAAGCTACCTCAATTCTTCCCAAAAATCCATCCAATAACTATTGGAGAAATTAAATTCAAATTATTGTTCGAAACGCCAAAATGCCACATGAAATTAATTAATTAGGTCTGACTCTCAATTTTAACTCCCCAGCGAAGTCAACAAGCTGTCGCGGCCATTTTTAAAACTGAGGTGCGGAAATAGCTGGACGATTGATTTTGGAAATTAGGGTTTTGCCCATTTTTTACTTAATCTCAAAAATTATGGTTTTTCGTATTAAATCAAATTTCCTTTAATTTTGAAAACAATTTGGAGTCGTCACCGGTCGCTTTGGTAGACCAGACACCATAAAAACAACTAGAGATTCATTTCTTTAAGATTTTGGGTTCGAGAGTTTATTACGTGTGGGGAAGGATTAGCACCCTCCAGAAACGCTCGTTATCGGTACCTATTTAATTTCACGTGGCATTTTGACATTTCGAACAGTAATTTAAATTAAATTTAACCTTACTTATTAACATGGATTTAAAACATGTTTGGGTACTATCCATATTTAAACCCTAAATAGATAGTATTCCTATTTAATTAATGAATATAGTAATTTAAACCTAACCTTAATTTAATTAACTATGTGCTAATTATCACATTCTAGGTTTAAATGATATCAAATATTCAATTAAAAACCCCCTTGGATAACATCTCATTACAATGCGGCACCATCCAACTTAGGGCTTTAAAATCACACTTTCGATATCCATGTATTTTCTACAATTATCTCTCTTAACTATAATATTTAATTCTAATTAAAGAACCCAAATACTAAGGCTCTAATTAATTAAAGCTAAGTGAATTAATTATCAAACAAATATTATATATGCTTTATTTTAAAACATGTAACATTCATATAAATTAAACAATTAAAATTAAATTAAAACAATAAACAACAAGGGGCTAAATTGAATTTTTTAGAACTGAAGAGCCAAATTACAATGATAAAGTAACCAAATTTGAAGAGTTACAAAGTTCAGTGATTAAATGAACAATTAAGCTTTTTTCCTTAAAAAAGCGCAGATCCTGGGTCAATCTGAATGAAAACATGCAGATCTCGGGTTGATCCAGTGCCAAAACGGCACTGTTCCAGGCCGCGTATAAAAGCTCATTGCTGAGCTAACTCGGCCATTTGGCCCAAACTCTCTATTTCTCCTCTCTTTCACTTCTCCCAAAACTCTCTCAACCTCAAAACACCTAAAAACCCAAATTTCTCACCCTTTTCAAATTAAAACCCCTCAGTTCGTCACAAATTTATTCGAGTTCATCGGTTTTTCTCTTTTCGATGCAAACAAACACCTAAACCCCTATGTTTTCATGTTTCTACGGATCAAATACCCAAATTTCACGATAAACACATAGTTGTTCATCTTATTTTGGATGAACACCCTAACCCCGGTCACTCTCCACCCTTAACACTGCCACTTACTCCGCCACATTATCCTAATCCACCTGATCTCAGCCACTCAAATCTGTTCGCCGACCATCGCATGCGACATTGGCAAACTTTTGATCATCTTCTTCCTTATTTTAACCGCCGTCTGGTTTCTCCAACAGCCGTCTAGTTTCTCCGACGATCACCCGCTGCCGTCCAAAAACCCTAAAAAAACCTAAAACCTCTAATTTCTTGCCCTAAATATATATCCAAGCCCGCATTTGGTAGAATCCAACCATCTTCCTCATCCTAGGCCCTAAATCTACCCGAACCAAACCCTCACCTATCATTTTTAACTCTGCCGTGCTAAAAACTACTCCGACAACCCCCAGATAAGCTTCGATCTCTATTTATGTTTTTTTAACTACTATTTTTATCTTTAGGTTCAGATCTAATTTGTTTCGGTATTTTGGTGCAGGAAAATAAAAGGAGGGGCTAAAATATACCTCTCGATGAACTCTAGTAGCGGCATTGTAACTTTGATGAGCTTTTTTGGTGACGTACCTTCTCCTGGCGGTTGTTTAACTTCTCCGATAAGACTTCTCCTCTTCTCTCTCTTCAATTATTAGGATAATGATTGAACTGACATTAATTCCACTAATTCTTTCTCCTCCTTCTATAGCTGATGCAGGTGCTGATGTCATCAAGATTTTAATCCTTGTGAAGCACCGAATTGCCACTTTTGGCGGCGTAAAGAAGCACAAATGTGCTAGTTTGGCCCTTTATCCGATTTTGGGTTGTAAAATGGACTATATTTGTGCCCTTTAAAGTGTATCTTGGGCTTGTATCTATGTAATGTGGACACTTATTATATGGACTATATCTGGGATGTTATATTTATTTATTTATTGTTTTATTTATAATGAAATATGTATTCATATATGTAACATCCCAAAAATTGGTCTAGTCAGAATTGGGTTTCGACAATTGGAAACCCTAAACTGAAAAGGTCCAAATATTGTTTTAACCTTGTCTATGAGGTCAATTACATTGTATGGGACTTTGAGTGAGTCAATTTATTGAAAATGGCCTTATTGAATTTATAGAAAGATTTTTAGTGACTAAATTATAGAAATTGAAAGCTTTGGGGGTAGGATCATGGAGAGTCAAGAGTTGAGGGACTAACCTTGCGATTAGCCCCTCCTCAATTAAAATCACTCACACATGGAGTGATCTGAAAACTTTCCTTCAAGTGAAGGAAAGCCTTCGTTCAAGTAGTAAAAAAGGAAAAGAGTTGGGAAAGCTACACTTACCCGATTGGGAAACCAAGCAACCACCTCTCTTAATTGTCATCTTCAACTTCCCACTTGAACAAGCAAGCACCTCCATTGGACTTTGAATTCAAGCTTAGTTTTGTTCGATTTATTAAATCCTCTATATAGATATTGATCGAGTAAGCTATAATCCCTAACCTATTGTTTAAATCCATGGAAATATTGAGCTTAATATCAAGTTAGGGTTTGCCCATCTATGGTAACTTAGGCGTTTCAAAGCTTTAATACATGGAAATTTCATAGCTATTGGCTATATCAAATTTGGGTATTGATTTTGATTTTGCTACATTGATTCCAATATTGTATAGCTAGTTCTAATTAATTCCTATTGTTTACCTAGCTCAAGAAGTGGAGAGAAATCATCCAACATCACCACCGAAAGCTAGAAAAAAAAAGGGATTACTATCTGAGAACCTTGAAAGCTTTAGATTATCGAGGTGGGTGTAGTCAGAGTCTCAGGACTAGGCTAGGTGCCATTTTCGATTTCATCATTATCAAATTTAGCATGGCTAACCTTATTTGTTAAGGGATATTGTATCGAACTACTTAGTGGACACTATTGGTAAGCATCGGTAAGTATATCATCAAACATCGGGCATCGTTATTGTTATTGCCATCTCCATTCTCATTGAAATATAGAACTATAGATCATTGACCATGAAACATAGTCATTGTCAACAAGCAGTGATATTGCCATTGTTATTGATATCAAAACATTGAAAATGAATCATCGGTCATTATCACTATTATTGAAATCATTGAACTTTGCCATCGCTATTGTCATAGCTATTAAACATTGATATTGAAGCATTGCCTATTGATAAGGACATCGAACATTATTATTTCTACCGAACATCGATTGTTGATAATGTTACCAGACCTTGGATTCGAAGGACATTGGATACAATTGGCATGCCATAGAATTCATGAGCTTGGTGTACAGGTGGACTACGGTCCTAGGGCTACATCCTATATTGATTTGGCGAGGCGGAGGGATGTGTTGTGATATTGGTCATATTGGAGAGGCGGAGGGACTACACCATTTTATTGATTTGGCGAGGCATAGGAATTCATGTGTCCACTATTCAGAATTGGTCCAAGGGTTAATATTGAATTATGAAAATATTTCCATTGATCATGATCATTGCATTGCTACTAATGATTTATTCCATAGTTATGGTTATTACATAAATTGAGATGCATTACATTGTTATTGGCATTAATGTTGACTGGCTCACTAGGGAATGTATGCCTAATGTTTTGCATTTCAACCATTTCAGGTTAAGAGATTCACCGTCGGGAGATTGGAGATGTTGTAGCATTGAACAAGTCACAGGCAAGCCTAAAAGTAATGTATACCGAACCTATGAACTCCTAGTAGGGTGGCAAAGTACTTAAACTAGTTAAATAAGGCTCTTTTGATATGTATATTTTACGCTTGTGGTGTAATAGTGCTTAAGATTCTAAATGGTCTTATTATAGGGCTTAAAAATGACAAAATGTATGTTGGCCCCTAATGGTGAAACTCTAGCAAATGGATTCGAATGAAACTAAAATTTGGCATTCTAGTACTTCATAACATTGAAATATTGTGTGTAAAATTTAATTGCATTTGGACATTGTTTGATAGGTCAAATCGAATAAAAACCAGTAAAAATCTGTCATTATAGGGCATGGCGTATCGATACAGGTAATGGTGTATCGGTACAGATTTTGGCTACTGGAATTTAGGTGCAAAATGGTGTTGATACGGGGTTAAGGCGAATCGATACGAAGTCAACGTGGTCAACCAATATCGGTACAGCCCTCAAATGTATCGATACGGGTTTGTTACCCTTGTTCTGGAAATTAGAAATTAGGCTTAGCGTACCGATAATGCCCTAGGTGTATCAGTACGGTGACAGTTAATTCGGTTAAAAGCTATAGAACACAGTTTCACCTTGTTTACAAAACAATCACTATGTCTTTCATAGTTTAATTGGATGGGTAAATGAATTCTAAATATCAT
Organism: Hibiscus mutabilis; assembly: GCA_019671005.1. NCBI lineage: Eukaryota > Viridiplantae > Streptophyta > Magnoliopsida > Malvales > Malvaceae > Hibiscus > Hibiscus mutabilis. The sequence goes on along the minus strand of CM033735.1, from coordinate 21,270,074 downwards.
GAGAATTTACATGGTCATTGTTTGTATGATGAATTTCTTTGTAGTAAGACTATTTTTAGAAAAGGACCCCTCAAGTGCTAAAATTACAATTTAGTCCCTAAAACATGAAAAGATTTAAAATTGGTCCTATTGGGTAATCGTATGCTCATAATATTGTTTGCTAAGTTTGATATTATCGTACCGACCACCGTTTGGTTCATCGGTAGCATACTCTGACCTAGTTCTCAACCAAGCCGAGAAGGAGGTGTTACAATATATATACTTATACTTGGGTAAAATTAGGGTATTATAGACCGTAGGTCAAAATCTACTGGTCGTAGGAGGCCTTTATCTTCTTCGTCCATGATGACCTTTGTAACACCCAAAAAATGGTCTAGAAGATTCGAGTGAATTATCGGCATCGAATTGGAATTTTTTGTTAGCCTTTAGCTAATTAATTAATTTCGAAAAATAATTTGGGTAATTAAATTGATTTCTGATAAATTTATCGTGACAAGTATTTGTAAAAAATATATTTAATAAATTTAATAAAGGATGAAATTCAGTTTGAGTAATTTTAAATGGGTTGTTTTAATATTAATTAAATGATGACTATTTTGCAAAAGGTTATAAAATATTAATAATGACAATTTTGTAAAAAGGGACTAAAGTAGTATTTTAATGGAATTATTAGATTAAATAAAAATATCTTTTCTTACTTGTTTTAACAAAAAAAAAGTTGAAGGTGATAATTTTCTAAAAGATGAGAAAGACATTTCTAAGTTTCTCTCAATTTCTTCCAAACAAAACTTAGAGATTTCTCGATTCCTTAATTATTTCTATTTCAATTTCTTCTCTAATTATTTCTAAACAATTGTAGATTAAGGATTTGGATTTCTACATTATCTCCACTATATTTCTTGTTGGAAATCAAGAAGGGAGTTCTTCCTCAAGTTGGTTTTTCATCAAGCAAGGTGAGAAAATATTTTTTTAATAATTTTCTACGTGATTTTGATTCTTAATCTATGATTTCTCATGCTTTGGGATAATTAAAATGAATTTCTAATGGAATTATTAGATTTTAATGGATTTTCTCATAAATCTTAATTAGATTATAGTAATTTAATGATTTCTAAGGAGTTCTAATACTTTGTGCATAGGTAATAGTAATCTAAAGTTGATTTTGTAATTTAATTCCCAGAATTAATATAATTGGTTGAATTTAGATTTGAGTTCTTAGATTGAGGTATTTAGTAGAGTGTTGATTTAATAATTGGATCAAATATGAGAATTCACCATAGGTGTTTGATTAATTTCTTGTAAGAATTGTTAAAGTTTAAAAAAAAAAGTCAAATGCCGAGAAGGGCAGTAGTTGCGTGGTGCAGCAATTGTGCTTCGCAATTTTTTTTATTATTTAAAAAAATGGGGGTATAGAAGGGCAAGTTGAGCAATGGCGTTGCTGCCATTCTTTTCATTTTATATGTATCTTTCTTTGGTGGGAAAAAAAGAAAGAGAAATTAAAGGTGATTTGTGGCGTGGTCTATAGCATGGGAATATAGGGTAGTGGTGTTGCATTCCATTTTGTGTATAGGGGTCCCAGGATGTGTTCGAATGTAGGGGTTAGGAAATGTGATTGGAGTTTTGATGTTGTGGGGCATTTTAATAAAGTGTTTGGTTTGGTGTGGTCCATTTTATATTGATCTTGAGTCACTTTAATGCTAATATATGAACTAATGTATCATGGTAAATGGATTATGTTTTGCATAATGTGATTTACATATATTGCGCTCTTTAAGCTTTGCTATTGGAAGAATAAGCATGTGAAGGCTTAAATTGATGATGCATGTGGAAGTTATGCATGGAATCCATGATACAAGATTATGCTATAAGCTAAAATGATTTGAGTTATGCATATGTTTTGGAAAGTTTAGCAAATGATCTTTTAATTTCAAGGAATGTTCTTTAAGCTTTGCAAATGAAATGATCATGCATAAGAAAGCTTAAATTGAGGTTTTGCCTATGCGATTATGCTTGCAATCCGTGATACATGTTTATGCTTCTGAGATGTTATCTTTTGAGAGATATGTACAAATGATTTGGAGGTTTAGCAAATGATTCTCTAAACACAAAGATTGGTCATATACATTTGTTTAAATGCTTTGGAAATTGGGAATTTGAAATTCTTTAATATGAGTTTCTAATATTGGTTTTGGTTTTGAAAATGCATTGATATTTTACTCTTTTTGAACGTCACTAGGCATTATGTGCTTATGCTCTCTTTACTTTCGTCAATGCAGCGAACTAAGCAAGTACGAGGTTGTGGTTCGAGGCAAGGAGTGATCCCAAGACAACCATAGTTAAAGAGTATGTTTATGGTAATACTATTATTTGTAATAAGGCAATGTGGGTAGAACATTAGAATGGATTGTTTTATTTAGGGAATGATAACTTGATTGATTTTATATTACGTTAAATGATGGTTGTATTTAATGATTAAGATGTCGGCATTGTTTTAATGCCTTGTATATTTGGTGGTTGTGAGATTTAAATGGGTTAAATAGTGATTGAATTGATTGTTCGTGTTCTAAGAGTATTTATGGTCATGCACTTTAATTCTTTAATTATTCCATAGCCTATGTTGAGGTCTTGACCGTTTGGTGCTTAAGGGATAATGGTTTATTTTTTTAGGAAGCATGCCTCTAGATTACTTGTATAAATATGAATTGTGTTGAATAATTGGTATATAATTATTTGAGCCTATATGTTTAAAGGTGATATAATATTAGAAGCATGACAATGTTGTTATAGGTAAATTGGATAAGTTCAAGTTGGGATTAAAATCCCCAAAATGCATTTTAGTTTAGCCCGTGTATCGGTATGGCTGGTGATTAACTCGGTTAATGGATTTTACCGAGTTTAGATTCTTTGCATTTTGGTCACCGTATGTTGTTGCATCAATTGAATAAGTAAATGGTTTTCATTTGACCTGCATTTTTGCAAGCATGATTTTAATGTATCTAATTATTGTAAGAAGCTTTTATAAACATTTTAGTCGTTGTATTTTGGCAGTTTTACAATTTGATCATTTATTTCATATTTTGCTAAATTGGATGCTTATTTGTTATCCGTTGAAGCTGAAATTTGACATGTTGGCATTAAATATGATTAATTAACAATTGGTAACCTGAAACTTGTATACGTCCTTGCAATTCTTTGGATTTACATTTTGGTGCCTAGAATGATTGTATTTGCGTTTGAGTGCCTTATCGATGTTCGTATCGAATGAAAATTGATCTGTTGCTTGTGTGAACACCTTAGGTCTTAATAATGCATCTAGAAAAGTTTAAAGAAAAAAAATAGACAGTAATTCGAGTAAGATTGTTTGGGTTTGCTTCGGCAAACCTAATGTGATCTTCTTCGGGTCTGATGGTTAGGCATGGTCAAAGGGGTTACAAGCTTGAAGGGATCACAGAGGAGTGCAGGCGCACCATTTTGTGATCATTGTGGACGTAAGAATCGAGGCGAGTGTTTTGAGACATCAAGAGTTTGCTATGGTTATGGATCATCGAATCATTATGTGAGGGATTATCCAACAATTGTTGACACTACTCCAGTTCAGACTTAGAGGACCTCTTATCCAGCTCAGAAGGGTCGAGCTTTGCTAGAGGAGGAGCGAACCATATATCTAGACATCAAAGTAGGGGTACGATCTAGTCCACTATGAGGGCACCAACGAGGCAATACGTGATCAAGGCTCAGGATGATTGTGAGGTTACCGATGTCATTTTAGGTACATTTACCTTGTTTTTAGTTTCTATTGTTGGTTTAGTGGACCTGGGGTCTACCCATTCCTATATTCGTAGTGGAATATCTCATCAATGGGGTATTCTTGCCGAGGATCTTGAGATTGGAGTATGTGTCACAAATTCTTTGGGGTATGATGTTTTAGTAGATAAGGTGTATTAGAGGTGTCTGATTGAGGTTCAAAGTTCGATATTTCCAGATGATATGATGGTATTGCCGTTTCAAGAGTTCGATGCCATCTTAGGGATGGATCGATTATTTGAGCACGATGCTAGTTTGGATTGTAGGGTGAAGAGTCTTAAGCTTCTTAGTTCAGACGAAGCCAAGCTAGTTGTGAAAAGTGAGAGAAACCAATGCTTTCTCAATGTTGTGTCGGCTTTAGTGGCACAAAGAATGATCCGACAAGGTTGTGAGGCCTTCTTGCCTCATGTAGTCGATACAAGAATTGAGATTCCAATGCTTGAGAGCCTTCGAACTGTTAGAGATTTTGCCAATGTGTTTCCAAAAGAGTTACCCGAACTACCTCCAGATCGTGAGCTAGAGTTTTGGATTGACGTGATGCCAGGCACAGCATCAGTGTCCATTGCATCATATCGCATGGCACCAACGAAGTTGAAGGAGTTAAAGAATCAGATTCAAGAGTTGTTGGAAAGGGGATTCATACAACCAAACATATCACCTTAGGGTGCACCGGTCTTGTTTGTCAAAAAGAAGGATGGTTCAATGAGGATGTGCATTGACTATCGTTAGCTCAATAAGGTAACAATGAAGAACTATTATTCCCTACCAAGGATAGATGACCTATTTGAGGGTATCCATGTGTTATCAAAGATCGATTTGAGATCAGGATATTACCATTTAATGGTGGTAGAAGAAAATGCGTAGAAAACCGATTTTAGGACGCGGTACGACCATTACCAATTCTTGGTAATACCTTTGGAACCCCATGCAACTTCACAATCATAGTGATGTACATATCTGCTAGTTTATCCAACGTATACATCGTGTGCACAACCAAGAAATGCACACACATTGTAATGTTGGGAAATGCTAGTACACCTCATGGCGCAGCGAAAGAATTATCCGGCGTAATCCACCAGTGATGCATGTACAAGGGACGAATTCGGGTGATAAAGGATGAAAAACATTACCTTAACCAATCTGGAATTCTGCAGCGAGTATAGGAGAATCCAAACCGAATCCGAGTCGTCACAGTAGCATTTTGACCTCTACGCAGTCCACCCGAATAAAATGAACAATTTTTCTCTTCTCTAACTATTAGAGATGATTTTCGAAAAAGGCATATTTTGGCTGGTAGACCTAATGCCTTCATATAGCATTCAAAAACCTAATTCTAATTAAATTTGGATTCTTTAAATTTACAATATATTTAACTGAATATAATTAAATATGTAGAATCTGATTCAACTTTAATTAGGTTTCTTTTAGATATATATATATAGTATTTAATAATTACAATAACTTATCAAATATTAACATATGTACAAAATTGAAATTATCCATTATATAACAATTTTAGTTTCTCACTAATTACGTGTACAACAAGTTTGTACACATGCTATCTAGTCGATATTTGTTCATTTCAATCATAGGGTGTGACCCTTGTAGGTTCATGTAACGTTAGTAGTAATATCCAGAACAATTCTAATATTACGAGCAATTAGTGGCATCTAGCAATACATCATTGCTACCTAAGTTACATGAAATCATGGTTTGATTTAACCTTTTTCCATGATTAACTTCTTTTATGTATTTCGTCATTTTGTCCTCATATCTAGATCAGATACAAGTCATGGATTAGTCACACTTGTATAGTCTATCTAATGTTTCTTGATATCTTGAGTAGACAATAAACGAATAACTATGATATCCTATATCAATTCATTCGAGCATGGCCATGCATTTTCTAGTCTCACTCAATCAAGTGGCCTATGATATTGCTCCTATTATGTATGAGGGACAAATCTTATCTTGATCAACCATATTTCGCTACATGGATTGTGATATATCCAATATCAGTCTTTACAGTGTAGTCAGTTACGACACACGTTTGACCGTATCAAAATACGTCACTCATGATGTTCAAATAATGATGATCTCAAGTATGAGGATAATACATGTAGTTATCACCATGAGCAATGTTGTGACTGTCACATAATAATCCAAGAAACATGCTCATAGCGGGCCAGTCCAGTACGTCGTTCCCTAACACATACTTATGTATTGACTTTGACATCTCCATGTCAATGACAATACTTTGTCATCAATCAACTACATATTAGTCTTAATACATTATTGTTGTCCAAGCCCACAATAATTCTCGACTAAGGACATTCAAGAATAACTATATTATTCTAAGGACTTTATTATAATTTAATTTATTTATAGATACATAGAATAAGGCTAAAATAATAATAATGGCTTTTTATTAATAAACAAGATAAGTATGTCTTTTACAACCATCTCATAATTGGTCTTTGGGCATACTTCAACAATCTCCCACTAGCACTAAGACCAATTACTCATGTATCTAATACCAAGAGTCTTAGTGTGACGCTCATGCTTCTGCTATGTCAGAGGCTTTGTTAGTGGATCAACGATATTGTCATTCTTTGGTACTCCGCATATTTCTACATCCCCTCGATCAATGACTTCACGAATGAGATGGTAACGCCTAAGTATGTGTTTGGATCGTTGGTGAGATCTGGGTTCTTTTGCTTGTGTGATGGCTTTGTTGTTGTCACAACGTAGATCTATAGCATTTGAAATGCTAGGCATGACCCCTAGTTCAGATATGAACTTTTTGATTCAAACAGCCTCTTTTATAAAATCGCTTGCTGCAATATACTCGGCTTTTGTCGTAGAATCTGCTACTATATCTTGTTTTAAACTTTTCCAGCTTGCAGCACCTCCATTAAGGTAAAACACAAAACCTGACTGCGGTCGAGAATCATCTTTATCAGTTTGAATGCTTGCATAAGTATAACCTTTTATACTTAGCTCTTCCTCACCTCCATAGATTAGGAATGTATCCTTAGTTCTTCTTAAGTACTTAAGGATGTTTTTGACTGCAACGCAATAACCGTCATTGGGATCTACTTGGTATCGACTTGTCATACTCAGTGCATATGATACATTTGGACGTGTACATAGCATGGCATACATGATAGATCCAATGGTCGAAGCATATGGTATCTTACTCATGTGTTCTCTCTCTTGAGGCGTTGAAGGGCACATTTCCTTCAAGAGCGAAATGCCATGTCTCATAGGTAAGAATTCTCTTTTAGATTCTTCCATACTAAATCTTTTCAGTACTTTGTCTATGTATGTATTTTGACTTAGTCCTATAAGTCATCTTGATCTATCTCTATAGATCTTGACTCCTAATATGTAGGTTGCTTCACCCAAGTCTTTCATAGAAAAACATTTTCCTAACCAAGTCTTTACAGACTGTCAGGTAGGTATGTCATTTCCTATTATTAGTATGTCATCCACATACAATACCAAAATGTGACAGTGCTCCCACTAGTTTTCTTGAAAACACATGGCTCATCTTCATTTTTAATAAAGCCAAATTCTTTGATTGCCTCATTAAAATGAAGATTCCAACTTCGAGAAGCTTGCTTCAGTCCATAAATGGATCTTTGTAGCTTGCATACCTTTTGGGCATCTTTTGGATTGACAAAACCCTCAGGTTGTGTCATGTACACATCCTCATCCAATTTTCCATTAAGGAGAGCAGTTTTGACATCCATTTGCCAGATTTCATAATCATAATATGCAGCTACTACAAGCAATATCCGGATGGATTTAAACATAGCAACAGGGAAAAGTTTCATCATAGTCTATACCATGTCAGTTTTCTTTTTGAAAACCCATTTGCACCCTATGGGCTTAATTCCTTCGGGTGGGTCAACCAAAGTCCATACTTGGTTTTTTAACATGGAATCTATCTCAGATTACATGGCTTCTAGCCATTTCTTAGAGTCTGGGCTCTTTACTGCTTCCTGATAAGTCATAGGCTCATCTTGGTCTATGAGAAGAACATCTCCATGCAATGTGACAAGAAATCCATATCTCTTGGGCGTATTGCGTTCTCTCATAAACCTTCGCAATTGTTGTGTTTCAAGAACGATTGGATGTTCCTCAACTATTTGTGGAACTTGTTGTTGTTCAATCTCTGGTCCAGTGATCTATGGTTGATTTTGAATTTCCTCAAGTTCAATATTTGTCCCACTTCATTTTCTGAAAATAAATTCTCCTTCGAGGAAGACTCTCGTTCGAGCAACAAACACTTTGTTCTCTGGTGGATTGAAGAAATAATATCCTTTAGTTTCTTTAAGATATCCCATAAAATTACACTTATGAGTTCGAGTTTTGTAGACATCTGATGTTTAACATGCATCCCAAAATTTTCATAAAAGACATACTAGGACGCTTCCCAGTCCATATCTCATATGGTGTCTTTTGAACCGATTTAGACAGAACACGATTTAGTGTGAAAGTAGTTATTTCTAATGCGTGTCCCCAAAAATAAGATGGAAGATCAGCATGACTCATCATTGATCGAACCATGTCTAACAACGTTCGATTTCTCCTTTTAGAGACTCCATTGTGTTGTTAAGTACTTGGAGGTGTAAGTAGTGAGACAATCCCACATCCTTTAAGAAGTTCATCAAACTCTAGGCTTAAGTATTCTGCTCCTCGATCTGATCAAAGATCTTTGATACTCTTTCCTAGTTGGTTTTGTACTTCATTCTTAAATTCCTTCAACTTTTCAAGGGCTTCAGATTTATGATGCATTAGGTAAACATACCCATATTTATTAAGTCATTAGTGAAAGTAATGAAGTATTGAAACCTTCCTCTTGCTTGTGTATTCATTGGTCCACATACATCATTATGTATTAGACCTAATAAATCACTTGCTTGCTCGTTTTTACCGTTAAATGGTGATTTGGTCATTTTTCCCATTAAGCAAGGTTCACGTATATCAAAATGTCTGAAAACAAAATAATCCAAAAATCCATCTTTATGAAGTTTTGATATGCGTTTCTCACTTATATGACCCAAGCGACAATGCTAGAGATAAGTTTGATTAGAGTCATTTGTTTTTGATCTTTTCATATTTATGTTATATATGGATTTTTCTTGATCTATGATATAGAGACCATTGATTAATTGACCCGTACCATAAAAACATTATTGAGGGAAAAAGAACAACTATTATTCTTAATAATAATTTCAAAACCAATCTTGTCCAAACAAGAAATTGAATAATGTTTTTAGTCAAACTAGGTATGAAATAACAATCCTCTAAATCTAAAACAAGTCCACTAGGTAATGACAAATTGTATGTTCCTATAACTAATGCAGCAACTCTTGCTCCATTTCCCTCTCGTAGGTCCACATCTCCTTTTGCCAATTTTCTACTCCTTTTTAGTCCTTGTACAGAAGTACAAATGTGAGAACCACAACCGGTATCTAATACCCAAGAAGTAGATGTTGATATATTAATATCAATAACATAAATACCTGATATTGACTGTCCATTCTCTCTTGCCTTCTTGATGTCCTCAAGATAGGCAGGGCAGTTTCTCTTCCAATGTCCAACATTGTTGCAATGGAAACATTTTCCTTCTTTTGCAACTCCTCCTTTGGGTTTCAATGCAACATTTCCTTTGTTGGGCTTTGGCTTTGCCTTGGTGTTAGGATTTCCATTTCTGTTATCCTTTTGGACCATTAGAATAGGTTTGCAGCTAACCTTTTTCATGTTGTTCTCTGTTGTTATTAATAGACCAAGCAACTGGGGCAACGATTTGTTAATTTCATTCATATTGAAATTAAAAACAAACTGATTAAAACTATCTGGCAATGACTGGAGGATAACATCAGTAGCCAATTCAACACTTAGAGGGAAGCTCGATTTTTTAAGGGTCTGAATATCCCCTATCATTTTGAGAACATGAGTTCCCATTGGAGTTCCCTCAACCATCTTGCATCGGAACAAAGCTTTAGAGGTCTCATACCTCTCCTGACGAGCTTGCCCCTCATATAATTCCTTGAAATTTTTAACCATCTCATAGGGAACCATGTCCTTATGTTGCTTCTGAAGCTCAAGGATCATGGTCGCAAGCATCAAGCAACCGACATCTACCATGTCAGTTGAGTATTTTTCAAAATATTCCAATACATCTTTAGAGGCATCATATGTTTGCTTTTTAGGGACAGGTTCTTCGATGACTGTTAGTTTTCGTTCTTGTTTAAGGACAATCTTCAAATTACAGAACCAGTCAAGGAAGTTCAAGCCATTTAATTTGTTCTTCTCAATGACGGATTGCAATGATAATGTGTTTGAATTTTCCATAATAAATCTACAATAATAAAATATGTTTTATAAGTACCTTTTTATCATGTTTATAAAGTAATAACATTCCCACTTTAAAAACCCTTAAAATTGAAAAACTTGCTAAAAGTATTTCTAGTGGGTAAGGATCCATATTTCATTTCATTCTAAGTCAGCTTTGGCTTTTCTCCTAGAATTTAATTATTTAGGAAAGCAACACTTGCTAATTACATCTCATGTAATTCCTATATTTGATGAACAACTATTTGTCCAAAACAAAAGTTCATATGGTCTAATAGAAAGAACAATAATGAACAGTGCACCAGGTAGATAACTTATGAAAAGATAGGTGGTGTATTGGGCACGCTTAAATACCAAGTTTTTCAAAGAACCAATCCTAGACATGCACTTTCTTATTGTTTTTCAATCACCAAAGTTCTTGAACAATCATTAGTCTTTAGGTTTTTAATCTTATTAGAACAACCTAGTTTAACCAATATTACTACCAGTGAATATCACTTTCTTATTCTTCGCGTTTAACCAAGATAGATCTAAGTATTTTGCTTTGGCAAAACCTGCATAGTATCGATCGAGGTTTTAATGAGGGATAATATTGGATGACTAATTTTAATTAAATATGGAGGGTTTTGTGATATTAATCTCACCATTCTATTATGATCTAATCAGTTACCATCATGCTAAAAAAACATACAGTGTATCACATACATGTAAAGTAGTAAATATAAATGCAATGATTATAGCCTTTAAAACTAAGGTGACCCATCCCAAGCCAATGGGAGAACCAAAATTACTAAAGATAGAACTTTCTTCTCAAGCACCTAATCCACCTTTGATCGGCCCATCAGCCTTCTCCTTTGGTCCACGCTTTCTCCGCAAATATTACAATTTTTTCAGAAACTCGTTTTACATACGAGGGAGTAAGATGAGAAAAGAATTACAATAGAAGAAAGAAAGGCATGACACACATGCCGTATTTATATAAAACCAAAGTAAATGGGCTATTTGGGATATAACCATGCATTTCAAACATCGTGCATATCATCCAACACATACACATGTTTTATCTTGTTAATTAAGATTACCTAAATAGTCCCCACGTCCTTTGTTGCCTACGTAGTCTGGCAGATCCGGGGCCATCTGATCTGGCAAATCCAGTATGCCAAGAAAATTTTGAATTTTGGCACTTCGAATATAATGGAAAAACCTCACGATTTGATAAGTTTTATCAACAGATTCGTGTTTTTGGGATTTTTCGATCCCTAAGGTTTTTCACTCTAGAACAACCATTATTCCTCTACCAAAAATGATCTACTATCTTAATCGAATGCCCATCATGTCAACTATTAACATATGATTATCAAACGTCGATACACCTCATGGCGCAACGAAAAAATTACCCGGTGTAATCCACCAATGATCCATGTACAAGGGACGAATTCGGGGTGATAAAGGATGACAAACATTACCTCAACCAATCTGGAATTCTGCAACGAGTATAGGAGAATCCAAATCAAATTCGAGTCGTCACAGCAGCGTTCCGACCTCTACGCAGTCCACCCAAATAAAATGAACAATTTTTCTCTTCTCTAACTGTTAGAGATGATTTTCAAAAAACGCATATTTTGGCTACTAGAACTTATGCCTTTATATAGCATTCAAAAACTTAATTCTAATTAAATTCATATTCTTTAAATATACAATATATTTAACCGAATATAATTAAATATATAGAATCTGATTCTAATTTAATTAGGTTTCTTTTAGATATATATATATACATATAGTATTTGATAATTACAATAACTTATCAAATATTAACATATGTATAAAATTGAAATTATCCATTATATAACAATTTCGGTTTCTCACTAATTACATGTACAACAAGTTTGTACACATGCCATCTAGTCGATATTTGTTCATTTCAATCATAGGTCGTGACCCTTGTAGGTTCATGTAACGTTAGCAATAATATCTAGAACAATTCTAATATTAGAGCAATGAGTGGCATCTAGCAATACAGCAAGGTGCATCAAGCTAAAGGCTCTAGCAAAGCTCCAACAGCTCCCCAAGCATGGCAGCCTTGACATATGTGTGTCGCAGATTTGAACACCCTCTCAAAGCAATGGGCGGAATTTTCAAGGTTAAGGCCATGAAGTTTGATTTTTGAATTCAAATAATTGCCATGTGCATTTTGTTTGAAATTCAAGTGTTCCCTCTTCATTTAGGCGCCACTTTTTTAATGCTGATCATATTGTTTAATTCAAATGCAGCCATCTGATTACTTGGGAATTTAACTCCATATTCAGCCATCATTAGATTCCTTTTAGGACGTTTATTTTTGAATTTTAAACAATCTGATTTCCCTCTTGTAATTAGGCTTATAAATAGCCTTTAAACTTTGTATTATCGAGACATCTATGACATATCATTTTTTTACTTGTAAGAATTTCTCTCAATTTGGTTTTTCATTGAACTATTCAGACTTTTCAAGCATTGTGCTTGTGTTGTCTACACCAGATACTTTGGGTTCTTGATTTGCTAATCAATGGGTCCAAATACTTCGAGCATTAAACGTATAAGGTTTGGGTTTATACTCTTTATAGTATAGGTTCTTCCTTGTTCCTTGTTCTTATTTTTATTTTAATCTTTGGCAACTTTAAGCCTTCTTCTTCACCATTTTTCCCGCCACCATTTCCACCATTGTTGAACCTTCAAACCTTCATATTTTCCAACACAAATTACACCATCTTTAAACCAAATTTCCAGCGACCTATAGAACACATTTCCAGCCCTTTAAACAACATGAAATCTACCATAAACAGCTTCTTTTGCAGCCACACTTCTATGGAGGAACTTTTATTTCTATCTTAGATTCGACAAAACCAATGGAGGTCTTCTACAACGGGCAGCCTCGTAACATATGGTATCAGAGCTTAGGTTGGATTCAAGTAAGAAAACATCTTTGCGAGTGCAAAATAAAAAAAAGAGAAATTTTAAATTCAAAAAAATAATAAAAATTTTTGAAAATTCAAAAAAAAATATTTTTGAAAAGTTTAAACAAAAAGCAAGAAGAAAAGCACTTCAAGAATTGAAAAAGATGAAAGAAATTGCAATGGCAATGTGTTCTACTACAGCGAACATTACAACATCAACCAAGCTTGACGAAAATTTGATTGTTCGGTGAAGGAAAGTTGTAAGCCTTTCTGTGTAGTAAGTCACCCATTTTTTCTTTTCTTTCTAATTCTAAGCCTACCTTTACATTAATTTCCTTTTGTTTACTAACCGTTGTTTTTTTAAACCGACACACTTGACAGGTTTGATTAAGTCTACATTAGTTCCTTAAAGAACTAATCATGAGAGAAGGAGTGGAAAAAGGCATAACGAGCGTGTGAGAACAGCATGGGAAAAAAGCCATAATAATATTTTCCCGAGTGAAAAGAAGAGTGTAGAGTGGAGTGCCATATCTATTTTCCTTGGAGTGAATTGTGAGACTTTTGTGAGTGTGCAAGTGAGGTTTTCTTTGTTTTTGTTTTTTTCTAACAATGACAGGTACAAGCGATGTACATCATGATGGAGGACAACCGAATCTTCAAATGCAAGCCATGATTCGAGAATTGCAAAAATTATTAAAGGATGAACTCGAACCATTACATGGAAGATTGGACAAACTTGAAGGGTCCCAAATCAATACAAATGATGAAAACAACGATGAAGATGAAGTGGACCAATCACCAAGGTCGAATGCCCCTAGAAACCATGGAGAGCGTGCACAACCTGATGACAATCTGAACAATATTCGAGTTGCCATACCCCTTTTTCAAGGAAAAACAGATCCGGGTGCATATCTTGCATGAGAAAGCAAAGTAGAACATGTGTTCGATTGTTACAACTATTCTGAACAAAGAAATGTGTGATTGGCAGCAATGGAGTTCGTGGACTATGCATTAATTTGGTGGGATCAATTAATGAGTACACGAAGAAGAACAGGTGAAGGGCCAATCACAACATGGCTTGAAATGAAAAGAATCATGCAAAGGTGATTTGTACCGTCTCATTATCATCGAGACTTGTTCCAGAAGTTGCAAACTTTAAAACAAGGCAATAGGAGCGTTGAAGACTATTTTAAAGAAATGGAGATGTCCATGATTTGTGCAAACATCGAGGAGGACAGAGAAGCAACCATGGCACGTTTCTTATCTGGACTTAACCAGGAGATTGCCAATGTTGTAGAATTGCAACATTATGTTGAATTGGACGAGATAGTGCATATGGCGATCAAAGTTGAACGTCAACAAAGGATGAAATCTTCTTCTCGAGGTAAAAGTTCATTTAATAATTTTTCTAACCCTTGTTTCAATCAAAATAATTTCAGGAAGTCGGTACCTCTTTAAATTAAAGAAAAGGCAGAATCGAGCAAAATGAAGCCACCCGTTGTAGATGTTGGTAGAGGAAAGCAAGTTGTTACTCATGAACGCACGAGGGACATTCATTGTTTCAAGTGCCATGGAAGATGACACGTAGAAAGCCAATGTCCAAACCAGAGTACGATGTTACTGTTAGACAATGGTGACATAGAGTCCGATCATGGAGAAGATGAACCGAAACATCTGAAGGAGAACGAAGAAGAGGATATTGAGTTGGCAGCAGATGTTGAGATTCTTGTTGTCAAACGGAGTCTAAACGTCCAAATGTCACAAGTTGAGCAGCAACGTGAAAACATCTTTCATACGAGATGTCATGTGAATGATAAGGTATGTATTGTGATTATTGATGGAGGAAGTTGTACTAATGTTGCAAGTACTCTTATGGTTGACAGGTTAGGTTTGAAAATGACAAAGCACCCAAATCCTTACAAATTGCAGTGGCTAAACGATGAAGGTGAATTGAAGGTCACCAAGCAAGTGATGGTTCCATTTTCCATTGGAAAATACAAGGATGAGGTTCTTTGTGATGTGGTGTCCATGGATGTAAGCCATTTGTTACTTGGATGACCGTGGAAGTTCGATAAGCGGGCGATACATAACGGATATACCAATCGATATTATTTATCGTATGGAAGTAAAAAGATCACTTTGGCACCTTTGACACCAAGCCAAATGAATGAAGATCAAGCTTGTCCGAAAAAGAGCATAGAAGAAATGAAAGAGAAGAAAAAGGTGAACGTCTTTGCAAGTGGAAAAGAAATCAGGAAACATCTTTCCTTTTAGCAAACTTTGCTTATTTTGATGCATAAAGAAAATTGCTTATTGACCAACATTACGAATGATTTACCTGCTTCTATTTTGGCTCTTTTGCAGGAATTTTAAGATGTCTTTCCAGAGGAAACGCCTAGTGGATTACCCCTGATTCGTGCATTGAACATCAGATTGACTTTATTCTAGGAGCCATCATTTTGAATAGACCAGTATATCGAAGTAATCCTGAAGAAGCAAAGGAACTTCAAAAGAAAATCAGTGAGTTGATAGAGAAAGGTTACATTCGAGAAAGCTTGAGTCCATGTGTTGTACTAGTCTTGTTAGTGCCTAAGAAGGATGAAACTTGGAGAATGTGTGTGGATTGTCGATCAGTGAATCAGATTACTATCAAGTATCGGCATCCCATTCATCGCCTCGATGACATGTTAGATGAGTTGCATGGTGCGAGTATCTTCTCTAAAGTTGACTTAAAGAGAGAATATCATCAGATTCGAATGAAGGAAGGATACGAGTGGAAGACAGCATTCAAGACCAAACAAGGCTTGTACGAATGGTTGGTAATGCCTTTTGGATTAACCAACGCACCTAGTACATTCATGAGGTTGATGAATCATGTGCTCCGACCCTACATCGGCAAGTATTATGTTGTTTATTTTGATGATATCTTAATTTACAGTAAGACATTACAGGAACATGAAGAACATTTGAGAAATGTTCTTAGCACTCTGAGAAGGGAATGACTATTCGGTAATCTTCATAAATGTGTATTTCGTTCAACAAGCTAACCTTTTTAGGCTTTATTGTTAGTTCATAGGGTGTGGAAGTTGATCCTGAAAAGATAACGGCAATTCAAGAATGGCCAAGGCCGACATCAGTAAGCCAAGTGAGAAGTTTCCATGGGCTTGCGAGTTTTTATTGACGGTTTGTGCCAAACTTCAGTTCCATTACCGCCCCTTAACTGGATTATTAAGAAGAATTCCATCTTCAATTGGGGTAAGGAACAAGAAGATGCCTTTCTTTCCATTAAGGAGTGTTTGATCAAAGCACTGGTGTTAGCTTTGCCAAACTTTGACAAGATGTTCGAGATTGAGTGTGATGCTTTGGGTATTGGAATTGGAGCTGTCTTAACACATGAAAAGTGACCTATTGCATATTTCAGTGAGAAGTTAAGTGGAGCTACATTGAATTACCGACATACGGCAAAGAGATGTATGCACTTATTCGAGCTCTTAAGACATGGTAGCACTACCTTTTGCCAAAAAAGTTTGTCATCCACACTGACCATGAAGCATTGAAGCACATTACCGGTTAGCACAAGTTGAATAGGCGACATGCCAAGTGGGTAGAATTTCTGGAATCCTTTCCTTATGGCATCCGTTACAAGAAAGACAAGGATAATGTTGTGCCAGATGCTTTGTCCCGAAGGTATGTACTTCTTAATTTTCTAAATTCTCATTTTATTGGGTTTTCTTTTATTAAAGACCTTTATGCAACTGACCTTGACTTTGGAGAAAAGTTTAGTTTGTGTGAAAAAGGTGTAGATGAAAAGTACTACCGACATGATGGATACCTTTTCAAGGAAGGACGAATATGTATTCCTTGAGGATCTATCTGGGAAATTCTAGTTCGAGAAGCACATGAAGGTGGACTTATGGAACACTTTGGAGTTACCAAGACCTTACATATTCTGCAGGAACACTTGTTTTGGCCGAAGATGAGAAGAGACGTTGAACGAATATGTGCACGATGTGTCACATGCAAGAAAGCTAAGTCTAAGGTTATGCCACATGGTATGTATATGCGTTTATCTATTCCAAGTTCACCTTGGGTAGACATTTCTATGGATTTTGTGCTAGGTCTTTCAAGGACAAAGACAAGATGAGATAACATATTTTTTGTTGTTGATCAATTTTTGAAGATGGCACATTTCATTGCTTGCCACAAGACAAATGATGCAACAAATGTGGCTAATTTGTTTTCAAAGAAGTGGTTAGACTACATGGAGTTCCGAGGACGATTGTTTCTGATCGAGATGTTAAGTTTCTGAGCCACTTTTGGAGGACACTTTGGATCAAGATAGGAACAAAGCTGATGTTTTCTACAACTTTCCACCCACAAACTAATGGACAAACAGAGGTTGTGAACTGAGTTTTGTCTACTTTACTGAGATCCATTATCCGCAAGAACATCAAGACTTGGGAAGAATGCTAGCCTCACATTGAGTTTGCTTACAACCATTCTATTCATTCAACAACCAAGCATTCTCCATTTGAAGTGGTATATGGATTTAATCCTTTAACTCATATTGATCTTTTGCCTTTGCCTCTTGAACAGGTTGTGAATAAAGATGGCAAAGCCAAGGCTGAATTTGTACAAAGACTTCATTAGCAAGTCAAGGAGAATATCGAGCGAATAACTCAGCAATATGAACAGCAATCCAATAAGGGACGCAAAAGTTTTACCTTTGACGTTGGAGATTGGGTTTGGCTTCATTTCCAAAAGGAACAATTTCTAGCACAACAGAGATCGAAGTTGTTACCACGAGAAGATGGTCCTTTTCAAGTGTTGAAGAAAGTGAACAACAATGCTTATGAGTTGGATTTACCGGGTGAATATAATGCAAGTGCTACTTTCAATGTTTCAGATCTGTCCCCGTTTGAAGATGATGCCGATTTGAGGACAAATTGCTTCAAAGAAAGGGGATGATGTGAGCACATCAACACCATCTAATCTGGAGGTCATGCCAACATGACCTATTACTCGGTCTAAGGCTAAGTTATTCAGGGAAGTTCTTTCACTTAAATGCATTGAAGCTTCCAACTTATTTCTCAATGTTTCAGCCTTAGATAATAAGTTCTTCAATGTGTTACATGCTGATATGTGACATATTAAGTCCTAATACTTAGTATATATTTATATGCATATTATTTAATAAGTTAAGTGTGTTTTCTTATGATTTTAAGCATTTATGTGTGTTTTCTTTTGTTTTTACAATAGCACAATAAAGCTTGGCAGCTAAGGACTTTCCAACTAGCTCAATTGAAGCTTAACAATAAGTGTGTAGCTCGAATTAGCTCAAAACATCACACACCATTGTTTTTCAGCTCATTTCAGCTCCAACACACCAAATCAGCTCAATTCAAGCTCATTAGCTCACATTCATCTCTAGTAGCTCAACTCTAACTAATGAGTCCAAGGGTAGCTCAAACATTGAGGGACATGTACCTACACTTAAGAGAGTGTCCTATAGCAAGGTGCATCAAGCTAAAGGCTCCAGCAAAGCTCCATCAGCTCCCCAAGCATGGCATCCACACATGGCAGCCTTGACACACGTGTTTGCATGTGTGTGGCACATTTGAACTCCCTCTCAAAGCAATGGGCGGAATTTTCAATGATAAGGCCAAGAAGTTTGATTTTTGAATTCAAATAATTGCCATGTGCATTTTGTTTGAAACTCAAGTGTTCCCTCTTCATTTAGGCGCAACTTTTTTAATGCTGATCCGATTGTTTAATTCAAATGCAGCCATCAGATCACTTGGGAATTTAACTCCCTATTCAGTCACCATTAGATGCCTTTTAGGAAGTTTATTTTTGAATTTTAAACAATCTGATTTCCCTCTTGTACTTAGGCTTATAAATATCCTTTAAACTTTGTATTATCGAGACATTTATGACATATCATTTTTTACTTGTGAGAATTTCTCTCAATTTGGTTCTTCATTGAACTATTCAGACTTTTCAAGCATTGTGATTGCGTTGTGCACACCATATACTTTAGGTTCTTGATTTGCTAATCAATGGGTCCAAATCCTTCGAGCATTGAACGTATAAGGTTCAGTTTTATACTCTTTATAATATAGGTTCTTCCTTGTTCCTTGTTCTTATTTTTATTTTAATTTCCAGCAACTTTAAGCCTTCTTCTTCACCATTTTTCCAGCCACCATTTCCACCATTGTTGAACCTTCAAACCTTCATATTTTCCAACACAAATTACACCATCTTTAAACCAAATTTCCAGCGACCTTTACAACACATTTCCAGCCCCTTAAACAACATGAAACCTACCATAAACATCATCTTTTGCAGCCACACTTCTATGGAGGAACTCTTACTTCTATCCTAGATCCAACACAATCAATGGAGGTCTTCTTCAACGGCCAGCCTCATAACAGTATTGACTCAATTACACTTTAGTCATTAAAAATAGTATTGCATTTCTTACATTTTGGTCATTAAATCCCAAAATGTCACCTTAATCAATTTAAATCGATTTCCAATTTTTAACCCATAACATTTAACATAATTATTAATCATTTTTAATATATTTACCAAATTTTATCCCTTTGAAATTCCCATTTCAAAATATTTATTTCCCAAAACGTATTTGAACTCGGTTCACCGATCTGAACCTAAACCACCAAAACTCTTAAGCCCATTTCTGAGGAGTTACATAAGGCGAGATGCCAAGTGTAGGTGTACGTTCCCAAGGCTGTGTGACATCGTACCTCACCTAGAGAGAGTGTATGTTCCTGAGGTTGTGTGACATCAGGCCTCACTTAAAGTGTATGTTCCCGAAGCTGTGTGACACCGAGACTTAATCTAGGTTTATGGTGTGATGTTTATGATTACTGTGTGAGATTTGATTTATCCATTGATTGTTGACTGTCATGTGTTTAGGGGCTAGAGGTAGCGTCGTGTGTTGATTTATATGTCATGTCATTCTTTCTAGGTACATGCTCATGTTTATGATTTGCACGAAGCATGGTCGAGTGGAAGTGTATCCACTGAGCTTTGTTAGTTCAGCATTCAAAATCGTTGTTTTTGTTTGCATGTTGGTAGGTTTGGCATGTTTCTTGGTGGAGCACCATCAATGCAGGATTCCAGTGCCTCGTCTCATTAGAGTACAATACTTAGGCCTTTGGGTTGTGTATTCGTAAGATCCTATCGTGTGGTTGTAACTCGTATTTGTATTTAAAATAATTGTGTTAAATGTTTTTATAATGTAATTTAAAAAGGAGCTTCAATTGTAAATGCTTTCAAATATTTATCTATGTTTTAAACAATTGAAAATCTAATGGAATTAGGATTGTTTGTGGATTGGGCTAAACTAGGTCAAATTTCATGGTTGTGGTTTGGGCTTGAGGCCTAAATGTGACATTTAGGGTTAGGGTTTAATGACGGGTTAGCTGTTTACCCAAAGGAAACATGATGCTATATGGGTAATAGTAGATCGATTGACCAAGTTTGTTCATTTCTTGCCGGTGCATATGGATTTCAAGCTTGAGAGGTTGACGCGGTTGTACATCAAAAATATTGTGAGGTTGCATGGAGTGCTATCGTCAATCATATTGGATAGAGATCCCTAATTTACTGCGAGACTGTGGAAGAAAATTCTTGAAGCTTTAGACACAAGGTTGCATTTTAGCACTACTTTTCATCCTTAAACTGATGGTCAGTTCGAGTGAGTTATCCAAATTTTAGAGGACATGCTTCGATTTTGTATCATTGATTTTAAGGGGAGTTGGGAAGAGCAGCTACCACTTATTGAATTTGCCTATAACAACAGTTTCCAATCAAGCATCAAGATGGCTTCTTTTAGGGCCTTGTATGTACACAAGTGTAGAAAACCCTTGTGTTGGACCAAGCTCAACGGGAGAAAGAACGTGATGTCATATTTTATTATACAAACTTAGGAGAATGTTTAGATCATCAAGGAAAGATTAAAAGTGACCTTCGATTGTTAGAAAGCTTATGTGGATCGGAAGCATAAGCACATCCAATACAAGGTTGGTGCAAGGCATTTCTCAAGGTGTCACCGCGGAAAAGAGTAATACGTTTCGGGTAGAAGGGCAAGTTGAGTTTGAGATTTATTAGACCATATGAGATTCTACAGAGAGTTGGACCCATGGCTTATCGGTTAGCCTTGCTTCTGGAGATGCACTTATTCACAATGTGTTTCGTGTGTCTATGTTGAGATGCTACCGTTCTTACCCTTCGCATGTCATCTCGCTTGAAGAGATTGATATCAATACAGACTTGACCTACGAGAAAGAACCAATAAGAGTTTTAGACAAAGGAGTCAAGGAGCTTCGCAATGTGGAGGAACCACAAAGTCAAGGACTGTAATACCTCAAAATTTTGGGTAGTGACCAAAATGAATAAATGAAAGTTTGAGGACTAAAGTATAAACTTAGGAAAAGTTTAGGGACTAAATTATAATTTTCAAAAGTTATGTATTTTAGTCCCATAAATGAATAGTTTACCCCCCAAGAATGACGTTTTGTGTTACTCGGATTTTTGGTATGAAATTTGTGTTAAAAGCTATAAAAAGTTAAAGTTCGAGAAGAATTCGGATAATCGGATCGAATTGAATAATTGAGATATTTTGTTAAAAGATAAGGCAAGTTTAAAAATACCTTTTCGATGTCTTATTTTAGAAGAATTTAATATGGACCATTGGATTAAATTAGATTTTCCATGTTAAATATGAGTCGTTGGATAAAAATGGCAAGATTGTAATTTTGGGAAATTACAAGGACAAAATTGGTAACTACTAACTTGATGGTTTATTTTGACTCTTGGATGAATAAATTAATTTGTGACAATATGAGAGGCATTGGATATCGAGGGTAAAATAGTTATTTGACTATTAAGGAGATTTTTTTTGAAATCTTTTATAAATAGGTGACAAATGGCCTAAATTGAATAAAGATAAAGTTCAAGAATTTTCTTCCTAGTTTCTCCAAAGTGCCAAAATCTCTACCTAAGGTAAGTAACATTTTCTTTTTGATTTTTCAAGCCAATTTAGTAGGATTTTGGATGAAAGTATGAAACATGAAATTGAGCTACATGAAATTCTCTATCATTTGGTATTAATTGTTCATACTTTCCATGCTAAAATCTTGAGTTCTTGAATTTAGTGGATGAAGAGGATGTTGGACTTTGATATGGGAATGTTTGATTATGCTTAGAAATGATATTTTGAAGTCTAATTCTTGCTTGAATCAAGTTCGAAATCAAGCTATAGTGACCTTTCATATTCGGTCAAAGTGGAGAGATTAGGAAAATTATGGAAGAATTTTATTAAGGTCAGATATGTGGAGTTGATGATTCTACAAGTTTTAGAATGTTGTTTGGACTAAATTGGAAGTTTGTTAAGGTTAAAGGATTAAATCGGATAGTATGGAAATTAAGGTGTTTAAAGTGGAAGTTGGTTAAATTGCGGTATCATGCTTGAATAATTGTTGGAATGATTTATGAATAATTCTTTGATTTGGATATGATAGGAAATTTGAAGTGTTAAGATTGGTATGAATTGTATGAAGTGAATTAGTATCGAATAAACTTTGAAAGAATTTATAGGAATTTCTTTTCCTATTACGTACCTATGTTAGTATGATACTAACATGTATTTTTTTTAAATATACATGTGTTGTAAATGATGCTTGTATAGATCGTGATTAAAATCATAATCGAGCTAGCAACCAAGGAAAGGAAAAGGATCAAAAGTAAAGCTTAGTGAGGATTTAAATTTTTACATATATAAAGTGTCAAGGCGAGTGCAATGCATACATAACATGATACATGAATATTAGGAAGACTTGCGATAAGTCTACATTATTTATATTAGCATGATATTTATGTCATTAATTATATATTTGAAATGTTCTAAATATGTCAAAAGTTGAATATAAATGCATGGATCACTAGTTATATATGATGTTATATTATGAATGTTATTTCGGGTATGAACTGCTCAATGTTAAATTATATTAATATACATTGCTGTGGATAAAATAAACACAAAATATATGCTCAAGCATGTCATTGAGGGACAAGGTATAGTTGGCATGCCATAGAGTCCAACAGCACGATGCAGACTCGGTTTATCACTATAGTGTATATAAAGGACACTTAGGGCATATGGTGGGCACGACTTTATGTGTATAATGGTGGGCACGGCCTTATGTGTATAATGGTTGGCACGGCCTTATGTGTATTATGGTGTGCACAACCTTATTTGTATTAGTACTTCGGGTGCATATTTGACTCTTGTACCCAGGGTCCTCATAGGCTTATATTTGGGCTATGGTTTATTGATTAACAAATGATAAACAAGTAAAAGAGTTTATGAACTCTGAAAGTAAATGGCAAGAATATTTGTAAGAAAGTTATATCTGGTTTATATTATGTTAATATATGACTAACATGATAGTAATACATATCTAGTGATATTGATGCATGATTATGGTTATATCTTTATATTTATAAGTATGTAGTATTGTACTAGATTTTATTATTGTCTCACTAAGTGTATACTTAGTGTGTGATGATTTTCACGCGTAGGTACAAAGAAAGAATTGAAGTAAGGAGCAGTTGGCATCTTATTAGCAGAGAGTATAACTATGGTATCAGTAATAACATCTTTTCATGTATTTTGATGTTACTAGATGGCATGTATATGTTAATATTAGTCAGTTTTAATCTAGTCTTAATATGGTTTGTTATAACTTATAAACTAGTTTATGATGATAATGAAGGGTGAGTAGTTATATTAAAATTAAAAGGGTTAGATAGATTACTAGTATATAAATCGGATAACTTTTTGAAAAAGAATAAATAAAACTATTAATTAGATTTTTAAATTAAATAGTTTTTAGACAGTTATATTTCTTATAGGTTGTAGTTATAAAATGCTAAGTTGTTGCTTGGAATTGGAATTAATTTGGTTAATTAAAAATTAGATAAAGCAATTATGTTCGGATAAGAAATGGTTTAATGGTGTTTTCTAAATATATGATTATTATTGATTGTTAGAAATTCATAATGTGACACTCTATCTAGTATTGGAGATTAAATACTGGATATGCCACAAGGATTTCAAAATTACTGATATTTGTATAAATATACTTTGATGCCTACTAATTAGTAATGTTACTCCTTACTTATGGGGGATGATTGTGACATTAACATATGCCAGATCATTAGGAATCTCGTCTGAGTGTTGAGGGTTATATCCCTGCTCAAAGCAGGAGTAATGAGGTGAATCATAATCCACCTCTTGTTTAGCAGAATGTAGAGTAGCCAGCTCAAGAACAACGAAATATGCATGTACAAGATTAAGGCTTGTTTCTTTAGGCATTGGATACTATTTTAAATCGTCAAGCACCAATATCATTTCCAAAGGAATTAAGGAAGATGAAAGCACCAGAATTTTAAGGTGATACTGATGCAGAACCAATAGTTGCTGATTATTGGTTAAATAATGTCAAAATCATGCTGAGCAGAATCCTATGTGATGATCAAGGAAATTTGGAGGGAGTTGTATCTTTACTGAAGGAGCAAGCTAGTGTATGGTGGAATGTAGTCATTACACGAGTTCCTCTAGAGCAGATTACGTGAGAAGTCTTTCTAAAAGAATTCAAAGAAAAATATATTGGGGATGTGTTTATTGAAGAAATGAGACAACGGTTTTTGGATCTAAAATAGCATGGCAGGTTAGTCTATGAATATGAATGCGAGTTCAATAGACTGAGCCGATTTGAAACAGAGTTTCTTCCAACTGAAAAATCCAGAATTGACAAATTCATGGTTGGGTTGGATCCTTAATAAAAAAGGGTATTGGTTTCTCACAATTTGGCTACTTTTCAAGAGGCAACAAATCGAGCAAAGGCTATGGAAAAAGTTGACCTTGAGGATAAAGCGAGGAAATAGGCTCAGACTGGAAAAAGGTCTAGAGGTTCTCTTATTGCGTCTTCGTTTAAACACAGTAAAGGATTTCCATAGCAAAATCTGGTAGCATCAGCTTCTTCGACTAAAAAGGGATTTTTAGAAGGAAAGTCAAAGCAGGCACAGATTGTTACTGCAAGTACTCAAGGCTCCAAATTTTGTCCTATTCTAGAATGCGAACACTGTGGAAAGAGGCATTATGGTCAGTGTTGGTTCGTTGGTGGAACATTCTACCATTGTGGTCAAACTGGTTATTTAAAAAGAATTGTCTAGAGCTTCACCAAGATCAGTCAGTTGTAGCACCTTAGAAAAGCAAAGGAAACAAAGGTGGCAAACCAAGAGTATCAGCAACCACATCTAAACGAGAAAGCAAGACTGCAGCTCAAGTATATAATATCAAGACTGCTAATGATCGAGATGCCTCAAAGATCGTAGCATGTATGATAAAACTCTTTGGCAGACCTATTTTGCATTAATTGATCCAGGCTCTACCCATTACTAAAATAGTACTTGAAAGAAATATCCCGGTATAACCAATTTTGAATGAGGTAGTTGCTATTAATTCGATAGGACAAATTGCCAAAGTAAATGGAATATGTGAAGTGTCCTATAAAGATTCAAGAAAATGAATTTCCAGCTGACCTTATGGAATTACCCTTCCAAGAGTTTGAAGTCGTTCTTGGAAAGGATTGGTCATCGGCATATGATGCTACGGTTGAATGCCGATTAAAAAGGGTAATGTTAAAAGGACCATATGGCTTAGAAATAATACTTGTAAGTGAAAGGTTGAATTATCTGAGTAACGTAGTATCAGTTGTGTAACACCCCTAACCTGACTTAGGAGAAAACTGAGTTAGGAAGTGTTACCGAACTAACATACAAAGAATCTTGCCAACTTTAGCTTGAACAACTGAGCTTTTCTTTGAAAGACAGGGTAATTTAAAACTTTTTATATGATTACTCAGGGTTCTAACTTCAAAGATGATTAACATGCTATCATAATCATACACCATGCATTCACACTTTACAACAACATGTAAACATGATAACCAACATGCGAACATCAAAACTAACATAACTTAGCTATTAAGCAATCGTGTGGTATATAAGATTAATTGTAAGAAGATGAATTCGATCCAATACTAAGTTCAAGATTACTTTAGGACTCAAACCAAATCACTCGGTTACTTATCTCTTTCACATAGCAAAACCATATACATTCATAAACGTTATCATATCCAACCTAACTTAACCAACAAACAATCATTCAAACTTTATTTGGCATAGCTTATCCAACATGCAACCTAAGGCATAAGGTCCCTTTACAAGTAAGGTGGTAGTTACTCTTATACAAAACTAAGTTCAAGACTAATTCGAAGCTTAACCAATCATACCCGATTTTATGGAATTTATGAATAGCAATACCTTATACGAATCCGTTGACATGCATACTACTTGTTTGTTTTAATCAACAAATATATAATGTGAGTTACGTTCTTCTAGGTCTTAAACATGATGGCAGGGTTTTTTAAACGGTCATTCAAGCATGTTAACAGTTATAGCTAAAATCATAAACAAACAAGAGATACTTATAGGGCCCGTTACAAAACTCTGAATAATTACAATCTTTTAAACATATGCACTTAAAACCATGGTTTCTAATGCACAATGCATTCTTAAACTAAGTGCCACCATCTAGGAGTTATATAGATATAATCCAGGTAAAACATATGATTCTTGTGATCACGTCCAAACTCAGGAGAAAGCTGAAGGCAAGAATGTCCTAAAAAGAACGAAGGGATAGAGTAAGCAATCGCTTAGTGAGGTAACACTATAAATCTAAACCCAGCATCCACATAGTGCTCGATTACCAAAATTTCACTATGCACGAAGCCAGGTTTGAGCAAACATTAACTTGTTTATATGGTACGGTGCTATGGACATAAATCATTTTATATCTCCCTCCATAGGCATGAACTGATTATTCACCAATTATCTAGCATTGTATACTCTATCTGGTTTTACTTATCACTAAAGTTACCATTTTTACAAATCACAATAGTCCAAGCTAACTTTATATCACATATACAAGCACAAGATGTTCGAATAGAACATTTATATATATTTGTTTTTATGCATGGATGTTTACACAGCTTATCATCCATATCATTGGATCAAGGCATAATCATATTTTCTTGAATACAAGGCAACATATCACGTATACAACTATTTGCTCATGACATGTATATATATACTTAATATAGCACACTTATCATATAAGCATTCGTTCTAGCACGTATACTCATATACTCGCACATAGACATTCAATTTATAGAATATATATAACACATGGATGTTCACTCACGCATATATATTACACATAGTAAAAAAAATAGTCTACTTAATCCTCATATATTTGAATCTGTCCAACATTGACATGCATACACATTTCAAGGCAGCAAAACATTCATGTGTATTCTCTACACTAAAACTGTCCAATATTATCATGTATTCCCATTTCAGGGCAACAATACATTCATGTGTATTTTCTACACTAAAATTGTCCAATATTATCATGTATTCCCATTTCAGGGCAGCAATACATTCATGTGTATTTTCTACACTAAAACAGTCCAATATTATCATGTATTCACATTTCAGGGCAACAATACATTCATGTGTATTTTCTACACTAAAACAGTCCAATATTATCATGTATTCACATTTCAGGGCAGCAATACATTCATGTGTATTTTCTACACATTTTACCCATGGTTTCTTACCTTATGAACTATCAAAACATCTCATATCATACTTATAACTTACTTGCTTCATAAGTTATCAAGACATATCATATCATAATCATAAATTTCTTACATACAAGATATCAAGTTTAACCCCTTTAATTTACTCATAAATTATATTATTTAATCATTAAATAGCCTTGAGAATCGAATAACAGCCTAGGTACACGAATCTTATAACATCTGTCATCAAAAAACAAGGGTACTCGAAGTACCAAACAAGGGACCGTAGTCCAAATAAGGGACCGAAGTGCAAGCAGGGGACCGAAGTCCAAACTATCAAGGAGCTCTATAGACTTTATGGCATGCCAACTATACCTAATGACTGACTCGAAACCAAGGGTTTAACATATATCATCTTTCATTGGATCATAGTGAGCATAGCTCCATAACACTGTATCATATTACAATCTTATTACCCTTCTATGATGGGTAAATACATTCACCTCAAGTGAATCATAATCTTCATTTCAATTAATCGAATGGCATCATAGTTCCGACCCTTATTTCATACATATCTTAATTTATTAAACCGTTCATCTAAAGTCACCAAATCAAATATTTTTAAGCACGAATAGAATTCACCATAATCATATCATCAATTCGAGCATTTTGTTTCATAGTTTACTTACCGCATAAGCACTTACCTCAATCCAATCTTTCAAATGCATAGTCTAACTTAATAGTGAAGCAACATAATTAATAATCAGCAACAATTGCTCAGGAATGTTACAAGCCTATCCTGAGTCTTTAAACTACACTCACCTCTTATCCTGAAGTTATGGGATACCCGAATCCTTAACCAAAACTTGCTACTTATCCAATTCCTTTCTAGCTTCTTCTTGGTCTAACATATCAAGGGATTTAGATTGTATTAGAATCATCCTCATCAACCATTTATTTATAAAAGTTATTTCATTATTCACCTATAGACATACATGTACTCAAAAATAGTCCTGCATTCACGTGCACACACAATTTCACTCAAAACGGTCCATTAATTCTGCATACAATTATAAAATAGTCCAAATCTCCATATACATTCGTATACACACATATACATGTTCAAAACTGCTCACTATAAGTTCAAATACATACAAAACAAGACAATAATACTCATATACATTTTCTTGTATGTCAAAACTGTTCGCCTACATTAATTTTAGTGCAAAACAGTCCATACTTTCTTTTTACCTTCAAAACAATCCCTAATTTCATGTAGGTAACATACAAAATTTTTAACAGTCCAGCATGTTCTCCATGGACTCAAAACAGTCCCTTAGTATCTCAAAATTATGCAAACAGTCCATAAAAATACACATCTACAAAATAGGGCAGCATCACAAGTGTATACATTTTCATATTTATCAAACAACCCCTAATATGATTCTATTGAGCTAAGACAGTCCTTCACACTTTCAACCTGCTTTTCCCCTATTTTAATTATTCCAAATAGCCCACACCTTTTTAATTTACAATCAAAACAGTACACTTTCTTAAATATACGTACAATTTTGGCAATTTTGGCATGTACACACTCATTCATTCGAACAGGGCAGAAAACTTAGGTGATCATTTATACACACATAAAACAGTCCCATTTTGTACACATGAACACTTAACAGAGCAGATTTCATTTCAATATCAAATTACTCCCAATTCTGTCCAGCAATGACCAAACTTGCTCATCAATTAAACATACACATATAAACTAAATTATCATGTGACTCAATTTCAAAGCTTGTATTAAGCAATCTAGTGTCATAAGTTGTGCTCATAAATCCTTATGCACATAACAATTTGACACAAACACATCATCCTAACTTCAAGAAAATTTCAGCAAGGTTAGATTCTTCAAGGATCCTAATAGTTACCTAATCAGATTTCATTACAATGCAAGACAACTAGGTTTAGTTAAAACCATCACAAGCACAACAAAAGCACCAATCAAAATTCTAACAATTGCTTAACTAATTCACAAATTTCAGCTTAGACAATTGGATTTATAAAGTAATCTACCTTTGCTTCTAGTGATTTCCCAAAATGAACTCCTATTTGAGCAAAACATCAAGCTTTTAAATCTATTTCCATGCTCTCACTAAAATTAGGAGAA
The DNA here is from genome assembly GCA_019671005.1 of Hibiscus mutabilis. Lineage (NCBI taxonomy): Eukaryota > Viridiplantae > Streptophyta > Magnoliopsida > Malvales > Malvaceae > Hibiscus > Hibiscus mutabilis. The sequence goes on along the minus strand of CM033735.1, from coordinate 21,240,060 downwards.
GGCATCGGTTCTTCGATCTTGAAATGAAGAAGATGATTAAGTGAAGAAAATGAATCCTCCACTAGTCGACCCCTCCAATGAGTTCTCTCCCAACGTGACACATGTATAGGCTCTCCCTTAACTTTTTATTTGGCATGCAAACATATAGTTTTGTCTAAGGTTCATTTTAGTACTTGCACAATAAGCATTCCTTTATTCCATTTTCTCTTTTTAGTCCTTAAAAGTATTAATTAGCTATCATGTTACTTACTAGCCCATACACTAATTAACACATACGTCCAATTTAGCCCCAAATTCCTTTTTGTTAAACTTTCTTTGCCAAACACTAATGAATCAAATATGGTGATTGGAAAGCATCTATAAATTAGTATCCTACTAAGCCACTCTTCGGGATGTTACAAGTTGTAACTGCTGGAAAGTTATTATCACATGGGTGTGAAGCATATTTAGCTCATGTGATAAATACTTAGGAAACAAAGATAGATCTAGTAAATATACCAATGGTGCAAGAATTTCTAGATGTTTTTCCAGATGAATTATCGGGATTACCTCTAGATTGAGAGGTGGAATTTGGTATTGATGTGCTTCTGTAACACCCCAACCCCAGGCCTAGAAGATAGTATTGTTCTAGGAGAAGACAATCTAACTTGTCTAACAAGTTAGTACTCGAAGAAAATGACTCATGGTGAGACTTTTAGAATACAAGCATTAAACACAATCTACAAAGCATCAAAGAAGTATAAAGATAAATAGATAGGATACAAGGCCTCTTTAGTCCAAAACATAAAAGATAGTTATAGGAAAATTCGGGTAGTAAAGGTTATCATAATCATTCAATTAACCGTTATGAATTTTCATTTTTAATACGTTATCTGTGAGACTAAATAAGGACTATGAGAATTTCCAAAATTTCTACAAGACATGAATCCATTAAACCACTTAAGCGCATAAGTAAGATCATTTTTGTCCATAATCTTTTTAATTATCTACTTAGGTCATTCGATCACCCAATGGTATGCTATAAGCATGATCAAAACCATTCTATATGACTTACAAGCAATCAGAACTATCCCTAGCATGAGACTACAACATTCAATAAAATTCATCCATAGCTATTCTAGCAAAATTAAACAACTTCCAAACATCAACCATACATATAATATATATATAAGTCTTGCTATTGTATAATTACATCCCACCATAGCAAATCTAAAGATTCTCAAGCTTAGAATTTTAGCTAGTACCACCTTCTAGGAGTTCACATAACAAAACATAACATACTTTTGTTGCCTTGAGTGACCTTGCTTTACCTCCACGATTTTAAATATAGACTATCTTCACCTGAAAAGAGACAGGGTGAGTAGTTAGGTTGCTGGCTTCGAACATATACAACAATAATGTAAGTGCAAGTTCTCAATTCACTTAGTAGGAAGTTCATTTAAGCATAAATATAAAATAGCAGAATCATGCTTCCAATGAGATTGTGTCATCAAGCAACTACTATAGTTGATCAGTTTAATAACCAAATCTATCATGGCAGACTACATCGTTTAACATGGATTGACTAGCTAAAGTATAGAAGGGCATAATCATTTAAAATGGTAACATGTGTCATTAAATGTGTAATCTATTCAATCGAGTTTTATTAGGCAATGGTAACTTATACCATTGATATATATATATATGATCTATTCGTTCAAGCATTATCATGCAATGGTAATCGATACCATTGAAGCATATATTCTATTTGTTTAAGCATTATCAGGCAATGGTGATTAGTACCATTGAAGTATATAACTTATTTAAGCATTTTCAGGCAATGGTAATTAGTACCATTGAAGCATATAGCCTATTTGATCAATCATATCCAGGAAATAGAATCATATACTATTGAAACATACATGTGAACTATTTGGTTATTCGATCCTTATTCTTCTTAACTCATCGAGTACATAGCCAAATACACTAGATTTTACATTAAGCCTTTCAAGGAACCAATTCATGGTTCAATTATAAAAAGGGTACAAGTGATTGTTCCACTTACCTTGGCCACTATCATCTTACCAAACATTAGCAACTCCAAGCAATGATAGACAGTTAAAGCCTCACCATACAACCAAGTAGCTTAATACATTCAACGAATCGATGTTTATTTAAACATAATTATACTCACAAATGCTCCAAGTTATTCTTGATCGTGGATAACAACTCCCTTTCTCCTCTCGTCCTCTTGATTAACTCCCTTGTTGTCTAATTGTAACAACAATTTAATGGTGCATTAGAATCATCTCATGATTACTTAATTCTTTTATCTATCTATCTATGCATGCTCGAACAAGCCTTTAAGCTTGAAATTCTAATGCTTACATGTAAATTATCCATCCATAACATCTAATTCATAACTTAAACAATTTCACACATTGTATACAATCATAATCGTACAAAGAAGTCCCTATCCTGAATGATATATAGTTTGAAACTGCCCTTAATGTCTTTCCCACTTTTAATCATTCAAGCACTTTTCTATGACCTAGTATATCACATTGGGGAGCTCTAGTCCTGTTTGTGAAAAATAAAGATGGATTAATGAGGTTATGTGTGGATTATCATTAACTTAATAAAGTGACGATGAAGAATAAATGTAAGACCCCTTCCCGGTCTGGTAGGGATTCGGGTCAGATAGTGTTATCAAAAGACTAATTGGGGGTTCAGAAAAGGATGCAGAGTTCAAAGCTTAATCTAAGTATCATATTGATTATTCTTAAGACTTATCAACTTTGTTGGTTGCTAAAGTTAATCAGAGTTGGGGTCAATTCTAAACTTTTCTTAACCTTAGGGACTAAATTGTAAATTTTTACCAGTTATTGATTTTAATCCGATTTCGTATTACCAATTGAAATTAAATTATCCAATTATTGATCTAAAGGTTTCATTATTAGAACCTATCGATTTACCAAGCCAATTTGAGACTTTTTACGAAAAATCAATTCTGTCCAGTACACCTATAAACCATGTTCCTATTGGTACTTCAAATTTTAGGGCGTTCGAAATCCATTTACCAAGTTTTCACCTTAGGCTAATTTTAGGCACTTTTTAACCATTTAACCTATCCGAATCTAAGCATACAACAAACCATATTACCAAGTCATCATACAATCATAGAAAGGCTTATACAAAACAAGTTGGACCATATGCCACTTCACTAGGAGTTTATAGCAAAAGATAACATACATATATGGCAGAAACATGACTTGCAACCGCAACAACACGATCAAGGCTCGGATTTGCTCAAGGTCCTGAGAATGCTTGAGACACACATGTTAGGCTTACATATCCTAGTGAGGTAGTTATAGTAATTACAATGAATAATCAATATTATGAAATACATGATAATCGGATGTACAAGTAGTCATATTACACTATGCATGATTCATGCTTATTACACCTATTCTCATGTTTTCATATTCACATATTACAATTCACATATTCATGTCATAATTCATATTTTCATAGCACAGTTTATAAACACCTATCACATTAGGTACCATTGGATACACGAATTCCCCTGTACACCAATACATATAACGGAGAGCAGGTCACAGCCCTTGAGCCATAGCTCCAGAGATATATCCCTTACACAGCCGACCTTATTCCCCCACATATAGGTCGTAGCCCTGGACCCTAGTCCTCCCTTACATAACCAAGCTCAATAATCCTATGGCATGCCAATTGTATCCAATGTCCATAATTACACAAGTTCACATAGTCCATATCTTTTAAGTCTTGTCATATCAAATATCAAAATAAGTCTTAGCTCGATACCGTGTAACATTTCATATCATTTCATATGTCACATACATGTAGCATATCATAGTCATATTTGCACATATCCAAGCAATGCAAGGCACTTACCGAATTTGCCAATCGAATTCGACATAGTTGCTCTACATGAGCCCTTAAACAAGTAAAAAGCATAATCACAAAATAATGCAACGGGATGGCACCAAGCCTATCCCCTGACACAACTACATTCACCTCGACAACCCGATGCATTTAAGGCTCCCGGATAGCAACGCCTTTATCCTTCACTTTCGGAAAAGATGACGGTTGTTCTTTATCCACCTCTTGAGTCAATTAATAGCGAGGATTCAAATTTGTTGAACCGGAAAACTCGAGCTTACCACCTTCTCACTGAATTGTTTCTTTGTTCTTTCATTTCCTATATTTCTTGCCCACATACTCCCTCCCCAATTTATATGCAATGGTCGGCTCTTTCATTTTTCTCTTCAATCTCCACGTATGTTGGAGTGGTGGCATGATTTAAGGTGCATGGCCCTTAGTTTTTACCCACGTGGTGGACAAGGCTTGCCACCTTGTGCCGCATCATCCCCCAAACGTGGGGAATTCACAGCCATTTCCTTCAAATTGAAGGAATTAGCCGTGGGTCCCCCACTCAACATCATCATCATTTTATTTTTTTATTAATAATGATAGACTGTTACAGTTAACCCGAATAACCTTCATTGTTTCAAACTAGGTACAAGATCAAACAAATTACGTAACCGATACAAAATATTTAATCAGCGAAACCTAATCCCGACTAGATTAGTTTTCAAGGTGTGACAACTCTCCCCCTTAAGAAAATTCATCCTCAAATTTTCGCTTCAGGCGAGTAGATGAGGATATTGTTTCTACATAGTCTCCTCGGTCTCCCAAGTTGCATCTTCAATAGAGTGGCTTCTCTACAGGACCTTGACTAAGGGCACGGACTTGTTACGAAGCCGTTTAACTTCTCGTGCGAGGATCTGAACAGGTTCTTCCTCGTATGTCAGGTTGGATTGGATTTTCATAGATTCTTGTTCAATCACATGGGAAAGATCTGACTGGTACTTGATTAGCATAGATACATGGAAGATGTTGTGAATCCGACTTAACTTCTCGGGGAGAGCTAACCGGTAGGCAACAGGCCCAACCTTTTCAATCACCTCGAATGGACCAATGAAGCGAGGACTTAGCTTTCCTTTATTTCCAAAATGAAGAATCTTCTTCCGCGGAGATACTTTGAGGAAGGCCTTCTCACCAACCTCGTACTGAATATCTCTCTTGCCCAGATTGACATAGGACTTGTGTCGATCGAAGGTAGCCTTAAGCTGATCACGAATAATGGTTGTCCTTTCTTTGGTTTCCCAAAGTAAGTCAGGACCTAGCATCTTTCCTTCACCTAGTTTAGTCCAACAAAGAGGAGTTCTACATCTCCTTCCATAGAGAGCTTTATACGGAGCCATTTTAATTGAGGTCTGGTAACTGTTGTTGTAAGCAAACTCGACCAAGGGTAGGGATTTCTCCCACGTATTCCCAAAGTCAATGACATGGGCTTAGAGCATATCTTCCATAATCTAAATAACTCTTTCGGATTGACCATCAGTTTGAGGGTGGAAAGCAGTGCTTAAGTGCACTCGAGTTCCCAACACCTCTTGTAGGGTTTTCCAAAACTGAGATGAGAATCACAGATCACAATAAAAAATGATAAATATAAAAACTCCATGCAAACGAATGACTTCACTGTGTATAGTTCTGCGAGCTTAGGCAGACTAAAATCCATTCTCACTGGAAGGAAGTGAGCTGACTTGGTGAAGCGATCCACAATGACCTAGATAGCATCATTTTTCTTCGGTGCCATTGGTTGACCACTTACGAAATCCATCGTGATGTGCTCCCACTTCCACTATGGAAGCTCGATAGGCTATAGAAGACCGGTAGACACTCTGTGCTCGGCTTTGGCCTATTGGCAAGTTAAACACCTAGCCACAAAGTTGGTAATCTCATTCTTCATTCCGGACCACCAATATAGTTACATGAGATCCCTATACATTTTAATAGCTCCAGGGTGAACAGAAAAAGGGCTCGAATGAGCTTTACTCAAAATTTGATTCTGAAGATCTTCATCATCGAGAACACAGATGCAATTACGGAAACACAATAGGCCTTCAAAATTCATAGCAAAATTGGGATCCGAATTATCTTTGATCTTGGCAATGATAGGTCACAACTCCTCATTAGATTCTTGGAGTGCTTTGATTTGAGACACAATGGTCGAATGAATTCTTAACTCGGCTAGCAATTTACCATGCTTCTTGAGCCAAACGTGAGCATTCAAGCATTTCAAGGAAGAAGTGGGTTTCTGACTAAGAGCATCAGCCACCACATTGGCTTTGCCGAGGTGATAATCAATAACTAGATCATAATCCTTCAACAACTCCATCCATCGGCGCTGACGAAGATTTAACTCTTTCTGAGTTAGGAGGTACTTCAAACTTTTGTGGTTAGTGTATAGGTAACACTTCTCACCATAAAGATAATGCTGCCAAATCTTCAAAGTGAACACAACTGCGGCAAGTTCTAGATCATGAGTCAGATAATTTAGCTCATGAGGTCTGAGTTGACGTGAGGCATATGCTATGACTTTACCTTCTTGCATCAGAACACAGCCTAACCCCAGGTGGGACACATCACTGTACACAATGAAATCTTTGTCCGACTTGGGTTGTACCAAGACAGGGGCATGCGTGAGGACTTCCTTGAGCTGATCGAAACTTCTTTGTTGATCCACAGTCCAAACAAAATGATTGTCCTTACGGAGGAGATTCGTCAAGGGTAGGGCAATCGAAGAAAATCCCTTAACGAATCTACGATAGTAGCCTACAAGGCCCAGAAAACTACGACTTCTCCCATATTCTTCGGAGGGATCCAATCAAGAATTGCTTGGATCTTCTTTGGGTCCACTTGAATTCCTGCAAAAGAGATTACATGGCCAAGAAATAATACTTCAGACAGCCAAAATTCACATTTACTGAACTTGGCATAGAGTTGTTTCTCCCGAAGGGTCTAAAGCACAATCTGGAGATATTCTTCATGAGAAACAGAGTCTTTAGAATAGATCAGAATGTCGTCTATAAAGACAACCACAAACTTATTCAGATAGGGCCAAAATACACGATTCATTAGATCCATAAAGGCTGTAGGTGCATTCGTGAGCCCAAAAGGCATCACTAGAAATTTGTAGTGACCATATCTAGTCCAAAAGGCAGTGTCAGAACATCAAACTCCTTTACTAGCATTTTGTAGTATCCAGATCAAAGATCTATCTTAGAGAAGACAGAGGCATCTTTTAACTGATCAAAGAGGTCATCGATCCTCGAAAGTGGGTACTTATTCTTGATCGTCACTTTATTCAACTGACGATAGTCAATGCATAGTCGCATCGATCCATCCTTCTTTTTGACAAACAAGACCGGTGCTCCCCAGGGTGAGGAACTCGGTCGAATAAACCCCTTATATTGGAGGTCTTGGATTTGAGCATTTAACTCTATCAGAGCCATTCTGTATAGAGTAACAGAGAGTGGTGTAGTCCTCGGTTGCACTTTGATTTCAAATTCTACTTCTTGGGTCGGAGGGAGTCTCGAAAGTTCATCAGGAAATACATTAGGGAATTCTTTCACCATAGGCACATTTTCGAGTTTTGGATCCTCTTTAGACTCCATAGCATACATGATAGCTTTACTAGGCTTAGGTTTGGTTTTCATCAAGGTTATGATTTCCTTACCGAGTCCACGGAGGTACAGTTTCTTCTTTGAGCAATCCATCCAGGCTTGGTGTTCAGCTAGCCAATTGAGGCCTAGAATGAGATCGAACTCATGGAAAGGAAAAGCCATCAAGTTGGCCGGAAATGGGATCCCTTGGATCTTTAGAGGACAGGCTTTACAGATCATTCGAATGGTTACACTATCCCCTAAAGGATTGGAAACAACTATCTCAGAAGCAACAGGTTCATATTCTAGAGCATACTTTTCAATCAAGGGTTCACTAATAAAGGAATGTGTGGAGCCTGGATCTATCAAATCATAAACAAGTTCAAAACATAACTCCACCATACCTGCAATCACATCAGGATCATCCTCTTGCTCGCGACCTCAAACATGGTACATTTGGGCTAAAGTCTACGGGTCACAGCCAGCTGGAGGAGTATTGTAGTTGCGAGGTCTACCTACGGATCTAGACGACATTTGCTTTGCTCATCTCCCCTTATTAGGATTGTTTTGAGAAACTACAGATCTAGGAGCCTCAAGGTTTTGTGGGCACTGATGGATGAAGTGGCCAGACTCTCCACAAAGGTAACAAGAACCGGATTGCCTACGGCACTACCCTGAGTGCCTCTTCTGGCCAAAGTTGCATAAGAGAATCTGGGAACCCTTTGTGAAACCGCCCATGCTATCCACTAAAGCTGTGTGGGTAACGGTTGTTTCGGTAGACTGGGACTGAAGTACATACCCAGATCGAGGCAATTGTTGGTAGGTAGCAGACTTTTGGTCCTATTATCTTCCCTTCTTCTGGGACGTGGGTGACTTAGAATCATCTTGGAAGCCCTTATCAGATCGAGTTTGGTTCCCTTTTCTCCTCTTAGAGGCTCTATGTGAAGCTTCGGTTGTGATGGCCTGATTGACAAGGGTTTGAAAGTCCTCGACCTCTAGAGCAACGAAGAGAGGACGAAGTTCATCACAAAGGCCGTCTATAAACATTCTACATTTTTCCTTCTCAGAACGGATGATTTTAGTGCCATATCTTGCATACTTACAGAAATCGTGAATGTAATGCTCTACTGGTCTTCCCCTTTGCCTCAGATGGAGGAATTTCTTGCGTCTTTCTGCAATGTAGTGCTTGCTGATGTACTTCTTATGGAACTCTTGAAAAAAATGTCCCACGTGACACGATGTTTAGGAACAGTGAGGGTCACCGTATCCCACCTGCTTTGGGCCTCTTCAGCTATCAAGGCCAGGGCACATTCAAGTTTATGCTTTCTAGGACACTTCATTTGCTTATTCAGCACTTTAAGAGTGTTCTTCAACTAGTATTCTACGATCTCGGGGTTATCCAAGTCCTGGCCGATGAACGTGTAGACAGGATATTGCTTGAGCTTGTAAACAGGGGCTCTCGAAGCAGGCAGAGAAGCCTCAGCAGGTGGGGGAGGTGGTTCTTATCAAAGGGACACCACCACCTGTTTAATCATGTCTGCCATGGACATCAGATACGTCTGCTGAGCGGGTGGCATTGATGGAGGGTGAGGTGGGTCGTTCTGTTCCACATGTTCATGTTGGATTTCAGGCCTCAAATTGTCCCCCTAAGTTAAGGAAGAGCCCGAATAAGGCTCGTTCACTACCCTTCTATCGGTAGGATCAAACATTTTGAATCTAATTATAGAAGGATTGAATGGTGTAAGTTACAAGTCATAGATAATGTATATAAATAACTCCTAAGTGCCATTGCAGACACAGACTCATAACAAATCCCTAGTTAGTCCTACAATCGACTAAACCTAGGCTCTGATACCACATTTGTAACACCCCCTTCCCAGTCTGGTAGGGATCCAGGTCGGATAGTGTTATTGAAAGACTAATCGGGAGTTCATAAAAGGATACAAAGTTCAAAGCCTAATCTATGTATCATATTGATTATTCATAAAACTTATGCACTTTGTTGGTTACTAAACTTAATCGGAGTTGGGGTCAATTTTAAACTTTTCTTAACCTTAGGGACTAAATTGTAAAATTTTCCCAGTTATTGATTTTAATCCGATTTCGTATTACCAATTGAAATTAAACTCTCCAATTATCGATCTAAAGGTTTCATTATTAGAACCTATCAATTTACCAAGCCAATTAAACCAATTTGAGACTTTTTACGAAAAATCAATTATGTGACTTAACTAAATTTACCAAATTTTACCAGTACACTTATAAAGCATGTTCCTATTGGTACTTCAAATTTTAGGGCTTTCAGAATCCATTTACCAAGTTTTCACTTTAGGCTCATTTTAGGAACTTTTTAACCATTTAACCTATCCGAATCTAAGCATACAACAATCCATATTACCAAGTCATCATACAATCATAGAAAGGCTTATACAAAACAAGTTGGACCATATGCCACTTAACCAGGAGTTTATAGCAAAAGATAACATACATATATGGCAGGAACGTGACTTGCAACTGCAACAACACGATAAAGGCTCAGATTTGCTCAAGGTCCTGAGAATGCATGAGAGACACATGTTAGGCTTACATAGCCTAATGAGGTAGTTATAATAATTACAGTTTATGATCAATATTATGAAATGAATGATAAACAGAGGTACAAGTAGTCATATTACACAATGCACGATTCATGCTTATTACACCTATTCTCATGCTTTCATATTGACATATTACAATTCACATATTCATGTCATAATTCATATTGTCATAGGACAGTTTATAGACACCTATCACATTAGGTACCATTAGATACACGAATTCCCCTGTACACCAATACATATAATGGAAAGCAGGTCATAGCCCTTGAGCCGTAGCTCTGGAGATATATCCCTTACACAGCCTACCTTATTCCCCCTACATATAAGCCATAGCTCTGGACCGTAGTCCTCCCTTACTTAACTGAGCTCAATAATCCTATGGCATGCCAATTGTATCCAATGTCCATAATTACACAAGTTCACATAGTCCATATCTTTTAAGTCATATCGTATCAAATATCAAAATGAGTCTTAGCTCCATACTGTGTAACATTTCATATCATTTCATATGTCACATACATGTAGCATATCATAGTCATATTTGCACATATCAAAGCAATGCAAGGCACTTACCAGATTTGCCAATCGAATTCGTCAAAGTTGCTCTACGTGAGCCCTTAAACAAATACAAACATAATCATAAAATAAAGCAATGGGATGGCCCCTAGCCTATCCCCTGACACAACTACACTCACCTCGACAACCAAATGTGTTTAAGGCTCCCGGATAGCAACGCCTTTATCCTTGGCTTTCGGAAGAGATGACGGTTGTTCTTTATCCACCTCTTGAGTCAATCGATAGCAAGGATTCAAATTTGTTGAACTGGAAAACTCGAGCTTACCACCTTACCACTGAATTGTTTCTTTGTTCCTTTCTTTCCTTTATTTCTTGCGCACATACTCCCCCCCCCCAATTTATATACAATGGTCAGCTCCTTCATTTTTCACTCCAATCTCCACGTATGTTGGAGTGGTGGCATGCTTTAAGGGGCATGGCCCTTAGGCTTTGCCCACGTGGTGGACAAGGCTTGCCACCTTGTGCCACATCATCCCCCAAACGTGGGGAATTCATAGCCATTTCCTTCAAATTAAAGGAATTAGCCTTGGGTCCCCCACTCAACGTCATCATCATTTCATTTTTTATTAATAACGATAGACTGTTACAGTTAACTCAAATAGCATTCATTGCTTCAAACTCGGTACAAGATCGAGCAAATTACATAACTGGTACAAAATATTTGATCACGGGAACCTAATCTTGACTTGACCAGTTTTTTGGGTGTGACAATAAATATCCTTTGCCAAGGATTGATGATATCTTTGATCAACTTAAAGGAGCAACATTATTTTCAAAAATTAATCTATGATCGGGGTATCATCAATTGAAGATCAAAGAAGTAGATATACCAAAGACAACTTTTAGAACTAGATATAGGCATTATGAGTTTGTAGTAATGCCTTTTGGACTTACAAATGCCCCAGTAGCATTTATGGATCTAATGAATTAGGAATTTTAGCCATATTTAGACCAATTTGTGGTGGTATTCATAGATGATATATTAGTTTATTCTAAAACCAAAGAGGTTCATGATACTCACCTCCGAGTAGTTCTTCAAATCCTCTGAGAAAAGAAATTATATGCAAAGCTGTCAAAGTGTGAATTTTGGTTGTCTGAGGTAGCTTTCCTTGGACATATAGTCTCAACTAAAAGGATTCGAGTCAACCCTAAAGATATTCAAGCAATCCTAGAATGGAACATCCCTAAGAATGTCTTCAAAGTGATAAGTTTCTTGGGATTAGCTGGTTATTATCGGTAGTTCGTGAAAGACTTTTCAATGATTGCCGCTCCAATAACTAAGCTATTAAGAAAGGATGTGTCATTTGTTTGGACAGATAAAAGTCAGGAAAGTTTTGACAAATTAAAGAAGATATTAATAGAAGCTCATATTTTGGTACAACCAGAATCGAGGAAGGATTTTATAATATATAGTGATGCATCCCATAATGGTTTGGGATGTGTATTAATGCAAGAAGGGAAGGTGGTAGCATAGGCTTCTCGACAACTTAAAACTCATGAAAGAAATTATCCTACCCATGATTTAGAGTTGGCTACAATAGTGTTTGCTTTGAAGATTTGGCGTCACTACTTATATGGTGAAAAGTTTTATATCTACATTGATCATAAAAGTTTGAAATACTTGTTATCTCAAAAGGAGCTTAATTTGAGGCAAAGAAGGTAGATAGAATTGATCAAGGATTATGATGTAATTATTGATTATCATCAAGGGAAGGATAATGTGGTAGCAGACACACTTAGTCGAAAGACATTTTCTGCTTTAAGAGCATTGGATGCTCAATTGAAATTACAGGAAAATGGTGTAATAATGGCTGAACTTCAAATTAAGCCTACCTTGATAAGAAAAATTAAAGAATTACATGCAAAGGATGAAATATGCTTGGAAAAGAAGAAACAAGTTGAACGTGGTGAATCTAAAGATTTTGAAATGAAACCAAATGGATGCCTATACTACAAGGGATGCGTATACATTCCTAAATATGAGGAATTAAAAAGGGAAATACTTTTGGAGGCACATTACAATCCTTTAACTATGCATCCAAGACGAAACAAAAAGTATCAAGATATAAGGAGTCGATTTTGGTGGCCTGGCATGAAACAAGCTATCATTGAGTTTGCTTCTAGATGTTTAACTTACCAACAAGTAAAGGTAGAACATCAAGTTCCATCATGATTACTTCAACCAATTTCAATTCCACAATGGAAGTGGGAAAAGGTTACTATGGATTTTATAACAGGCTTACCGCTGACTCCAAGTAAAAAAGATTCAATTTGGGTGATTGTGGATCAATTGACTAAATTGACACATTTTATACCAGTTCGAACAAACTATTCCCTACACAAGTTAGCAGAGTTATATATTAAGGAAATTGTTAGATTACATGGTGTTCCTATGTCTATTATCTAGGATAGAGATCCAAAGTTTATTTCAAGGTTTTGGAGTGTATTACATGAAGGATTAGGAACTCGGCTACACTTCAGTACTATTTTTCATCCTCAAATGGATGCACAATCAGAGAGGACTGTTCAAATAATTGAAGACATGCTCAGAGCATGTGTAATGAATTTTGTAGGCTCATGGGAAAAATATCTTCCATTAGCTAAATATGCTTATAACCAAAAGTTACCAATCAAGTATAAAGATGGCACCTTATGAGGCATTATATGGAAGAAAATATAGAACGCCTTTGAATGGTTCGAGCTAGAGGATCAAAAAATCATTGGACTAGATCTTGTGCAAGAAGTAGAGGACAAGGTAACAGAAATTTAAGATAATCTCAAGGCCGCTTCTGACAGACATGTTTGTACTCAGATCTTAAAAGAAAAGATATTGAGTTTGAAGTTAGAGACAAGGTATTTTTAAAGGTTTCACCCTAGAAAAAGATATTACGATTTGGACGAAAATGCAAACTTAGTCCAAGATTCATTGGTCCTTATGAAATTTTAAAAAGGGTTGGCCAGTGGTATATCAACTGGCATTACCACCAGAGATGAGTAAGGTACATGATGTGTTTCATGTATCCATGCTTCGAAAATATCGATAAGATCCTTCACGTGTCATTATGCCTGAAGAAATTGAAATTCAACCGAATTTGACATACGATGAGGAACCTGTAAGAATTCTAACCTGAGGAGAAAAGAAGTTAAGGAACAAAAAGATTTCTCTAGTAAAAATCTTCTGGAGAAACCACAAAGTGGAAGAAACTACTTGGGAAATAGAGGAAGCAATGAAAAAGCAGTATTCGTATCTTTTTTAACCAAGTACATAAAGAAAATTCGAGGATAAATTTTCTTAAGGCGGAAAACTGTAATACCTCAAAATTTTGGGTAGTGAGAGGATTAAAGTATAAACTTAGGAAAAGTCCATGGATTAAATTGTAATTTTCAAAAGTTATGTATTTTAGTCCCGTAAATTAATATTTTACCCCAAGAGTGACGTTTTCGTGTTACTTGGATTTTTGGTACAAAATTTATGTTAAAAGCTATAAAGAGTTAAAGTTCGAGAAGAATTCGGATAATCGGATCGAATTGAATAATTGAGATATTTTGTTGAAAGATAAGGCAAGTTTAAAAATATCTTTTACATGCCTTATTTTAGAAGAATTTAACATGGACCCTTGGATTAAATTAGATTTTCCATGTTAAATATGAGCCGTTGGATAAAAATGGCAAGATTGTAATTTTGGGAAATTACAAGGGCAAAATTGGTAACTACTAAATTGATGGTTTATTTTTAACCCTTGGATGAATAAATTAATATGTGGGAATATGAGAGGCATTGGATATCAAGGGTAAAATAGGCATTTGACTATTAAAGAGATTTTTATTTGAAATCTTTTATAAATAGGTGACAAATGGTCTAAATTGAATAAAGAGAAGGTTCAAGAATTTTCTTCATAGTTTCTCCAAAGTGTCGAAATCTCTACCTGAAACATGAAATTGATATCATTTGGTATTAATTGTTCATACTTTCCAAGCTTAAATCTTGAGTTCTTGAAATTAGTGGATGAAGATGATGTTGAATTTTGATATGAGAATGATTGATTATGCTTAGAAATGATGTTTTGAAGTTTAATTCATGCTTGAATCAAGCTGGAAATCAAGTCTATAGTGACTTTTCATATTCAGTCAAAGTGAAGAGATTAGGAAAATTATGGAAGAATTTTATTAAGGTTAGATATGTGGAGTTGATGATTCTACAAGTTTTAGAATGTTGTTTGGACCAAATTGGAAGTTTGTTAAGGTTAAAGGATTAAATCATATAGTATGGAAATTAAGGGGTTTAAAGTGGAAGTTGGTTAAATTGCGGTATCATGCTTGAATAATTGTTGGAATGATTTATGAATAATTCTTTGATTTGGATATGAAAGGAAATTTGAAGTGTTGAGATTGGTATGAATTGTATCAAATGAATTAGTATCAAATAAACTTTGAAAGAATCTATAGGAATTTCTTTAAAATATATTTTTTTAAAACATATGTTTTTTAAAATATACATGTGTTGTAAATGATACACGTATAGACCGTGATCAAAATCAGAATCGAGCTAGCAACCAAGGAAAGGAAATGGATCAAAAATAAAGCTTAGTGAGGATTTAAATTTTTACATATATAAAGTGACATGGTAAGTGAAATGTATACATAACATGATACATGGATATTAGGAAGACTTGCGATAAGTCTACCTTGTTTATATTAGCATGATATTTATGTTATTAATTATATATTTGACATGTTATGAACATGTCAAAAGTTGAATATAAATGCATGGATCACTAGTTATATATGATGTTATATTCACCCAAATAGTAAAGATTAGAGACGTTGAACAATCGTCGAAGCAAACTCGGAATGCACAAAAAAAGTAACACCAACGAGGGACACCGGATAAACTCAGGAAATCCTCTCCATCAGGTTACACAGCTTTTGTAGACAACCTGAGCAAGAGAGTGTCAATGAGGGCGTTATGGGAGCTGAGCAACCATCGTGGGAGAGTACTGGAGATTTTTATTCCTATGGAAAATATAAGAACAAAATACAAGGAAACGACGTTTGCTTTCATCCACTGCGCGACGTTGGGCGATTTAGACTCAGTTATCAAAAGGTTGAACAACAACAAGATAGATGGGAGATTGATCCAGGTGTCGAAGGCTAAATACCCCCTTATTCCAGTGAAGTCTAAGTCTAATCAGGTTCCCCTCAATAAAAAGAAAATAGAGAGTCCAAATAAGGGAGAAACGAGAAAGAAGGACGTTAAGAGAGATGGAAGAACTTTCAGAGAAGTCCTCTTGGGAGTTAATAAAACATCAAATGTGTCGGTTGGTGAGGAAGGTCCAGAAGGTACCACGAAAGGTTTAGACTTTCAGATCCCCTCAAAGGATTTGGATTGGCTGGAAAGATCATTGGTGGGGGTAGTGAAAGATATTTTCTCTATTGATTTTATGCAATCTGCATTGCTTACTGAAGGTTTCCAAGTCAAGGTAGCTAAATGGGGAAGAGACTATAACTCGGCAGTCATTACTTTTGATTCTAAAGAATAAATGGTCACAGCTTGTGCATCAAAATCGGAGGGACTAGAGTTCTGGTTCGATATCCTTGCTCTATTGGTGATTGAAGATGGTCCACCATACGCAATACTGGAAGTTGAGCTTGTTGGGACTCCATTAATGTGCTGGCATGAAAATTTTTTCAGAAAGCTGGGAGACAGATGGGGTAGGTTTGTCAAGCTTGATGAGGACACAGCTCAAAAAAATCGGCTCGATGTTGCAACAATGTTTATAAGGGGTTTTAGCCCTTTAGATGTCTCATCTTCTTTAATAATAAACTCTATTGGTATGCCTTTTAATATTAGAGTTCACCTTGGTAAAACGAAAGATGAGTTTCTTCCGCCAGAAGTCTTGGCAGAGGAAGAAAGATTTGCAGATGTATGGCCGGAAAACCTTAGGGTGGAAGACGATGGCGTTGATGAGCTAGTGGCCGCCATGGAGCTGCATTCGAATGTGGCAGCTCACCAGCCTACCCATCAAGACATATCTGACGCGGTGCCAGCGCCGATCAATCGACATGGCATTAATGTTAGCTCCAATTCTCGAGTGGCCACCCTTGTAGAACATGCAACCGTATTAAACCCAGACCACTTGGATGTTTGGCATGGCGCCACGAACGGCTTAGCTGGTAGTAACGGTCAAACTGGCAAAGTTATTGAAGGACACGGGTTGGATCAAATCAACATAGATGGGCCTATCAATAATCCAAATCTCTGGCCTTATCCCAACCGATGGGTATTGGGGTCTAATATTTCCTCTCCTGCCCAAGTTTTCATCAAATCTTTGGAATCTGGGGAAAACTACAGGTTCAAAGACAACATCGAGGTAGATTCCGGTGAGCATGAGATCGTCAGCTCCGAGGAAGTAGTTAAGGATAGTTTAGAGGAGTTCATGGTTTCGGACCTAGTTTTGTCTCAATCAAAAAATGTAAGGCTGTTAGTAATTCAGGAGACAATAGCTGGTTCGGAGGTCTCCAAACACTTCTCATTGTTGCGTCGCCCCAATGACATCCTCTCCAAAGCTAATCTGAGACGATGCTTGAGGTGCAAATCCGATTAAGCCTAGAGGAGAGTAATGGGGGTTTAGATGAAGATGGGTATGAAATTAACTCAAAATTTGAAGAAGGGAAATCTTTGGCAGAAAGAGAAGCATAAGCTATATGGGAAGTGAGTAAATCGTTGGAAATTAAATTCAAAGGTGGAAAAGGCGTAGTAGTTCAATGCATCCGAGAATTAGAGGGGGAGGTTCACACCTCCACCTAGCAAGACATGCAGCGCAGGATGGGCCGAAATCCAGGTACTAATTTTTCTCTTTATGAATTTATCAATTATTACTTGGAATGTAAGAGGATTTGGAAGATGGGAAAAGGTTTGTGCCACTAGCAATCTTATTGGCAAACATAGACCCTCGATAGTTATTTTCCAAGAAACCAAGCTGTCAGAGGTAAGCAATTTCATGAAAAGGAAATTGTGAAACAATGTCAAGGCAAAGATGGTGATATCCTCAGCTATTGACTCTGCAGGCGGTCTAATTTGTTTTTGGAATTCTGAGATTTTTCAAATACTGGAGCAAAAAATCAATCAGAGATACATCATTCTTATAGGGATTATTAAGAAGTCAAATCTCAAGTGTGGTATAGTAAACTTATATGGTCCTTCAACTAATTCTGAAAATGAGCATTCTTCTCTGAGCTTATTGTTGTGCTATCAAGCTTCAATGTGCCGTGGTGTATAGGGGGAGACTTTAACATCTTCATGTATCCAGAGGAAAAAATAGGCGGAGAAGTTAATTACGGCAACATAGGTATCTTCAGGAGCTTTATGCAGGATCTAGAACTTCTGGATCTTCCTATGCTGGAAGGAAGCTTCACTTGGAGCAACAATCGAGAGCATCTGACCTTTGTAAGGTTGGATAGATTTCTAACCTCAGGGAATTTTATTTCAGCATTCCCAAATCTGTTGCAAAAAATGTTGCCGAAATCTCTCTCAGATCACAACGCAGTTATGTTGGTCGAAGATATATCTAATTGGGGAACTAAGCCGTTTAAACTATTCAATTACTGTCTTGAGGAGGAGGGTTTCGATGATCTCGTTGCAGAAACAGTACATAAGATAAAACGTGGAAATCATCGAATAGGTATAAGTGGTATTCTGAAGGGTTCGAAGAAAGTAATTCAAGTCTGGAACAAGACCAATCGACCTGAGTTTAGAAAGAACATCGAAGAAATAGAGAAAGAAATCAGTGAATCCGAAAAGAAAATTAAATTAAACCCAGCAGTTTCTTACCTTGCAGGGCAGCTTCCGATTCTGCGAACAAAACTCTGGAAACTCTATAGATCAGAGGAACGAGCTTGGAATCAGAAATCCAGAGTAAAGTGGATTAGAGAGGGGGACAGGAATACCAAATTTTTCCACCAAGTTGCGTCCAATCGCACATGATAGGGTTAAGAAGGCTGTTCATGATCATTTTAAGAAAGCTTATAATCTGAAAACAGCGATTAAAGTGGAAAAACTTAATCTAAATTTTCAGCAGCAAGCTAAATTTTCAGCGATTAAGGTTTTCTGAGGAAGAAATATGGGGGGCTATATGCCAATTGACAGCAACAGTGCTCTAGGCCCAGATGGATTTAACTCAGGTTTCTTCAAGCGCTACTGGTCTATTCTAAAGGAGGATTTCATCCAATTTTTCAATAATTTCTATGAAAATCGGACTTGGGAGGCATGTATAAATGAGTCTTTCATCACCTTAATCCTCAAAAATTGAATCCATCATCTTTGGAGGATTATAGGCCGATAAGCTTAGTAGGGGGAGTATACAAAGACTCTTGCTAATCGGTTGCGACCAATGTTGAACTATATTGTAAGTGAATCACAATTCGCGTTCATTCCGGGTCGTCAAATCCTGGATTGCTCAATGATAGCAAATGAAACTATCGATGCTGCGTATAAAAGTGGGACAAGCAAAGTGGCTTTCAAGGTAGACTTCAACAAGGCTTACGATTGTGTTGACTAGGATTTCTTACTTTGTGTGATGAGGCATATGGGTTTCGGAGACAAGTGGTGCAAAAGGATATCGCAGTGTATTTCGACTGCTTCAATCTCATTTCTTGTTAATGGATCTCCCTCTGGAAAGTTTAAAATCTCTCGAGGACTTCGGCAAGGCTGCCTGCTATCTCCTCTTTTGTTCAATTTAGTTAGAGAATCGTTTAATTTGGTTCTAAAGAAAGCAGAAGCGGTCAACTTATTCTCAGGATTCTCAGTTGGTGAAGGTATTAATTCTATCTCCGTGTCACACTTACAATATGCTGATGACCTTCTGATATTCTGCGATGCCTCGGAGGAGCAAGTTAAAAATGTAAAGCGAGTGTTAAGAGTCTTTGAGCTGGCGGCAGGACTGAAAATCAACCTAAAAAAAAGTAAGATTTTCGGCATAAATATGGAAAATGGCATTAGATCAGTGGGCAAGGTCAATTGGATGTGAGGTTGGTGCATTTCCCTCAGACTATCTCGGCTTACCACTTAGAGCTAAAAGAAATACAGTGGTCCTTTGGGAGCATGTTTTGGCTAATTTTAATAGAAAACTTGCTAGCTGGAAAGCTAATTCTTTGTCTTATGGGACAAGATTAACATTGGTAAAATCAGTCTTATCTTCCCTCCCAATGTACTTCTTATCACTATTTCGAATGCAGTCACGGTCGCAAGAAAGTTAAACAGTTTGATGTATGGTTTCTTGTGGGGCAAATCAAATGGCATCAATAAGATACATTGGGTTAATTGGCAAGAAATTTGTAAGCCAATTGATCAAGGTGGTCTAGGAGTTGTCGATCTTGAAGTCAAAAACTAAGCTCTTCTTGGGAAATGGATATGGAGATATGGCAATGAAGATGGCAGTTACTGGAAGAGGATCATTGACAGTAAATATTACCAAAATCTGGTTTCTCTCCTTCCTCCGAGTATCATTCCGAGAAGATCTTCTTGGGGCTGGCGTGACGTCTTAAATTCATTCTTCAAAGAGGGTGAGTTTGGAAATGCGATGAGAAATAGAATGGTCCTTCAAGTTGGTGATGGTTGAAAAATCAAATTTTGGGAGGATCTATGGATTGTGGATCAATCTTTGAAGGAAATGTTCCCACGCATTTTCTCCTTATCTCTTAATAAGGAAGGTGCAATCTCAGATTTTGGTGTCAGAACTAACTCAGGTTGGGAGTGGGAAATTAGTCTAAGACGCAGAATGTTCGATTGGGAGGTAATATAGTGGAACGAATTTAGCCACCTTTCAGAGAAATTTACTGGTTCGTATGTTCAACAAGACTGGTCCGGTGGGGAAAATCAGGTGATGGTGTTTTCACGGTCAAAATAGCTGGTCAATATAGAGTTAATGGGGAAGATAGAACCGTAGACTGGAAGAATTTTGTTTGGCTTGGTATCACACCTTTAAAAGTCGAAACCTTCATTTGGTTACTGCTCCATCTCAAAGCACCAATCAAAGTCGAACTCAACAAAAGGGGGATTAATTTGAACTCAGATATCTTATGCGCAATGTGCAAAAGTCAACCGAAAACGATCGAACACATTTTCTTCTCATGTAAAACTGCTTGGCTCATTTGGTGCCATTTTTGCTCTTTATGGAAGGTGGAGGTAGTGTTGCATGAAAACCCTTTAGATTTCATTCTCAATTGGAATGGCACTTGGCCGGGAGCGCACAAAGCTATGGTATGGAAATCTATTCCTTTTGCCGTGTTATGGTCAATCTGGCTATTCTGAAATGAAATTATCTTCAACGGGAAGAACTGTGATTTGTTACAACTCTTGTTCATAATTAAAACAAGACTGGCATGGTGGTTAAAATCAAAATTTTCGGAAGCTAAAATATCAATTAATGATTTCATTGTTGACTGCTTTATATGTGAATCTGTTCTGATGAGGAATGCTGTGGCCGCATCCCCAGAATCCTGGCATCCCCCTCCATCGGGTTGGGTTAAATTTAACGTGGATGGAGCTATGAAAACCGATGGAATGGGAGGTGGGATTGGAGGCATATTACGGGACGAGAATGGGCTGCAGCTACTATCATTCCACTGTGCATTGAAGATGATCCTCCCTTCATGGCTGAAATTCTTGCAATCAAACACGGTATTGAGACTTTCAAAGAATCAAAATGGAATGGGAAAATGAAACTAGCTGTCGAAACAGACTGCAAAGTGGTCTATGATTGGATTCGAGAACCGTCAAAATCTCCTCCACCGTTCTTGAGGACTATAGAGTGGATAGCAGGTTGTTGCGAAGATGGGTGGATTTGTATACTGTTAATTCCGCGAGCAAGGAATTGTGAGGCAGATTCGCTGGCCAAAAGAGGGATTGAAAGTAAAATTCATTTGCCGATGGAAGGTATCGGCTGAAGGGTCAAATGGAAGAATGATTCTACAAGGCATTTTTGAGGTTTCCTCATACTTTTTGGTGTTTATTCATACTTGCTATGTAATTGCACATTCGGAAAGTTTATCTAATAATAAAATATCTAGGGTGCTCTTTTCCTCCTTCTGCTGTCCGATATTGAGTTCCCTACTCGGTATTGGTTATGAAAGGGGGTTTTAATGAGGTCCATTATTTATCAAAAAATATATATGATGTTATATTATGAATGTTATTTCGGGTATGAACTGCTCAATGTTAAATTATGTTGATATACATTGTCGTGGATAAAATAAATATGGAATATATGCCCAAGTATGTCATTGAGGGATAGGGTATAGTTAGCATGTCATAGAGTCCAGCGGCACGCTGCATACTCGGTTTAGCACTATAGTGTATATAAATGACACTTAGTGCATGGCGGGCACGACCTTATGTGTATTATGGTGGGCATGACCTTATGTGTATTAGCACTTTGGTGCATATTTGACTCGTGTATCCAGGGTCCTCATAGGGTTATATTTGGGCTATGGTTTATTGATTAATAAATATAAACAGGTAAAAGAGTTTATGAACTTTCAAAGTAAATGGAAAGAATATTGGTAAGAAAGTTATATCGGGTTTATATTATGTTAATATATGATTAACATGATGGTAATACATATCTAGTGATCTTGAAGCATGATTATGGTTACATCTTTATATTTATAAGCATGTAGTATTGCACTGGATTTTATCATTGCCTCATTAAGTGTATACTTAGCGTGTGATGATTTTCACGCATAGGTAAAAAGAAGGAATTGGAGTAAGGAGTAGTTGGTATCTTATCAGCAGAGAGTATAACTACGGTATCAGTAATAACATCTTTTGATTTATTTTGATGTTACTAGATGGCATTTATATGTTAATATTAGTCGTTTTAATCTAGTTTTAATATGGTTTGTAATACTTATAAACCGATTTACGTTGATAATGAAGGGTGAGTAGTTATATTAAAATTAAAAAGGGTTAGATGGATTACTAGTATATAAATCGGATAACTTTTTGAAAAAGAATAAATAGAACTATTAATTAGATTTTTAAATTAACCAGCTTTTAAACAGATATATTGCTTATAGGTTGTAGTTATAAAATGCTAAGTTGCTGCCTGGAATTGGAATTAATTTGGTTGATTAAAAATTAGATAAAGCGATTCTGTTAGGATAAAAAATGGTTTGATGGTGTTTTCTAAATAAATGATTATTATGGATTGTTAGATATTCATTATGTGACACTCTAACTAGTATTGAAGATTAAATATTGGTAAGGGTGTTACAAGGAGGCTACATGGGAGGTCGAGGAGGATATGAGGTTGCTTTATCCGCATTTGTTTTCATTAGGTAAATTTTGAGAATGAAATTTTCTTTAAGGACAAGAGAGTTGTAATGACCTAGATTTCAAAATCTGAGGGTCGGTTTAACCCAAAGTGTGGGCTTCGTGTATGGGCCGAGAGTTGGGCCTTTGAGAGTCCTAGTGGGATTGTTCTTGGTTGTTGGTCTTGAGTTTTTGTTTCGGGTGATGAGTTGGGAGGATGATGGATGTAATACCCCAAAGTATGGCCCCATAGAAAGTTGTTATAATAGGTACATTCCTGATATCATGTTTTAATTTGAAGAGTTAAATTAATTAAGGATTAAAGGATCAAATTGGAATTAGAGAAAAAGGGAATGCTCAATTCTGATTAGACTAAAACATAAAGCATGGAAACTTGGAGGTTTGCATGCTAATTTAAATTTTGATAATGTCTCATACATGTGTCAACAATTAGAACACACATAGAGGGGTTTTCGGCTATGCCTTGAAAGGGTTATACCGTTCATCTTCTCCATTGTTTAACCGAGCCGTTAGAGAAGGAGAGAGAGAGATTGAGAGAATTTACAAAATCCATGGGAGCCATTGTCTTGATCGACTAGTATATCCATGTAATTGCATTAGCCTAAGGTAAAAGCTATTTACCTTTCCTCCAAAGTTAAGACAAGCATGCGAAATTAGATTATATGTTTGAAATATACATCATGATGCCATTGTTGATTAGGTAACATGAAATGTGTGAGCATATAGGTGAATTTCTCCATTGACAGAATGGTAAACATGAGAACTTCTTTGATTTCAAGAGTTGTAGATATAATGATATTTGGAGAACTCTTGAAAATCTTTATGAATTTGGGTTAGTTGAGTATTTGGTTGAAGTTTGTTAAGTATGCTATTATGTCTGAATTTCATGGTAAATATATATGTTGACTTGTGAATGCATTTCATAAACTATTTTTAGTGAAAAGACTTATTAGAAACTATTTACGAATTTAATGAAGTTTCAGGACTGTTTTAAGAGGAAATAAAAGGGTGGTCAATTTTAATATAAATAGGGGACTGAAATTAATCTGGGAAGATTTGGTATAAAACTGTTTGAATGGATATTAATAGGGGAGGGTTTGTCAACAGTTTGGAATATAATTGGGGTGGTTTAAATGACCTTAAGGGCTGATTGGTGTGTTGGAAACTAGAGATTGCTTACACTTTTTTTAGGCTGACATTACTTAGATAAGGGACTGATTTTCGAACCCTTAAGGATCTGTTTTATGGAATTGGAATTTCAAAACTATTTGTATCAAGCAAGGCAGTTTTGATAGAGCTAAAAATTGTTTCGGTGAATTAAACCTTCAAGAACTATTTTATAAAATTTAGGGTTGAATTGGTTTGAATGTAGCTATGTATAATTGTTTGAATGGAGTAGTGTGTTATTGATTAATGTGTGGAACAAGTGGTTATAAATTGCTTAAAATGTGTTTTGAGGCTGTTTGTGTAAAAAATGAGTGTAACTAGCACTTGATTTGTTGAAAGAATGTATAATTGAAATTCAAGACTAATTTGTGGTATTTGATTAGAAGCACATAAATAGTGAATTTGTTGGCGCATATGTAGTACTCAATAGACTGTTTTGCACCTTATATGTGTGAGTAAAGTATTAATACATGAACATTGTTTTATGGTTAGACCAATAAGTAATAGAGGAAGCAAGATCCAAACCGATTAAAGCTGTAGAAGGATAGTTTGGGATTGTGATTCAGGACTCAAGTTAGCTTGGATATTCTGTGAGTGTAGTTAAAGTCTCGGGATAGGTTAAAATCTATCCCGACCATCTTGTTTAATTAATTTGTTTTATGCTTGAATTGAACTGTTGAGCTAAGCTTGGGAATTAAGGGAAGTAACTTCTTGATCAAGAATTCTATGATTGTAATTGTTTAGAATATGATTATGTTTGAATATGAGGATTGATTTTAAACAAGAAGTATACGCATAAGAAGATAAGAAATACTAAAATATAACATTTTGGTTTAAAGATCTTTGAGCTGTGATTTATAAACAAAGTTATATGTAAATTCTTGTGTTATATGCTAAATCTCATGAAATGTTACTTAATACTCTAATAAGGAGCATGGCTCAGAATTCTCTGATATGATAAGAAGTAAATCATGTTACATGAGTACATGAACATGGAATGAAGTTAATCCAATTTCATAAGAAAAGAAATGTGTATAAAGCCTTGGTCTCAAGTCGGTCTTAGGTACAATTGGCATGCCATAGAGTCCATAGAGCTCATGTGATAGGGTGGACTACAGTTATGGACTATGGTC
Source organism: Hibiscus mutabilis (assembly GCA_019671005.1). Classification (NCBI taxonomy): domain Eukaryota; kingdom Viridiplantae; phylum Streptophyta; class Magnoliopsida; order Malvales; family Malvaceae; genus Hibiscus; species Hibiscus mutabilis. The sequence goes on along the minus strand of CM033735.1, from coordinate 21,214,727 downwards.
TTTATATTGGCGACAGTGGGAGGGAAGTATTGTGGGTACTTGGTGACAGTATGAGGGTTTGACCGATACTATGAGTACCTTTCTATTGGCGATAATTGGTTGGGGATTCGAGTACCTAGGCTGATACTTGATTTCAAGGCTATGTTAAATCAAAGTAATAAAAATCATAAAACAACCTAACAAGTGACTTTGATACTTTGAATAATTAAGTGATGCATAAACTTTTGAGGCTTTGCTATGCAATTCTCTTGATGATTAATCTATGTGTTAGATTATGATATGTCATGTATAAGTTTATTCAATTTGTAAACAAAGCATAATCTATGATCTTCTCTTGCAAGTTCGAATGAAAGAAACAAGGATATATCATGGTGAAATGTGAATGTCTTGTAATAACTTGTTTAAATGCGATGCTTTGTGGTTTATTGTCTAGATTAAGCATGTGTTAGTCCTTACCAAGCTTAAGCCTATTTGTTTGAACCAATGGATGGAAGGATTAAATTCTTTTATCATGATTATTTTTTAATTAAATGAAACTACCTCACTTAGCACCTCTACTTATTTATCCTTTTCCATCCTTCAGGTTTAGCAATTTTTTGTTAGCTATCGGAACTTGGCAAGATCACAAACCTTCAAGAAGTAGGTTTTGTACTTTTCTTAAGAACTCCTAGTAGGTGGCACATGTTTGTATTTATGCATTGTGCATTTAGCCTACTTCTTTTTATATTATCTTGTGTATAAGTTTGTAATTAGTGAACACTATATGTATACTGTAACACCCCATTCCCAGCCTGGTAGGAAACTGGGTCGAAGAATGCTACAGGTGAACAAAACGATGATCAGTGCGATAAAATATCAACAATGTATAACTCTTCATCATTATTATATCTTCCAATCATTACCCAGTATCAATATTAGCTCGATTTATCTAATGGGAACCAGTAATTCACTAATTGGGACCAATTTATAATTTCTGTAAGTTTTGGGGACTAAACTGTAGATATGGTAATTTATAAGTCCTTTTCTGTAATTAACAATACCACAATGAAATTCAACTTAGTAATAGTAAGCTTGTAAATTTTCATGTTGTTCTGATAACATTTACCTATTTAATTAGACCATACAACATTCAGTGGCCAATTTGTAAATAATGCAAAATTGCAGTTTAAGTCTTTTAACAGAATTAACTACCACCGTATCAATACACCTTGGGGCCATAGCGATACAGTTGTACATAATTTATAACCTATTGAAACTATCAAGTCTCGTTTCAATAGAGCTGGGACTATATCGATACGAGTTGACCACTTTGACTTGCTAACTGTGTCTTATAATTGTAATAACTGTCATACCTATTGATGCTCCATCATGCCGTATCGATACATGAATACTCAGATTCACTTCTAACTTTCATTGGCCAATGCCCGTTCCGATACAATTGGGACTGTATCGATACGGGTTGACTAGAGTTAACCTGTTTAGAAACACCCTAAGACCGTATCGATGCAATTAAATTCCCAATCCTTACTGCCAAAACTCGTACCGATACACTTCAGGCCTCTATCGATACGCTGTTGTTAACTCATACTTTCTCAGGCCAAATATGCAAGGCCGTATCGAAACAACTTGACCTGTATCGGTACGCCCTACACTGTAATGCCAATTTTCTTTGGGTTTTTAGTCCATTTGACCTAGCAAACAATGTCCAAATGCAATGAAACTTTACCAACATTGTTTCAATACTATATTCTACTTGCATGCCAAATCTTAGGGTTATTTGAATCTGTTTACTAGGTTTTCACCTTTTAGTTCCAAATATGCATATTTAGCCATTTTTAAGCTATACCAAAAAGTATTTTAGAGCCTTAAACACTTTTACATGTCATGCATAATACACACATATCGAAAGGGCTACAAATGACAAGTTCAACTACTTTTCCACCATTCTAGGTGTTCGTAGAGGAAAAACACATTACTTGGGCTTGTAGTGACTTGTCAACGGGCTTACATTGCCTAGTAAGGTAGTCACAACTAAATACTGTATGAATGAAATGCTTTCCAAATCATGTCTTAACAACAACAATGCAATGTTTCAATAGTAGCAATGCAATGATCATGTTCAATAGCAATAAGTCCATATTTTAACAATAACCCTTGGATCGATTCAGGATAGTGGATATGCAAATTCCTATGCCTCGCCAAATCAATGAATGGTCTAGTCTCTCTGCCTCGTCAATATGACCAATAGCTCAATACTTCTCTCCGCCTCGCCAAATCAATATAGGTCGTAGCCCAAGGACCGTAGTCCACCCATACACTGAACTCATGAATTCTATGGCATACCAATTGTATCTAAACTCTTTTCGAATCCAAGGTCCGGTGACAATAGCAATGACAATACTCAATATATATATATATATATATATATTCAATGATTTTATCAATGAGAAATATTTCAATATCAATGTTCTATAACAATATCAATGACATTAGCAACATTTCAATGATCTCAGTGACAATATCAATAGCCAGTGATTCATTTGCAATGTTTTGATGACAATAACAATGTCGACACCAATAATCCATGGCAATGGCAATGTCAATGCTCTATAATCAATATCCTATAGTTTCATGATTCAATGATGATGACAATGTTAATGACATTAACAATAATCAATAACAATGACGATATCTACGTTCGATGTTCATTAACAATGAAGATAACAATGACAATACTAAATACTCGATGCAATAACTTACCGATGCTTAACACAATATCTGCTAAGTAGTTTGATGAATAATCCTTAGTGATAAGGTTAGCAATGACAATTTCATTAACAATGAAGTCGGGAAAGGCACCTAGCCTAATCCCGAGACTCTGACTACACTCACCTTGATAATCTGAAGCTTCTATGACTCTAGGATAGCAATCCCCTTGTTCCTACCTTTCGATGGAGATGATGGATGCTCTCTATCAATTTCTTGAGCTAGGTAAACAATAGGTTTGCGCTATAATCAGTATTACGATATCAAAATCAATATCTAAACTCAATATAAACAATATCTATGAATTATCCATGGATAGCAAAGACCTAGCTTGAGATTACTCTCAAATCCTCCACGGATTTCAACAATTGTTTGGGGGATTAAGCTTACCCATTCGATAGCAATAATTCGATGTCGATAAATCGAAGAAATCTTAAGCTTTTCTAACCTCAACACTGGAGGTGCTAGCTTAGATGAAGAGGATGAAGTCAAGAGAGGTGTGAGCTTTCTATTAAAATCAGGTAAGTCCTCTATTCTTAGCTATTCACTTTATTTTAATTAGAATAGCTTTCCTTCACATGAAGGAATTGAATCTGGTCATCCCACATAGGGTGATTATAATTGAGGAGGGGCAATCGCAAGGTTAGTCCCTTAACTCACAATTCTCTATACTTTTGTCCCCCAAACTTTCAATTTCTATAATTTAGCCACTAAACAGGTTTTCAATACTTTCAATAAGGTCTTTAAACAATAATTTTGACTCAAGTGGAGTCCAATAACGTCACAATTGACCTTGTGGCCAAAGTCAATACAAAATTTAGACAACTCTGATGTAGGGTTTCTAATCGCCAGAATTTGAATCCGACTAGGTCAATTTTTGGGGTGTTACATATACGGCATAATTTGCTAGTTGGCTAAGTTGATTGTTGCGGCATTATGTATGTAGGGCTACTATTTTGATCAATTGCTGCTAGAAATTTATGTTTGATGTTTGTTGTTAGCTAAATTAGGTTGATTTTGATGCTTGATTAAGTGATTATGAAAGTGGTATGTTAGAATAGAATTCGAATGGATGCTTTAGGTGTAAGTTATGATGTATGTTAAAGTTTGTTTGTTAGGATGGAATCCGAATGGATGCTTGTTGTTAGCTAAATTAGGTTGATTTGTGTTCAGGTAAGGGTGCTACAATGGAGGGGTAATGAGGTAATTACCTCTTTTTGAAGAAAGAATAAAGATAGCTTCTCTAATTTTCTATAGAAAAAGCTTTTGGGTGAGATCATCTTGTCCATTGTCTTCTCTCTTCATACATTCTCATCTCTCTCCCAAGAACCCAAGCCTAAAGGTTCAATCTTTGTGGTTTGGAGTGTGAATCTCAGATTTTGGGTTTGAGATAAGTTGTTCAGCATTCAAGGATCTACGTTTGGAGGTAGGTTTCATCAAGTTTGGTGGAGGTTGGAAATGATAGCTTTTGTGGGGGTTTGAGGAAAATGTTTGAGGGAGAGTCAATCCCGTTCTTCTAGCTTAAGAGTAAGTTTAGTTGGTTTATATTCTTCTGCAAAGTTGTAATTCGTTTTACAACTTCCTTGTGTAGTAAAAGAGGTTGGAAATTCTTCCAAGGATCTTGGAAGGAAAAAGACTTGAGGAGTTTGGCTTGGAGTCTTCTTTTCCAGCTTTTGGAATGAAGGTTAGTACACTACTAACTCCTTGATTTCATGTTCATCCTAAGGATGATTCTTTGTGTGCTTAAATTTGATATTTATGGTTGATTTGGGTGTTAGGGGTTAGAGATACTCTTTAATGGCACAATCCAGATTTGGTGTTAACAACTTGTAAATTTGGTAGTAAACTACCCATAAGATGTAGGATGAGTTATGAGGTTAATTTTTGTGTTTTGAGGGCTCGAGAGGTTATTTCCCAAGCTTAGGAAGCTATTTTTGGGCTTCGATATTGGTATGCAATGAGGCAGTACTGGTACCCTAGTGTTCTGGGTTTAAGAACATTATTCCATTAAGATGAACTATGAAGTGGGTACCCGTACAATGTTTAACCAATATTGATATGCCTTATAATGAGATATCAATACAGGTTGACCCGTACCGGTACGTGAAGGCTGAATAAAATTCCAGTAAGCCTAATTCGTATCAGTACGCGTATGAGTACCGGTACTCAAAGGGTACAGTACTCAAAGGGTACCGTACCAGTACGCGTGGGTCCTTGGTGGATCAAATGCCACATAAGGCCACTTGTTTGGTAGAGTCACCTTGATTGCTAGGATTCGGATACCCATACAACGTGTTGCAACACCATGTGATGAGACACCGAATGTACGCTCCTGAGGCTTTGTGACACCGGGCCTCATTCAATAACACTCGAGGAGAGATGCCGAGTGTAGGTGTACGTTCCTGAGGTTGTGTGACACTAGGCCTCACCTAGAGAAAGTTTATATTCTCAAGGTTGTATGACACCGAGCCTCACTTAGAGTGTATGTTCTTGAGGTTGTATGACACCAGGCCTTATTTATGGTTTGTTTGGTTTGATGCATTTGTGTTGTGTGAGATTAATACATCCTTGTTGCTTGCTATGTGTTTAGGCGGTTAGAGGTAGTGTCATATGTTATTGTGTTTCCATGATATCATCTTTTTCTACGTACTTATATTTATGATTTGCATGAAGCATGGTTGAGTGGAAGTGTATCCACTGAGCTTCGTTAGCTCTGTGTTCAGAATTTTTTCGTTCCCATGTTAGTAGGTCAGCGTGCATTGATAGAGCATCATCAGAGTAGGACTTCAGCATCGACTTGTTCCATGTACAGTACTTAGAATATTTGGGCTATGTATTCGTAAGATCCTATGTTTTGTATTGTAACTCATATTTTTGTTTTGAATCAGTCGAATGCTTTTAATCATGTATTTTCAATATAGAGCTCCCATGTAACATTTTTAACTATTTATCTATGTTGAAATATTTGGACTTAATGGTTTTTATGAAAATGGATGTGTTTTGGGCTAAACTAGGTTGAAAATTTTATGATAATGGGTTGGGCTTGAGGCCCAAATATGACATCCTAGTTGAGGGTGTTACAATAATCTTCACATTTTCTACTGTTAATCTCATCAATAATTTATCTTCATCCAACGGTCCAAAAAAGGTGTAAAACTTTTAAGTTTTACAGTGTAAGAGGATCACAATGTAAAAGTTTTTAAGTTTTACACGATTTTTTGGATCGTTGGATGGGGGAAATGGATGACTGAGATAAACTCCTTACTTTTTTTCCAAGTGTTAATCTTCACATGTTTTCCTGTTAATCTTAGTCATCCGTTTCACCCACCCAACGATCTAAAAACGCGTAAAACTTAAAAAAAATACATTGTGTAAACGGATCCCATAGTTAATATTAATAAAACTATTAAAGCAAGGATGGATCGAGGCTGGTGGAGGCAGTCATTCCCCTAAAAATTTAAAATTCATATACGATTTAGAATTTTTTAAAATTTTTTATGTGTTTTCTATTAAAAATCTACTTTCGCCTTTCTAAAATTTATAAGTTCGTCCTCTAAATTTTTTTAAGTTTGTCCCATAACATAAAAGCACCGTCCATCCCTGTATCGAAGGGAATGCTTGTAATTCATTTGGCCATTTCTTATCTGGTTTGGACATCTGACATCCTTCAAACCTATTATCTTCATTTATGTTCAGTGTACAGTATTGCTATTGACCTTATGCACAGTCTCAAATTATACTCACCTAATAACCCACTTTCACTACTTGTTTATTATAAAATATTATGTAATGAAAGTTCCAATGATATCAATTGTAATAGTAGAAGAAATAGATAAATATAAGATAAAGAAGAAAAGTGTCAGCAGGAACACTGAACTTAGAGACGAGAATTAGCCGCATCCAAAAGTTTAACAAATATGACATCACTTTCCCTAGAGCTCTTGGCTTATTTATACTAATAATATCACTATCTAATTAATCTGAAAATAACTAATTCAAGTGCCCCTTCATATGTCGATTTTTGGTTCATAACATTACCCCCGCCTCGAATAGAACCTTGTCCTCAAGGTTCCAAGATGAGTGTCCCCAACAATGGTTTTCACTTCAAAGACACCCTCTTCAATAGTTAGAAGAGAGACATCAAAAGTACCATCACCACGATCAAAGATCACAACATTCTTTTCACCGAACCTAATAGTTTTCTTGTCAAGACCATAAACAATGGCAGTACTCATTGGTTCATTGATAATACACAAGGCATGAAGACCATCAATAACACCATCATCCTTATCCTTTGTTGCTTGACACATTGAAAAGATCTCTTTAGCAGCAATTTGCTTCAATCGGATCAGAATGTTGGAACGAGCTCTTAAAGAAGGGAAAGCTAAACTTGTTGTTATATCCTTGGAGTAGGAGGAAGAAAGGGTGGTGCGTTTACTTGTCTCTCACCTTTTAAAGTTTCTTTCTGAGCAAATGATTCAGCAATCTCATGGCAAGTGATTATCTTAATCGAATAAAGCCATTTTTTCTTAACCAAGTCAAATACATAAAATACCTCTTTTCAAGATGTCAGATTATCATCTATGATGTAACACCCCGAATTTGGGTCTAGAAGTTAGTCGGATAGACTAGACGGTTCGGGCGAACCGAATTAAGCAGTTCAGACTAGTTTCGGGAATTAATTCAAATTAAATGGTTTTTGGTCAAAATAAATGTGGAAAAAATGTCTAAAAATCATTATTTAATATATGAATATTGTTTGTAAGATCAATTTTGGGAAACGAGTTTTGAAAATGTGACATTTTGGCTGGTGACTAAAATGTAAAGTTTGAAAACCGTATTTAGTGAATGTTTTGTAAAAGAGTCAAAACTTTGAATCTTTAAGGAGCTATTTGCCCAAAGTCTAACATCAAACTTTATTCCTTAATTGGTTATTTTTCAAAATGGTTTTGGAAAATATGAAAGGTTGGGAGGATTAATTTTATAATTAATTACTTAAAACAAAACTTTGCGTAACTATTTTCTCAAAAAGACTTTCTCTCAAATTCTCTCCAGCCGAACACTCTTTTCTTCTTCAAAATCCTAAGATAAATTCTTGTTTTCTCTAATCTTTTGTTATCAAATGAATTCCTATTGATTTCCTATCAAAACCTTATTTTTTTATCTTATTTCTACATGTAATCAATCCAATTATGGGGAAAAGCATCCATTAGAGGTGAGTTGTGTTTTTCTCCTCTAATGTAAGGTTCTTTAATAAAATTCCCAAGTTCTTGACTCTTTTGACTTGATTTTTAAGGATGATTTGATTATTCAATGATGAAATATTATTTTAATTAAGTTTTAATGAGGAAATTTATTGATATTGTTTATAGATTGAAATGGTTGTGGTCTTGATTGATTTAGATCATATCTAAAGTGTGTTTTAATGATATGAAAAGAGATTTACAAGAGAAGCCCTTAAACTATTTGATTTGCTAATTTTCTAGGTTAAGAATAGTTAGATATTGGGGTGTTTATGTGGTTAGAAGGTTACTGGAGTTATGGGATGGTTATGATGATTTTTTCATATGTTAAATGATGTTGATTTGATGACCAAAGAAACAGAGCTTCCTTTCTCAACAACTTAGTCAGATGAGCTGCTGTCATAGAGAATCCCTTGACGATTCTTCTATAATAACCAGCGACACCAAGAAAACTCCTCACCTTACCAATTTTCTTTGGTGGGTGCCAATTAACAATAGCCTGGATTTTCTTTGTGTCCACCTGGATCCCTGAAGCCAATACGATGTGCCCAAGGAAGGCAACTTCAGTGAGCCAAAATTCACACTTAGAAAACTTGGCATATAATTGTTTCTCCCAAAGAGTTTGAGGCACAATGCAAAGGTTGTCTCGATGTTCAGCAGGGTTCTTGGAATAAATTAGGATATCATCAATGAACACTACTACAAGTTTGTCGAGATAGGGCCTAAAAACCTGACTCATTAGGTTTATGAAAGCTGTTGGTGCATTGGTTAGCCCAAAAGGTGTTACCAAGAATTCGTAGTGACCATATCTCGTACGGAAGGTAGTTTTTGGCACATCACACTCTTTAACTCTCATATGGTAATATCCAGACCTTAAATTGATCTTAGAAAACACAATGGCATTCTTAAGCTAATCGAATAGGTCACCAATCTTTGAAATGGATATTTGTTCTTAATAGTTACCTTATTCAACTGTCGGTAATCAATACACAACCCCATGGAACCATCTTTTTTCTTGACAAAAGGACCGGTGCTCCCCAGGGTGAGGAACTCGGTCGAATGAAGCCTTTGGTCAATAGATATTGAATTTGAGCCTTTAACTCCTTAACCTCAACAACTGCCATACGATAGAGTGCAATAGAAACTGGGGCAGTTCTGGGTTGCACATCGATGCCAAATTCAACCTCACGGGTTAGGAGTAAACCTGAGAGTTCATTAAGGAAGACATCGGGAATTCACATACAATGTCAACATCCAATAGCTGAGGCCCATCCTTGGCTTCCAATGTTAAAGAATACAAGGAAGAATTTCTTGAACTCATGAACACAATGCTCTCCTTGACAAGGCTTTATAGATACAGTTTTCTCTTACTACAATCTACCCACGCTTGATGTTCACTAAGCCAGTCCAAACCCAATATAACATCAAACTCATGGATCAATAAAGCCAATAGGTTGTCCACAAAAGGAATCCCTTGAATCACTAAGGTACAATTCTTACATACAAGGCTTATGGTGACACAATCACCTAGCAGATTGGTTATGGTGACCCTCGGTGCTATGGGCTCAGAAGATAATCTGTGTTTCTTAACTAGCACAGTACTTATAAAGGAATGAGTAGAATCTGGATCAATCAATTTATATAAAGAATGAGAGTACAGTTCAATGATACATGTAATGACATCAAGCTTATCTTCCTTCTCCATGCTCCTCACATGATATATCTAAGCATGAGCCTTGGATTCTTGCTTACTCGGTGCCTTGCCAGAGCCACTAGGTCTCCCTGTAACTCCCGATGAACCTTGCCTTGACCCCTTACCTTGGAAGGACTAAGTAGGGGTTGCATTACTTGCCGGTGTAGAAGTAGACTTGGTTGTATTGAGGGGACAATCTCGAATAAAGTGGACATTTTCACCACTATAGAAACAAGCTCCAAACTGCTTACATCACGGTCCTGCTGGATGCCTATTCTGACAATAATTACAAACAGGATACTATGAACTTCGACTTGAACCTCCAGTGCTCTCGATCGAGGCCACCTTAAAGGAAGATTGATTCATGGACAATGGCTTCTCGATATTCCTAGAATATGAAGGCTGTAGATAGACATGTTGTTTAGGGCTTTGATACTTTCCCTTCTTGTTCCATCTGGGAGGTCGAGAATTATCTCTAACCCTCTTCTCAGATTTACCCGACCCACTAGTTCTTTAGGCTTTCAACGATGCTTCAGAGGCTTTGACTCGGTTCACCAAGCCTTGGAAATCAGTGATGCTCAATGCAGTGAACACAGGGCGAAGCTCATCAATAAGCCCAACAATAAACATGTGGCACTTCTCTTCCTCCTTCTTGATGTATTCAGCACCATATCGACAATACTTGCAGAAATCACGAATGTACTGCTCGACTGGTCGCCCACCTTGGTTAAGGTGGTGGAAGATGTTGCGTCTCTCTGTGAGGTAGTACTCACTAACATACTTCTTTCAGAATTCTTGATGGAAGAACTCCCAAGTGACACTTTCCCAAGTGAGGTAGCATTCAGCATGCGCATTAGGCAATACTGACTCGACATTCTAGGGTGAAAGATTAGGTAGGTTTGAAGGGTCTCCCCCTTACTTCCTCTACATGGGTTGAGGAGCCGATAGTAGGCTCGTTTATATGGGCTCCGTAAGTCCCAAACATATCTATAACATAAAGAGATCAGAACAGTCGACAAGTCACAATATACACAATATACAACTCCTAGGTGGCAAAATAACACAATAACAATACAATAGGCTTATGTTTAGTCCTAGAATCGACTAAATTCTAGATCTGATACCACAAATGTAATATCCCCCACCCGGCCTGGTCGGAAACCAAGTTAGAGAATGCTACCGGAGAACAAAATGATGACCAATGTTATCGATATTATATTTAAAAACATTACCAAGTATAGGCATTAGTCTAATTTATCCAATGTGAGCAAATAATTCTTCAATTAGGACTGATTCTTAACTTTTACAAACTTTAAGGACTAAACTATAAATTTAGTAATTTAGAGGTCCTTTAATGCAATTAACTATACAACAATGAAATTCAATACAATAACAATGATCTTGTAAATTTTCATGCCATTCCGATATCATTTAACCATCTAATTAGACTATACCAAAAATTAATGACCATTCTATAAACTATTCAAAACTTATGTTCAATGTCTTTCAACGGAATTAACTACCACCGTACCGAAACACCTTCATGCCATATCGGTATGGGTGTGCATGAATTTGAGCTCTAAATGGAACTGTCCAAACTCGTTTCAATACGGTCGAGGACGTATCGATACTGCATGCAAAGGTGACAACCCAATTCCAGTAATTCAAGAACTCGTATAGGTACAGCATGACCTGTATCGATATGGGTTGACTAACATTGACTTTGACCATGACCCGTTTCGGTACACCCCAAGACCGTATCGATACATTTAAATGCCCCAACCTTATTACCAAAACCTATGTCGATACACTTTAGACCTGTATCGATACACTTTAGACCTGTATCGATACACTATAGTTAACTCATGCTTTCTCAGGCCAAATATGCAAGGTCGTATCGATACAGCTTGACCTGTATCGATACGCCCTACACTATAATGTTAACTTTTGTCTGGGTTTTAGTCATTTGACCTAGCAATCAATGTCCAAATGCAATGAAACTTTACCAACAATATTTTAATACTAAAATCTACTTGCATACCAAATTTTAGGGTTAATCAAATCCATTTACCAAGTTTTCCACCTTATGATCCAAATAAGCCATTTTAACCAATTTTAGGCCATTCCAAAAGGCCATTTAATGCTTTAGGCATCCTTACACAACAACCATAAAATATACATATCAAAAGGGTCATACATGACTATTCTAAGTACTTTGCCACCCCATTAGGAGTTCATAAGTTCGATATACATTACTTTAAGCTTGCTTGTGACTTGTCCAACACTTCAACCTCTCCGATATCCAATGATGAATTCCTTAACCTGAAATGTATGAAATGAAATGCATTAGGCATACATTGCCTAGAGAGGTAGCCATAGCTAAACATTTTATCGATGCAATGCATTCCAAATCATATCTTGACAATAACAATGCAATGAGTTAATAATAGCAATGCAATGATCATATTCAATAGCAATAAGTCAATATTTCAACAACAACCCTTGGATTGATTCAGAATAGTGGATACACGAATTCCTACGCCTCGCTAAAATAATGAATGGTCTAGTCCCTCTGCCTCACCAATATGATCAATATTACACACATCCCTTTGCCTCGCCAAATCAATATAGGCCATAGCCCTAAGACCATAGTCCACCCATACACTGAGCTCATGAATTCTATGGCATTCCAATTGTATATAATGTCCTTTCGAATCCAAGGTCTGAGGGAAATATCAATAATCAATGTTCAATAAAAATAGCTATGTTCAATGTTCTTGTCAATAATCAATGTTCCAATGTCCATGTTCAATAGGAATATCAATAACAATGGCAATGTTCAATGATCTCAATGTCAATTACAATGGTTGATGCTTCATTTACAATGTTTCGATGACAATAACTTTGGCGATATCAATATACAATGACAATAACAATGACGATGACAATAGTGATGAATATGCTCTATGTCCAATGTTCAATAATTCAATGACTATATTGATGGCAAATCCAATAACAATGAGAGATGGTAATGACTATAGCAATATCAATGGTCGATATTCAATGCAATGACTTAACTTACCAATGGAATCCACTTAAGTGGTTCAATACAATAATCCTTGACAATAGTGTTAGCTATACTATAATCAATGACAATTAAACCAGGAAAGGCACCTAACCTAATCCCAAGACTCTGACTACACTCACCTTGATAATCTGAAGCTCATACGGCTCTCGGCTAGCAATTCCTTTGTCCTTAGCCCTTGATGGAGATGGTGGATGCTTTTTATTCAATTCTTGAGCTAGGTTAAACAATAGGAATTGGTTAGAATCGATAAAACGATATCAGAATCAATATAACGATATCAAAATCAATATCAAAGCTTAAAATAGCCATAGGGTATCAAGTCCCATGAATGACCAAACCCTAGCTTAAGATTAAGCTTGATTTATCCATGGATTTCATCAATAGTTTGGGGATTATAGCTTACCCGATCGATAGCAATGATTCAATGTCCATAAATTAAAGAAAAACTAAGCTTGATCTTAGGCTCTAATGGAGGTGTGTGCTTGGATGAGAAAGACAACGATGAGGTAAGATGCTAGCTTAACTTTTAACCGGGTAAGTATTTTGGTTCATCCTTTCTTTCTTTTATTTCTTTAGTTTAGAAGCTTTCTTTCCCATGAAGTAGCTTCATCAGATAACTCCAAGTATGGGTGATTATAATTAAGGAGGGGCTAACTTCAAGGTTAGTCCCTCAACTCTTAACAATATGATTTTGCCCTCAAACTTTCAATTTCTATAATTTAGCCACTAAAAGGTTTTTGATATGTTCATTAAGGTCCAAGGTCGATAAATTTACTCAATTAGAGTCTAATATCAATGTAATTGACCTCACGGTCAAAGTCAACACAATATTTTGACCATTTCGGTGTAGGATTTTTTATCACTGGAACCAATTCAGGCTAGACCAGTTTTAGGTATGTTACAATATGCATTTCATAGTATCTCAAACATATTCAATCACATAGTACTTGTAATTAGTACATACCTTGAAATTGAAGCTTAGAAGCACAAGCATAATTTAACTTGATAGACAACAATGTAAAATAAAACAAATAGTATGCTCGGGATAGTTTCAATCTATCCTAAGACTTTAAACTACACTCACTGATTAATCCAAGCTAAGTACACTCCCAAATAACTATTCCTTTTTGCTTTTCTACAATATTACCAGACTTAGTCATTGTGTCATTAGCTAGTTCATGGTCTAACACAACAACAAGTATGATACCCATTATAACTCATTCCATTATACTATAAACAAAATCATACTTTCTATATACTAAAACAACCCAAAATACATATGTATATAATCATATAAACACAAAACAGTCCATGATATGTACAAGCGTCCAAAATAGTCCCTAATTACATGTCTTCACATAAATATATATACAAACAGTCCATAATTGTTCTTATACATGTAAAATAGTCCCAAACTCATATATACACATATACTTGGTCAAAACAGTCCATTATTGTTTATACACATTGAGAACAGTCCCATACACTTGCATTTATCTTTTCTATAGCTCAAAATAGTCTCAAATGTATTTAGATACATTTAGAACAGTCCATTAGCCTTTATCTCGATGTAAAAATAGTTCCAATACACAATTATACACACGTATAAATATTCCAAGCAGACCACTATGTTCATAAGCATTCAAAACAGACATTGATTGTGCAAAAATAGTCCCTAAATACATACAGAACAATCCCTTGTTTCAATTTATTCAAAGCAGTCCATATATTCCATTTTACATTCAAGATAGCCCCAAATTTTATATAGGAACACATATGTAACTCAAACAGTCCAGCATGCTTCCAATGTACTCAAATAGTATCGCATGACACCTAAAGTGTTAAAGGATTTAAAGACGCAGTTTAGGAGTTGTTGGACCGTGGTTTCATCCGACCTAGTGTTTCACCTTGGGGAGCTCCAGTGTTGTTCATGAAAAATAAGGATGGCACTATCAAGATGTGCCTAGATTATTGGCAATTGAACAAGTTGGCGATTAAGAACAAGTATCTTTTGCCACAGATTGACGACCTATTCGATCAATTCTGAGGTGTTACGGTGTTTTCTAAGATTTATTTAAGATCGTGATACTATCAGTTAAAGGTGAAGGATAGAGATGTGTCGAAAATAGCTTTTTGCACGCGCTACGAGCATTATGAATTTCTAGTGATGCAGTTTGGGTTGACGAATGCGCCTGCAACTTTTATGGACATGATGATTCGGGTGCTTCATGAGTTCTTGGATCAATTTGTGGTAATTTTCATTGATTATATCCTTGTGTACTCACATACCGAAGAAAATCATGTTAGGCACTTGCATATTGTTTTGCAAGCTTTGCTGGATAATCAGATTTATGCTAAGTTAAGGAAATGCGAGTTTTGGAATAAGGAAGTGGTTTTTCTTGGTCATGTTGTTTTCATCGATGGTATTCATGTGGATCCGCAGATGATTGAGGTAGTTGTGAATTCGAAACAACCTAAGTCGGTGACAGAGGTTCATAGTCTCTTGGGGTTGGCAAGTTATTACTATCGCTTTGTTGATGGGTTTTCAAAGGTTGTAGCTTCTTTGACTAAGTTGTTACAAAAGGATGTTCATTTTGAGTGGATGGAAGCTAGACAACAAGCTTTTGAGAAGTTGAAGAAAGCTTTGACACAAGCTCCGATCTTGATTCAACTTGAGTCAAGAAAAGAGTTTTATGGTTTATAGTTATGCATCTTATGTTGGTTTGGGGTATCTATTGATGCAAGGTGGGAGGGTTGTGGCTTATGCATCTAGGTAATTGAAGGTGCACGAACGCAACTATCCTACATAGGATATCAAGCTTGTCGCATTGGTTTTTTGCATTGAAGATTTGGAGACATTACCTTTACGGTGAAAAGTGGGTTGTGTACACGGATCATAAGATTTTGAAATATCTGGTGTCACAAAAGAAGTTGAATCTTAAGCAACGTAGATGGTTGGAGTTGCTTAAGGATTATGATTTTACGATTGAATATCATCTGGGGAAGGCTAATATGGTAGCCGATGCTTTGAGTAAGAAAGTTGTCGTGGAGTTGAGGGCGATGTTTGCACGATTGAGTATGACGTGAGATGGTGGTTGGTTGGTTGAGTTGTAAGTGAAGTCATCTTTGGTACAATTGATTAAGGAGAAACAACTGTGTGATGATTCGTTGGTACCACATGTTGAGGACATAGCGGAGGGTAATCCAACAGAATTTTTCTTTAGTGATGAGGGTGTTTTGTGCTTTGGGAGTCGAATAGTTATGCCGGAGGATGATGGGTTAAGGCGCACCATTCTGAAGCTCACTCTAGTCCTTTTTCCATGCACCCGGGAAGTACAAAGATGTACAAAAGATTTGAGGAAGGAATACTTTAGGGTTGGCTTGAAAAAAGATGTAGCAAATTTTGTTGCTAAGTACATGGTGTGTCAGCATGTTAAAGTTGAGCATCAGTTTCCTTCCGGGTTGTTGCAACCGTTGAAGATACCAGAATAGAAGTAGGAGAGAATCACCATGAATTTTGTGTCAGCGTTGCCTTTGGCACCGTCTAAGAAGAATTCTATATGGGTAATTGTTTATCGTTTTACTAAGTGTGCGCATTTCCTAGCTGTGCATATGATGTATACGTTGGATAAGTTAGCGGATTTGTATATTGCAGAAATTGTGAGCTTGCATGAGGTGTCGAAGTATATAGTATCGAATAGGGATCCACATTTTACAGTGAGGTTTTGGGAGTGTTTGCACAAAGCTTTGGGTACACAGTTGAACTTCAGCACTTCGTATCATCCTCAAACGGATGGTCAGTCTGAACATGTTATCCAAGTGTTTGAAGATATGTTGCGATGTTGTATAATTTATTTTCAAGGATCATGGGAGAAACAACTACCTTTGGTGGAGTTTTCTTATAATAACAGTTATCAAGCAAGTATTCAAATGGCCCCGTACGAAGCTTTGTATGGTAGGAAGTGTCGTACACCTCTTTGTTGGGCTGAACTAGGTGAAAAGTATGTTTCTTTGCCTATGTGCTAAAGGACACTAATGAAAAAGTGAAGCTTATTAGTGATCAGTTGATAGAAGCTTCGAATCGATAGAAATCTTATGAGGATTTGAACTAGGTGACAAGGTGTTTCTGAAGGTATCGCCTTGGAAAAGGGTGATGAGGTTTGGACGAAAGGGCAAGTTGAGTCTGAGGTTCATTGGACCTTATGAGGTGATGGAACACGCTAGTCCGGTAGCGTATAGATTGAGGTTACCTCTATAGTTGGAGAAGATACATGATGTCTTCCATGTGTCAATGCTTTGGAAGTATAGATCGGATCCTTCGCATGTGATGCCTATTGAGGAGATTGAGTTGAATCCAAATTTGACTTATGATGAAGAAACAATGGAAATCTTGGATGTCAGTAGCAAATTTCTTCGTGGTAAGACCATCGAGTTGGTAAAGGTGTTGTCGCGACATCGAGGTGTGGAGGAAGGCACATGGGAAAGTAAGGAATACATGAAGAAGTAGTTTTCGTATCTTTTTTGCTAGGTAAATTTCAAGGAATAAATTTCTTAAGTGGGGAGAGTTGTAACGCCCCAAATTTGGGTCTAGAAGTTAGCTGGATAGACTAGACAGTTTGGGCGAACCAAACTAAGCGGTTCCGACTAGTTTCAGAAATTAATTCAAATTAAATGGTTTTTGGTTGAAATAAATGTGAAAATGTCTAAAATTTGTTATTTAATATGTGGATATTGTTGGGAAGATCAATTTTGAGAAACGGGTTTTTGGAAATGTTACATTTTGGCTGGTGACCAAAATGTAAAGTTTGAAAACTATTTTTAGTGAATGTTTTGTGAAAGAGTCAAAACTTTGAATCTTTAAGGAGCTATTTGCCCAAAGTCGAACATCAGAATTTATTCCTTAATTGGCTATTTTTAAAATGGTTTTGAAAAATATAAAAGGTTGGGAGAATTAATTTTATAATTAATTACTTAAAACAAAACTTTTCGTAATTACTTTCTCAAAAAGACTTTCTCTCAAATTCTCTCCAGCCAAACACTCTTTTCTTCTTCAAAAACTTAAGGTAAATTCTTGTTTTCTCTAATCTTTTCTTATCAAATGAATTCCTATTGATTTCCTATCGAAACCTTATTGTTTTGATCTTGTTTCTACATGTAATCAATCAAATGTAAGGTTCTTTACTAAAATTCTCAAGTTCTTGATTCTTTTGACTTGATTTTTAAGGATGATTTGATTACTCAATGATGAAATATTGTTTTAATTGAGTTTTAATGAGGAAATTTATTGATCTATGTTTATGGATTGAAATGGTTGTGGCCTTGATTGATTGAGATCATATATAAAGTGTATTTTAATGATATGAAAAGAGATTTAAAAAGGAATCTCGAAACTAATTGAATTGCTTTTCTAGGTTAAGAATAGTTAGATCTTGGGGTGTTTATGTGGTTAGAAGGTTTCTGGAGTTATGTGATGGTTATGATGATGTTTTTAGATGTTAAATGATGTTGATTTGATGATCAAATCGTTGGGTGATTGCTGGGTTATGTTTAAATTGAAGTTGGCGATGTTTTCGGTTATTTTTGGATGGCGATTGTTGGCTATTAGTTTGGCAAAGTGAAGAGTTGTTGTTGATGGGATTATAGATGCATAGCAATGCATTAATCCTCTATTGTTATGTGAATAAAATAGGGGACATTGATCCTTCATCGTTCAACGAGGTTTTGATAGCTTCGAATGCTTGATTTTGGATCGGTGAGTAGAGCTTGGTGTTGTTGGTGAGCGGAAACATGGTTTTCAGCTTCCTACATGGCTTTAGAAAATACTTATTACATGGTTTCTTGCATTCGAAATGGGATATTGGAAATTGGTTTGTTGATGCATATATGTAAAACAGTGTGGTAACATGGTTTGAAACTATAAATTGGCAAGTGAAAATGATTAAATGTTATCGGATATAGTTGGCTAGCCATAGGGATTAAAGTGCACTATAATAAGTCACCTCATATGAGTTAGAGGTAGCTCCACCATGGGAACCGTAGCGGTTGATGTAGAAATGAGATAAATTCTCCCGTTGGTAGATATTATACATCGTAACTGTTGAGGTGGTAATTATTTCGAAGCTCCGGTTCGAGGATGTATGTAGAAAGTGGTAGAGACGCCACTTGGGAAATTCGTGTATCCAATATGATTTTACAAATAGAAATAGTTTTGTTTTGGGTCACTTCAAATGACAATATATGAGAATTGATGTATCATGATTTTTATATAGAATTTGTATAACGTGGTTTATACATGAGATGCTCGTTAAGCTTTGCTATTTAGATGAACAAGCATGTGAAGGCTTAAATCGAGGTTTGCTTTTGGAAATGCTAGAAATCATTGATACATGTTTAGAAATGGTTTATCCAACTTGTTTTAGAACGAGAATGAAGCATGAGATGTTTTTGGGCATGATTCTAGAATATATGGTTTTAAACAAATGGTTTAAGAAGCATTATTGAGTGTTTCCTTGAGCGTCCCTCACTAAGCTTTTATGCTTACGCTCTCCTTTCTCATCAATGCAGATAAGTAAGGTTTTCGAGGCAGCAGGCAAGCAAGAAAGAAATTCCAAGATTTGAAATTTCACAAGTATGGTTTTAAAACTAGTTAAGTAGTAATAATGGCAATGGGGGCTCATTGTTGTTTGGGAGTATGCTTGCTAAACTTCATGCTTTGGAGCAAGTTTATATTGTTGGTTTGAATTTGTAAATGGCCTATAATGTCTTGGTATTGTTTTGGTTTATGTTTGGAGTGTTGAATGGATTGTTTTATAGGAGGCATGCCTATAGATTTACATTCCATGAACAATGCCATGATTGAAGCATGTTTTGATACTCTCTTGATGTGGATTAATCCCTTGTATGTTTGTTGGAAGCATGTTGGAATGTAATTGTCTTGTGGGAAGCATGTAAAACCAGCAAAATTGGACCTTACAGGTCCTGGCATTTCGATACGCGTGCTTCTATACCTGTACGGATAAGCCATTTCAGTGGCCGCGTTTCGGTACGCGGGCTACCATTCTGGTACGGGCTCAAGCAATTTGGGCATAGTATTTCGGTACGTGGGGAAGTGTTTCGGTACGGGGTATTGTATTTTGGCAAGGTGTACCGATATGCGTAAGCGTATCAATACGGTTTTGAGCTACTAGAAATTAGGGATTTTGAATTGGCCAAAACGTATTGATACACCCTTTTGTGTACCGATACAGATAGCAGTTATATTAGTTATTGTGAAATCTTGAAGTTTCTGTTCTTACGTTTTGGTCCCTAAATGTTAAACATGCAACTGTAAAAGTTTGGGATGTTGTTTTGAGCTGTAACTTGACTAGTCTGCATGTAATATGGCTAATTAAGGATCGGTAATTCCAATATTGACTAAGTCATTGTAGTTTTTTTGTTTGCAAATTAGTCCCTATATCACGTGTATGTTTAATTGAATGTCAAAGCAATGATCGTTGTAATGAGTTTTTATCCGTTGCCAATAAGTTCACCATAGGTTCTTTAATTGCATCTAGACAATGAGAAAAATGGTTATTTATCGAGGTGAGCATTCACGGGTTTTCTTCGGTAAACCCTGTGTAGCTCGCTTGGCTCGGTATAGCGGTTAGACCGAATCAAGGGGGTTACATATGATACTGTAAATTCTCTTAGAGAGTTGCCTGTGAATGATGGTCTTAGAACTTGACAAATTTCTTCAAGTCGAAACATATATGAATTGACCCGAACATCATGAGATAGATTCAACCACCCTTGCTCTGCAATTAACTTCAATTTAACCATTTCATTTGCAGGGCTCGTAGGATAATCCTTGTCCACATATGCACCACCGCATTCTCTATAGACATTAGTTGAAGACAAACAAAGCCACTGAAAATTGATGTCCATCAACATACTTTTCAAGAGTTCTCCACGTTGAAGCATCAGATCACCAATACCGATAACATAAGAAATTGAGACAAGAAGATGTGAACATGATTTCAATGTATCTATGGTACTCATCTCTACCTTATTTGCATAAAAAAGAAGAACATTGAATCCTCTTTGCCCAAGTTCTTTTTCTTTCGTCATGTTTGTGCAAGTCCCCAAGACAATCCAACCTTGCTCCAGGATTCTAATTTTGTTTTTGAGTCCACCATAAATCAATTCACATACATGCTTGAACTTAACAAAGTAACATTTTGCCACCAAATCTAGAAAAAATAGGCTATTTTTTAGACGCAAGCCAAGTATAAAAGCGACCTCGGACAAATATTTCGCTAACTCATCCGTACTTAGAATCTTATTATCTTCGACTTTTAAGTTCATATCACTCCACTTCACCCTTCTCTCCATCACCAAAAGTCGAAACATATAAGGGTCATCTACCTTAACAACTTCATTAATCTTAAACACATTCTTTAACAATTTATTTAAATAAGTTGTAGGTGTATAATCACTTATCTTGCCACTAACCTTTGTGCAGACTTTTGTCATCATTTCAGCAAACTGGCGCACTGTGACTTCACTATTTGGGTTGACAACATTGAAAAATGATCATTGGCCTTGTCTAAGCATGTCATAACTCTTGGAACACCCTCACTTGGACCATCAATACCAGGGATGAAATCAAGACTACTCACACCAACTAATTTGATCCTTTTGTTCTTTTGAAATTCATCTCCAATGATGCCCTGTATTGATTAGTTAAATTTTTAATTTTTTTTAAAAAAATAATTATTATTTTATTTTTTAAAATATTTATTTTTTATATTTTTTAACCAATATAGCATCATTTGATTGGTTAAAAAATTTAAAAATAATTAATTTTTTAAAAACATATAAAAATAAATATTTTTATTTTTTAAAAAAATTTATGATGCCACGTCAGCAAAGCGCCACATGGCAGCCACGTCGTCAAAGGGCGTTCCGTTAGTTGACTAACAGTTTTCATTCATCGAGGGTGAATTTTGAACGAAAATGAAACGTTGGGTGGTTGTTTGCACCAAAAAATAAGTGCTAAAATGACCAAAATGTCAAACGTTGAGGGCTATTTTTGATTTTTATATCAGCTATAAAGTCTAAAACCTAAATCTCTAGCCCTAACACCCTAAAACAAACACTAAACCCTAAACTCTAAATTTTAACCATAAATCTTAAATTCTACACCCTACAACTAAACTTTTAAACCCTAAAATTAAAAGGCTTGTATAAACTCTGTGTAAAGCTTGTGTATCAAATTATTTTCTTTAAATATAACAAACATTTAAGAAAAAAACATAAATTTTACTTATTTTAATGAATTTTTTAATAAATTAGATTAAGTTTATAATCGATTTTTATGTATTAAGCATTTTTGTTTAGTTTTTCTACTAATTCAATAGCCTCTTAGCCAGGGACGGAGCCAGAATTTAAGGTTAGTAGGCAAACTATAAATGTTTAAAAGTAAAAAAAAAAATATAAATAAATTAATTTTTAACAAAATTTAAATAAGAGAACAAAAGTGAAAAAAGAAAAATTCTTCGGGATAATAGCTCCATCCCTGCTCTTAGCCGTCTCGGCTTCATGATACTACCAAGCTGTAGAGAGTGCAATTTTTATTTGATTACAAATACATTAAGCCTTGTTTAATGCTCAACTGTAAAACCATTTCATACTTCTCAATATAATATCAGATGATACACGTGGGATGTCTTGCAAGCTAATGCTATACAATATACACTAAAACTTTCTTCCTGTGCCCTCAGAACTCAGGTGACAAACTTGTAGAATCAAATGTCCGTTTCTAAGATAAACTGACCTGTGCATACTCTTTGCCTGTGTTTTATAAAAAGGAAATCTGCAACATAAGGATTCGAGCAAACTACACTGATCATTCATTCCTCAGGCCGGAAGAAAGTATATGTCGAGCTCTTTTCCGTCTTTGTAACCTGCATGGAAAGGAAGCATAATTAGGGAGCTTACGATGTTTATAACCAGCTGCACTTCAAGGAAATAATACATCTAGTTTTCAATTAACACCCCGCCATCTCGTTATTGTTAGGAAATTTATTAATGCTCGAGGTGATAGGAAACACAGGATAAGCCTGTTATGACCCTAAATCATAGTAAGAACATGCAGAGATAAGGGACCACAAAGCAATTTTGGTTGGTACGTCAAAAGTATCTTTGGCAGGTTATTTCATGCTACAGTCATAAACTACAATGAATACTCTATTTTATCAACAAATATAATGATGGCTAATCAGTAATCTCAAAAGACTGTTGATTTGGTAGATAGAATTGATTACGACTTTTTTAGTATAAACAAGTAAAAGCATGGACGGACACATGATTTTTACGTGAGGGATGCGAACTATTAGGAAGCTATACTAGAAATGTAGGGTGTGAAATTATAAAATTTTAGGGGTGCAAAATTAAATTATCAATAGAAAATATAAAAGAAATATCTAAACAATAAGGGAATTTAAAATTTTTGGGGGTGCGACTCCCCCAACACCCCCTCCGTCCATCCTAGAATAAAAGCTTATCTTGTCTAAGAAAAGATATATAAAAGGTTATCATACACATGGTACTAATAGAGACTTTCTTATTCAACATTGTCTTGTCACCCATCATCAAATTTATATGAATAATAAAATGACCCACAAAAAAAGGAATATGTGAGATATAAACAACAAAACTTTAATCTACCAATAATACCATTTTACTCTAGTTCTTCTAAAGAGAAAAAAAAAAACATTAATGTAAATTATACTAACCTCAGGATTAGGAGATGGTCCAGTGGGAAGAGCAGGAACAAGGGATGTCCAAAGCACAGGATCCACCAAGGAGTCTATGGTATTGTAGTTGGTGAGAAGTGGAGCAGACGAGAAGGGAGTCAAAGGGAACACATTTTTCTGAAGAGACAATCCACCAGTCATCCCCATTGTGGCTCCAAGTCTATCCCTTCCGGTATCATGATTTACTGATTTCTCAGACGAGAAGGGAGTCAAAGGGAACACATTTTTCTGAAGAGACAATCCACCAGTCATCCCCATTGTGGCTCCAAGTCTATCCCTTCCGGTATCATGATTTACTGATTTCTCAGCTGCCTTGCCAAGATCCATTTTGTTTATAGTATTTTTGTTCTCATTCTCAGCATTCTGTTCTTGTTTTCCTAGTGCTTTCTCTTGCAGGCTCTTGAAATCAGCAGATCGGGACAATATATTCATGGCAGAAACAGAGGACCCTTTACGTTTTGTCCCTTCAAGAGATGTGCCAAGACGGGGCATCTGGTATGGTTCAGTAGGCTGCACTGCGCATTCTGACGTTTTAAGTTCATTGCCAATGTCTTCGGGGCATGCTTGTTTAGTTTCTTCAGAAGACTTTGATCCAGCTTCTGCTTGACGAGTTTTGTTAGTTCCCCGCCACTTAATATAGCCCATTAAATCAATCTTTTTCTCAATGCAAAAAACACCAATATAATCATTTTCTGTGGCAGGATCATCACCTACACAATTGGTTTAACAAGATAGAATTGGATGTTACTAGCGCAAGGAACTGACATATGAATGACACATTATATTTGACTAGAGATGGTGCAAATAACTTCACATTCCACCCAGAAAACTAGTTGCTGGTTATTTAAACTTAAAATTAAATGCTATACTTACCATAATGAATGCTATTAAAGTATTCCGATCCAGCAACACGACCAGATGATGAGTCACACCTGCGACTGTAATATCCAAAGAATCATATATTAAATATTATATAATAAAAAAAGAAGTGAAAGGGGGGGGGGGGGGGGCAATAACATTACTAACCATTGCATTTTCAAAGATGCCAGGCTCCCAAATGTTGGAAGTGAATGATATTAAGAAATTTGCAATAGATAAATAAATAAATAGAACTTCTTTAATACCATACACCTCAAAAGGATATGACGCATTGTTTGGAACATATTAAGGGGGGAAAACATGAAAGATTGTTTCTTCCTTGTTTCAGGTATAAGGGATGTTTTCTTTGCATTTTGAAACCTTTTTTTGGAAGACAGATGAGTCAAAATTCCCATCAAGAATCTAATGAAACAGTTTAACAGGAAAGTTTATGAATAGCTGCTGAGAGACTAACTTATCCACTTGTATTTCTAATTGAAGTATGGCATTGTGCAGACCTTTAAGTTGTTTCTCAAGTGCTATGCAGAATACAAACTACTAAATAGAAGAAAAAATTTTCCTTTTGGTAGTTGTGGACAACAGATGGATAAATAAAATATCAACTAGCTTTTGTATTACATGAGAAAAAAGGTTCTTTAATTTGAACTGGATTTTGGCTTAAGAAGGATTTAGAACATTCACAATCAAGCTGACAATTCCGGCAGAAATGGCTTGTCTGGGTTGTTGAGTTCTGCAATTTACTAGAGATATCAGATATCCAAAATTAGGTGTGAAAACGAACAGGGAAGAATTAAGCAGCAATTAAATCACCACTTTTTTAAAATACTCGTCATAAGCTAGGTATCTGAATGGTAGAAAAGACACGTCTGCAGTATGAGAATGGATAGATATGATAAAAATTGTACCTTGAAAGTCCACGATATTTAGAAATTCCTCTTGAGAAACCACTGCTTTTTCTGTAAAGGGAGGCGTTATAAGTAAACAGTTCTAAACTGGAATACAGACTTCTAAAGTTCACACGTACCTTCGAAGAGATGCAAGGTAGTCCTCTCTTGACACATTCTGCATCACTTCAAGATCCCTAGTATAGTCAGTAACCTGGACATAAATTTCCTTGCTTTAGAACATTCAATTTCAGGTAGATGAGGATTAAAGCACAAAGGTGATGAATTAAAATACATTCTTTTGTGCCAAACCAGCTCTCTCAACAAGACTCACTCTTCCTCAAAAAGCCCAAAACTCACCCAAACAAAATCCAGAGAAAGACAAAAAAAAAAAAAGTTTCCATTTCATGTCCCCTAAAAGGTGAAACAGAAGTTTCAAATGCCATATTTGGAAATCAACACTAAGAGTAAGAAGAACTGTAAGACAAGCCCATAACTGCTAGGCAAAAGTTTAAATCTTAAGAAAAGAAACGTCTTTTGACCCCTTTTTCAAAAAAATTCATATTCGGAAAATTTTAATTCTAAAATTATTATTTATTTTTTGATTTAAAAACTGGTTTTGAAAAAAGAAATTATAAATAGTATGACAGGTAGTACTTTTTTCCACTAACATATTGATAGGGCCATGTACTAGATAGAATTCAAGTATGAATACACGATCGTAAATTCTACCCTTTAGTAACAAATTGGCACAAGTATGATTTCGTTTCGGTATTAGAATTGCACATTAACTGAATTATTTTCAATTAGTAGGGAAAAATACATGATGAGCGTCCCTGGACCCAATTTTTTAAAGCTTCTACTTCAACTACTTTTTAGTGCTATGGCCATCTTACAGGAAAATTAATAAGCGTCCCGGGACCCCAGTATTTCAAAGCAGCAAGGTCATATGCTCTTGCAGCAGCCTCCTCGTCATCATATGCCCCTGAAATTATGTAGCTTAATAAATAGAAAATAACGGAACGAATGAACAAGCATATTCAAAGAAATAAAGACATGAATCTTCTAACTTACCTAAGTAGACTGACAATAGCCAAATACCAATCATGAAATGCACCAAATAAGAATTAAAACATTGTCAGTTTCCATGAGAAATATTAATTATTAAGTTGCAATAACTAGGCTTCAAATCTGATACAAGAGAGGTAGAGAGACAGACCTTGCTTCCCCTTTTTATTCTGGTTTTGATTCCAAGTGCTTTTATCCCAAAGGTGAGCTTCATAACGACCAGTCCATCTATGCCTATTATACATCAATGTTGAACCACAAACATCAATCGCCCATGTACAGGAATGAATGGTAATAAATTCTTTACTAGTTTCAAAAGACAGGAAACTGTAAAAGAAGCATCATCCAGTAGAAAGGTTGCGGCATTAAATGGAATCTT
Organism: Hibiscus mutabilis; assembly: GCA_019671005.1. NCBI lineage: Eukaryota > Viridiplantae > Streptophyta > Magnoliopsida > Malvales > Malvaceae > Hibiscus > Hibiscus mutabilis. Next base: position 21,187,931 of record CM033735.1, on the reverse strand, counting down.
TAATTTCCTTCAGAATGGAAAATTATCTATTTAACATATCTTCCAACTTCAACTTGCAATCATCTCTAATAAATAGGATATCAATTGCAAACCACAGAAACCTATGTGATCTTGTAATACAAACAGCTTTAAGAAATGCATTCCTTGTTGTAGGCATATTTTGATTACCTTAAGCTTAAACTATTTCTTGCAGATTAGTTCTCCAATATATGCTCACAACTGCTGAAAAAGAAACATACACCAATAAATTTTTGAAATTTGAATTAACCTTTCTCCTAGTTCTAGGTCTTTCAGTCACCACGTTGTGTACCTAAAAGAAAATCTGTTGATTTTTTCTCACAAACCTTTTCTGCATTATGCTTTTCAAAAAGATGGAAGACTTATTATGCTATCATTTGTGTCCTCTCCTAGGCCGCACATACACTAAAATTCATAGCATCCCGATCAATTAATCGAAGGCATATTTCCAACTTCATCTTTTTCTCCGATGTTTTCTTCTTACCTGTCTCAAGCACCAATTATCAAACACATCAAAGACATCAATCGTGCCCATTGAACTTTAACCTCCAATTTTCCTTCACTCACAACAATGATAAACTATACAAACAAGTTTTCGCAATTTAGTTCCTTTTACAGACTAAAAGCTATGGATTTGATCAATTTGACTGTTAACTTTTGTTTTAACTTCCAGCAACAATCACAAACACCCAAAGCTAAAACCCGCTAAATCCAGATCAAATCCATCAAAAACCATTTGAAACTGCCACCTTTCTCCCATCAATTAATCTAATAAACTAAACATAAAAAAAAAAATCAGATTTCCAGCAGATTCATCCATCAACATAAACTTTACAAAAACTATAACTCCATCCTCGTGATCTTTTTATTTAAATATTAAAGTATCGATTTTAAGTAAAGCCAAGCCAGTAAACCAAAAAGTTTTAAAATAAATAAATAAATTTCAGTCATTGATCTGTTTTCTTTTTTTACCTAGTGACTCCTCGGTAAATGGAACTGCGTTTACCGGCGGTGCAAGGCGGCATCTTACTGATACGTTCTTTAGCAGTGCAGCCCCTCTCTTTCTTCGCTTTCTTCAACCCTGTGCACAGTAAAAGCTGATCGTTTGCAATCACAGTCTCCGAATTCTCTCCGCCACTGGCTTCGGCTTTCATCCCAGGATCCGAAGACGACGTCGAAGCCATATTTAACGAACAAAATAGAAACCCAAAACAACCCTAACCTTAAGCGAAAGAATTACAAGAAACCAAGAGAAAACAGTTAAGTTGAGAGTGGGAGTGTGGGGGAGTTGGATTTTGGGTTGTGATTTTCACTGTGAGGGAAAAAGTTAGGAGAAGAAGGGTAGTTCTTGCTATTAACTTGGTGATGATTGGTGTTGAGAAAGATAAAAACGGCTGTAACGGCTAGGATTGGGAGATGGGTAGTTCTGTAATTTTGCATGTTTTGAAAGTCTCTGTGGCTTTGTCACCTGTCAACAGGAATGAGTCCCACGACGTCGGTCTTGCATGTTTCCTTGTTTTCATAATTGATTCCCAACCAAAGACAAAGAATAGTATTTAGTATAGTAATTTTTATAGATCAATATTTTAAAATTTATTTATTTTACAAAACATTATTAAATTTTTTGAAATCAAATTGCACCGTTGATGCTCTGGTCTCGTAAATTTCAACGATAAGAATTTTAAATAAAAATAATAATTTAATGATAAAACTAACCAATCATAAATTTTATTATATTATAAACCAATCAATAATCCATTTAAAATAATATTAAAATTCTGTGTTATGCTATTGTCACGGGCTAGACTGCTGCTAGCCAAACCGTGTGGTATTAGGCGAATTTTTCTGCACAAACGCCTAAGTTAGTTTGAACTCTCACTCCAGAAGATCAAGCTCTTCCAAAGCCCACGAACGCAAGGTTGTTCAAAGCGGAAGCTAAACACAACAACAAAAAGAGATTGACAACAAGACAACGAAGAACACTCAAGAATGCGAAGAACACTACAGAGAGTTTATAGTAAATGCTTTCTTGTATTACTCAAAGTAATAGATGAATGAGATGATACAATGAGGTAGGGGTATGCCTTTATTTATAGTTGAAGCCCCCTACATCCAACGGCTCAGTCTAAATTACATCAACGGTCGAGATCAATCCTATCTTTACAAAATCTCTAATTATCTCAAACATTATCTAAATAACTATTTCAAATAATAAATCAAATGAATAATGTTTGACCAAGTTATCTTCCATGGATCAGGCTAAGTCTAGTGGTTTTGTGGGCTTTCTAGCATTCTTCAAGTGCTAGGCCAAGTCTGACGGTCTTAGCAAGCCCGTTAAATTACACAAAACCTCTTTGGCTGATCTTTGCACCAATGCCCCAGACTTAAATGTACGGGTCATGACATTCTCCCCTACTGAACTTAGCGACACCCTCGTCGCTCCACTCGAATGATCCTGGATTGGGTCACCTTGATTACTCGTCGATGCCTCAGCTTGATGCAGTCCCCCCATATAAATTGTTTGCCTTGGCTCAAACCGCCATGGATTATTGCGTGCTAAGACGTCTTTGGATACATCTCCCTCGTAAGAGCCTTCTCCCACATACCTTGATTTACCTCGACTCGGACCCTTTTGGTCATGTGGCAAAGACTTGGAAGTCGTCACAACATTGAACACCGGTTGAACTCTCAAACTCATCGGCACTCTGGCTTCCCCCTTAGAACTCTGAAAGGTCCCTTCCAATCTTCGGTTCCCCCGCACTAAAGGTTAGGTCTTACTCGACCTACGCCCATCAAAGACGGCAGATCAAAATAAAAGACACTATAGTTGTGTTTGAGATGTACCTTCCTCTCTATTGCATTTACTCTAAAACGTGGCAGCCCTTATTTCTCCATGAAGTCTAAAACCCCTTGCTTCAAACCTTCTACACTGAAGTTTGTTGCACCACTTTGCATCGGCCCTTTTTCCACGAAGTTCGGTGCCCCTTGTTGCATCCACCCTTTTAAATTAGAGTTTGGTACTCTCTTCTTGCATCAGTTCTTCCTCTTTGAAGTTTGGTGCCTCTTCTTGCATTGACACTTCCTACATGAAGTTTGTCGCTTCTTTCCTACCTTGCCCATTGGTGGTGCCTTCGCGGTTGCTATGTCCCTTACTGGCTTGGCCCCCTTCGACCCTTCTCTATTCTCTAAAGAAATGTTTTTCACATAAACATCCTCGACAAGCTCCTTTGTAGCCTTCTCAGACATCTTCAACACATTCTGCTCATGGTCTCCCCTTACCTTAGCAAAACTTGACAACTTCGAACCAAGTCTCACAGGCTCTTTACTCTCGCCCTTGTCCCTCATCTTGGACCTATTGGCTCAAACTAGACATCTCCACAACTTATGAGGCCCTTTTATACCGGTAGCACTCCAATTGCTTCCTCTTTACCCTTGGCTTGACAATTTTCTCACATGCTATCGCACCAAGTCTTGTCCTTGGTTTGACTACTTTGGAAATCGTAGTCAAACCATGACTTTCTCTCGACTTGGCGGCACTAGCATAAACAATCACCCCTAGACTCGCTACTTTTCCCTCTGACTCGTCTGCTGTCTTGACTATGGTAGCAAGGCGATTCTTCTTGGGACACCCCCTTATCACATGGGGACCATCGCAGAAGTAACACTTCAGCTTCTTGTTCCACTTCTTCTCTGACACGGATATAGCCCCACCATTCCCACTATCTTTTGATCTACGCCTGATTAACTTAACACTAGCTTGCTTACTTCTTGCAAGCTTAGTTAGAGGTTCGACAACAACGATGACCTCTGAAAGTCTCTGGGCATCTCTTTGCTCTACTACGAGCTTCACCCCGGTCTAAGTCCCTCTAAAAAGGTCTTGAGCACACCCTATTCACTCATTGAGGTCTTGCAACTAAGCAGCTCACTCTTGAGCTCACCCACCTCTTTCTGTAAAGCCCTTATCTTAGCTTCACGAGCATAACTCTCTCAAACTGTCTCCAACTCGTTGAGGATACGCTGCGTCTCGTCATTGGATCTCCTTGGTCTCCTCTTTGGATTCCTTAAGTCTATTAATCCTCTTCACCAACAACCGTATAGCTTTAAACAGTTCTTCTATATGAGATTTAAGAAAATCACTTCTATCGTCAAAATCATCAAGAGCATTTCTTACCTCGTCCATTGTCAATGCCCTCTCCTAGTTCCCACCACGACACTCATTTCTTTTTCGTGCGAAAACACCATTTTCTCTATTGCATCATCTCAATCACTCTTTTGCCATGAACTAGTCTTATTAGTTTGACTAATTCAAACGTAAATCTCCACCACGCTTGACTGCAACTACAAACTGGCTCAAAACGCATGTCCCATTTACTCGCTCTAATACCACTTGTCACGGGGCTAGAGTACTGCCAGCCAAATTGTGCAGCTTTAGGTGAATTTCTCTACATAAATGCCTAAGTCAGCCTGAACTCTCACTCTGGAAGATCAAGCTCTTCCAAAGCCCACGAATGTAAGATCGTTCAAAGTAGAAGCTAAACAGAACAACAGAAAGAGATTGGCAACAAGAACAGCGAATAATACTTAAGAACGCGAAGAACACTATAGAGAATTTAGAGTAAATGCTTTCTTGTATTACTCAAAGTGATGGAT